>JANFCV010000188.1:0-600000 GCA_024500475.1 Phthorimaea operculella | reverse complement strand
GCAAAGTTTAAATAGTATTTTATACACGTGTACAGCTGTCTCATGAAAAAATCAGCTCTATAGCTCACAAAAAGCTCCTACTTTGCCTACGAAAGGAGCTTAACCTCTTGAATGGGCATGTGCCGGCTTCAGCATTGAATGCGTCCATTCATATGTCACTTACGTTCGGTTCATAGAAAACATGGACTAATTAAGATGAAGAGACGGGTCGTTGCACTTCAGGGTTGTCACACGTCAAAAGGCACGACTCTACTTATCAAATACCTACTTAATCGAAATTTCACCAGCCGCAGGCAAGCTTAGATCTGGTAGCGAGTCTTGTAACATCGCGTTTTAACTTTATATGCCGTGAGATGCCGACTTAGAGTAGCATTACCGCATATTCGTTTAGGTGTAGTAAGATTAAAGGATTGATGTGTATTGCAATTTTAGGCGACATGCTGACAATGACAACCTTTTACTACACAGTCTTCTGAGTGACTCATAAACTATTGACAGACGTGGCCGTTTCTACAGCTGTTTTCGCTCTACCTACCCCGCAATGGATAGGTATGTGCGTGATACACGCATATATATTATGTATCTGGCATTTGGTTTTGGTAACCCTAATGCTCTATGAATGGACTGAGATGTGACTGATAGGACGTTGTAAATCTTGAAGTGATGATAGGCGAATCAATGGGGGCTTAGTAACTTTAATTTATGTTCGCAGACGTTTAGATATATCAGAACATAGAGAGGTTATACAGAAGGATCACTTGACCTTATTTAGGACTTTCGCGATTGTCACTTGTTACACAGCCAGGGTTGCTAGATTCATACGAGGACGAAATACGGCCAAATCTGATACAAGAATGTCATATACATTCCGAGTCGATTTCAATGCAGGAAAGGACGTTCGTGCCAACCATCTTCTTAGTTACCTTGATTTCCTTTGAGATTCCAGTTCAGTTTACGTTAGTAAGCGGTAAGCGTCAAAATCATCTCTAGTAAAGTAGTATCTCCCTACTTTGTGATATCATTCTGATCTGGAGGCAAATTCTTGATTCGATGGAAGTTTGATTTCTTATGCGTCTTGTCGACGGTTTATTTTATTTTATTAGGTAAATACAACTGGATAGATAGATTTTGAAGATAATTATTTGTATGAGACGTTTCGCTACTAAGGTGCAAGCTCCACAGACTTGAGACTTGAGACTTGAGTCGTGAGACGAGATAAGTCATCGTCGGAGATATGAGACGTGCGACATCGCGACGCTTAAAACTAAGACTGTAATCACGAAGCTTATTTAACACTAGTTTAACATTTATTGAAGCCATTTTCCTAGTATTTATTCAAGGTGCAACTTTCTCACAGTGGTGGGAATATCTAGACTAAGGTATTCTCTTACACCGGTGAAGTAGTATCCCATTTTCCGGGGAACGATTCCTGTTTCGCCAAGTCCCGGGCCGAGGCTTAGATGGCTAAGATTTGAAAAAAAGTGTAGATGGAGCAAAAGTATACTACTCGTAATAAAGTGTATCTATCCTCTTATGAAGTCATGATACTCAGCAAGTTTTTAAATTTAGAGTTTTAACGTTTTCTCGTATAGGTATGAGACTGTCAACTGTTTTCGTATTTTGACCTATTTTGGAATAAACATTGACGCCAAAAAAATCACACTGACTCAAACCCTTGAACTTTGCGTCGCTTTAACTACTCAATCGGTTAAATTAGTAGCTCCTATGCACAAGCTTTGGCACATGTCAAACAAGTGATCGTCAGTCGTCATCGATGCGACGCGTGTCTCACGTGTGTAGCTTTGTCTCTTCTGTGCCATATATTATTTGTGAACGGTATCACGTCTCCGACGATCGCTTGTCTGAGAGATGTCATTTTGCGTCTTGCACCGCACGTCTCCCTGTCTGCATCATAAATGCCTGTCATAAAAAATGACAGTTGTGGCTTCACATTTTTTTGCCGTGAACTCTATCTATACTTTTTCTCCCCAATCCGAACCCAAGCTTTGTTGAAACATAATCTTCGCTTTGCTGAACTTGGAAACGTATTTCCTTCTGCTTGTGCGCTTTCAGAATAACATTTTCTGTTTTCGTTTCGGACAACTTTTGTTCTAAAAATGTTCCAATTTTAGATTGAAATGTTCTCGTCTTCGCAATATTTTGCAAAGATGACGGAGCGTTTTTTTCTATTAAAGTATTGTAATTCTTGTTAGGGTCAAGATTCATTAATTTATTAATATATCACGCCTATTTCCCTTGTGGGGTTGGCAGAGCGTAAACGGCTGTAAAAATCGGCCATTTACCTACAATACGTCCGACAAAACTATGAGAGTCATTCAGAAGACCGTAGTGACAGGTTGACAGCCTGTCGCTTAAAATTTCAATACACATCAACCCTCACGCTTCATATGACAAAGATATGGGGTGATGCTATTCTAAGCCGGCACCACTCGGCAAATTCGGTTCTAAATTGATCTCGAGATCAATAAACGATTACAGAATAGTTTCCAACACGTCCTCTCGTACATTTTTTAAACAAACAAAGCAATCATTGCGACAGCGTATCAGCTTCACAAGCCATTACCTCCCGACTCGCATGCAACTGCACTGCGCTCGCTCACCTTTATTTGCGGGAACGCAGACACGATGCATCAAAAACAGATTTGGAACGAGAAGTGCATCCGAGGTTCTGATGAGGGCTATGCATCAAAACTGCGATATGTAAATATGGCGTTTGGTCGGTTATAAATGTGGGTGAATTTCTTTATAAGTTTTGCTACCTTGTTCCGTAATTTGGTACTTTGGTGAAATCTATGATCGTATTTTCTTTAGTGCGAAAATACGTCTATAGGTTCAGTTCAGTGACCTGTTGAAACATATATTTACTTACATGTAAGTATAAAAGAGACAGAAAGCAACACAGACACTCTATCTGTGGATAGCAACTATCACCGCTATTTTCAGGTATGTAAGTAAGAGAGAAATTATAATTTCGGTGGATACAGTCATATTATAGAGTATACCTAGTGCTGATAGCGAAGGTTGTAGGTCCGAAACTTAGCCTATATCCAAAATTTTCAATTTATACCTATTCTATTCTAGTTTTGATCATCATCATGAGCATCTTCTTGCCTTTATCCCAAATCGGTTGGGGTCCGCGCATAATGCTTTATTAGGACACGAAATCATGTAGCAAAAAGATTTGGCCATGTTTATGACCGGCTGCCAGCCTGACGTCAACCCTATTTGAGAATCCTATTGTAAGTGGTATCACCGCCACCATGCTTTGACCATAGTCGACAGATATTCAGCCGAGGTCCAAAACTTTACGTCGCCGTTTACGAAACACCCCGAACTAGGGGTGGCAGTATTCCTAGCCACTACCACACCGAATATCTAACCAACAAAGTAAATAAACTCTGCACCAATTAATATAAACGACCATTGCATGTTTCTCTAATATAAACCACCCAAAATGAAAACATGACAGCAAAATGTTTGGCAGCGAGATAAGTATGTAATAAAATCATGCAAAATGAAGGAATTAACATACTAACTGCGCCGTATCTCCAAAATTACATGAACGAAGGAGTGCCTCACTCAAAGTGGTAATTTGATGTTCTAAAGCATTATACTACTCGCAAAAAGGCTATTTGCCTAATAAAAACCACATACTACCTGCTTAAGCATATAAAGGTTATCTACATTTAATTAGGTACAAATATTTTAAGGGTGTCTTTTACTCACAAAACTGAACAACTTTTATTACAAACGTTTCTTCTATGATAAATTGAAACTCCCATACTAAGTGATGGGTGGTGGTAACAGTATTTCAACATTTTTGTAAGGGAGGTCCACAGTTTTTCAAGACGTCCTTGAAATATCATCTGTACTTAATTAAATTTAACCCTATATACTTGTGTTAGCATAGGTACACATCAAGTGTAAGGGACGCTACAATACAGGATATAAAAACATCAACTGCAAATATTTTAAGGGGTGAACCAGCCCACGAAACTAAACAACTATCCCGTCGAAATATGAAAAATTTTGGACCTCCCATTCAAAATGTACCAGCCGACCGAGTCAATTTGTATGGGAGGTCCTTTGTTTTTCATATTTCGACCTATGTTCCTTGGGGTAAGTTGTACAGTTTCATCCCTTAAAATATTTGCAGTTGATTTTTATACACCTTATATAGAGCTATGACTATATAGGGTGTAATTTTATTAGTGGCGGATCCGTAAAGGGTGTCTTCTGTCAATGAAACTGAACAACTTTCCCCAAGGAACATAGGTCGAAATATGAAAAAAAAATTGGCCCTCCCATACAAATTGATCCGGCCGGCCAACACACTTAGTATGGGACCACCAAAATTTTATTTCGTATTTCGACCTATGTTCCTTGGGGAAAGTTGTTCAGTTTCATTGACAGAACACACCCTTAACGGATCCGTCACTAATAAAATTGCATCCTATAACCACAAAAATATACTGGATATAGTTATAACTCCTAGGTGAAACTTTTCATTTCAGTTCGTCGTAGTGTACGGAACGCTAGACTGAGTTTCATTCTACCAATCATAAGCTCGAGAGCAAGACAAGCCGAGCGTGTGATTGGTCAGACTCCGACGACATTTCGCGCGCTCCTTTTAGCCGGATTAGAAACGCAAGGGATTTCTAATTTTCTACTCATTCAGCCAGAATCCCCAAAATATACCCGATTTCATTAGCCCGGTGTGAACAAATGAGGGAAGTTGCCGAACGCTGCCCATAACATAACCCGCGCCAATCGACACTAGGGTTGCCAGGTGTTAGGATAAACGTACGAACAGTATTGGCGAACGGCGACGGCTTTATTGAAATACAATTTAAACAATCCCGGCTTTTTTTAAAATTCAGACCAAAATTCTTCAAAAATGCAAAGTTTTACACTTTTTATAAAAAGCAAGGCGTCCGGATTTTTTTAGCCAAAATGACCCAAATGTCATGCCAAACACGCAGGTCTGTACAGATTTTGCGTATGAAGACCTGGCAACCCCCAATCGACACTAGTGTTGCCCCCGCCAGTCCAATTCGCAAATTAGAGACGCGCCATTTCGAGAATACACGCCCGCACCGGAATACTAAATAGGAAAACTTTTCTATTTTCCCCCAATTTCCGGCAACTGGTATTCTGTTGCAAATTCCCTGTTGCGTTTCGACGGAAATTCGCTACCAACTTCGTGCGATGGGGATGGGAATATTTCAAAAAATTCGCGGTATTTTTAAATTAAAGCCGCACTTGTAGTTTCATGTTGCAGAGCGCAAAATTTCCGCGCGACGGGTGGATCGGTGTGAAATAATTTTCGACGTTTCAAATTAAAATTCTCGTCACGCGGGACGTGAGCATTCCCTAAATCCTGAATCGCGAGTTATACACACTCGCACGCACACATGTGAATGTAGCATCAATAATTCATACGCGGGAACACTTTAGCGATGTCGTAAAAATGCGAAGAGTAGTGAGACGAGTGGGACGAGGACACAAAGTTTATGTTGTAGATTCCGTCCCGAACATTGCCGAACGCATCCGACCGCTGTAATCAGAGAGCTGGGTACGTCAGAGAATGCACAATATTGCACAACCTTACCTTTACAGCCACAACAATTCACTAGAAATGGACCTCCTACTTTCGCCTATTGTCATAGACACCGTACCTACACCGCGCTACGCGCGTTATTACGCGCACGCATACGCAGGCAATATGCCGTTTCTCACACAATCCCATATATTAAAACAGGTATGCGCGTGATGACGCGCATGCAAACATCCTGCATACGGGGAGCCTGTGTGTTCTGTCCTTTACAAAAAGTTGCATGGCACGGCAATATGAAACAATCTACGCAGGTATCGCTTGAGATCCGGTTGTCAAAAAGAAGATTTCGTTTATCGTCAATGCACGCAGGAGCATCTAATGCAAGCCTCTGTCGATGCTGTGAGGGTGGCGAAATACTGGTCGAATGAAATTTGGGGCGTTAAGTTTGCCTCCGACACGCAGAAGAAAATCGACGACTGTATAACCCACATACTAACCCTTATGGCTCATACCCTCGACTGTATAACATGCGACTATATAACCCTCCTTCTGCGGCAGTCGGGTAAAAAGTAGGTTTTGTTTATCGTCAAATCGCATGACCTCTATCGTCACTAGCTATCCGTCCACTACCCCTATGAATGGGCCGGGCCGTGTCACAGACGGGCCGTAAATTAGAGCCTCCGCACAATCGGGCCATTCCGAGCTCGCCGCAGAATTAACATAATAAAAAGGGCGAGCATTCATATGCCCGCCGTAAATAAAGTTTTATAGTCATCGGTCTAATGCGTCGAAAAATGTCGCCGGGGGGAACATGCAGCTTTAAGCTGTGATGCTGGCCTCGATTCTACTGGTCATTTCCTTAGATGGAGACGTGAGAAGTGACACATCAAGGCGCTTGAGACCGTTTCCATATGACCATAACAGCCACAACAGGCCAGTGTTGGACATGGGCCTCCCCCTATCGGAGTGTATTAGAGCCATACTCACCACGCTTGGCAGACGGATTGGTGAGCGCAGTTCAAGATATTGCATTTACAAGGAAGGCTGCTGCCCGTTCCCTGGACAATTATTCCTTCGTCGCTTTTTAAGACACCCACGGGTAGTGATGCTGTTCTAAGTTGGCATCACACTGCAAATGGGGAGTAGCGTTGCTCGCGTCCGTGGAAATCCTTAATCCACACGTACTCCCTGGGTGGTGCCAAAGAGCAGCAAACCGGTAGCCGAACGCGCCCCAAATACTATTAGCGCCTCTCGGCTTTACAGCAATAAATCATATATACTGCAAATTTCATATAAAATTTCTGAAACAGAAGAGACTAAGCTACACACGTGAGATACGCGTCGCATCGATGACGGCAGACGAACATTTGTCTGATGTCTGTCATCTTACGTCTCATGTCTCAAGTCTTCAAAATTTATTTTCATATTTCTAAGACCTTTGTTCCTTGATGTACATCATCATCTTCCTGCCCTTATCCCTATTATTTGGGGTCGGCGCAACACATTTCGTTGAACACAAAATCGTGTTGCAAAAGGATTTGGCTGAATTTTACGACCGGCCGCCTACCAGACGTCAACCCTCCTTGGGAATGCTTTGTGGTGGAGTAACTGCCACCATACGGTTGGCCCTGGCCTGGCTGTTAGGGTAATCCCTCGGTCGCCTCTTACGAGCCCCACGGGAAGAGAAGGGGTGGTGCTATTCTACTCTGCCGGCACCACACGGCTCTGTTCCTTGATGTACGTTGTTTCTTATTACCATCCTGTTGTTTCGGTATAACTCACTATTAAAATTGCATCCTATTAAGTAGTTGACAGAAAACCTATATCAAAATTCGTTGAGAAATGCTTACGTCAGAATCGACACCATTATTTGCGTCTGAACAAAGACGTGCTCAAATAGAAAGACTAGTCCCGTATGTATAGGTAATAGAATATCACGCTTGTACAAATAACAGCTGTGGTTGTATTGTGAAGCAAATATTTATGGTCTTCTGCTCATCATTGTCCATTTCATGTTCATACTGTTGGGCGCAAGCTCCAATAGAGAAGACGTGAGACGTGAGACGTAGGATGACATCTGTCTAACAAGTGATCGTCAGCGCGGCTCACGTGTGTAGCTTTTGTTTTTATGTTTCATACATTTTTGCAGACCTATGTTGCCTGTTATCTCCAAAACCACTACTGGTTGAATTTGATGCCGTTTTCAGCGATGGATTAAGATTTGACTGGTATGTTCTAAGCTAGGTTTTATGCAAACAATTCACCAGGGGGAGCTGCAGTAAACTTTGTTTACTTTAAATTTTGTTTTCACTTGCTGCCACTTCGGCTCGGTCTACAGTTTTAGATTGCCAGTCACTATTTTAATAAAATTAATGAACTTTGAAGTCGTATCGTCATCTAGTAAATTAGTCCTTGGTTAGTAGTATAAACTAATTTTGTTATTAAATAGCCAAAAGTCTATCAGATCCATATGTGAGAAAATAATATTTGTCCATCCGATTTCTTACTTCCGGCCATTCAGAACCCGTTGTTCCCGTCCAAAGCTTGTACCAAATTCGCCTATTGATCTTTGTACTGAACAATAAGAAGTCTATACCTACCTACATGTATCGGCATTAGATAGACCTCGATCTGATTATCCGTAAATCTCCTAAACAAAAGTCGTTCGTTCCTGTACATCAGAGGCTTCTTGCTTTGGGCAAACTTGGTGTGTCGTCACAGTAGATGAAACAGACAGTAGATTGTCTATGTAGCTTAGAACTTGCTAACAAGCGAGACATAAGGCATGTGACATCGCGACGCTTTAAACCGTTGCGTTGCCATGTAAAATAATAATAAACAGTCTATCTATACCTACCAACATCTGTTGGCATTAGATAGACCTCAATCTGATAACCCGTAAATCTCCTAAACAAAAGTCGTTCGTTCCTGTACATCAGAGGCTTCTTGCTTTGGGCAAACTTGTGTGTCATCACAGTAGATGAAATAGACAGTAGAATATCTATGTAGCTTAGAACTTGCTATGTAAGGCGCTTACTCCACGAGACATAAGTCATGAGATGGAGACATGTCGTGACAACAGTTTCCATGTAAAATGTATAAAACAGAAGAGACGCCGTCTGCACACGTGAAACGCGGTAGCATCGATGACGGCTCACGGTCACTTGTCTGACTGCTGTCATCTTACGTATCGCGTCGCATATGTTATCTGTGAAAGTAGAGTTAGTCCTTTATGTATGTTGCAGTACGATGACAGAATTAGGATTTTGGCCAAAAGCCGGCATTTATGGAAAATCGTAGACTTCGATCAGCCATGGTCCGAAGCAGATCCAGGATTTGTTTAGTAATAAGGCTTTTTATTTCAATTCGGGGCAAGTGCGGGAAAAGCTAAACGTATTTCTATTACTTTCAATAAACATATTTATTACACCTAATACTTATAGCGTAAGTAATGATCGTAGAACGTACTTTTGTATAATGTTTTTAGAGATGACTTTAGGTGTTCTTACTGCTGTTAGCCTCTACTGTAATGTTGTTTTGTGCGTACAAACTCAATTTGTATGGGATTTACCAACTTTTGGCCCCTCGCCTCCAGAATCAAATTCATGGGGGTAAGATTGTAATCGAAGGATAAGTAGGTAAGCCGTCAGACTTTGAATTGAAAATATTATATTCAGTTGAAGCGGAATTATAATTCGAGTGTAAGGTCTTCTTCTTTTCGTGTGGGACACCGAGTCGTTCAACGACCCGATGAACCCTGGTGTCAGAGTTTTTCAACCGCCTACTGCAAGTAGCAGGCCTCTGACATGGTTGTGTAACGACCGCCATCATAGACAGCAACCGGGGCCGACGGCTTAACGTGCCCATCCGAAGCACGGAACCATCTTACTTGCGGACAATCATGTGGTTCAGCCTGCAATGTCCTAACCAGACTGGGATCAAATTCACAAAGTGATAAATATCAACTTTGTGAGTGACCCCACCGGGAATTGAACCCGGAACCTTTGCGTGGCAGGCAGGCATGCTAACCACTGCGCCACATCGAGTGTAAGGTGTGGTCTCCATAGAGTAGACTTGAGACGGAAGATGACATCATGTCACACGTCTCATATCTCATGTCTAATGTGTGGAACTAGGGCCTTAAAATACGCCCAAAAGACTTTTCTTATTTAGTTTATATTTAGAAATGCAGGCATGTACTAACTGCCTTTAGTAGTTTCAGTTAAGTCATAGAATTAGTGGGACGATGGATTGACCCACAAAGGACAAAAAGTTGATATTATAAATTTTTCGATTTGTGTGATTGTTCCCTGTCCCTGTTGTGATCTAAATAGTCTGAATGTACGTAAAATAATTTCAAAACTATATACTGAGATTACTAGGTGACATTTTGTAAGTATATACCTCCCATGGTAACTTAAATTAGCTAATCGGCAATTTTGTATGGGAGGTCGAATTTTTAATTTCATTATTTCGCCCTAGCTAGTCATAAGTTGCTCCAGCAACCAGTACCAGCCGGTTCTGAGTTTTCGCTATCGGTCACCAGTATAATTCCATCCTATATAGATCCAGGTTTCATAAGTTCATGGTCGAATATGATGATATTTCCAAGATATTTATAGGCAGTCAAATGAAGGTTCGCAAGGCAACCCAAGCGCTAAACCCATTCAATGGAATTTACTCAATAGATAATTCATGGAGGCTGCCTTACGCATAAATCATTACGGAATTATATCCAAAGCGGGACAGAGGTCACCGAGATATAATATAATATCTCATATATACCGGGAGTAACAGAAAGGGTATAACAAGCCGAAAGGAGGTCAAGGTTCTCATGAAACTGAACAATTTTCCCTATGCAACATGGGCCGAAATATGAAAAAAAATACTGGGTATCCCATAGTAAATCAATCAGCTGACCGGCGATTTTGTATGGCAGGTCCAAATATTTCGACCCATGTTCCATGGGGAAAGTTGTTCAGTTTCATGAGTACCTTGACCTCCTTTCGGCTTGTTATAACCTTCCTGTTACTCCGTTCCAGGTTTCATCAGTTCACGGTCGAATATGATTATACGATGATATTTCCAAGGTATTTATAGGCAGTCAAATGAAGGTTCGCAAAGGCAAAGGCAACCCAAGCGCTAAACCCATTCAATGGAATTTACTCAATAGATAATTCATGGAGGCTGCCTTACGCATAAATCATATCGGAATTATACCCAAAACGGGACAGAGGTCACCGAGATATATAATATCGCATCCATGTAGGTAGGTAGGTATTTCGATACTAGGTATGTAGGTATGTAGGTTTGGAAGATACCAATAGCAAAAAATAGAGAGTTAAGGGTGCTACGCACCGGGCGCGTATGCGTGACGTGCACGTCATCACGTGCGTAGAGATGACGTTGTATCGTATGGGATTGTATGAGAGGCTGCACACCGAATATGCATGCGTAAGCGTAACCACGGCGTAATCACGCGCGTAGTGCGTTGTGTAACCTCTCATACAATCCCGTACGATACAACGTCATCTCTAGGCGCGTAGTGACGCCGTGACTACGTGCACGTCACGCATACGGGCCTGGTGTGTAGCGCTCTTTAACATCACTCGACCCTATTTAGGATTTTCGCGATTATTACTTGTTACCTCTACATAGCCAGGGTTGCTAGACTCAAAGCGAGGGCGTAGTACAGCTCTAAATATAATATACAAGAACGTAATAGGATTCTGAACTGATTTGAATGCAAGAAATATGAAGATCGTAGCAACCATCTTCTTAGTTACCTGGCTTGAATTCGTCTGAGATTCCATTTTATTCCAGTAAACTTCAGTAAGCGTCAAAATCGTCGCTAACACTGACTGAGTGAGCCTTCTGTAAAGGCGCCCCGCGCGCCGTCTACCTATTTAAAAATCCAAGTCGGTAACGATGTGGTCTGGAACGCTGGTTCTGTAAAAGTCTTTGGAAACAAATAATAAATTCTGCATCATTTACACACACACACATCATTCTTCTTTTTTTTACCTCGTAAAGAATCTCATTATCATCCATGTGGTAAAATTAAGTGTAGCAATTACACACTTGCTTAATTGGAAGGCTAAGAGTAAGCCGCGGTAGTCCAGTTGATAGTGGCGCCGGCAGTACAGATGCCAAAGGTCGTAGGGTTTTTTTTTTTTTTGCGTTGGTAGGGGGAAATCATCAATGATACCATAAGGCCCGGGCGTTTATGGTATGCCCGACTCCGCTGGGTTACCCCCAGGCGACCTACGGACTAAAACCCCCTCCCTGTGACTTATCGTTGGTATGCAATCCAACGTTTTAGACTGTAAATGTTATTAGTTAATACTGTGACTTAAATTGTAACGTATGAGTGTGTTAGTAAAGTTAGTAAGTTAGTTTTTTTTTTTTTATTTGTTAGGTAAATTAATTAAAAGAATGAACCTATTTAAACATGGTGGACCCGTTTGCTTTTGCCGCCTTTAGAAAAGACTCTTCAGCAAAACATAGAAAATGGGTCCGCTGTTTACTCTCTGCCATTATTTCCTGCAGATTTTGTTCCGTTAGAGCACATTCCATTCTGCACTCGCATTTAAAGGTCGTAGGTTCAAATCCTGCCTGCGGTGGTCAATTCTGCAAGTTTTTCAAAAATTTTAAGCTACAGTTAAGTAAATGCGCTGTGATTCTCTCTAATTATAGAGATACAATTATAGGTTTATATTATGTCTGTATTTCCAATGAGCTCTAGAAAGTATGTCGACCGAGCAAACTTAAGGCCGACTTAAGTAAACAAAATTAAAATTATACCTAAGCACCTACTAAGTACCAACGTTTATCATCAAACATTCGCACTAACTTTCCTAAATGCTCTAGTAATTAATTTTGTTTGCCAAAGCCCGAACAAACACTGAAAATGTGAAAGTAATTAATTTGCAAAAGCAAAGCCTTGTACCGGTGACATAATTAAATTGTGTTGTATTTTAATTCTATTAACAATGAAGGTCAGAGGAATAAAACAAAAGTTTGAAATTCTACGATAATGATAATAGACAGCATTGTTCTTTGAGACACGTTGCACTGCGCTTGTCAACCCTGGCCTCTCTCTCTCTCTCTTCGTGTGGGACACTGAGTCGTTCAACGACCCGTCGATGTTATAATCTGGACCCATGAACCCTGGTGTTTTTCAACCGCCTACTGCAAGTAGCAGGCCTCTGACATGGTTGTGTAACGACCGCCATCATAGAGAGCAACCGGAACCGACGGCTTAACGTGCCCATCCGAAGCACGGAACCATCTTGCTTTTCGGACAATCAGATGGTTCAGCCTGCAATGTCCTAACCAGACTGGGAACAAATTCACAAAGTGATAAATATCAACTTTGTGAGTGACCCAACCGGGAATTGAACCCGGAACCTTCTGCGTGGCAGGCAGTCGTACTAACCACTGCGCCACATCGGCTGTCAATACTGGCCAGGTTGGTGGGTATGCCAAACACTGTCTAATAGGGAGAGGCTTCTTGTAGGTACTATTTGGTACTCAACAAATAGAAAGCATTCATTAAAAAGCACATGGCTGCCTAATTCATATTCATACATATAGCACGCCTATATCCCTTGCGGGGTAGACAGAGCGTAAACGACTGTAATTTACACCACGTCTGACAGCAGTTTAAAGAGTCATTCAGAAGACTGTGTATCTTCATAGTGGTTGTCAGGCTGTAGCCTAAAATTGCAATACACATCAACTCTCAAATCCCTTAGTCGCTTTTTACTATACCCACGGGAATGCTATGGGGTGATGCTATTATAAGCCGGCAACTTAATTTACAGCTGCGCACAAAGCTAGATTTTCAACTTCCTATACAGGGTGTAAGAAAAAGTACTGCGTTCCTTTCGAGGGATGAACCAGCCAATGAAACTGAACAACTTTCCCCAGGGAACATAAGTCGAAATATGAAAAAAAAATTGGTCTTCCCATACAAACTGGCCGGCTGACACACTTAGTATGGGAGGTCCAAAATTTCTTTCCATATTTCGACCTATGTTTCTTGGGGAAAGTTATTCAGTGTCATGGGCTGGTTCATCCCTCGAAAGGAACGCAGTACTTTTCCTAACACCCTGTATAGTGTGTTAGCCTTGCCTCGCGTGGTGCTGAACTACAATCAGCCTATAATTACCCTGAATAAAGCATGGTAGGCAGAGGGCGCTGTTTATTCTGCCTATTTATGTGGTCAGTGTACTGATTATTTGCCACTACGCTCTAAAAAATCAAAGACTTAGCAAGGTGTATTTTTTAGTACGATCCATACGAACGTAGTGTGCCGCTTCTGATACTATCGCATGCGTTACAACCGGCACGGAGGTGGTTTGTTTTGACCTTCAAGCAATGGTTTTTGGAGCGCTAGAGAACTACTCGCGGGCTGATAACACAAATAAACAAGGGCAATGTATTCAGTGCAGCCTCAAGCAATGGCTTTTGGAGCGCTAGAGAGCTACACACGGGCTGAAAACACAAATACGCAAAGGTAATGAATGCATTCAGTGCAGCCTTAGGCCAGTTTCCCCCTACTGGGCGCTTAAAAACCCCAAAAGTTTTTTATTTAATAAAAAAAAACAGTTCCTCTCATTATTGAGAATTACATGGAGGGCGCAGATTTAATTTTTAATTTTAATAATTTCCGGGGCACGGTTTTTTGAGCGCTACAGAGCTACCCGCGGGCTGGCAACACAAGTAGGCAAAGGTAATGCATTCAGTGCAGCCTTAAATCATATTTCCCTTTGTGGGCGTTTAGACACAACAATTTGTTTTTATAATTGAAACAAATCCTCTGATTATTGAGAATAAATAACATGGAGGAAGGGATCAGATTTAATTTTTCATTTTAATTATTTCCGGGACATGGTTTTTGGAGCGCTACAGAGCTACCCGCGGGCTGGCAACACCAGTAGGCAAAGGTAATGCATTCAGTGCAGCCTATTAGCGCGCTTTGTTTATTAATCGCGACCTTTTCATGCGGCATTTGATGTGGTATTAGAGTGGCTAAATTGCCCACCCGTCAATAATGGCTTGGCAAATGGAAAATTGTAGTGTAGCCGTGTGATGCCGGCTTGGAATTGCATCACCCCAATTCTACCCGTGGGTGTCGCAAAACGCGACTTGGGGATAATCATCCCGGGAATGGGCGGCAGCATCCCTGTGAATGCAACATCTTGCACTGCGCTCACCAATCCGCCTGCCAAGCTTGGAGGCCCACGTCCAGCAGTGGACTGTTGTGGCTGTTATGGTTATGGTTAAATAGAAAATTAAACAGCGTGCAGCATTTTTCTTGCTTAGTTATATAGGTAATTTTTCGTCCGTGTGTTTTGTCCTTATTATGTGACATACATACATACGCCTATATCAGTAAAAAAGAGCGTAAATAACTGTAAAAACGGCCATTTATACCAAGTCTGACGAATATTTGAGAGAAGACTTTGTGTGTATTCCTATAGGGACAGGTTGTCAGCCTGTTATATCCCTTAGTCGCTTCTTATGACATCCACTGGAAAGATATTTTATTCTAAGCCGGCACCACACGGCATAAATAGGACAAAAATAGAATAACCTATTCCTATTAACGTCAATATCAACGAATTGTAGCTTTATAAAAAGCAGGGGAACAAAAATAAAACACTTATTTTAGGTACAGTAGTACTTTTACCTAATTATCCTATAGTTTATTGTAACACCTAGTAGTTTTCCAACAAGAACCAACTAATTATCCACGACAAAACCATTTATTAACGCCTATTAATTTTCACACCCATCTTGAAAAGTTGACTAATTATTTTTTCAAAACAATTCACACTTATTTCCACACAACACACCATTAAACTAATGAGATGTTCCATATTATTTAAATGAGTAGGTATGAAGAATTGGTATTTGATTACAGACCGTAACTGTGGGTGTCGTAAAAGTGTATCACCATTGCGACAGCTTGTCAGCTTGCCGCCTGTCTCACCATTGCGACAGCTTGTCAGCTTGCCGCCTAAAATTGCAATGCACATCAATCTCAAATCCTTTAGTCGCTTCTTACGTACGACACCCACGGTAAAGATATAGGGTGATGCTATTCTAAGCCGGCACCACAGCGCAAATTTCGTTACAGACCTAATCATTAACCACTAAGAAAACACCTTCCCACACATAACTTCCCTCTCCAAAACAATCCTGATTTATTCACTTAACTGAATCAGTTCAAAGTTAACCGACAGCAACAATAAAGGGAGGGTACTGTCTTATCGAACCCCCATAAGGCTGTTATTGTTATCTTAGAATCAAGCAAAGTTCATGCTAATCAAATTCCGGAGATCAAAACGACCGCACTGGTTGGATAACATGTGTATACCCAACTTTATTTAGTTAACTAAGGAAGTCGCTTTTGGTGGAGATGTAAGGCGGTAGTGATAGCGGGAGAAAATCTTATAAAGTAAA
This sequence comes from Phthorimaea operculella, assembly GCA_024500475.1. NCBI lineage: Eukaryota > Metazoa > Arthropoda > Insecta > Lepidoptera > Gelechiidae > Phthorimaea > Phthorimaea operculella. The sequence continues at coordinate 583,949 of JANFCV010000188.1, read as the reverse complement.
TACTGCAAGCAATACAAGCGTGTATCTGCAAACGTAGGTACTGTTGCGGCTTAGAATAGCATCACCCCATACCTTTCCTGGGTGTCGTAAAAAGCGACTAAGGGATTTGAAAGTTGATGCAATTCAGGCGATAGGAAAAATTAATTGAACTATTACGGGATGGGTCAGGATTTACTTTTTAAAAAAAAGTATTTTATTTAGCTGAAATTATATTTTAAAGAAAAACACGGGAAATATAATAAAGAGGTGTGCGCCCGACGGGTGTCCAAGTCAATCTGAATTTGCGATGATTTGTTAGCTTTTATGAAAACAGCGGTTTCCTATTGCATTGACGACAATGCAATAGGTATACACATTCAGCGTTTTATTATGCGTATGTACTCTATATAATTATGATATAACAACCCCCCCGTTAAGATCGATCATCACATCTCAAAGTGATGAGAGATTTGACTCTAATGGGCTTGGACAAGCGTTTGACTAAAAGAATACAAAGTTATATAAAAAGGTAATCTTAAAAGTAATTAAAACTAAGTTTCACTGTTCATGGCTTTTGCTGGCAATATAGATGTTTCTTTTGACTGGAGAAGGAGTGATTCTAGTGTCATTCTCATCTGAAGAAGATTCTGAAATATCTACATTTTTATCTTGAACTATTACCATAGGCATGACAGACTTTTCTCTAGTGGTTTTGTTATTATTACATTGATTGAAAATCTGTATGCAACAGCCAGATGTATTCTTTTTACAAAACATGTTTCTGCTTCTGTAAAGTAGGTAAACAAAGAATATAACAGTAAAAACATAACTCAATGACATGTAGTGAATACCGTATTTTTGAAAGTGAGAGGGGTTTTCTAATTTATCTAATTCCTTCTCAAAAGAATCTAAAGTAACGCTTGCATGAACAAGGGAATCTAAATTATTAATATTATCTAATTTATTAAAAGGTAATTTACTTAACGTTTTATTAAGTTTAGATTTTTCGCAGCAATCATCCATAATTATATTAAGATCTGAAACTACGCTGGTCACATTAACAATAGGTATTTCGTAAGCAGGAATAAACTGTTGTGTCTTATAAAACGCTTTACAGGTTTTTGGAATGTTTAAAATACCGGTTCCAAATAAAATAACATCGGAACTATTTGGTTCATTATTACAGGTAATATGACATTTTCCAGGTTCTGATTGCACGTAAATCCAACGACTACCGCTAATTTTATGAAATAAATCTATAGAACCGTGAATAAACTTAGAGGAACACGATTCAGGCAGACTACTGACTGCCTCAGTTAAGAGTGTCGTTTCGCAAATCGGGTTTGCTATAGTCGAGTACACATTCACCAACACACACAAATAGCACTTTTCACTGATAAGCTTGCACTTGTCTATGTCTTTTATCTGCGAGTAAAACATATGATCAACAGTTATTGCTATGTAAGGCTCAGATGGAGCAATGAGTACATAAGTATCTGGTTTCGATATATCGTACGGGACAGGTAAAGGAATTACATTGTATAGGTTATGGGCATGCGGCAACACAAGAGGTATTTTTACTACAACTATAATTCTATTAAAGTGATAATAACAAATTAATTTAGAAATATCTATAATTTCATGCATATTTTGTAACGTGAGAGAGACGGGAGCTCATAGTGCTTAGGTAGGCTATTTCGGTGTTTATCAAGTTCGCTGTACAGCTGATGTGGGTTGAGTACAGTCGGATGCAAAATGTTTAATTTAGAAAACAGTATAGCGTTATTAATATCATCAATATCAAGAGATAATGTCATTATAATAGATTCTAATGAATTTAAAAGTGAGTTTAAGTGAGTTGAGATTTCTAATTTGTCATTAGTGGTTGTGATTTTATCCATAGTTTCATGTATAACTTCCATGTTCTTCAAAAGGTGTTTTTCGTTTTCCGTAACCTTAGATATCGAGTTATTAAATGAATACATAGTTGACTTAATGACATGAATGTTGTCTTTCATAAGGTGAGCAAGGCGTTTTTCATCTGACTGTACATCGTCAATCGCTTTAGAGAATTTTACTGCGTCTTCCGAATCTAAAGTGCCAAAGAAGGTTTTTAATAAAGAACCACCAAAGTCTATGAGTCCTCTTTTTACACGTTTGTTAGGTTTGTCATCAACGAGTAAGAAAGAGATAGAAGAGAATTTATTAATGTTGCTATTATGCAGGTTGTGTAAACTGGAGAGAGAGTTCTTACAGTCATTTTGTATTTTTGATGACGCAAAGGAATTGCAAAGAATGTTTATTCTTTCGAACAGAAAGTCTACTTTGTCTAAGTTTGGCTTAATATGGCTAATGTCGACATATGTAATAATATTCCAATCGTTATTAGTGAATTTAACGTCTAAAAGCTTATCGAAATATAATCCTGGGCTTCCTTTAATCGGTGACACATAGTTGCTCTCAGCTGTTGAGGCCCATCTGAAATAGATATACAATGACTAACTATAGGTGCTTATTTACTATAGAGTCTTCTGTTTACGATGACGTGAGCGGTGCAGCAAGTTTTATTTCGTCAAAGTGATGACGTACGTGTCTACGGCCCATGAGCAGTGTGACTGTGTGTTTACCATTAAGCTTGATTATTTTAAATGGTCCTTTCCAAACTGGTAATAAGGCTTTGTTTTGTTTGTGGTGACATCGAACGTAAACCATATCGTTTACTTGATATGTTACGGGTTTTGTGTGAGAGTCGTAGTAATTTTTAGACTTTTCTTTGGATGCACTTATATTTTGAAGTGCCTTTTGGCGGCAATAGTAAAGCCGATGATTAAGTGCACGAATGTAATCGGTATAGGTATTATGATCCAAGGTATCGATACTACTGGGTATATACGGCTTAAAACCGAATAGAAGTTCCCAAGGAGAAAAGCCGGTTGTGCTGTGCACATTAGAATTGTAAGCGATCATAGCGCTGGGAATATAGAGATCCCAAGTATGTTGGTTTTCTCCGATATAAGACCTTAAATATTCCTTCAAAGTAGAGTGGCTTCTTTCAAGCGCACCACTAGTTTGAGGGTGATGAGGATGCGAATATGTGTTTTATGCCGAATAACTTAGTTAGTTGTTTGAAGACTTCAGAACAAAAGTTAGTGCCTTGGTCGGATACTACGAGTTTTGGAATACCTGCATGAGATATATAGATAACAAACGTCTTGGCTGTTTCTTCAGCGGAACAGGTTTGCATCGGGTATGCTTGCGAGAATTTAGTGAGATCGTCTTGTATGGTAAGTATGAATTTAAATTTATGTTCATGGGTTTCAGGCAATGGACCGACTAGGTCTAGAAAGATTTTCTCATTAGGTCTAGTGGAAGTTGACGTTATAATCATAGGAGCACGATTCGTTTGACGTAATGGCTTATTTATTTGACAAGATCGACAGTTTTTTACGTAATCTTCGATATCTTGTCGCATGGATTTCCACCAGAATTGCGATTTTATTCTGTCCAACATACGTGTAATACCGGGGTGACCGGCGGATGCAGAGTCATGATTTTCTTTTAAGATTTGCTTTACTTCATCAGGTGTAGGATATTTGATACTATTATGAAAGATATTGACCTTGATACTTGTATTATGAAATAGAAAGGCTAACATGTTGTATATTTTAGTAAATGACAGTTTGCTGAATGGATCATTGAAATCCGATATAGCGAATTCTTTTTCTTCTATGTACCAATATTTAATCATGTCTCTGTATTCGCGAAGGACGTTGAAGATATCTTTGTAGGTCATTTCGTCGAAATGGTTGACACGGACAAATAAATGGGTAAACACATGTTTATCGTTGGAAGTAGAGGAATAGGTGTTTAATTCGCGTTCGATTTCGCGAATGTCCGGTTGACTTGTGGAAGCATTAATAATTTCGGAGCAGTATGGAACAGAGTCATCTAAATCTATCGAGGTAGGATAAGCAATTAGTTTGCATTTAGCTTTAAGTAAAGAATCGTTATGTTCTTGAATTTCAGTGTCGAATTTTATTCCAGGCTGTTTGCTGATTTGTAGAAATTGCTCATATGTTTCTGAAATAGAGGGCATTATTGAGTCATCATGCGCGTCGACATGCGCATCAAGTGTAGGATTACATGACATTGAATGTGGGGTGCCTGATTCTACTGAGTCGGTTAGTGTGTTTATAGGAAAGCGGGACAAGGCGTCGGCATTTGCATTTAATTTACCCTGTTTGTATACAATTTTGTAATCGTATTCTTCTAATTTCAGGCGCCATCTTAGCAACCTGGAACTAGGGTCTTTTACATTCATAAGCCATTGGAGGGGCTTATGATCAGAGACGATTTGGAAGGTGCGGCCGAATAGGTATGGTCTGAAGGTTTTACTCCGAATATAATAGCTAGAAGCTCCTTTTCGATGGTGGAGTAATTACCTTCTGCCTTATTTAGTGTGCGTGATGCATAGGCAATCGGTTTATCTTTTCCGATCTCGCCTTGTGATAAGATAGCTCCCACAGCGTAATTTGAGGCGTCTGTCGAAAGTACAAACGGTTTGTTAAAATCAGGGTACTGGAGAAGAGGTGCTGTGGTCAGTTTCTGCTTAAGAAGTTCAAATGACTTAGCTTGTTCAGGACCCCAAAGAAACTGAGCATCTTTTTTGAGAAGTGAAGTTAGAGGTTTGGTGATTTTGGAGAAGTTTTCAATGAAGCGGCGATAATAGCCAACTAGCCCTAAGAATGATTTGATGTCTTTAGGAGTTTTTGGAATCGGAAATGCAGAAACGCATTTGATTTTGTCAGGATTCGGGGAGACACCTTTGTCGGTGATGATATGGCCAAGATAGGCAACTTCGCGCCTTAAGAATTCGCACTTGGCGGGCTGCAACTTTAGGTTATATTGACGTAGTCTGTCAAAGACTAGTCGAAGTTTCTCCATGTGGGACTGAAGATCATGCGAGTAGATGATACAGTCGTCTAAATAGACATAGCAGTGAAGGCCTTGTAAGCCAGTTAGGACTGTGTTCATGAGTTTCTGAAAAGTGGCCGGAGCGTTCTTCAGCCCAAACGGCATACGAGTAAACTCATAGTGACCAGATGTGCCGTTAGTCATAACCGTAAAACCTGTTTTGGGAGCGTCCTCAGACTTGATTTTGATTTGGTGAAACCCGCTAACTAGATCGAGCGTCGTGAAATATTTCGAATGACCTAACTGGTCCAGGATGTCTGTGATTAATGGAAGAGGGTAGATTTCTGTGACCGAAGCATCGTTAAGTTTTCGGTAATCTATCACGATCCTCCATTTTTGCTTTCCAGACGCGTCTAGTTTTTTGGGTACTACCCAAACAGGGGCACTCCATGGAGAAATTGAAGGTCGAATGATTCCATCATCAAGCATTTTCTTAACTTGATTTTCGACTTCGTTTTGTGGCACTCGGGAATCGATAGGATTTGACATGAATGGGAGCAGCATCTTTAGTGTTAATGGAATGCTCGATGGCATTAGTATGAGTGAGAGGCTCTCCTTCAAGGTAAAATATATCGGTGTAGTCAGAGCAGCATTCTAAGAGAGCTTTGATTTCTTCATCGTTAAGATGAGAAGTTCGAATTAGATCGAGGACCTTTTGAGTTCTGTCGACTAACGACTGGACTTCGATGTTATGGACGTCTACAGTGTCACGAGCTATTTGCTTTGCTGATTTAATGTCAAAAGGTAACAGGCGAACCTGGTAGTCTTTGATAACGATTTCTTCGTCAGTTGTATTTAGGACAGAAACATTGACTCGCCGATTTGATTTGGGTTTGACTATGCAGTTCGCGAGATAGACTCCTTCGGATATTTGTTGGTCAAGAATTAAGCCTTCAGTTAGATTATAAATTTCTGATGTAGGGTTTGCAATTTGGCACTCGATAATGGCTTCTGATCTAGGAGGGACCACGTAAGTGTGTTGTTCATAAAACATTGGGAATAAGTGTCCTTCTATATCCAGACGATCAATGGAGTATCGGATATCGGCAAGATAATGTTTGAGGAAGTTATTTCCGAGGATGCCGTCATAATTGAATTCCACGTCTTCTGCAATAATATGGAAGTTGTAGGAGTAAAAGAATGTCTCCTTATCAGATTCTGTGAATTTTAGTTTTAATTGCAGTGATCCTAAAGTTTCGCAAAAAGAATTATTGTTGGTTAGGCCCTTGAGGTTTACTATTTCGTCCGAGAGTGAAGGTTTAGTGTCAAAGCTTGTAAATTTAACGATACTGACGGTAGATCCTGAATCAACGAGAAATCGCAAAGGCTTATTAGTATATCTTGTTTCTAAGACAACGAAAGGTAGAGTTGTTCTTTTGATCGAGGAGCTAATCTCGTACATTGGAATAGATTTTCGAAATTTGTTTGCGTTGTTGAGACTCAACGAATTAGAAGTTTCCAATAAGGAAGGTTGAGATGAAGGCGAGTTGTGATTTGGTAAGGAAGGTCGAAGATTGGATTTAAAATTCCTTGATACAGCGGATGCATAAGAATTAGAAGGCTTAGAATTAGAAGTCGAAAGGTGAGAAGCATCTTCAGGGTTAGTAGTATGAGAGTGATTAGATTTAGTAGTTGACGAGACAGCGTCTCCCGAAATAGAGATTTGACCTGAATTGGGACTCAACGGAGCAGAGGTTCCTGGAACGGAAGGTTGAGATGTTTTGGATATAGGACTCAACGAGACTGAGATTCCTGAAGAGGAAGGTTGAGATGTTTTGGAGTTAGGACTCAACGATACAGAGGCTCCCGAAGTGGAGGGTTGAGATGCGTTTGATTTAGGACTCAACGAAACAGTGTCTCCCGAAACGGAGGGTTGAGATGCGTTTGATTTTGGACTCAACGATACAGAGACTCCTGAAGCGGAGGGTTGAGATGCATTGGATTTAGGACTCAACGATACAGAGGCTCCTGGAACGGAGGGTTGAGATGCTTTAGGTTTAGGACTCAACGAGACAGAGGCTCCTGAAAAGGAGGGTTGAGATGCTTTAGATCTAGGACTCAACGAAACAGAGGCTCCTGAAAAGGAGGGTTGAGATGCTTTGTATTTTGGACTCAACGAAACAGAGGCTCCTGAAAAGGAGGGTTGAGATGCTTTGGATTTTGGACTCAACGAAACAGAGGCTCCTGAAAAGGAGGGTTGAGATGCTTTGGATTTTGGACTCAACGAAACAGAGGCTCCTGAAAAGGAGGGTTGAGGTGCTTTAGATTTAGGACTCAACGTAACAGAGGCTCCTGAAAAGGAGGGTTGAGGTGCATTAGATTTAGATTTCAAAACCTTATTACAAGCATTGGATCGGCTGTTAGTAAAAGATTTTGTGCCTTGAATCTTCGGAATACGACGGCACGAACTCGTAACCCGGTCACTTAGTTTAAATCATTATTAGAATCGTATCCGTAATCGCCCGACACATGCTCAGGTGTCGGCGACGAAGCTAGGACGGCGGCTCGAGTGTAACATGATGCACCGCTTGAACATTCTGATTATTAGAATTCCGGTTCTTGTCATTATTGAATTTACGTTTACGGCATTGTGAAATGTCATGTCCCGGATTCTTGCAGTACCTGCAGAAAACTTTTGCTTGTGAATTGGAATTTTGGAATGAGGTTAAAGGTTGCGATTCGAAATGTCTACGCGGCGGGACAAAGTGGCGTTTATTCGGACACTCTGGTTCGGAGTGCCCATGTTTTCCGCAAATTCTGCACTTTGGTTTAGCTGGGGTTGTTTTGAAGATAAGATTTTGGATTTTCTCTTCTTCTACAGCAATGTTAATCGCATTATTCAAATTTTTGGGGCTTCTACATCTTACGTTGTTGCCCAAACGCGGGTGCAACCCGAGACAAAAGGTGTGGAGACCCAGATCTTCGGTCATCGCAATTCGGCCCGGTAAATCTTTTTTGAGAGACTCCGAGTTATGTATCTCGGACTGTAAATCGGTTAAGCAGCTTTCAATCCTAAGGGCGAATTGTGTAACTGTTTCATTCGGCTGTTGTTTACAGGCTTGCAATTCGATTAAAAGATGATTGTAGTGTTTTCTCTCTCCAAAGTTCTGTTTTAGAAATGTCTTTAGGCTATCAAAATTTTCAAAGATTTTGTTGGAGCAAGCAATTTGGGCTTTGCCTTCCAACCTGGCGAGTATATATTTAAATAGTAAGACCTTTTGACTCGCTGATGCCAAATCTAACGCATTTTGACAATTAGTTAGAAAAGCTGTGAGGGTTTCACGGTCGCCTTTATAGGAGGTGATAAATTTGCACAAAATACCAATGTCAAAAGCAGGGGTAGGATCAGGGTTAGTCTTGTCTTGATCTTGATCATTAGTTTCTGGTTTAGGCGGCATTTTGATGGTCTTTATCTTCGCGAGAGGTTGGAAATATGGATAGCAGCGTAATAAAAGGAAAATAGTAAGTATTTGTTAGAGAAAAATCTAGGAGGTGATAATAAAATATGATAAATGTACGATTTATCGAACCAGAGAGAAAAGGACAAGAAATATAAAATAGTAGCGACAACGGATAATTATATGTTTTACTTACAGAGTCAACAGGAAAACGAGAAGACGTATTTTCATTTCTTCGGCAGCAGCAAATAGTGTCAGGAGCGAATGCGGCGACAGCGGCGGTGTCGGCGAGCAGTACCGGCAACAAGGGAAAATTTCCGGCGGAATCGACGACAGTGGAAGTAATGCGGAGACGGCGGCGACAGTGGCGTAGTGTTACAACAGCGTGCAACACGGGACGGGACGGCAAGACGATGCCACGGCAGCGGCAGTAGCGAGATGTGGAGTAGTTTTCTTGTAGCTAGTCGATAGGTTTTTCAGGATACGGCGATGGCGGCGGCAGGATGCAGAGATTTCTTGTTCTGTCAGGTTTACGGGCTACGGCGCAGTGGCGGCCGCAGCAGGACGCAGAGAAGACTTCCTGTAGCTTGGTAGCGCGATGATGAAGGCTGTCACTATCCAGTGACCACGGACAGCAGGAATTTGACGAGGCAGGAAACGGCGAAGTAGCTAGGAAAAAATATGCCCCGGAGATTGAGCGGCGTCACACAGCGGTACACGTGCACAGTTTATTCACAAAGTCAATTTAGATTTTATTTTACGCGACGCGCGTTTATGGAATACAGCAGATTTAACGGGAAAATCAATGCTGTATCCCACTTCTGACACCACTATTACGGGATGGGTCAGGATTTACTTTTTAAAAAAAAGTATTTTATTTAGCTGAAATTATATTTTAAAGAAAAACACGGGAAATATAATAAAGAGGTGTGCGCCCGACGGGTGTCCAAGTCAATCTGAATTTGCGATGATTTGTTAGCTTTTATGAAAACAGCGGTTTCCTATTGCATTGACGACAATGCAATAGGTATACACATTCAGCGTTTTATTATGCGTATGTACTCTATATAATTATGATATAACCCTAAGTTTAGTTGAAAAGTTTTTAGTAATCATGAGTATAGAACTTAATTTGTTACATTATTTTGTGCTCTAACAAAACATGTTGCGCTGACCTCAACTGATTTGGGATATAGATGGCAGATGATGATGATGATGGTGAGTAGTGCGTACAGACCGTGATTTAACGGATTTATCCTTGTAGGTAGATACAGTCAAATTCTGTCCAAACCAGTGGCCCAACTTACTCTCCCCTGCTTACGGGTTACTGAGGGAGTACAGTGATGTACAGTTTCTCCTCGTATAACTCGCTCAAGGAATCGCTCTAACTCGGACCTGACCCGGTACTCCTCAGTCGCGGTCTTGGTTTCCTCGCTCGAAATTAAACCCTACCTTCAAAAATGGGGTCCGGTCTCTCTGTTTTACTGTGAAAGACTTCGCTCTAGGAATCGCACTAACTCGGACCTGACCCGGTACTCCTCAGTCGCGGTCTTGGTTTCCTCGCTCGAAATTAAACCCTACCTTCAAAAATGGGGTCCGGTCTCTCTGTTTTACTGTGAAAGACTTCGCTCTAGGAATCGCACTAACTCGGACCTGACCCGGTACTCCTCAGTTACGGTCTAGAGGTTTCCTTGCTCGAAATTGAACCCTACCTGCAAAATCGGGGTCCGGTCTCTCTGTTCTACTGTAAGAGACTTTGCTCGAGGAATCGCTCTAACTCGGACCTGACTCTCTACTTCTCAGTCGCGGTCTTGAGCCAAATTAAACTCTACCTGCAAAATTGGGGTTCGGTCTCTGTTTTACTGTGAGAGAATTCGCTCAAGGAATCGCTCTAACTCGGACCTGACTTTCTACTTCTCAGTAGCGGTCTGAGGTTTCCTTGCTCGAAATTAAACCGGGTTCCTATTGGCGGTATCGGGCTTCATTCTGGATACGAACTTGTAACGTCACACTACCGGATATGGTGGCTGGACAAAGGTGGACAATGTCTATTTCCGGTTATGGAAATGTACTTTTTAGTGAACAACCGTAAAAAGAATTGGAACTTTCAGTTTTTGCCTGTCTAATATTATTATTACGTGCTACCAGACTTTTGCAATATCGTCAACCTCGTTTAGCCTCTCAGGCGCAGTCTTCCTTCACACGTAGACGGCGTCTCTTCCGTAGAGACGCGAGACGCTTGAAACCTTTTCCATATAAAATACATGAAACAGAAGAGATAGAGAGAGAGAGAGAGAGAGAGAGAGAGAGAGAAGCTGCACACGTAAGACGCGCGTCGCATCAACGACGGCTCACCGTCACTTGTCTGACTGATGGCATCCCACGCGTCACGTTGAACGTCTTATTGTTTCAAGAAAACAATTTGTTCTGAAAAGGTGCCTAAGGAACATTACATTGCGCTCGCTACTTCACCTAGAAGTAGAATGGCTGAAAAGATTAAATCGCTATTTTCAATTCATGTAAAATTATATTTTGCCCTATATATTGTGTAGTGTATGTTAGCCGATTCGTACTTTTTAAGCACTCGCGATAACTTTCACACTGAGTTCAGCGAGTTGTTGTCATCTAGGCGATGGACGACTAGATCTTGTGCTATCCACATAATATTGTCGTAAATCGCTTATTTACCTAAAAACCATTGCAATAAGACCCGGTAAAGTAACTATTAGGTGTGAAACTAAGGTGCTATTTAAAATTCTAAAACTACTAATGAATTTCACAAAAGCAGCTCGCATGACTCGAATCAATTACCCACAGAACAACCACTAACTACGTAGCTAAATCCTAAAGATAAAATCATCACGGTGCATTACAAAATTACCTAGAATTATTCCAGCTGATGTGTTAGTCTCATTATTTAAACAGTTGAACCAGCTACGGTATAGGATTTACCAAGTTGTGCTGGCTTAGAATAGCATCACCCCACTTCTACCCTCGGGTGTGGGCAGCAAGTAGCGTTCTCTGTGAATACTTCTGCACTGTGCTCGCCAATCTGCCTGCCAAGCATGACGAGTATGGCAAATACTCCCACTAGGGGGAGTCCCATGTCCATGAAACTAAGGTGCTATTTAAAATTCTAAAACTACTAATGAATTTCACAAAAGCAGCTCGCATGACTCGAATCAATTACCCACAGAACAACCACTAACTACGTAGCTAAATCCTAAAGATAAAATCATCACGGTGCATTACAAAATTACCTAGAATTATTCCAGCTGATGTGTTAGTCTCATTATTTAAACAGTTGAACCAGCTACGGTATAGGATTTACCAAGTCGTGCTGGCTTAGAATAGCATCACCCCACTTCTACCCTCGGGTGTGGGCAGCAAGTAGCGTTCTCTGTGAATACTTCTGCACTGTGCTCGCCAATCTGCCTGCCAAGCATGACGAGTATGGCAAATACTCCCACTAGGGGGAGTCCCATGTCCATGGACTATTGTGGCTGTTGAAGAAGATTTTTTTTTTCAGTGGTGAGGACAATATGTCAATGTTACTTACATTCTGGGCGGATTCCACCGACGTATGAACCTTGGTTAATCGACCAAAATGTATGTAATTAATTTGTCAAATATGTGATACACAGTTTTCCGTGTAGGTGGGATCACTAGTACCTACAGAATACTCGCTAAAGTAGGTACTATCATGTATTCAGAAAGGCTAAATAAAAATAAAAATATCATAAAAAAGAATCTTCAACAGTAGAAAATTTTACGCCAAAAAAAATTAATCGCCATTAAAACCACCACAACACTAGATTGTAACAACAACGAATTTAAATTCGCTGATAACAGTGTAACAGTAGGTATAAAACCCGTATATTTCTCGGCTCTGGTAGCGAGGAAGGGATTATTGCACCTAATTAATCTTTGACCTTTGCAGCCTAGTAGCCTCATTTGTGTATAGGGATGGGTAGTAGCTCGTATCAGTACTTGCTACTTTTGTGATCGTGACCAACTATTTTTACAACTTTACAAATTATGTTTACAACTTTACAAATTACTAAGATCTAACGGAGATCCAATGATTGATAAGGATGACAAAGGCGTTTGACGTTCGTTTAACCATATTTACGTCAAATCTAAATCGACAATTTGATGGTTATAGTCCAAAAATATTTTAGAAGTTAAGTTTAAACAATTTACCTAGTTTAGTTAAGCGTTAAAAAGCTTTATTTTTATTTTTTATTTGTATTAGATTGTGGTTCATTTAAACGTGTCATACATAAGCCGAAGTAAATTCTTATCACTTCTTTTGTTCTTATAATATTTTTACAATAAATATTGTGTTATTGGTACCAGTAACAGATACTTGTTAAATAATTACAGAACTATCTTCTACATTCCTATTTTGTACTAAGTTCGTTTAACATTGTAGTAAGCGACCAACAATTTCTAACCTATAATTTTGTGTTTTCAGGTAAAAAACAACCCATAATTAGCATATCAACAACATCTCGGTAAGAATACATAATGAGTACCTGCTTTAACTTGTTATAACTAGTTTCAATTAGTTTGGAATAATTTACAATGGTTTGTTCTATTATAAGCACCTATTATCAAAGAATACTATAAATAACTATAGTTACTCGCTCCATACCATCGTTCTCGTAAATATTAAATTTTCCTACTTATTTTATCCTGGATCAAATCGGGGAAGTTTTAAAGAAAGGTCAGGTCAAAAGTACCCTAAACCGACGAGCGTGCATGAAAAGATTGATGAATGTTGAAGAAGCGAAAGAGGTATGTCAGGATCGTAGCAAGTGGTAGGATGTAGTCTCTGCGTACCCCTCCGGGAAAGAGGCGTGATGTATGTATTTTATTGTTGATTTCAGTATAAGATGTCATATATTATTCACAGGTATACTAAAACCGCGTTTTGAAGTTCAATATGATAGATTTTTTTTCACCTGAAACTTAGTTTCTTATTTCGGGGGGATCGGCCCTTAGTCCTCTAATACAACACCTACAGCATACCATGTGGTGATGCCATTTCAAACCGACAACACTGAGGGACGGTGTGTAACAGATGATTAAGAAGGATGGTGTGTCTTGTCGCGTTAGATTAAGGTATTTTTTATTTATAAGTTTGTAGTTTATATGTAGTTTTAAGCTTTTGTTTTTTCATGTTCTAAAATGTACTGTTTTCCCTGAATAAACTTTTAATTTAGCAAAAGTAGAAGAATATGATGACAAGGTAGCCCAAGTGTTATCTTCGTAACCCTTGAGTTTGATGGATATTAATGTGAGTTTGCATATCATTAAGGGTCCCCCCCCCGTTAAACACAAGATACCGTTATGATTGATACATCCCAAGTTATAATTGAAAGTAAACAATACGGTAGAAAATAGAGAGTTCTAAGCGATCTGAAATCTATTCACACCAATACATGTAGGTAATTTTTGTAGTCAATACACTGTCATGTCTGTAATTTGTTGATCACAAAATGATTAACTTTAACTGCATTTAAACCGAGTTGAAGTCAAAGTTGTTCAAATTGCTATGTACTCGTAGCATCGGTAGTTATTGAATCCCAAATAAAAAACGTATTAGGTACACAATTTTAGAAAACTTGCGTAATTTGTATCGCAAGCAGGATATGAACCTTCGACTTCCGGAATCAGTAATACTGACGCCTTTACCAACTGGGCTACCGCGGTTCAATCGTAGCCTGTGAAACGTACCTATTGTTTTCTGACAAATAAAACGAGCCAGGCATAATAGTCTATGAGAAAGGCAACTTTAGCGTTAAAGACCTAAATAAGTGAATATCGTAACATAGTTAATATGACTACCTAGGCCGTGTGGTGCCGGCAGAGTAGAATAGGGGGGGGTTGTAAGAGGCGACCGAGGGATAACACCGACCCAAACAGCCAGGGCCAACCGTATGGTGGCGGTTAATCCACCACAAAAGCATTCCTGCAAGCGTCTGGTAGGCGGCCGGTCGTAAAATTCAGCCAAATCCTTTTGCAACACGATTTTGTATTCAACGAAACGTGTTGCGCCGACCCCACGTAATTTGGATAAGGACAGGAAGATGATGAGTTATTATGACTACTTACCTAATGTTTTTTCTGTTGGTATTACTGCTGTAGTGTCAAAAAAGTTGTACATCCATCTCACGATCGCACACTCTAAAAGCTACAAGTCTCGTTCGATTTTCGCGACAAACGCAAAAAGAAACAGGTCGCTCTTTGTACCAGTTGTCATTTATCGAACTGGCAACATGTTTCCAGTCCAAGGCCGAAATTGGAAATAAAATCGTCGCTTCGGTCATACAATGACAGGACCCTTGTTATAACTCACCTCTGGCTGTCTCGTAGAATATTTACAAGAGCCACTACCTCTAAAAGGATTCCAGACTTTGATGTAGGTACGGTAGAATGCGAGTGCCGGAGCCGATAGGTGAGTATTGTGTTCTTTAAACTGTCACTAAAAGGACTACCTAAATGCCGTGTGGTAGCGGCTTAGAATACTGCCACCCCTAGTCCACTCAGGGTGTTTGTGAAAGGCGACGTAGAGTTTTTGACCTCGGTTGAATATCTGTCGACTGATTGTCGACCGCATGGTGGCTTAGAATACTGCCACCCCTAGTCCACTCAAGGTGTCTGTAAGGTGACGTAGAGTTTTTGACCTCGGCTGAATATCTGTCGACTATGGTCGACCGCATGGTGGCGGTGATATCACCTACAATACCATTGCCAAAGACGGTTGACTTTAAGCAGGCCGGTCATAAAACATTGCCAAATACTACCTACCGTACCTACAAATACACATCTTCCCCGAGCAATATCTGTCATGTTTTTACTCCACCCCTAATGAAGAGAATGAAGTTAATGATGATAATTGTGACGTGCCGTACTGGCGTATGACGTCACAATAATGGCATGTCAACGCATTGCTTACGTAACATGGTATGTTGGCAATGCTTGTAGGTGGTATCACCACCACCATGCGGTTGCCCATAGTCGACAAATATTCAGCCGCGGTCAAATCTTCGTATTTTTCGAAACAACCTGAGTGGACTAGGGGCGGCAGTATTTTTAGCCACTACCGTTAGTCCTAAATGAGAAACACTACTAAAATAGAATCACTAGTTTAAAATAGACAGTACCCAAACCAATCTCTTCTAATAATCAACCCACTCACTCATCTCACCGCAAACTTACACGCATTCACGCATATGACGTAATGAATGCCGCAACTAATTTGTACTCAACCCCCCTCAACCCCCCAACGCTCATAGTAAACACCCCCCACCTCCCGCGACCGCTATGAATTCATTATCAACCCATTTTATACCAGCCGCTGCTGCAGTGAAGAAGAGACCTGCAAACTCACATAAGCATATATCCCTTGCGGGGTAGGCAGAGCGTTAACGGCTGTAAAAACGGCCATTCACACCACGTCTGACAAAACATATGGTAAAATCTGGAATAGGGCCGAGTGAACCTTCTGTAAACTCTCTATTTTGTGTTAACATGGTCTCCAAGGCACGAACCCCTCTTTCTTTTGGATAATCAGATGGTTCAGCCTGCAATGTCATAGCATAGCAGCATAATTAAACCCCTGACATGTATAACGCTGAATGCTGATATAGTACCATTACGTGCCAATACACACGCGGATATCCGGATAATTATCCCCCGGATATATGCCTGCAGCGGCAGATCTTTGGGTGTTCTACATATTCGCACGTGCCTATACAGGATGTACCTAATTGCACTCGTAGCCAGTCGTAGCACGAATAATCGTAACATAACAGGATTACAGGAACAATCCGCTACTTGACTGACAGGTAAATTTGAACTACTTTTTAAATCCACAATAAACGATATTATTTATGAGATTATTGAAATATGACGTCTTATTTGGGTGGAGTCAAAACAATAACTTTTAAGACTGCTATTGACTGAAATGAAACCTGAAATCCATTGCCTAGAAAACAGTTAATTTTATTTTATTAACTATAATTTCACTATGTAAAATAATTTTTGTATGCCAATTTTGGCGCAAATATCTTGTTCAACATTCTAGTTTTAAGATCCTATGTTACCATGTTTGCTTACGAATAAGATATTGTTTGATTGACTGATGCTCATATTTCGACGATAACTATTCCATATCTTTCCAATTACATCCTGTGTGTACTCACGTATGAACCCATCTTTACTCTGAATTCTGCATTCTCTGAATATGTACCCCTCTTTAATTAAGAGATCTTGATTACACACAACCCTGGTCTACGTAATAAGAGATTATTAGTGATAGATAGTTACAGAATTCGGCTAAGCAAATATGGGGGCAACGTTACTGGGTTAGCAGTTTTGAAGAGCATCTCGCAAATCAATAGATTTCTCTAAAAAAGTACATACCTACATATATCACGCCTATATCCCTTGCGGGGTAGGCAGGGCGTAAACGGCCATTTATACCACGTCTAACAAAATTACGTGCCCTCCGAAGCAATACACACAATTTGTCTTGCAGACTCTTAGGTTTACTAATAGTATTTTGCAGTTTGCCATGGAACTGTATCGCAAATCTAAGTCTCTTGTATCAAATGGGACAAACGATCGACGAACGATCCAATGAACTCTTGTGTAAAAGTTTTATACTGCCTTCTACTACTAGTTAGTGCATCTGTAGGTAACATGTAACGTGGTTGCAGTCTGCAACTGGAACATACAGCTTACGTGTTGTGCTCTCCGAAGCACGGAACCATCTCTCTTACAGACAGTCAGTCAGGTCAATATTAATAGTATTCTACGTATACCCTATTTAAAGTCAATCATATCCCTGCCACAACATGTAAATACGATCCCTTATTAACACCCCCTGGTGCTCGACACGCGCGATTGATAAATAATGGAACTCCATTCTACATCCGAGTCTTCTTCATCATGTAGGACACCGAGTCGACGAACGACGTTGTACACTGACTGATATCAACAAGCGTACAAAGAATGTTCAACGGCCAGTCATATAACTTTAACTATAAGAAAAAAGAAATGTCATCAAGAAACCTTAGACTTGGCATGACTTTGTCTAGATTTCATCACTTTTTCGATATAAACAAGCAGCTCCATCGAGACTTGGCTAGTTCTTTACAGAATGTTTTTTGGTGGGATAAGGTTTACTTACAGTATTTTGCAGTTTACACCTATTACCTCTACATTTCATTCATGTCAATCATATCCCTGCCACAACATGTAAATACGATCCCTTATTAACGCCCCCTGGTGCTCGACACGCGCGATTGACAAATAATGAAACTCCATCCTACATCCGAGTCATTTTTCGTCAAGTAGGACACAGAGTCGACGAACGACGTTATACACTGACTGCTATTAACAAGCGTACAAAGAATATTCAACGGACAGTCATATAACTTTAACTATAAGAATAAAGAAATATCATCAAGGAACCTTAGATTTGGCATGACTTTGTCTAGATTTCATTACTTTTTCGATATAAACAAGCAGCTCCATCGAGACTTGGCTAGTTTTTTACAGAATGTTTTTTGATGGAATTGGGTTTACTAACAGTATTTTGCAGTTTGCACCTATTACCTCTACATTTCATTCATGTCAATCATAAGTAATCATAACATATCCCCGCTACAACATGTAAATACGATCCCTTATTAACGCCCTCTGGCGCTCGACACGAGCGATTGATAAATAATGGAACTCCATCGCACATCCGAGTCTTCTTTCTTCAAGTGGGACAGCGAGTCGACGAACAACCCGATGATTTCTAGTGTAAGCGCATTCTACTTCTAGTTAGTAGGTTTCTAACATGTTTAGTATGAAGAGCGCCATCAAAGTCGCCGTAAAAATAGTCTGGTCCCGGCCGACGCCGACGAATTTTTAAATTTTCTTGTTTTTCATTTATGAGAATAGGTAATATAGTACTGTGAGTGCATTTAAATTCCAATAAAGTAAATTACGTGCCCTCCGAAGCATGAAACCATCTATCTTGCAGACAGTTAAGTTTGCTAGTAGGTAGGAGTTTGCACCTCTACATTTCATTCATGCCAATCATACACAACATGTAAATACGATCCCTTATTAACGCCCCCCGGTGCTCGACACGCGCGATTGATAAATAATGGAACTCCATCCTACATCCGGTGAAGAGCAGCGACACTCTGTGCAAATCATTAGCGGTGTAGTGGGTAAGGGCAAGTCTATGACGTAAGCGGAGCGATTCAAATAAATATAAAAAAATCTGCTCGGCACTTGCGACTGGCTTGCGCACAAACTTGTGAACAACCTTCCAAACAATTTATTTTTGTGTTGAGCCAAGTTGAGCCTAGCGTACGCGAGCGTACCTGAGTGTACTCGAGTGCATATTTGACTTTATACTTTTGGCCTGTTGTAGAAAACGAAATTGATAGATAACTAAACAAATGAAAGCAACTAGGATACCTAGAGGTAAGACTGGAGTCAGGAGATTGCAGTGCATGTTGCGGCTTTTCATTGCGTAGATACATGCATGATTTGTTTCTGAATCATCTTTTATGACAGACACTGGTGAAACTCTTTTAAGTTATTCTTTAATCGACAAACACACGGTATAAACACAAATTAGGGAAACGGCGCCTGGGGCGCCGTATAAACGTCCGTTTGTTCGATTCTCCACTTAATTTTCCTTTCCTACGAATAATCAGTTTGACAGACGCATCCGTCGACGCAGCGTTTTGCGATGCCGTTTGACATAAACCGTATTCGTAGATAGGATGGAGAATCAAATGAATGGGGCACATTGGGACGATGTTGATCTGTTGCTCGCCTTAAATCGCTTTCCGCTCCCCCTACTTTTATACCTGTGTATCGCAGAAAAGCGGGCTAATTGGGCCCCCCTGACACTCCGGGCCGCTGCGCTGCTGCACCATTGTCGGTGGAAATCCGATAGCTATTAAATATTTTTGCATTCTCTCACCGTCAGACAATACGGCGGTGTTGCCAACTGCAGGAAACTGAGGAAGAGGGAAAAGTGGAAAATAAGGGAGTAACATTTATCTTTACTTTTTTTCTGATCCATATCATGAAAGATTTTGTAAAACTCTGATGGCGCTAATGTTTTTAAAACCGAAATTATCTACAGAAAGAAACCATTTATGACTGTGTGTAGAAATATCTTAGCATCTTTATTATGGAAAAGGCATTATCTTATACTGGTTCTTCAAACAGTAACTAATAATAGCCAGCATAAGTTGATCCCTTAATTAAATTAATAGGGTACTCGTAGTAATATTAAGCTGCTGAGCTGATAGTACCTATGCAGTGCTCGTAATTGTAATGACGTCGTAGAACATGGCGTAGCAGTCGTAGCATCTCGTAGCGCTACTACACCGTAGTCGCCTCTGTAGCAAAGATCACCAAACAAGATAGAGTACACACACATTATACATCATGCCTTTATCCTTTGCGGATTAGCTGGACTGTACTGCCATTCACACCACGTATGACAAAAGTTTAAGAGTCAATCAGAAGTCCGTGTATCACCATAAGTCGCCTAAAATTGAAATACATATAGGGTGAAATTTTACTAGTGACCGATAGCGAAAACTCAGAACCGGCTAGTAATAAGGAACAACTTTCCCCAAGGAACATAGGTCGAAATACGAAAAAAAATAATTGGACCTCCCATAGTAACTAAATTCAGCTGATCGGCAATTTTTTTATCGGAGGTCCTAAATTTTTTTTCGTATTTCTGAGTTTTCGCTATCGGTCACTAGTAAAATTTCACCCTATATAATCTCTCAAATCCCTTAGTCGCTTCAAACGACACCCACGGGAATGCTATGGAGTGATGCTATTCTAAGCCGGCACCACACAGCGGCATCAAACATGAAAGCCCCTCGAAATGTGGAAGCAGCATATGTATTGAGGTTCATGACATTTCCTCAGGGCGCGCTAAAAGGTCGCGTGCATTTAAATGTTACGTCACTAGGGCTGGCAAACACACGTAATAGTGTTTCAAGCAAATACACAGTATTTGTTGGTCCATTAGTGTATAACGTAAATTACTATGTCTGTGTTTATTTATTTGGTTTGCTAATAAATTGTTATTGTGGTCACGAAATGTATAAAAAATCTGTTAGATGAATTGTAAATAGAAATACAAAATCACGCTTTTATTACACACGGAGTAGGCAGAGACAAGAATAGAGGCAAGCTACTGAGCAGATACTTAGAGCACTTAAATTAATTTAATGTAATATTACTTAAAAATTTATGTAATCGATTATTTTTTATTTTACAATAGTAAAAAATCATATTGTGTATGTGTAAATTGTGACCTGTAACTATGTTGTTATTAATAAACGATCTGTATCTGTATCTGTATCTGTACTAAAGTTGACAAAAGTAGAGTTAAGGACAGCCCAAATGCAATCGTCTACCCCTCCTTACAAGATGTCGCTCTGCACCCAACCGCTTTGTCTGTTCTCTGTTTCAGTTCATCCAATTTATCTTTGTTCTCACTCCCAAAACTCATCATCTGCCTGCCCTTATCCCAATTTATTTGGGGTCGGTTAACAAGTATTTTTCTTCCATTCATCTCTATCAGCACTCAAATCCTCAATTTCTGACGCCTTCCTCTTCTTCTGCGTCCATCCACATTCATGTCCATTCTTTGTTGCATGCTCTTCATCCCTCCTCATTACATGCCCATACCAAGATATACGGTTCCCTCTTGTCTTTTCTGTCACTGGCGCAACTTTCAAACTCCCTCTAGTATACTCATTCCTTATTTTATCCATCCTTTTCTTGGTCCTACTTCCAAAAAATCGTAGCAATGTCAGAATCTTCAGTCTCAGTGAAATAAAACAAGTCTGAGTCAGACTAAAGTTTCCTGTTAATGACAGCCCTAATGCACCTTCGTTACAAGATATCACGCTACACCCACTTTGTCTGTTCTCTATTTAAACATTCCTAGTACAGTAGCACTACTCTTGCCTCTTTTCCAAAAAACTTCGATCGCTACCTTTTAAGCACTTTCCCCACTCAAAATTTGAAGCAAGTCTGAGACTAAAGTTCTCTGTAAATGACAGCCCTAATGCACCCTCGTTACAAGTTGTCACGCTGCACCCAGCCGCTTTGTCTGTTCTCAATTTGAATCCGTCTGAACATTTCGAGCTCTTTGTGCGCGAGCACCCGACGCGATCTTAATCACTTAAGCCGTGTCTGAAACTTCTGGATCTACTATTTTTATGATCTACTTTTTTTAATTTTTCAACAGTTTATAGAATTTTATGTGGTGTCTTATCGAGATATTAGAACAAAGCAAATCTTAATCACTTAAGCCGCCTGAAACTTCTGGATCTACTCTTTTTATGATCTACTTTTTTAAATTTTTCAACAGTTTATAGAATTTTATGTGGTGTCTTTTTGAGATCATAGAACAAAGCAAATCTTAATCACTTAAGCCGTGTCTGAAACTTCTGGATCTACTCTTTTTATGATCCATTTTGTTTTTTACTTTTTTTAACAGTTTATAGAATTTTATGTGGTGTCGTATCGGGACTATAGAACAAAACACTTGAGTTTAAATGAACTAAAAGGTGGATATTTGGACTATCTTTTTATGATCTATTTTTTACTTTTTTCACTAGTTTATAGACTTTAATATGGTGTCTTATCGGGATCATACAACAAAGTACTTGAGTTTAAATGAAATAAAGGGTGATATTTCGACTATCTTTTTATGATCCATTTTTTACTTTTTTTCAACAGTTTAGGTATAGAACTTTATGTGGTGTCTTATCGGGATCATAGAACAAATCACTTGAGTTCAAAAGAAGTAAAAGGTGACATATTTTGTAGGTTTATTAGGATATTACAGCCTGGACCGACCGATTGTTCGTATGAGTGGGGAAGATGTTTCTATGCTTCAAATAGAATGTAAATCGATCTTACCCGCTTCTGTGTATGTATGATACATAACATACCTAGAAGTCAGTCGTTGAACAATCATGACAAAAGACTACTACTAGTAATAGGCGACATAAAATCGGGTTCGAGGGCTTATCATGTTATTCGTAGACTCTGTGTCACACAAGACTCGTTAGAGTGAAAAATAAGACTCGTTAGAGTACAATACCTAAACTCTGCTAAAGAGCTCACGGCAAAAAATCAAACCAGTGCAAAAGTTTCACAATAAAACACGATACTTTCAACTTTAACAGTACGAACGTTCAGTGACCTGAAAAAGCTGATATGAAAAGTCGTAAAGACACAGCAATTTAAAAAAACGTCCCGAACCTCGTTGAGATTAAACCGTCACTTGGCGTGATATCTCACAAAAAACACTCGGAAAATAAAATCGTAAAAACTGTCATAAAACCGTCTTTTTAAGGGTTTTAAGGCTCATCAGGACAGTATTCAAGTCCGTGCAATAATTAAAAGGGAACAGTAAATTAAAATGAAACAAAAGCTTGGTTTTATTTGGGTTTTACAGCTTTTATTCGCGTCACGCAAGCCCGGTTGGATTCTGTTTCAGAATAACTTCAAGTACACGCGTATTTTGCTTTTCATTTCCGCTTAGACATGTAGTGTGTAAATAACGCAATGTAGTAAACCGGCAATGGACAAAAAACTGCTTGTTGGACTTGTTTAACGTACTACAAGCCCTCTGTGTTGTTACGTTGAAAAGAAATGCAAATTTGTATGAATTGTGGCCACGGTTCGGAAATGAAGCAAAAATTTATTTTCTTTGATTGTATTGCTGTTGTGCCTTTTTGCACATATTTACAAAAGACAATGGGCTTTGATTTTCCACACAAATCAAATATACGAGGATGAAATAAAAAAATGCTTTATGTTCGTCAACATCACTCACTATTATAGTTAACGGTAAAAATTGTAGGTAATTTCTGAAACCAGCTAAATAAAAAAATTAAAAGCGTTCGTGTTATTACAAAAATGTTTGTCGCGCGTTAAGCCAATGTTATGCCATAGGTTGAGACAGCCACTCCGTGCAACCTCCATGACGCTAGTGCCACCAAATTGTCAAATAACTTAAAGATTTTTACTTTTTTATTTTATTTTTATTTTATTTAATAGAAACAAACAGTTTTTAACAAAATATTCGTAATACTGTACTAATTATATAGTTTTAAACTTACAGTTTCATGAAATCTTAAAATTAAATAACACAAGGGTTTTTCTTTTTAAACTTACCTACCAATGAAAACAAATAATTAACGTTTTAGCTACTTCTCATTTTCGTTATTAAGAGGTAAGAACACAGTATCTCTTTTCTACACTAATATAATAAAGAGAAAACCTTTGTTTGTTTGTTTTTTGTATGTATGTAATCGATAAACTCCGAAACTACTGGACCGATTTCCAAAATTCTTTCACCATTAGAAAGCTACAACATTCCTGAGTAACATAGGCTACTTTTTAACACGGGAAAATTCCTCATTCCCACGGGAAAAAGGTTAGCAGCAGAAAAAGCGGAAAATATAGCGGATATTAACCAAATTAGCCAAACCGCTTTACCGATCTTTGCGAAACTTGGCACTGATATTTCTAGCATATTAAAGACGGACATGGACTACTTCTTGTCAGCCCTCGAGGATCTGGAGTACCTGATGAAGACCACCAGCATCCCATCTAAACTATAAGAGATACGGTCATGGCTTCATAGAAAAAGTTGTTCACCATGACGGGCCGCTTCGGCTGGCACATGGTCATCGAGGATCTGGAGTACCTGATGAAGACCACCAGCGTCCCATCTAAACTATAAGAGATACGGTCATGGCTTCATACAAAAAGTTGTTCACTATAACGGGCCGCTTCTGCTGGCAGATGGTTATCGAGGATCTGGAGTACCTGATGAAGACCACCAGCATCCCATCTAAACTATATGAGATACGGTCATGGCTTCATAGAAAAAGTTGTTCACCATGACGGGCCGCTTCGGCTGGCACATGGTCATCGAGGATCTGGAGTACCTGATGAAGACCACCAGCATCCCATCTAAACTATAAGAAATACGGTCATGGCTTCATACAAAAAGTTGATCACCATGACGGGCCGCTTCTGCTGCCACATGGTTATCGAGGATCTGGAGTACCTGATGAACCACCAACAACCCATCTAAACTATAAGAGATACGGTCATGGCTTCATACAAAAAGTTGTTCACTATAACGGGCCGCTTCTGCTGGTAGATGATTATCGAGGATCTGGAGTAAGTACCTGATGAAGACCACCAGCATCCCATCTAAACTATAAGAGATACGGGCACGGCTTCCTACAAAAAAAAACACCATGACGGGCCGCTTCTGCTGGCACATGGTCACGAGGGTCTGGAGTACCTGATGTAAACCATCAGCATCTCATCTCAACTATAATACATTCAGTAACGGCCAATTTCTACGGGAAAACAGGTAAGTAGCAGCGGGTGAAACCGCTGGGCGGGCCGCTAGTTTGTTATAAAGAGGTAAGAACACAGTATAAATAATAAATATCCTACCTAAGTTAATATTATCAAATTTAAAACAAACAATTTACACAAAGTTTTAAAAACCAAGGCCTTCACAAAGCCATACATACAAGTAGTCACATAAACTTGAATTGATGTTAGAATCGCGTTCGCCCATGCACGCTTGCAGGCTTTGATTAGAGGCGAAAAAACTGGCAATGCACGTTACATAATTCACTTTAATGTATTTATTAAGTGCTAGCACGCGAACTGTAGGGCAGTCGAGTGACTGTTACTTGTTGCACTGTATTTTGTAACAGATAACTAAGTATTCGTAGTAAATCTCAAGTACTTTTTAGGAACCTTTTTCTCACCATTATTGTTCGGGATCTCCTTAGAGTATCCTGTCAGTTTTTACGTTTCTTGTTGATTTTGATTTGATATCTGCCTTAGCAAAATTTCGGAATAAAAACCACGTAATTTGCTTGAAATACTTTTGAGTGATTTAGGAGCCTAAAACGACTTCGATAGATGCCTAAAAATTATAGCAGAACTTTCTGCCAATAAGCACAAGTCTGTCTCTACGTTTGTGTTATCAGTTTTTTAGGAATAATGCAGTAAAATAGCATGACCACCATGGCTAAAACATCCGTTACCACACGCAACAGGTTTTTAAAAGACTTATCCTTACCTTTTTTTTTTTTTTTTTTTATTGATTTAGTCACTTTACAAAACATTACATAAATTAAAAATGGTATCATAAAAACCCTTACAAGAAAAATGGGTTTGTCTTGAAACCATTATTCCTTATATCTACTAAACATTATACACAATAATTTTAAACACAAAAACATTTTTAATGCTTACACATATAGGTAGAATAAAACCGAAGTCTGTGCATGTTTTTCAATTTAACAACACAGAAATCAGCCGCCCGACATTCCATAACGCATCACGAAACAGGTTCTGTGTGACCCACTTACAAAGGGTGTTCCATTTAGGAGTGCTCATGAGACTGTAACTGTTTGAAGATTACTTTGTTTAATAAAGTTTTAATATTTTTTTCGGTTATCTGTATTCGAACATCCTTTGGCAATTGATTGATTAACCTTGGCACAATATATTCCAAGGTTCTTTTGCCGTAAAAGTTATTGGACATGGGCTGAAAAAGTAGATTATTTGTAATCTGCCGAGTCGTGGTCTTATGGCTTATAGGATGCTGTATTTCTGAGTTGAAAAATTGTTCTGAGAGTAATAAAAGTTCAAATTTATTATAAATCGGTAAAACCTTGCAGTACTTAAATATCTCATTATCATCACATATTTTGTCAGCAGCTAGTACCTCGAAAGTGTATCCCGCTAGTGACAAAACAACTATTTTTGTTGCGTTTTGCATTAAAGAAGTTTATTTTTTGTCAAAATGCATTATAAAATTCCTTAACGGTTGTATTTCTCAGAACCTGTTCCACCAGCATCTACTTACCTGTACAGTGTGCGACCGCCATCTTTTTGCATGATTTAATAAATTTAATATAACAGTTCCAAAATACCAGCTCCAAAATACCATCCCCATCCCTTCCCTAAACTTAAAACGCTCGTATTTCTCAGGACCGGTACCGATAGCAGCACCTACGTACCTGCCTGCACGGTGTGCAACCGCCATCGTTTTTGCATAATTTAATACCACTTTTGATTTAGTTCGCCGTCGACGCGGAAATTTTCGACCGAGCTTCACCTGGCAATACTGACTGGTAAATTCGACCGAGATTCACCTGGCAATACTGGCAACACTGATGGTAAATATTCGGCAAAGCTGAATCTGGCTGGCAATGCTGAAAGGTAATGACCAACCTGAAAATTGTTTGCTTGAGTAGAAAATATGATGGCGAAAATATGAGAGGCGTCGCCAGTAGGTACTGATGGCGAAGGTCGCTAGATCAAATCCAGCCTGCGGTGAAAAAAAATTGCAAGTTTTCCTAAATAGAAAATATGATGTTTTGGACTCCGAAGTCGGTAGACTTATTTAAGAGTTTTTTTAGAAAGCGAGTCAGGCAAAAATTCGACCGAGCTTCATGGCAATAATGGCAGCACTGGCGGTAAATATTCGGCAAAGCTAAATCTGGCTGTATTTACAGTACTGGCAATGCTGGATGGTAATGGGCGACCTGGAGTTTTTGATTGAGAAGAAAATATGGAATTTTGGACCCTGAAGGCTAATTTTAAGGTTTTTTATAAAGTGGATTAGTTTTAATAAAAGAAAGCTTAGCTGCGGATATCTTTGTTTTAGATTACGACTGAGATGGGTAAATCGACCTACCTATCGATGATCGATCGACCCCAAAAATGTAGGTACTTAAAAAGCTGGTTTTGAACCTGTAAATTGAAGATTTGTCTTGAACCTAATCTAGATTTTTATTTCAGTACGAAAGTGTGCCTTAAAATTTAGACTGCAGAATAACGAAGCCATGGTATGCCACGGTTAATTCCAAGTTTGACTCAAGTCCTATCACAAACTTACTGTATGTTTCGTAGGAAAGGTTTTTTGAACAATATAAATATAAACAATAAACAACAGTCAAATGCTGAATGAGACGTGAAGTGTCACTGATTGAACAGACCGGACAAAAACTGCTTAGGTTGCCGGAAACATATAATCTGGTTTGAATAAAACATTTACTACTACCCCTTGTACCCTTTCCCGGAAGAAAACACTCACGGAAAAGATAAACTCTTAGGAAAATATTGCGAAAAGTGAATTTCTATGTAAAGCTTGGATTTTTATCTTAGTAGGTATCTCTTATATTCAGACAGTGTGGAATTTTCAGAAATATGTAGCTTCAGAAGCGGTGGAATATGTCTATAATTGTCAGGATTTTCTAGCAAATCAAAGAGGTTTTTCATTGTGTCACACCATTTTATATTCAAGCGATAACAGTAATTATTTCACAATTTTCTAAATTTTCTAGAATGCAACAACGCCGCTATCACAGATTCGAATGACAACTCCTGTCAACCGCCATTGTTTCGCTTCTCTATGCTCTTCTCACCCCCTCACCTCACCTCACCTCCATAGACACCACTGTCTATGCTCACCTCACCTCCGCACCTCTCCACACCAAACCTCTTTGCATTACATCGCCCCACACCACTTCGCTATAGTCTGCTCCTCATCTCGCCAGCCATAGCTCCGCTCTTCGCCAGCCGTTACATGTCTTTATGCTTCTGCACAAAGAAAGCTGCATTTTAAGAAGTATTTGTGCAGAGTTAGGTAGTACCTCAAAGAGTTTGTGACGAAATACCTGTTATAGAGAACTTAGAAAATATGTTGCGTATCGTAACTACAGGGTGTTAATTTTAAGGCAAGCCCTAGATTCAAGGTAGGTTTAGTATCGATAAAGGATGCTGTAAAAATAGTGAAAACAATCCTAGTAAAAAAATGGCTTAGCCTAAGTTTTTAAAATTTCATATTCTTTTATTAGATAAATATTTTTTTGTCGCTTTCGTTGTTTAGAGAGTGCCAATACAAGTACTTTCGTCTAATCAACTTTGAGTTTGAACGAATTTTGGCTGAGATTTGACATTTGAATAAAATTTCGGCTAAGACCATAAACAAATTCTTTGAACCAGGAATTGTTTCAATATTTTTTGACGGCTTTATCGATACTACCTTGAAGCTATGGCACGCATTTAAATTAGCACCCTGTATTTACTCGACTACCCCAGTATCATTGTACACAATAATATGTCTTTTAAATCTGGCTTAAATTGCATTTGTAACAAGTCATTCTTTCTTTGTTTCAGGTATGTTGAAAACTTTGTTAGTTTGCCTGCTCAACGACGCAATAGTGCCTACCTAGGTGCGTACGAGTAGGTAGGTACTTTGCAGGGTAACTACTACCTATTCTTGTTTTGTGAGCCTCTACAAAGCTAAAAACATCAAGTAATTTGTATGTTTTATGCATTGCTTTTTACCTGACTGCATAAGAAGGAGGGTTATGTTTTTCGAGTGTATGTATTTGGACAACAAAATTATTTTTCACTGAGAGGCTACTATACCGAGCTGAAAGATCGTGAGCTGTCAGTTGATAAAAATATTTCCATCTCATTTATGCATCCCACCCGTCCTGCAGCCGTAAAAGAGACAGTTATAGTTCGCTACCCGAAAATTTGCGTTCTGGGTTTACCAGGTTCCCCGTTCGAAATCGCCACCAAACTTGTTGATAGTGGCATTATTTTGCTGCCAATAAAATATTCTATGCCCGTATCATTTGTTTTGCTGAAATTATTGTCATATTTAGAAGATACCAAGGCGTAAACTTGGTGATAATTTTAGAGCATTTTGCCACGGCCATATCTTTTTTTAAATGCATCATTACAACCAGAAAAAAGAATATGGAGCATAGATCTAGTCCAGAAGAGTTACCATGCCAAAAATTGAGTCGATCGGTTGCGAATTGGCAGAGGGATACGTTGAAAGCGTTTGTATGAAAAATAATGACTATAGATCCCTCTTAACGGCTTGGTGAATTTTGACAAATGAGGTGTCGTTAGTTTCGTCTCATTTAAAGTTTACGGCTAATTAAAAAACTCATATAGTAAAAATATCACAAAACAATTTGATCAAAATCAAGTGTATTTTCATCGTCAATAACCATTTAAGCCATGCTTTAAACCTTACTTACTTTAAAGTCTTAAAACCCACTAATAAATTCTACCAGTCGATAAAAGTTTCACAGCAAAATCCCCGAAGAAATATAACGTTTCTGCCCTTTACACCATAAGCTGTTCAAGGTCTCAGGAGTAATTTGTTAGCTACTAGTGATGCACCCACTATGGTGTTGCCCGACTAACTAACTACTACTATAACAGCCACAATAAAGTCCACTGCTGAACTTGGGCCTCCCCCTAGTATTTATAGGGGGTATTTGCCATACTCACCACGCTTAGCAGGCCGGTTGGTGAGCGCAAAGCAAGATGTTGCAATGCGATTGAGAAATTCATCCAGGGATTGAACACCTGGATGAATTTATCCCAAAACTACCGGGTTAAAATTGACTATCAAGGCTAAGTGTGATGCCGGCTTAGAATAGCATCACCCCATGTCTACCCGCGGGTGACGTAGAAAGCGACTACGGTATAATTAATTATCCTGGGAATAGGCAGCAACGTTCCCTGTGAACATTCACTATAGTACTGTCATTCGAATAGGCCATATTTGACAGCTGGCAAACCCATACAAGAAGACATGTCAACAATTAAAAATAGACCTTATGTCATAGCATTAACATGATTTTGTCAGCTGTCAAATGTGGCCTATTCGAATGACAGTACTATAATTATGACGTAGCAAGTCATAGACAGGGGTCGTCAACTTTTAAATCCAGATTTCATTCGATCAAAACGAAAGTAACCGACTACAAAACTGGCTGATTAGACGGTGCATCTCTACCAGCTACAGTTCCTCAGACTTATCTTAATTAATGTTGGCCGGTTATCCGGTAGAAACCGGATTGTATGCAAACCCAACCCCCGTTTATAATACCCGGTTTTATGATATGTTTCATAAGGTCGTATATTTTCATTTAAAACCATATTGATGATGTAGGAAAATTGGACCGACCGACCATGTGGTAGCTGCTAAGAATACTGGCCACCCCAGTCCACTCAAGGTGTTTCGCAAAAGGCAATGTAGAGTTTTTGACCTCGGCTGAGTATCTGTCGACTATGGTCAACCGCATGCTGGCGGTGATATCGCCTACGAGAACAATAGCATTCCCAAAGAGGCCGCTCATAAAACATTGCCAAATCATTTAGCTATATGATTTTGTGCTCTAAAAAACATGCTGCGCCAACCCCAACTGATTTGGGATAAGGGCAGGCAGATGATGATGATGTAGGAAAACGGACATAATATTATAAAGATTGTAGAAGTAAAACCAATATATTTAGAAAATCATTAAATACGACATTTATGAAATATCAAAACACACAATGACGTAGTTTATTAAATTATACCTCAACATATTAATTTATACAATGAGTGTAATTACAAAAGTATTCATCGGAAATGTCAAGTTATAATACCAAAAATAATTCAAAGTATGACTATTAATTGCCAATTTTCTCGCCCACACATTTTGTGGGACTTTTGAGCTCGTTGGCAAACAAATTACCTATTTAATAAAGGTTTTTCAATACCTATAAAACTGTAGGTATCTAGGTAGTAACTTAAACATTTTGGTCTAGGAAAATCATGATTAAGTGACGCTCACATGTTACTTATAATATAACAACAAAAATACCTTTTATATATGAAGCAAATACGATTTTTTACTATAGTTTTCCGCTGATGATCACAAAAATGCAACCATAAGTTAATTTTTTTCATGAAGCACTTATTGTTCTATAATCATAATAAAAATTACGACTAATGCAACTTACAATGAAGTTACATATTAAAACTACCTGCAAATTCTCAGCCCGTGGTATAATAATAGTGTTCATAAGAATAAGCCTTTACACCGGCGAGTAGTCGACTAATCTGTATCGCCAGAGCGCAGTTAGCGCGATAGTTGCAATGTATATTAGAGCAATGAACAATTACAGAGAGAACCTCAAGAACAACTAAAGCCCTCCGGCTAGATGGATCGATGACTTAAAAAAGGCGGCTGGTAGCGACTGGGGGAGGCCTACGTCCATCAGTGTACTGCGATAGGCTGATATAGATAGATGCCCAAGGCCCAAATCTCGCTAAATGAAAAGAGTCTCAATTGTGTCTATAGAGTATCAATCAGTAAGGTGGTGTTGGCAATTCGTATTACGCCACTTCTTATTAAATCAAATGATGATTGTGGTAATAAAATGACAGGCTTTAGTATCGCTGGAATTACATAGGCCACGGCCTAAGTCAAGCCTTGAAAAAATTATCTCAGTTATCGGTTTAATGCACGCTCAATACAATTACAAGGCACAAATGCAGTACAAATGTTTAACAATCACTCAGGACGTGACTTGATTTTGAGGGCTTATAAGTTATATTCGAGGTCACGTTAAATTTAATTAAGACCAGTTTTTCAAGGCTACATAGTGGTTTTTCCCACAGTTTCCTCTAAAACATTTTCTTTTCACAATGATTACAGTACAGCCATTACTTTTTATAAGCTCGCAACGAAACTAAACCTCGGTTATAGCTAGCAGTTAAGATAGGAGGGCAAATGTACGCCCGCTACTAAAAGAAATGTAAGGATACGGGGAACTGAAAAAAAAAGCGTAACTTTTAAAACAAAAAAGTGGTAAAGTCAAAATAATTCTTAAAGTTTGTAAATTATCAAAAAATTATTTACATACATATATCACGTCTACACCCCTTGAGGGGGTAGGAGCTTTAGTGGCCGTAAAAATGCAATTTGGACCACGTCTAACAAAAGTTTTAGTCATTCAGAAGATTCGCCTATAAATGCAATACAGATCAACTCTCAAACCCCTTAGTCGCTTCTTACGACACCTACGGGAAACATATTGTTTTAAAGAAATAATCGCGTTAAGAATCCTGTTTTAATATTTTAGTCTTCTACGGGAAAGATATAGGGTGATGCTATTCTAAGCCGGCACCACACGGCAAATCCACCCCACACTTTATATTACTACTGTTCTACTAATAGTCTGAACTCTAAAACGCCGGCTACGAAAGCACAAGGCGGCAATATGAGCGGAACGACCGCCGCGTCTGAATTTCAGCAAATCTCAGCAGTTCACAGAATTTCGGGGTATTTCCACGTTTCAGTAATTGTTATTCTCCAGATGAAAATTCTGCAGAACTGGCTCAAGTTAATTTGGTAACTTGTACTCGTATGATAAGTACTACTTTTACGGACCAAGTGTTGTATTAGCTTTAGCTAGGTCGTCTGCGTAGAGCTTTAATCGTAGTCGTCGTAGCAGATAGCTACGGCGTAGCAGTAGTCGTAGGTGGTAGCAATGTTGTGTTGCAACTTGCAAGCATAACTTTTATTGGTATACTAGCGGCCTGTTAGCCGTTTTACCGACTGTAACTCATTTTCCCGTGGGAATTAGGAAGTTTCCCGTTATGTGTTATACACAAAAATCATTTACGAAGAATAATGAAAAATTGCCGACCAGATTGTATATCTTATCAATTTGTAAGTAGATAAGTAGGTCACATATTAGTATATTCTTAGCACCTGTTTCTACCTGCACAGTGGTCGTACGGTCGTTTACTGCCCTCTCGAGTTTACGACTAAACGGTGACGTCACAAACCGCTCTCAACGTATTTCGATGGCGGTCGTAAACTGTATACGAGGGTAGCAGGTTCGATAAATGTGACACATCGAAATTAAGCTGATGGTATTGGTGTTTTTGGTTTTGGTTTATAAAAGCTAACAGGTAATCAACAGTAATCAACACATACAAGCCAGAAAAGCCTGTCTCATAAAAAGGTTAATTTTTACATTGTATGGCCAAGCTAATGCAGGATAATTCTTTAGACATTATAATTACGTAATTCGTGTCGTGTGTAGGTAAAACTGAAAAACCGTTACATGTAAAATCTTTCCATGCCAATTTACGTACTCCCTTGCATAGATGTTTAGAGACGATTCCAAAAGTTTTTTACCCTTGGCATAAATTTTGGTATTAATAATAAAATCGGTGTGTTTTCCACTTGTATAATTTTATATTCCATAAAATTCAATTTCTGGAATTCAGGTTGTTAAATCACTGGATCGGGTTAACCATTTTTATATTTTTCAATAAACAGATAATAAGTGAGAAGATTTGTTTCTTTACCTGATTAATTCTCTCAATAACAAAAAGCTCTGAATTTCTCTCATTATTAGAAAGCTTCCTCCAAAACACACAGTGGGTAACAAAACCTAGCTTAGCAAGCATATGATTTTTAACCATAGGAAATATCTTACTCCCACAGGAAAACGGTTAGCATTTAGATCTTAAACAAAAAGTGAAATCTGTTTGTAAAACGCCTTTGTTTCACCAAACAATCCTATTCCCAAACTATTAAAAACAAATAACAATGTACTCTAACGCAAATAGCTCTTGTTTGAAGTAGGTACCTGCCGGGAATCGAACTTGGGTCTTTGGGCACGTTCCGGGGTACTAACGACCACTCGCCACCTTGGGTTGTCACTTCGGATTTGAATGTGAGAGGACTTGGCGGGTGACGTGTTTAAAGTTTGGTATTATTCGGTGAAGTATGAAATGTTGAATTGAGGTTTAGGTTAAGAATTTGTATGTTATTTAAATTATAAAAAAGTTATAAAGTTGAACGTGGTGTGTAAAGAACGAAACCAATTGAGTAACAAATAAAGACGCGAAAAAACTGTCTAGGCTATAATGTTTTTGACCATATATTTAAGGTTCCCTTGCTGTACTAAATTAGCAGGGTCTGTCTTAAAATACCTATCAAGAACGTACTGAAATCCTGAAATAGTACTATGCATTCGCTTGCTATGTCGGGTCTAGTATTGTCCATCACTATAGAACTGTATTTTAAGTACTAAACCGGGTCTATCCGGATAATATGTAAGATAATTTTAATAACATTAAAATAATATAAAAATTAAAGTAGTTGCGATTGCCCAAGTGTATACAACGTGTTACAAAACAACCAATAAATCTCCATTACAAATTGAGTTCATTTTGTATGGAAGGTATATTTTTTTTTCATATTCATACCCATGCTCTATGGGGAAAGTTGTTCAGTATTATGAGTACCTTGACTTCCTTTCAGCTTTATTGGTTGTTTTGTAACACCCAGTATACTACAGTGCTAATTTCGGTCCAATATACTAAGATTGACCTTTCACAAACTTCCATTATATTTGAGCTATCTTAGGTAAGGTACCTCAGGTTTATTACCTATCATCTATCTTCTCCGGTACAACCTGCTCAATACACAGTGGGACTAAACATGAACTAGTGTTAAGCGGCCGTGTTTCCGATCAAACGTATGACTTGCGCACTGTGCCGGTTACGACACCCAGGGGGTTACTTAACTTAGCCGGCTTATGTTCCTGTATACAGTATTTCGAGATAATTCTGTGGTGTGTGTAATAAGTTATTGTAAATGATTGAGGTATAATTTATAATGTGGTGGCGGCTTAGAATAGTATCACTCCATATCTTTCCGTGGGTTTCGTAAAGGGCGACTAAGCGGTAAATCCAGGGAATCGATAGAGCGCTCCATGTGAAAATCTTATAGTGTATTCGCCAATTCACCTGACAAACGTGGTGCATATTGCCACATGGGACAATAGCAGGAGGCTAAGGAGGAGGCTTTTGTCCAGCAGTGGACTATATAGTTGTAACATGTTTCCGATCAAACGTATGACTTGCGCACTCTGCCGGTTACGACACCCAGGGGGTTACTTAACTTAGCCGGTTATTATAGGTACCTATACAGTATTTCGAGATAAGTCTGTCGTGGTCTGTGGAATTGTAAATAATTACAAATGAGGTATAATTTACTACGACCGTGTGGTGGCGGTTTAGAATAGCATCACTCCATATCTTTCCTTTGGTATCGTCAAAAGCGACTAAGGCATAAACCCAGGGAGCGACCCCTGTGAAAATTATATACTGTGCTCGCCAATTCACCTGCCAAGAGAGGTGTGTATTGTAAATACCCCCAATAGGAGAAGGCCCATGTCCAGCAGTGAACTAGTTAGTGTTAAGCGGCCATGTTTTCGATTCGACATACCTATGACACTCTGCCGGTTACGACACCCAGTGGGTTACTTAACTTAGCCGGTTACTGTGTACAGTATTTCGAGCTAAATCTGTTGATATGCAAAGTTGCTAACAAATACAAATTACAATTTGTTTTTTCGTACGGTTCATCTATCGATGACTGACTCGATAAACTCTGGTGCTAGAGTTATTATATAATAAACAGCCTAGAAATTAATTTCTGACGTAGGTATTGTTTCAACCTCTATTCAGATAATCATAGACAACAAACAACCGGGGTTAACGTGCCTTCAGAAACATAGAATCATCGCTACCATTTTGTTCATTCATTCATATATTTATTTGCCAAGAAAATGGTATAATACAGCAGATAGTAGTGCTTAAAAATTAAATTTATGTTCAACATTTTCAGTTACGTAAATCGTAACATGCAAATTTCAAATAATGATTTTAAATTATAATACAATGTCAATAAAGTTCAAATAAAATATCAATTACATGTCACCTTAAATCACTAACATAAATACGCAATCACAAGCCAAATAAAAAAAAAATAGAATAAATGTCACAACATAATTAAAATTTAAAATTTAAATATTCACTAATACTATAAAACCTCCTCTCTAGAAGAAGCCTGAACGAAGCCAATTTAAATTTATTAAGAGGAAGTTGTTTAATATCATTTGGAATTTTATTAAATATACATACTGTCATGTAATTGCAGTTTTTCTTAAAACCAGCAGTCTTTGGGCGATCTCTATGTTCGAGTCTATTGGAATACCTTGTACTTCTAGACGGGTACAGATCAATAGTAGTACTGTAAAGTTGACTGTGCTGCTTAACAAATACCGATATTTCATAAATGTATAAGCAAGGGAAAGGCAGAATTCGTAACTTCTCAAATAGTGGCTTGCAAGAATCAGTCGGTGCTGCACCGCAAATTGCACGGACACATTTTTTTTTGAGCAATAAATACCTTTTTTATATTTGTTCCATTGCCCCAAATAATAACACCGTACCTAAGAATCGACTCAACATACGCGTAGTAAGCCATCATAGCAGCATGTCGAGAAGCAACTTTTTGCAATTTATGTAAGGGATACACGAATCTATTAATCTTTTTACATATTGCATTAATGTGTTCTTTCCATTTAAATTCCCTATCTAAATTTATTCCGAGAAATGTCACATTTTTAGCCTCATTTATGATTTGTCCATTATAATTAATATTAAAAAGTGGTTTAGTCCGATTATTATTAAAATTTATATAACTAGTTTTATTTATATTAACTTTCAAATTATTATATGTCAACCATTGAATTACAGATGAAACATTGTGATTTATGTCAGTTTGATGACTAGCATAATCATTCCCAGATAGGATTATCGAAATGTCATCTGCGAACAAAATACATTGATGACGGGTTATTTGTGGAAGGTCATTAATATAAATAAGAAAAAGTAATGGCCCTAACACACTTCCTTGCGGCACCCCAAATTTGTTTTCTACATAATTAGAATAAAATGCTTCGATTTCATTATCTTTATTAATTTTAGTAACCTCAACACATTGATATCGATTTTGAAGGTAGGACTGTATCCAGCTTAGTGCGGGACCCCTTATACCGTTCAATGCCAACTTTTTCACCAGTAATTCATGCGAGACGAAGTCAAAAGCCTTAGACATGTCGTAGAAAAGGCAAGTAACTATTTGTCCTGTATTTTTACTTTTTAATATCCCTGAAACAAACTTATAAGCTGCAATTGTAGTTGATTTCCCTTTTTGGAAGCCAAACTGCTCTTCAGTGAGAATTTTGTATTTGGTAAGGAAATTAATAAGTTTCGTATACATAGCTCTTTCAAATATCTTTGAAAATATTGGTATTAATGTGATAGGACGGTAATTACTTACATCGGCCCTTTCTCCTTTTTTGTATAAAGGTTTCACTATCGACTTTTTAAGTAACTCCGGAAAACAGCCAGTTTCGAAAGATAAATTTATTAGAAATGTTAACACACTACATATTTGTTCTTTACATTCCTTAATTACTTTCGTGCATATTCCATCGTAACCTTCTGAGTTAGTATTATTTAGGGTCTGAATGATTTTAGTAACTTCGATCTCATTGATGGGCGTTAAAAATAATGAAAATTTAATGTTTTTATTATATATCATAGTATTTTTTAAATTGTCATTCCGTTTGTTCGTCATATTTATAAAATAATTATTAAATATATTTGCAATGTTATTAGGTTCATCAGTTAAATGTCCATTATTATTAATTTGAAGTATAGTTTTATATGTCATATTATTATTAGTTTCATTTTTTATCACATCCCAGGTAGCTCTTACTTTGTTTTTACAACGTGAAATGTATTTAGTGTTTGTAGTTTTATGTGCCTTATTTATACATTGTTTTAACAGTTTTGAATATTTATGGTATTGTCTTTTATGTATTTTATTGTGTGTCGGTATATACTTAACCTTAACAATTACAGCAGTCCACTGTTGGACATGGGCCGTCACCTTTCGGGAGGTAGTGCCATATCACCTTATTTGGCAAGCGGTGTACTGGCGGCGCGTTGGGAGCTTGGTAATGAAACAACGTGCGTTCTCTAGTACGGCGTATATTGTACTGAAATGCTAACCTAAGTGGGAAAGAGGCGTCGCACACACCACACCTCCCCCCTTACAAGAAAAAAAATTAAATCATTAGATTTTCATTTTTTTTTTCATTACAGTATATAAGTAAAACATTCTATTACAATTGTTTTTTCTAATTTTGTTATTAATATTTTGTTCTTCAATTTTAGTTTAACATTTATTATTTTCGACTTAAATTTTGATTCTTTTAGCTTTTACATAATTTTGAACTATTTTTCACATTTAACTTTTACCAAATAAAATCTACTTTTTCCAAGAGACAAAACAAGTCAAACATACTGCAAATAACTTCTTAAATTCTCCAATCATTTCTGTTCTATAGTCAACTAAAATGAACTAAATTTACTTATTTATGTTAACCTTATTTTATACATTCATATTTCTTATTACTATGCAATCCCCCTTATATTTCTAAAGTATATTAACTGAGTAATATTTGTAACTGTATTTTTTTATATTGCCAAAAAATATATATTTCTGTATTACAATCCGAACAGTCAAACATAGTTTTTTTTTTATAATTGTAACATAACCGCATAACTAACAATGTTTTCAATACTACTTTCAAATTAATCTGAATAGTACAAAGTAATTATTTGCTATATCTGTATAGAACATTGATTTCATCAAAAGTCATACAACTTTCTATGTTTACTTTTTGTTTCGCAAAATTACAGATTCACATACATTGGATAAACACTTTCAACTTTCTTTAATCTTACTGCTAGGGATCTGACAATGTTACAATATGTATTCATAAATTATATTATTTCGAAACTAACTTACATGTAGAAAATTGCTACTGCTATAAATCTTAAACTTAGAATATACTAAATAGATATATTTTTAACGTATTACTAAATGAATTAACTTGACTCACTTATTACAAGTTATACATATTGATACATTTTGTGTGTCTCAAGACAGTCAAATCCTTGTTTTTACAATTTAGTTAGGCCTTTTACATAATCCGGTTTCGACGCGTCGCCATAATCACGTTACAATACTGTTACAGATGTTTAACTAAGTACAAGTATACAACTTTTTACTTTTAGTATCAGTAGAAATTACATTTATATATTTTATGTTTGATCGATCAATTGCTCATGCGCCTCTTATACCTATTTGGCATTTACATTTATTTATAGTCATTGCGCTTAATTATACCTATTTTTGGTATTTATATTACTGGCATCTTTGTGCCTTTGGATCCTTACTTTATTATAACTTTTTAGTGGTACTTATTTATTTATTTTGTCGACTCAACATTATACATTTTATAAACACATTACGTATGCATACTTTTATTAATTGAGGTCATATTTTAAGTCATATTGGACACCAACTTATCCCACGGAGGACGCTCGGTCACACTATGGTCGAATGGAAGGTAAAGACACTCAATGTACCACTATTTACATTAAATTATATGTAGCATTTTGCTACATACACCTTATAGATTCAGTTTTAAGACCATTTACTTTGCCTCCAACAGATTTCAGTGACGAGGCTCGCTCACATCAACTTATTCTGAAGGATCTGAGATCTATACACTTCTTCATTTGTGCTACATGCACAAATTATATCTACATTTCTTTCTTTTTATTCCTGTCTCCATTTTGCATAAGCATATCCTTCTTTCAATAACACATACATACTCGTACTAATTTATCAACAAACGCTTTCAAAGTTAATGTTTATTTTATATTTACAAAATTTCGTTCTTGAATATAGAATAAAGCATAAAATTATAACAATTTTAAACCAAAACAATTTTTTTTTACTACAAATTTAAATATTTCCATTATTTCCAAGCAACAAAATCAATTTGTTTCAATCTAGACCTCACTTTCAAATAACTCAATCTCATAACAATCTTAATCAGGCACTTTTTCAAAGTTACCTACATTCTTTTCCTTACAGAAATATACCTAATGCGCTCCTGACAGCAAAAGATTTTTAATATATTTCTTCTATCCATAATACAACTAATCCAAAAACCTTACACTTTCTTCTAAATGTATTTAACCATTATTTATTAGTATTAATAGTAAGTCATAATTTAAGTAGTATGTGAACACAAATTATTGTTTATCTCTTAAATTATTTACAAGGCAATTTTTAACCCTCCAATATTAAATAAACAGAAAGCTAACAATTTCTTACTAAATTAAAAACTGTTGCTACCTATTGTTTATTTTTTCTTACATTTGTTAATAGACATGATTGACTTTACTCTTTTTTTTACAAAGTAACGATTTACACCAATAAGCGAACAATGTTATTTTTCTTTTACGCAAAAGTTCAATTAGTTTTCTGTGTCAAGCCATATTATGTAGAAGTAAACTAAATAAAATTATCAAATAATAGTTCAAATTCAAATTCAAATTCAATAATTTATTTCTTAGTAGGAATTTACAAGATTCTCTTTAAGAAAGTCACATTCTAATTCAAACTTAAAAAAGAGAAAATTTCTAATGCAAAATTTTCTATTTTTTATAACAATTTGTGTTCCTACTCTAAACGCGGCACGGGCGGGATAAAAAAAATAAAAATAAAGGCACTGCCTCGGGGCTGGCCAGGCTAACCACACAGCATGTAACTTTATGCCTCAGTGATTGACAAGTAAATGGAATTACATTCTGTCAATATTTTAAAAAGGTGTTCCATACGTATAGTTAGCCGGACCCCCTGGACAGGAAAACCCCCCAAAAACCTGCCCAGAAGTGCACCTATTCTAAAGTTGACAATATTTTAGGCCCTATGCTACCCTATCTAAGCTAGAAAATAAATTAATAGTATAATAGTAATAGCCAAAAACGGCTCAACAAAATAAAAATAATATTACAGTAGATTATTCTAACTGTTTCGTCTTTAAAATAAAGGTACTTTAAATATACGAGCAATAAAATAACATAACAAAAAAGTAAATTTACAGTAAATGTAAAAATACATGTCAAAAATTTAAGAATAATAAGTATGAAATGTCAAATTTAACCACTATACATGTCAATTTACATATCATAAAAGTTTAACCACTAAAATATAATGTCATGTTTATTTTTAAATAATGCCTATCTCTTGCATTGTGTTGGAGCAACTGTTGCTACTAACCAGACATCTTTGTCTTTCAGATAATGTTCAGTCTTGTAATACGCTTTCAAACATAAAGTATTCTTTATTTTAATTTTAAATTGCCTATCATTTAACTTTAAAATTTCCTCTGGAATTTTATTATAGTAGCGTACACAGTTACCCATATATGATTTACTGATCTTACTTAATCTAGTTTGTGGCGGTACAATTTTATTTTTATTTCTTGTATTACGACAATGAATATCAGAGTTTCTTAAATAGGAACTGGAATTCTTACGTACATACATTATATTGTCAAATATGTACTGCGAAGGAAGCGTAAGAATGCCAATTTCCTTAAACAATTCTCGTAGGGATTCATGACTTCGCAGTTTATATATTGCTCTTATAGCCCTTTTTTGTAACACAAAGATAGTTTCAATGTTAGCGGCTTGCCCCCATAACAATAATCCGTAGGACATTATGCTGTGAAAGTAACTAAAATACACAAGCCTGGCTGTAGCAACATCGGTCAATTGTCGAATTTTTCGAACAGCGTATGCCGCTGAGCTAAGTTTACGAGTAAATTCGTAATAGTTCGTATTCACATATTAATGTCACATCAAGTACAATTAT
Organism: Phthorimaea operculella; assembly: GCA_024500475.1. Taxonomy (NCBI): domain Eukaryota; kingdom Metazoa; phylum Arthropoda; class Insecta; order Lepidoptera; family Gelechiidae; genus Phthorimaea; species Phthorimaea operculella. The sequence continues at coordinate 541,999 of JANFCV010000188.1, read as the reverse complement.
TCTCTATCAGGAGAGTTTGTCATAATTAGAGATTACAAATCAAATAGATTCTTACTCATTATCATTAGCACTAGGAATGAGCTTTACTTTACACAATAAAAAATACAATAATGCTTTTATGTTGCCAAATTACATAATTTTAGTAGTTAGTAGTGTTTATTGATTGTTAAAAATCGGGCACTCTCTCGCTCAAATTCAGTTTCCTTTCACTTAATTCATACATCTATCTTTCATGCTCTGCTATCAATGCATTTACACAAAACAAACCGTCGCGACCGGTTTATCTAGATCACAAACATACGTCTCACATTTTATTTCACATACGTACGCAGTTTTAATAACTATATCGAAAGTTATATGGTTTACTTATCGCAGAAGATGACAGAGTAATGGTGTTTACACAGCAAAAGTAGGTTTTTTTTCTATTTGAATTAGGTACAACATTATTTTAAACTTTTCCACATTTTTCTAGTGGATCACTTGCTATCTGACAAATATATTACAAAAGTTTTGTTTTATTGAAATTATAATATAAGTACAATGAAATGGAAACATCGCTAAATAAAGTGAGGCGTCTTATTCGTTAGGTATCTACGTAGGTATGTACTTACTTATTTCTCAAACATGACATACATAACACTGATGCTACATATTTGTACGTGCTACTCTTATCTAAACAAAATCATCTACCATTATGCTAAGGGTTTGAAATATTTTAAAGAACCGTATGAACTTGCAATGAGCTACTTAGCTATACATACACTAATGATAAAACTTTGAGACATTCTGATACAAGGTTTCCTATATTTTATTCTTAAAAAAATATCATTTATGTATCTCTACTTCGACACTGAAAGCAAAATAAAATAATGAAGTTTATAGTAATTTCCTCTTTTGCTATCATTAATTACTAATTTTCTGAAAATAACTGAAAGTGCAAACATGTGAGTGTTTGTTATACGTACCTGTCTTTAACATTTAAATTATTACAATTTGTTGCACAATGTTCCTGTTATGGTTCTTTTTCAATAGAATTCTGATATAAGCAAAAATATATTTAAGTACTGCAATAATTCCAAAGATTCAATTTTAATATCATACTGTAATAAAATAACTAATAAGTAATATTTCTGGTTCATAAATAATAAATTAATTTTGATTTATAATGTTTTTTTTTTACAATATTCGTATATATAATTTTAATTAGGCTTGATATGCATGAGGCATTTTTGTATAGATAATCTGATCAACCTCAGCGCTACTGTACATTTACATAGGTACATAATCTTGTAGTAGGTACAATGCAGTCAACGTTGCATTTCTCGGAAGGTTGCATCATGTCATGTTACACAATGAGTACATTATTATATTTGTATATTGAACATTCTTGCAATTTTACTTTTACGTACTTATCTGAAAATTTAAACACGGGGTTCTAATATAAAAAACTCGTACAAATACCATGATCCATAATTATTTTTTAAGAATTTCATTATGTAATAAATAATACCTAAGCTTTTACAAATCAGATTACTAGTTATTATATTACTTTCTTTATTACTCTTGCAAAATACGTAAAATTGAGCTATGATGATAACGGAAACGCATCTTGTCATATAAGGTTTTAAAATCTATCAATCAGTCAAATCATACAATTTTCAATTTATTTAAATTAATGGAGTCCTGATTACATATTACGTGGAGTAGAACATAAAAATTAGCTTAGCTTTTTACTTGTTTTATTTAGATTTAAGTGTCCTGTTAAAAGTATGTATGATATAACCGAAATTGCTTTCTCTTGCTTGACCTTTTTCTTGATGATAGCGAGAACTCGAAAAGTTCATTTTAGTAAAACACTGATGCCAACCAAGTTCCACTTTTTTTTTTTTTCACGGACACTGCTTACGTAATAACACACGTTGATTATTTGCTGACGTTACCGTAATGAAACCACTGTGAAAACAACCTAAAGATTTTATCACCCGAGTATCAAATCAAATCAACCCTGCAGCTACCTCATCGGACACCAACAGCTCCCTGCGCCCAGCAACTGCCGCAACCAAAGGCCTCATCATCCATCATCACGTCTGCTTCCATTTTTTTTTGTTTTATTTAATATGCTTCTCGTTTTATCGTATCATTGGTAGTTATTATTTTTTCTCTCATTTTTTTACGTTGCTTATCCTAGGCTGAGATTAGTCACATCCGTGTTACGACTCTGATCTTGTAGGGTTCATCGGGTCGTTCGACGACTCGGTGTCCCACACGAAAGAAGAAGATGTTACATTCTATTTATATCCTCATTTCGTCGATCAGGTTCCACGCGGTCGAGCTACTTGGAATGTAACCCAACACCTCCTCCATCACGTTCATTTGCGATGCACATATTTGCACTGACCATTTTTGAAATTATTGTAAAACTAAATGTCTTTTGTCGCTGTATTTTATATCACATGTTTTTTAGTCGAACTCGCGAATCTACTTTAACTCAACCAGCTGCTCAGCACTGCCAAAAGGCAGCACTGGCAGGGCCGCCATGTACTGGCGGCGCGTTGGGAGCTTGGTAATGAAACAACGTGCGTTCTCTAGTACGGCGTATATTGTACTGAAATGCTAACCCAAGTGGGAAAGAGGCGTCGCACACACCACAGCGGATATGCGATCGCAATGAAAGATTTTTAATTCACAGCTGGTGACGCTTTTGCCCATTTACTGGATAACTACCCCTTTATCGCTTTACCTACGGGTAAAATTGAATTATAAGGCCGCATCATACTCGTACTCATTTGGTTATATACTGTAATCTAAGAGTCTGTTTTCTTTCTTTCTTTTCACTCTTTCTTTCATATATTTCTGTCCTAGACTCGTTATTCATTCTTTAATGCCCGGCCTACGTGCTCAGGTAGTAAAAAAAAACATTATTATTCGTAGAACAATCGCACCCCCGTTTTAATTTCCCGAGTACACCTCTGTCTTCGGGCGGGCGGGTGTTGTCGCGAAGCCTCTTGATTAATTACAACGTAATCCGGCCCTGTACTGTCAGTTGTACCATAAGCTACCTTTAGAAGGGTCAAAAATACTAGTTGTGTAATACTAGTGTCATGTGGTGCTGGCTTAGAATAGCGTCGCCCCATATATTTACTGTGGGTGTCGTAAAAAAAGTGACTAAGAGATTTGAGAGTTGATGTGTATTGCGACATTTTGAGACATTTAAGGCGACAAACGGTCACTATGGTGATTCACAGTCTACTGAATAACTCTCAAACCTTTGTGAGACGTGGTGTAATGGCCTTTTATCAGCCGTTTATAATCTGCCTACCCCGTAAGGGATATAGGCGTAGTACATGTGTGTATGTAAGAATACTAGTTGTATATATATATATCTATCTATCACGCCTTTATCCCTTGCGGGGTAGGCAGAGCGTCAACGGCCGTAAAAGTACGGTCTTTATCGCCACGTCTGACACATATTTGAGGGCCGTTTTAGCTATTATCGTGTATCGCTATAGTGACAGGTTGTCAGCCTGTCGCCTAAAATTGCAATACACATGATACCCTCGAGTCCTTTAGTCGCTTCTTACGACACCCACAGGAAAGAAATGGGGTGATGCTATTCTAAGCCGGCATCACACGGCATGCTATTCTAAGCCGGCATCACACGGCATACTAGTTGTGCATACAGTTATTAGGACACGCCAGTGTAAGATGATCCCTTGAAGGGAGAGGTTGATGTGCTGCTGATAGTACCTACTAATGCAAAGTTCTTGGACTTGTTTCGATGGTTTTGTGGAGTTGTTTCAAATCGGTCAGGTGTTTCAGTATTCCTTTTATGCGTCAGTTTATTTATGTACTGGTACATCAGTGGACTGTTGTGGCCTTGCAAAATGTTCATGCTGCCGACAGGATTTGAACCTGCGACCTTTGTTATGATTTCTAACGACTCCCTACACTCTAGTTAGTCCCTTAGCCGATGGCGGCTGTGACAAAATCAACTGAATTTTAATACCGATAAGCGTGACATGGCTCCATCTACCGGGATTACTTAGTTACAAATAAGAAATCTTTCGCAAGTAAGTAGTGAATTACTATTTCTTATTTTCACCGTAAGAATATATTTTAAGCTGTAAGTATGAAACCGAACCGACCGGCGGACATAACAAATTATTCTATTTCCAAGAAAAACGTTCCAGCCAAAAGGTTTTTCGCCATACATTGTAGTTTTAACAAATAGAAAAGCTGGAAATGCTGGCGATAAAGTCCTAGGTCATAAAGTAAACCTAGTCATTACAAGCACGAAGCAAGTTTTAAGCTAAGTAAATTACTTACTAATGTAGTAAGTATGGTCTTGTGTTATTGGCTTATACTTTCTTATCACGAAAGTTAAGTTATGTTGGCAAGTTTGACTGCTTTAAGCTGCCATAAAGCTAAGTAAATTTTAAGGTTATGTTTTTACAGAGGGCAATTTTTTAAATTCTGTTACTGTATTATTTGTTTTGGTATTTCTTATGAACAATACTTGATCATTAACGTTCCCATACATTTGATTATTCTCAAACAACCATGTCTCAAGCCTCCTTCTTGTAGTAGTTGAACTCGGACACCAGGGTTCATCGGGTCATTGGACGACTTGTTGTCCGACACGAAAAAATGTTTGTTTAGAACATTGTAGGCTGAACCACCTGATTATACGGAAATATGGTTCCATCCTTTTGAGGACGCGTTACATATATATAGAACTATTGACCTCCGTTGCTGTCTTAGATTTACTAGACGACGGTCAACCAAGTCAGTGACCTAAATTATCTAGTAGGCTGCTTAATGACTCTGATACCAATGTTATCAGGTCGTCCGCATCTCGTTATATGAATAAGCAACCTATCTTCCTACTACTACTCTTAAACTATACTAGCTACTTTTTTCAGGAAACTTGTATAATTTTCCACCACAGGCAGAATTTGAACCTGCAACCTTCGGTGGAAAATTTTGCAAGTTTTCTAAAAGTTGTATACCACTGGGAGTGTTTTACAATTTGGTATTAAACTAGCTACGTTTCATCTCTCTATACACGTGGAGTAAGCCCTCTGGGGGTGGTCCGAACGAGACTCGCCCAGGCCCGTTTGTGATAACGTCACTCCGTTTCTGGGACACAACTCCCAATGTACTTGTGTCGTGTGTGTGTTGCTTACATGCTAAAGCTTAGTCTTAGAAGCCGGTGCATATCTAACGACTTACGGCGCGAACCATTTGTGGGCTTCCGTGCAAAAAGGGTCCATCAATGGGGTATTGATTTAAGATACCTAAGTTTCAAAATCGACAAGAGTAACTGACAATAAAAACCAATATATCTCCTTAAACTTTCAGTTATATACAGACCTCCAAATTTGTAACTTCATAAAACCGAACTACCTACATAAATATAAAAATATCTCGGAGGTCCAGTAAGGCGATATGACCAATTTCACTAATATGAACTATTTCTTAAACTTTTTTGTTACAGTCATCCAGAGATGATAATTCCAATTTCACAATAATGCCAATATTTTGGGAACTAAATGCCGACACTTAGACACTTTGCACGCGGAAGCACACATTTTGAGATGCAGATTTTGGAGTCGTCACTGCTGTATTCTGTGCTGCTGTCTTAATTATGCCGTGATCAGTCGATATCGTGCAAAATGTTGCACTAACAGGGATTTTGCCGATCGATCATTCCCTAAGTTGTTCAGTTTCTTGAGTACCTTGACCTCCTTTCGGCTTGTTATATCCTATTTGTTACTCCCTGCATATATTAGTCGCTTTTATATTAGACGGCCGATGTGGCGCAGTGGTTAGTATGCCTGCCTGCCACGCAAAGGTTCCGGGATCAATTCCCGGTGGGGTCAGTCACAAAGTTGATGTTTATCACTTTGTGAATTTGTTCCCAGTCTGGTTAGGACATTGCAGGCTGAACCACCTGATTGTCCGCAAGTAAGATGGTTCCGTGCTTCGGATGGGCACGTTAAGCCGTCGGTCCCGGTTGCTGTCTATGATGGCGGTCGTTACACAACTATGTCAGAGGCCTGCTACTTGTAGTAGGCGGTTGAAAAACTCTGACACCAGGGTTCATCGAGTCGTTGATCGACTCGGTGTCCCACACGAAATGATGATGATGATGATGAGTCGCTTTTTACGATACTTACGTGTAAAATTGGGTTGATGCTATTCTAAGGCGACACCGCACGGCACTGGAGGTAAATTTATTTCAGATTTAAGATTAGGGTCACCCTTTGCCCACCACGATCCTCTTAAAGGATTTCAAGGGTTAACAAAATAGCAAAACAAAATAGCCGTCCTTCCTTAATAAAATTCACTTCATCTTATCAAATTTACAGTTTCCTGGAAGTACCTAGTTGACCCCCTTACCTACCATAACTTTAACAGCCGCAATAGTCCACTGCTTGACATGAACCTCCCCTTGTCGGGGGGTATTGCCATACTCACCTAGCTTGGCAGGCGGATTGGCGGGTGCAGTGCAATATTTTTAATTCACAGGGAACTCTCCTGCCCATATTCTGGATGATTATTCTTTAGTTGCTTTTTCGGAGGGCACGTTAAGCCGTCGTTCCCGGTTGCTGCCTATAATCACTTAGACGGGGGTCGATAGACAACAATGTTAGAGGTCTTCTACTTGTAGTAGGCGGTTGATAAACTCAGACGCCATGGTTGATTCGTTGGACGACTTGGTGTTCCATTTAAAAGGATATAGCAAACGATCACCAATTGAGAAGGTGGAAGAATATAAACAACAAGCGCGACCGACAGCTTAACGTACCCTTCGAAACACGGAACCATCATTCTTACAATCAAGTGGTTCAGCCGTCAACATTCTAAACAAACTGAGAATAAATCTTTTAGTGATTACGCGAATAGTGTCTCAAAGATTCGAACCAGGGTCTTCTGGCACCTGAGGCGTACGCTCATACCACTAGACCACAAAAGCAGACAATTTCTAGTGTTTCCAATAAAACCCTTTGATGCTTTTGGTGTGCCGACGGATATTGCATTCGGACTGTTCATGCAACCATGTACCATGGTTTTTACTTTGTACATGTATCATCAAAAATACAAGCCAAAAAAATATTGTAAACTGAAAGTTAACCAGCCCGTGTAACAGAACCTCGAAAACTGAAGAACTAAACTGAACAAACGAACACCAGAAGTTATTTATTTATGGTGGGTAACATAGGCACTCATTTTAAAATATCGTCAGATGTGTGTGCCTAAAGCAGCTGAAAATTATAGAAAACCTGTGCTATTTTTTTCCGGATGGGACTAAGAATAAGAATAAACAAGATGTGTTAAAAAACAAAAAAAAAAACCGACTGCGATTTTAAAGTATTATTTTGCTGTAAAAATCCGCTATCCTGAATCTATAATTTTTTTATATAGCCAGTGCCACTCGCGCTGCTAAGACGACTCTAACGACACCTCATATGTCAAAATCCATCTATCCGTTTGGGCTGTAGCCTGTGAAAAAGAATTTTCTTGTCCACATACATACATACTCTCGAAAAACATAACCCTACTTCTGAGGCAGTCGGGTAATAAAGTACGGGCTGATTCCTTATATCTAAAAACTATACATACACACACATGTACCTATGTAATAAAGTATCAGAAGGCTTATAGCCCACAGGAGACGCATTTACTCCGGCCTCGTTAAAGCGGGCCTTATTAACGAGCTGGCTTCAAACGGGTGTCAAATGGATGAAGTCGAAGGCTTGCTTGTAGTCACAAAAGTTTTCTGATTTCTGTAAAATTTTCCGTACAGCATGAATGTGGTCCACAGTGCCTGTTCCAGTAGCTAGAAACCGTCAAATCTTGATGCCAGACCATTCAAAGCGACTCTCGAAAAAAGCTTACGTTCGTGGCTCAGAAGTATAGTACGCCTTTAAAGTAAATCGCGTGTGATGCCAGAATAGTAAGTAAGTAATCATAGACAGCAACCGTGACCGACGGCTGAACGTGCCCTCCGAAGCACGGCCAGAAACTAGGATTAAGAGATGCATGTACAGTCCGAATGCAATATCCGTCAGCACAGCGAAAGCATCAAAGGCATTATTGGAATCACCAGAAATTGCTCATGCAAACATTCACATACCCTTTCGTACCTACTATCAGCAACACTTCAACCTACCCTTTGACCGGAGAAACTTATACTGGATTTTCTTACAAAACATATAAATAGCCAGTTATGTTGATCTGTTGAATGCGTTCGTCGATGTGCTGCTGATAGTACGAGCCTTTAATTGAATTTTCATTTGTGTTTCAATTTCTCCTTAAACTTTTTGTTGTGTTTGTAGCGTGGGTTAAAAAGAATGCTTTTGTCTGCAAGACGACTCGCTGCAGTCGGGGTCATAAAACGTGGTGTAATAAATACTAGCCTACCTGGGCTTTACAAATAATTAATTTCATAACAGCGACATTTATTACCACTGTTGTTTTACACACTATCGTCTCTTTGGTCCTATCTAACTGGTCTATATTCTTTATTTCTCTGCTTCACTTTATCTATAGAGCAATTTACAATTACGAGCAATTTTCTGAAAAAGCTGTATGTCGTATTATTTAGTTGCTTAGTTTCGCAGGGTATCGAAAAAGAAATAATTGGAACACACGTAACCTTTCATAATACACTGAACTAACATATCACGAACAAAATACGGGGAGCTTTACCAATACCAATTCCTATCGGCGTGATGCCATTATTATGATTGACATATGTATGGCGAAACTTCTGGAATAGGGGACGGAAAACACGCTCGCAGTGTTGCCAAAACTATCGAAAAGTCGGTATACCGTTTTACGAAAATTCGGTAGATCAGTCTATCTGGAGTCTTGTCCACTGATCTACCGAATTTTGCATATGAAAGAAAAGAGAGAGAGAGAGCACATATTTTACCGATATTTACAAAAATGGGCCTAACCTTATCAATCGGACTTTTAACGTTAACATCGAATGAAAAAGCATCGAGTGAAAAAAACGCTACCATCAAATAGGTAAGGTTTTTTTTTCATTTGATGCTACATGTCATAAAATTTTATGCAATTGTGTTTAAATAGACCAACATCTAACACTTGATTTTAAGGTTCCGTGGTTATTATCACTAAAACTATTAGACATTATAACAGACAAATATTGGGTGCTCGATATATCCCTACCGTGAGTTAAAACCCGTTATAATGTCTAATAGTTTTAGACCAACATCTAAATAGTTTTTGCAAAAGATAAGTATCAAATCAAATTTTTATTATCCTACCGATATTTGCCTCAACAACTACCGGTTTTCCAATTTCTGGTTCGGCAACAATACGCCCATTTAGATGTGGCGATGAGAAAAGCGGAGTTTTAGAAGCTAACTTATCCCCCGAGTTATGGATAATGTCTTTGTTTTCTGCGCCCAAGTTTTTGACTGCATTTCCTGAAGTTTCGTGTCGTATTTTGAATTGAAACAAATGATTTTAGTTAAATAATAGGAACGTTGATGAAATGCTTTTAGACTCCTATATTGCTATTTAATGGAAAATAACCAGTTTGTAAAACATGTGTGTTTGTAGGTACATTTTTGTATGATGTAAAACTTTTGAAAATTTTGTTCTAATGAGTAGTTGTCATTAGGGCATAAGGATAGGTACATGCTGTGTGGTTAGCCTGGCCAGCCCCGAGGCAGTGCCTTTATTTTTATTTTTTTTATCACGCCCGAGCCGCGTTTAGAGTAGGAACCCAAATTGTTATAAAAAAGAGAAAATTTTACAATTTTACACTACAAATTTTCTTTTTTTTAGTTTGAATTAGAATGTGACTTTCTTAAAGAGAATCTTGTAATTCCTACTGAGAAATAAATACATTGATTTTGATTTTTGATTTTGGAAAATACAAGTTGAACCTGATGTTCCACCAAAACCTGGTTTCCAGTCCCAGTCGCTGGTAGGTTGATTTCTTAGATAGTGTTCGTTAGACTAAGTATGTCAGACGCGAACTATGTAATATAGGTATTTACTTTTGAAAACTCTGCCGCAAGGGTTCACCGGATCTTTCGTTAAGACAGTTGCCAGGGTTCACCGAATCTTTCGTTGAGACAATGTTGCCTGACTTTAAGTGATATAAGCGTCGCTCCATTTAAAATAATAAAAAGCTTTATAACATCTCATAACGTGACGTATTCCCGATTCTCGTGGCTTATTTCGCTCGCTCGGCTCACTCACGGTCTTGGAGCACATTAGGGATATTTCCGCTCAATTGCCCGCAAATATCAAAAGTAATGGGAACTGTCAAGTGTCACTTTGTATAAATATCTGCTCTTGCCTTTTGCCTTTTGCCCCACGAGGCGAGTTGAGCCATGTCTTTTTGTTTTCGACTGTGAGTGGGAATGTATTGTGCTTTTCGATGTGAGTTTTGAATAAGGAATTTTGTATATTGTCGTATTTGTAAGGTGTGGATATGTCTGACTGAATCAGTTGTGATATACTTGTAATTGTATAAAAAGTTTTTGTTACAGAGCACATTGACTTTTCTACATGTGTTTGGGTTAGAAGAATAATTGAGTGGGATATGCCTACTTTTGATAATTTTTTATCAGCGTAAAATTTTACATACACACATACATATCATGCCAATATCTCTTGCAGGATAGACAGAGCGTAAACGGCTGTACAAACGGCTATTCACACCGCATCTGACAAAAGTTTGAGAGTCATTCAAAAGACTCTGTATCACCAGCCTGTCTCCCACAATTGCAATACACATCAGCTCTCAAATCCCATATTCGCTTCTTACGACACCCACGGGAAAGATATGGGGTGATGCTATTCTGAGCCGGCACATAATTTTGCGACTAAAATAACTACACGTGGGTTACGACACTAAATAGGATAAAACACTAGACAACATTTTTAGACCAAGCCTGTACTGAACTAACAAGTCCTAAGCTAAAGTCGCTGAAGCCAGGAAAGTCTCACATAGCTAAGAAACTCGGTCTACCTGCCCCGGAGATACTAAGTGCTAGCCTTAGGACACGGAAATATTGCAAAAGGAACCCTTTAAAGAACTACCATGAAGCAATGGCAAACATGCTATGCGTGAGATTGGGCGAGCGCTATACCAAAAACAAAGAAAATCACAAAGTTCATGATAAAATATTCAAGGTAGGAATGATTTCGTGCTACTTAACAATTTTGCACAGGAAACATAGATCAAATTATGAACAACATTTGGTTCTATGGCATCCTGAGTCAGTCCACCCGGTCAATTATTTTTAGCAGCATATTTACTGACGGAATCGATAGGTTTTATACATAAATATTTTGAATGTGTTCGCGCATTGTATGCAGAGCGCACACGTATGTTTACGACTACTAGTTCTTGCCTTAACATTTGTTCATAAAGTTCCTTCCGAAACATCCACTTACTCTGAGGTAGTTTCTAGCTTAGTAAGTGAGGTAACTCCACACTGTGGTTCTCTTAGCCCCACACTACTCTTTAAGTTTTAAATTCAATCTAGGAAGAAAGTCTAGAATTTAAAACAAACACTGGTTAGTTTGTAGATCGCACGTACATTTTTTATCAGCCATTTTGTTCTGTAATGTTATTGTAATGGAAGAAACTTTTAGATTTTAGCTTTTGAGTCTTAAATTTGAGATATTTGTATGAAAAACAGTCTACTTTCAAGTACTTTTATCTATGATCCTTTAATTTCGGTAGATTTACGAGTAGGTTCGTAGTGAGATAGTCAATGAGGAACTATCCGCAACGTATTTAAAGGAAATTATAGATGACGCTCTCGAGATGCTTAAGTATAACCTGATTCATAGAAGAAAAGGACCCGAAATGGCAACATTATTGTTTGCGTCTTTTTCATATTACGTGACATTTAAGCTAGATGTTAACAATAATGTTGCCATTTCGGTCGGTATGCACTAAAAGTTTATACTAAGTATCTGGAGAGCGCCAACGATGTTTTCTATTCATTTACATGGCCCTTGACAGTTCCTCATTTGGAAATACAAATAAGGAAGGAAACATACAAAGTGTAAAAGAAATTTCTTGTTAATAGCAAGCCAAGTCTGCCTGTTGTATCTATCTTAATTATTTTTGTTCTGGTTCTTTTCCTCTCCCTTCTCACTTAAAATGGTAAAAAAATGGTGAAAAAAAGTTACATAACTAAAATGACGAAATTTTAACAGCCTAATCTTTGTCTACTGTTGTGTGGGACACCGAGTCAACGCACGTGCCTTGATTAACCCTAAATTGAAAATAAGAAACAATACGCTGATAAACCCTGCATGGTATCAGAGTTTTTTTCTTACTACTACTAAAAGGCCTCTGACATGGTCAAGACATGGTTCTATAACGACCATGGCCATAGTAAGATTCAAATATTCAAAACTTTTGTTTTTAAGTAGATTCACAAAGAATACTTTTAGAAAGTCAAATACAATAAAAAATAAGTAATCATAAGCAGCGCCCGGAACCGACAACTAACGTGCTTTACGAAGCACAGAAACATCTACCAGCCCAATTAAACACTCGGCTATTGGTTGAGTAATGTTTGCGCTGCATTTTTTAGTCAGGCGCTCGGTGTAAAGCGGAATTGATTTGGACAAAGTACCGGAGGGGCGAGTAGGCAATTTAGTGTTGGGTCGTTATCGAGAGGTTAGTTATCGTCGTTATCGACATTAGTTCAAGTTAATCGGGCAATCGCAATTCTCAAGCTACCACTACAAACTTGTCCCAAAAAAACAACAGCATTTTAAAGTTCTCTTAAGATTTTTTGTCATTTGCCTATTGGCTCTATATACGAGAGGTCGAATAAGGAACCTCTTCTTAACCAATACTCTTGTACCTTTGAGTCTGGTTTCATCCTATTCTAATTATATCCTACATAATATCCTGAATTTCATGGTCTTAATAAAAACAAATCCCGTCCTGTTTGATCGTTACAAAAACACTTTTTTTGTTTGCGAAGACAAAATGTACTAAATCAATAACCGTAATTTTAGTCGCTCATAAAACGTCCTTATTAAACCACAAACACAAAACCATACCATACACCAACACCGTACTCCAATTGAGCGGTTATTCCAGCGTTATCAAGCCATAAAGTAAATTTTATCGCCAAAACTATCGATATCGAGAACCTATAAACTACATCACGGGGCGGATATCGAAAGCTCATTTCCTGTGAGCGGGGCGCACTTCCGGTCGGGGGGAGGGGAAGGGGGGAGGGGGAAAGTGGGGGGAAACAACACATTAAAATAGGCAAATAAAATTTGCTGTGTGGTGTTAAATGATTTGTGCAAATGCGAATAGAATGGGTGGGTTTGTTAGGTTAGGTTATGTAACTAGGGCATACATACATAATTACATCACTCCTATATGCCTTGTACTAAACAACTGTAAAACCCGACGACCTTTTACATCACCTTTAACAAGTTTGAGAGTCATTCAGATGACTGTGTATCACTATAGAGAAAGGTTGTCAACCTGTCGCCTAAAATTGCAATACAAATCCACTCTCAAATCCCGTAGTCGCTTCTTACGATTCTCACGGGAAAGATATGGGGTGATGCTAGCCGGCACCACATGGTACTACTAGGACATGGTCACACACATTTACTGATTCATTGTTGATTTATTTTCATATTGAGAACATAATTATAATGAACTATAATTTTGTTTCAGGTAAACAAATCGTTGTAATCTGGGAAACAACAGCATGTCTACGATGTGTAAGTTGTACGTTTTAAAGGATTCATCCTTCGCTGACATACTCTAGGCGCAAGCTATACAGAATAGAAGTGAGACGTAAGATGGCATCTGCCAAACAAGTGATCGTAGGAGACTTGAGACGTGCGACATCGTGACGTTTTAAACCGTTTCCATATAAAATGTATGATACAGATGAGACAAATCTACACACGTCAGACATGCGTCAACTCGATATCGGCTGACGATCATTTGTCTGACAGATGTCATGAGTGTCACGTCGCGCGTCCATTCTGTTGGGCTTGCCTCTTACTCGCCCGCCACACTTTTCAGACGGATAGAGGAGCGCAGTACAAAATGTTTCATTCACAGGGAACACTGTCACCTTTTTACGATACCTACGGTTATCTTAGGGCAGTTTTCTTTGCATTATTTCAGAAAATGCGAGTTCTATTCTGTTTATTTCTTCATCGACATATTACTTACCTACGTTTGCCGCCAATTTCTCTCATCGTATAAATTATGGACGCAATTCCCGATGTACTCGTACACTAGTTTATTAGCCCGCTAGAAAAGGAATACGTAATGAACCAATTTTCTTTTGAAGTCCAAATTATGGGTCGAATTTTCAGTTCGCTTGTTTCAGTCGTTCATTAATTTAAAATTTAAATTACTCAAATGGAGTGTTCGGTTTTTGTAGTTTTTTTTTTCTGTTTAATTAAGTAGTCTTTGTGGCCGTCGTTTTGTAGTTTTAGGCTCTTTGAGAACTTTTTTCTACGTCGCCTTTTCTTACATTAAGATCGACGAAACGAGAATTTACTTACCTACCCACTTAAACTGAAAAATAAAATCTTTTTGGACTTCTCACACAAAATAGCAAACATATTTAGTACCAAACCATTATCATTATCTTTGACTCATATTCTTAAGGAAAAGTTGTTCAGTTTCACAAGCCGATTCACTCTTTGAAGCATTTTCTAGCGAGGGTAGGAAATGACCTGTTTACCCTAGGGACATTTACCATGCAAATAGCGTCCGGCACTTGCGTGGACACGCTCCGAGATGGACGTATGAATCCAACATGGCTGACGCATTTTAATTCTTCTTTCAAAGGGAAGCCGTGTGATGCCGGCTTAGAATTGCATCCTCCATTTCTGTCCCGCGGGTGTCTAAGGCAACTAAGGGGCTCGAGTTTCACGTGTATCACAGTTTTAGGCGACAATCTGTCACTGTAGTCACAATTTTTCTGAAAACCGCAAATATTTGTCAGAGGCAGTGAAGTGACCCTATTTTAACGGCCGTTGAAGCTCTGATAAGGGCGTTCTGATAACATTATTATCTGGAAATACAGGCCTCTCTGGCTCGTAGCAAACTACTCTTCGTACAGAACCTTATTTTTCGTACCTTGTATAAATTTTCAGGTTTTCTATATTTTCGCTAGTACGTAATTTAATTTAACTAAGGTATAAGCAATGCATATAGTAGGAACAGCTTGGGGATGTTTCAAATGCAGATTGGATCGCGTCCGGTGCTCGCGTGGGCACATGAGCACTCACTAGATGGACCGACCGCTCTATGAATTGAATATTGCGTCTGCTAATAGCTTTCCTAGGCATTTCTAAGCAGAAAAGAGTTCTGTACCCACTCTTTTCTCATGGGGTCGCCAAGTAAACGAACGATCCAATCAACCGTTGTGTCAGTGACTGTCACTATTTGTAGAAAATGCATTTGATACTTAGGAAATGTTTCAAATGCAGATTGGATCGCGTCCGGTGCTTGTGTGGCCACATGGGCACTCAGCAGATGGACTGGCCGCTCTATGAATTGAATATGGCGTCTGCTAACCACAGTCCGAGTTTTTAGGCACTTCTAGCTGTTTTTGGTTATGAATCTTACTTTTTAGTTAAGAAACTATCGATTTAGTTGTAGGCTTCTTATATTTTCTAATACACCTACTTAGTACAGCTATTTACAGAAACCGCTTTCACTACCTAGGTAATGTTTGAAATGCAGATTGGATCGCGTCCGGTGCTTGCATGGCCACATGAGCACTCAGTAGATGGACCGGCCGCTCTATGAATTGAATATAAACTTTGCTAACAGCTTTCCTAGGCATTTCTAGGCAGAAAAGAGTTTTGTACCCACTCTTTTTTCATGGGGTCGCCAAGTAAACGAACGATCCAATCAACCGTTGTGTCAGTGACTGCCTCTATTTGTAGAAAATGCTTTTGCTACTTCGAAAATGTTCCAAATGCCGTTTGGATCGCGTCCGGTGCTTGCGTGGCCACATGAGCACTCAGTAGATGGACCGGCCGCTTTATGAATTGAATATGGCGTCTGCTTACCACATACAGGTCTCTAAGCATTTCTAGCTACTTTTGGCTCTGACTGTTACTTACTTTTTGGCTATGCACCTAACAATTCAGCTACATGATTCTCAGTATATGTATTTTCTTGATTACTGCAACTAAATACTTAGTGTAAAAAAGACTTGCACTGCGTTGGGGATGTTTCAAATGCAGATTGGATCGCGTCCGGTGCTTGTGTAGCCAAATGGGTACTCACTAGATGGACCGGCCGCTCTATGAATTGAATATGGCGTCTGCTAACAGCTTTCCTAGGCATTTCTATGCATAAAAGAGTTTTGTACCCACTCTTTTCTCATGGGGTCGCCAAGTAAACGAACGATCCAATCAACCGTTGTGTCAGTGACTGCCACTATTTGTAGAAATGCTTCTACATTTCCTAATATATTTAGTTTAACTTATTTAAAGAAACAGCTTTCACTACATGGGGGATGTTTCAAATGCAGATTGGATCGCGTCCGGTGCTCGCTTGGCCACATGAGCACTCACTAGATGGACCGGCCGCTCTATGAATTGAATATGGCGTCTGCTAACAACTTTCTCAGGCATTTCTAGGCAGAAAAGAGTTTTGTAACCACTCTTTTCTCATAGGGTCGCCAAGTAAACGGTCGATCCAATCAACCCATGTGTTATTGACTGCTACTATTTGTAGAAAACGCTTTCACTACATAGGGGATGTTTCGGTGGTTGCGTGGCCACATGGGTGCTCAGTAGATGGACCGGCCGCTCTATGAATTGAATATGGCGTCTGCTAACCACATACAGGTCTCTAGCCACTTATAGGCAGAAAAGAGTTTTGTCTTCACTCTTTTTTCGTAGGAAGCAAAGAAGAACCCTTGTGGCTTCCACTATTTTTAGGAAATGCTTTAACTACTTCGGAAATGTTTTAAATGCAGATTGGATCGCGTCCGATGACTGCGTGGCCACATGGGCACTCAGTAGATGGACCGGCCGCTCTATGAATTGAATATGGTGTCTGTAAACTACGTACAGACTTCTAAGCATTTCTAGCTGCTTTTGCCTCTGACTGTTTCTTACTCTTTTAGCTATGAACCTTACAATTCGTCTAAATGATTTTCTTGAATGATGTAACGAAATACTCAGTGTAAAAAAGACTTGCACTGCCTTGTTGATGTTTCAAATGCAGATTGGATCGCATCCGGTGCTTGCGTGGTCATATGAGCACTCACTAAATGGACCGGCCGCTCTATTAATTGAATATGGAATATGGCGTCTGCTAACCACATACAGGTCTCTAGCCATTTCTAGGCCGAAAAGAGAGTTCCAAACTCTTTCTATTCGCGTGGGATGCCAAGTAGACTAAAGGCCCAATTTGATCTTATGTGAATGACTGTCATTATCTACAGGAACTGCATACACAGCCTCAGAAATGTTTGTAATGCAGACTGGCTCGCGCCCGGTGCTTGTGTGGCCACATAGGTACTCAGTAGATGGACCGGCCGCTCTATGAATTGAATATGGCGGCTGCTAACCGCATACAGGTCTCTAGCCATTTCTAGGCCGAAAAGAGAGTTCCAAACTCTTTCTGTTCACGTGGGATGCCAAGTAGACTAAAGGTCAAATTAAATCTTATGTTAATGACTGTCACTATCTACAGGAACTGCATACACAGCCTCAGAAATGTTTGAAATGCAGATTGGATTGTATCCGGAGCTTGCGTGGCCACATGAGTACTCAGTAGATGGAACGGCCGCTTTATGAGTTGAATATGGCGTCTGCTACCTGTAGACGGTTTTCTAGTAAGAGTTCAGAGTTTTTTAACACTAATTCAAGGAACGAGCTGGAACGAGCCGTCAACCCTGTTATCAGAAACGACCACCATTTAGGTTCTAGTGGCATCAACAGCTTAGCCTCTCCTACAATGCATAAAACGATCTGTAATTTCTGACAATACATAAGTACATACATATATTACGCCTATATCCCTTACGGGGTATAAAAACGCTTATTTAAACTACGTCTGACCAAAGTTTGAGAGTCATTCAGAAGATGGTGTATCACTATAGTGAAAGGTAGTCAGCCTGTCGTCTATAATTGCAACACATAAACCCTCTAATCCCTTAGTCGCTTCTTACGACACCCACTGGAATGATATGAGGTGATGCTATTCTAAGCCGACATCACATGGCACGTTCTGTTATTCTTGATAATAAGTAAGTATTATCGTAATTTATTAAAAAACTTCATCCACCAAACGCATAGTTGTGATGAAAAACATTAACCTCCTTGTCGGTTGTCGCAGTGAGGCAATAAAGCGCATGTGGGGCGCATTCGCCCGTGGTCAGTGTAATCTATATGCAAAGAGGGTGCATTTGCCCAGAGCCATTGCAATTGCGACAAGGTCGTGTCTTTTCTGTCTCTCTCTCTCTTTGAGTGGGACATCGAATCGTTCAACGACCCGATGAACCCTGGTGACAGAGTTTTTCAACCGCTTACTATAAGAAGCAGGTCTCTGACATGCCATTGCGATGCAGAAGGTTCCGGGTTCGATTTTCGGTTGGGTCACTCACAAAGTTGATATTTATCAGTAAGTCAATCTAGTTAGGACATTACATGAATTTACATGCTGAACCTTACGCTAGTAATATATAATATCATTGGCTGGACCACTTGATTGTCTGAAAAGAAATATTATGCCAAGCTTCGGAGGGCACGTTAAGCCGTCGGTCCCGGTTGCTGTCTATGATTACGTAAGTAGCGGTCGTTACACACACAACGACGTCTTTTTTTATTTATTTAACCATTTATTGTACACAATAAAACATATAGGACATAACATATTGAACAATACACAACAGGTCAGCTTATTTCTAAAAAGAAATCTCTTCCAGCAGACCTAGGGTAGTGAGATGGCATAAAGTGAGGCAGATAACGTGTACAACTTACTAAGACATATATAATAATAATCTATAATGTTATAATTTAAGATACACTTACATACAAATACTTACGTAAATAAATGGACCTACATTATAAATATATATGTCGCAGTACGATGGCAGAATCAGGTTTTTGGCCAAAAACCTAGGTTTTTGGCCAAAAGCCGGCATATGGCAAAATCGTAGACTTCTTTCGGCCATCGTCCTAAGCTGATCCAGGTTTTTGACCAAAAACCTAGGATTTTGGCCAAAAAACTAGGATTTTGGCCGAAATCCTAGATTTGTTTAGTATTATGGCTTTTTTTGCATTTCGGGAAACTTCTTTTTCTTCGACTGGTACACCAAGTCGCCCAACGACCCGATGAACCCTGGTGTTAGAGTTTTTAAACCGCCTACTGCAAGGAGCAGGCCTCTGACAAGGTTGTGTAACGACCGCCGTCTAAGTGATCATAAAGAGCAATCGGGATCGACGGCTTAACGTGCCCGTGTAGTTCGGGCATATACACCTCGAAAGGCAGGAGGTAACATTGGACGTTCTGGAGGGTGGGAGGTAGCGTCAGACGCTCTGGAGGGCGTGGGTAGCGTCGGACACTCTGGAGGATGTAAGATGACGGGCGTTGTATTTTCTGGGGGTTCGACGCTACCTTCTGGTCTCCAGGGCGTCCAACGCTACCATCAATCCTCTAGAGCGTTCAGTGGTACGTCCTGCTCTTATGGTGTCTGAAGCTCCCCCCTGCCCTTCAGGGAATCCGAGGCAATTCTGCTGTTCAGTCTGATGTTACCCCCCGTCCTTCAGGGTGTCCATTTACGGTGTCCAAGTCTACCCTCAAAAGATCAGAGGGAGGTGCATGAAGTACCTCTCCACTCCTCGTTCCCCCGAACCACACGGGTACGGTAAGCCGTCGGTCGGTCCCGATTTCTCTCTATGATCACTTAGACGGCGGTCGTTACACAACCATGTTAGAGGCCTGCTACTTGCAGTAGGCGGTTGAAAACTCTGATACCAGGGTCCATCGGCTCGTTAGGCGCTTTGGTGTACCACTCGAAGACGAAGAAGTTCCCCCGAAATTAAAAAAAAGCCATAATACTAAACAAATCTAGGATTTCGGCCAAAATCCTAGTTTTTTGGCCAAAATCCTAGGTTTTTGGGCAAAAACCTGGATCAGCTCAGGACGATGGCCGAAGGAAGTCTACGATTCTGCCATATGCCGGCTTTTGGCCAAAAACCTAGGTTTTTGGCCAAAAACCTGATTCTGCCATCGTACTGCGACATATATACCTACACTAACTAAGTGGAGAGAGAAAGATAGTGCTCTTTTACTCGTTTTTGAAGTGTACTGATAAGTTTCTATGTATACTATTGGTGGTAAACTACTGCCACTATTACACGTTTTTCTATGTCTACCTACACTATCATCATAATGAAAATGAAATAAAATTTTATTTTTGAGCAATTTTTGTTGTGACACATTGATGATAGCTTGCATCTTGAAAGTTACTTAACAGATTTTGATGAAATGAAACCCGCTTAACAGAATTATCAGGAACATATAACTCTAGGAAAATGTAATCTATATGCAAAGAGGGTGCACTTTCCCAGAGACATTGCAATTGCAGTGCAGTCCGTCTCCGACAAGGGCGTGTTAGTGTGAGTAGTTTTAGAAATTCACTAAACCAGCAACATTGAAGAGATATTCCATGCCATTGAGAACAACCGAAAGGCACATCGCTTGGTGAACTTTAAGTAGCGTAATTTCGAACAATTTCAGCGCAAGTAGCGAAGTTTGAACACAGCTTAATAAACGCAAGTGGCGGGACACAATGAATGTATTCGGAGCGTGCGCGATACGGCGGCAAATGTATGGTTTCGCATTAACTAACTTGCCGACCCGTGGTTTCGTTCGTAGTGAACAATCTAGCAGTAGGCTAGAACAGAATATATACCAAGATAGAAAGTACCGATCGTCGGGTGGCGTAATGGGAGTGCGTCAGTCTACTAAGAAAGGATCCCGGATGATCAATATGTTTATAATATGCAAATAAGTATTGTCAAACCCAGATGCATATTTTGTGTGTATGTTACCGGCCAAACCCGATTTTAGGATTAACTAGTTTTTCCTAGGCCAAAGTAGTTTATCCTACATGCGATTGGATAAACCGGTATGGACTAGGCTAAACCGGTCCATCCGATGGCCGATAGGAGAAACTAGTTCATCCTAGGCTGAACTAGTTGAGTCTAAAATTAATAAATACGCTTCAGGATAAACTGGTTTGGCTTAGTTAAAGATGATTAAGGCTACAGTGACGGAGCTCTAAAAGGCAGAGGGTAACGTCGCACATCCTGGAGAGATCGGACACCCTGGAGACTCGAACCCCCTGGAGGGTGGGGTGTAGCATCGGACATCACGAAGGCTCGGTCGTCCTGGTGTGATGTAGCTCTAGATAGAGGTAAAGGGTATAATCGCACACCCTGGAGGAATCAAACACCTGTGAGGCTCGATTGCCCTGGAGGATGCGGGGTAGCGTTGGACACCCTGAAGGCTCAGACACCTTGTAGGTAGAGCACTTGCAAGGTCACAGTCGGCGATAGCTCTCACGAGCTGTCACATCACAGGTGCCGCTGGTCTGTGGGAGCCCAGCCCACGGCAGGCAGCGTCCGAGCTTTTAGGGTGTCTGACGCTACCCCGCACTCTCCAGCGCGTTCGAGCCTTACAGGTGTTTGATGCCTCCAGAGTGTACGTAGTGCCTCGCTGTGTGCCTCCTTTCTCGGCGTCCAAGCCTTCAGGGTGTCCAATGCTACACCCCACCCTCTAGGGTGTTCGAGTCTCCAGGGTGTCCGATGTCTCCAGGATGTCCGACGTTACCCTTTACTCTCCAGAGCTACGTCACTGTAGCCTTAACCATTTTTAACTAAGCCAAACTAGTTTATCCTGCAATGTACTTATTAATTTTAGGCTCAACTAGTTCAGCCTAGGATTAACTAGTTTCTCCTATCGGCCATCGGACGGACCGGTTTAGCCTAGTCTATACCGGTTTATCCAACCGCATGTAGGATAAACTACTTTGGCCTAGGAAAAACTAGTTTATCCTAAAATCGGGTTTGGCCGGTAACATGTATATCCATAACGCTCCGATAGGTAAAGGCTATCCGAAAGCTCACCGAAAGGGAGCTATGTAAATCTTGGTGTAATTTTTAATACATTTTCATAAATATTTACCTGCTCTAAAAACAAGGTTATTCATTCTAAAAATCTACAACTGTCTCGAAACAAAAAACTGAAAATTCGTTGCCTGGGTTGAATTGAATGTGAATGGAGGACAAACGACCACACTATCACAATTACATATTAGTACTTAAAATCTCTAATGTATGGTTTGTATTAATATTCAAATCAGGAGGGAGTTGGTAACTTTATATACTGTTTCGGAGGTAATGGGGAGATTTGGTGAATTATGACATTTTCAAGGTAGCTCGTGCGAACACATTGTGTTAGCTGTTTGTGTTTTAAACAGTATTACGTTAATGGTTATTTAAAGCATTATAGCACAGAGCACGCTTTCTCATATTCAAACATATTTTGGAGTCAAAGTCCGTGTAAAATTTGACTTTTTATTTTCACACGTTGTGTTCGTGTGTAACATTAAGTCGACGAACGATTCGTTAAACCTCTGTGTAAGAGTTTTTAACTGTCATAGTTTTTGGGTAACTAGTAGGTGATTCTGTACCGTTAGCTAAGTGTTCGTAAACTGATTAGTAGGCCAGCGACCTATGCTTCTCTGATATGAAGGTTTATCGGGTTGTCCTTAGAATATAAATAAAGAAAGCTGTAGAGCGCGCCTTACTAAGTATAAACAGGTGGCACTAGACGAAAACAACCTTTCTGTCTATCAGTAGCAAAACGACAGTGACAACACAATTGAACCACTATGCGTCTGATACATTTATCGTAGGTATCTATGGAACTAAATTGCTGACGCTTGACAGTATGACGCCGGGCGATACGCGCACTCTGAATATGAATGAATGACAACAACATACAACACGAAGTAATACACAAGACAGATTTGCTTTGAAATCAAAAATTTTAAAACACTTCCCGTGTTGGGTATACAATTTAGGAAAACTTGCAAAATTTTAATGGAATTAGTTGTTTAAACTATCCTGGTAGATGGAGCCCTACCACGCGTTAGTAGTCAAGATACACTTGCTTTTTTCGCGGCCTTGGTGTGAGCCGCTGTAGCCCAGTTGGTAGAGGCGTCGCCAGTACAGATGACGAAGGTCGCAGATTTGCTTTGTTTACATGACTATCGCAAGCACTTATCAACAGAACATACGACAATCACAATAAAATCCAACTCCTCAAACCAACTGCTTTTGATCTAGGAGATAGTGCCTAAACTCAAAGTGATATAATAAAAAAATAATATTTTCAGTATGTTAGGTAAATTTTTGGCAAATTTTGTGCAAATGATGTTTAAGAGCAGTTAGCTAGTAAAATTTTGTATTTTTTTACAAAATTTACCTATGCAACTGCTGTGACTCACTGCTCGAAACGAAATCAATCTCGATTGACAGACTTTTACCTCAGTAGTTCGTGTGAAACCCATGCAGATACTGAAACTACTATTTTCGTAACAAATGACTATAGAGTTAAAGAGTTTAAGAGACATGCTGAAAACCTGTCATTCTGGCGACGCACGGTCTTCTGTATGACTCTCAAACTTTTGTCAGACGTGGTGTAACTGACTAGTTTTTACAGCCACCGTTTACGATATGCCTACCCTGCAAGGAATATAGGCGTGATGTATTATGTCTGTATGACTTTGGAATATAGTCGCTATCTCCTAGGCTGTTTGACTTCTGTCGACCTTGCCGCGCCTCGGGACATTGTTATCAGCCGCGGACCGCGGGTTTACGGGTTTTACGAGTTTTACGGGTTTTACGACGCCCGTAAATTACGCACGGCTCGAAAACTCGTAAAAAAGTCGTCAAGCGAAAATTGGGCGCACTCGACTATGATAATGCTCCACAATCGGCCTAATTACTTAGCCGGACGGTTGGGAAGTGGACAAGGATTTTATGGGAATTTATGGCTCATGAAATGATAAAGAAAGTTGGTGGGGTGGTCAACGGTAGGTATTATAGTTAGCAGGTCGCCTGCCTATTTTGGTCTTGCTAAGTAATTTTAGATACTTGTATGGTAATACAAATTTGTCGGTCCAGTACAGATTTGTGCAAAACATAATACAAATGCTTCCAGATTTTGCTATTAAGGTGCTATTTCGAACATACGAAATGCATACAAACCAGTATAAATCTCCCATACAAAGTGAGTTAATTTTGTATGGGAAGTCCAATTTTTTTTTCATATTTCGACCCATGTTCCATGGGGAAAGTTGTTCAGTTTCATGAGTACCTTGACCTCCTTTCAGCTTTATTGGTTGTTTTGTAACACCCAGTATATGCCGTCGGCGTTTTCGTTTGAAATAGCAACTTTAGAAATGCATCTGAAAAAATATACCTACTAGATGTAACGCAGCTAATAGTTGGTCCTAAATAAATTAGATGCCTACCAATAACCATAAACTAGATATTCACAGTAGAAACAACACAAGAAAAGCAATAAATTGCAAAGATACATATTTCTCTTGTATTACGAATATTACCTATTTGTTAGCCAAGTAAACTAACATATTTTGATTGATACATACAGTCATAAAAATCTTCGATACGAGTAGTGAAGGTACTTTATGACAATAGACGAAGAGAATAACATCCATACACTTACATTTGTATTTTTATGTCCAATCACCAATTTTATTACTTCGTATGGAAAACAAATAAGTTAAAAACGAAGGCAAAAGTAAGTTGCAACAAAACAATAGAAGAACTTAGGAGAACGTAAAAAATGCCGTGAATGTCGTTTAAAAAAGGCAATTAAGAACTCGAGGGCTTCAAGTGTTTTCAAGTTGCGATTTTAGGCGATGGGCTTACAACATGTCCCAACAACATCTTCCTGCCCTTATCCCAAATCAGTTGGGGCCGGCGCAACATGTTTTATTTGAATACAAAATAATGTAGAAAAGGGAGTTAGCTAAGTTTTATGACCTCCTACCTGCCTGACGACAGCCCTCTTTGGGAATGCTATTGAAGTGGTATCACCGCCACGATGCGGTTGACCATAGTCGACAGATATTCAGTCGAGTTCCAAAACTCTACGTCGCCTTTTACAAATCTGCTATGCCAACTCTCTGCCTACCCTGCAAAGGATGTAGGTGCGATGAAAACCAAGGCAAAAAAAGAAGTCGCAAAAACATAAAACAAAGTAGAAATGTGAAAAATAATGAACTCTGTCGCATCGATAACCTCCGACACCGTTCGTAGCCAGTCAAGCGGCTACGACACGTAGCAGCTACGGACCGCTACGCCGTAGCATTTGCTACGACACATGCGATTGGTATACGAATGGACAAGCAGAATAAAGGGCAGAACACACCGCTTCAGAATGCAGGACGAATGCAACAATATAACGACTGGCTACTTAATTTCCACTGAGCTGATAAATGACTGCAAGGTATTTTTAAATATAAAAAAAAATGATTTTAGCGAAAAAAAATAACTTAAAATAAGTGTGCACAAGGCGGCTTTATCGCTTTGGAATTTAAATAAAGGTAACTTAATAATGTTATTTGAATTTCATACAAATATTAAGCTGAAAATTGTCTATTAAGTTCAACAAAAGTAATGATCTACGTGCTTGATTCAAACTTTATTATCTCTTAACCAATTTCTTTGTGTCTGCATCAAGTAGGTGCTTCTTAGTTATACCGGGAGTAACGGAAAGGGTATAACAAACCGAGAGGCGGTCAAGGTACTCATGAAACTGAACAACTTTCCCTATGGAACATGGGTTGAAATAGGAAAAGATATTTGGACCTCCCATAGTAAATCAATGAGCTGATCGGCAATTTTGTATGGGAGGTCCAAATATTTATTTTCATATTTTGACTCATGTTCCTTAGGGAAAGTTGTTCAGTTTCAAGAGTGCATTGACCTCCTTTCGGTTTCCCTTTCCGTTACTCCCGGTATATTGAGTATTTAAATTATCAACTCTTGAAACTGAACAACATTACAAAAAACAACTATTCACTATTAGGCCGAACGTGATATTGTTCAGCAGATAAAAAAAATACGTTTCCCTGCATTATATTCCTCGGGACAAGTTGTTCAGTTATATGCTCTAATATTTATGATATTTTCTGTACAACGTCCCTAAAGCTCCGCATACTACATCATTCTATAAGAAGCTTATTTATTTTCGCATACGAAAGAGGCACGAAGTAAATTTCCGCCTTTTTTGTCAACAAAGATAAAAATACGGACAATAAAGTGAAGTTGCTTGTTACGAAATTTCGTACACAATATTTATAAATTGTACAAAAAAGGAATATGAAATTTTAGGGAAGTTCATAAATAAAATATTCGACGCAGCGCCGGTTTAATTTGGCAGGAAAGTGTCCAAGAGAATTTCCTCATCTCACGAGTTTCTTGTTGTCCAGATGAATGAAGATGTGACTTAACTTTATTTGGCAGCTATAATGACATTGGTACATACATCACGCTTATAGGGTTATTTTTTAGTCAGTGCGGAAACTTTGCAGGATGTTTCTACTCGTGATTCTGAACAACTTTTACTATGGGGCCACATACGAAACCTAAAAAAAAATTTTGGTTGTTCCATACATTTTTGCCGAGTAGGTATGAATTTTTCTATGGAACTTCCAAATTTTTTTTTGCGAATTCGCAGGTGGTCCCGTAATATAAGTTGTTCAGAATCACTTTTATATATTCTTTATTGTGCACTTAAAATTTACAATAAATTTAATTAATAAACATAGTCACAAAGGTGAGCTTATCTCTATGAAGAGATCTCTTCCAGCCAACCTGCACAGTGGAATTAGAAAATAAACAATAAGGGAATGACAAAACCGTGTACACATACAGATAGGGACATACATTATAATACATAAACAAACAAGAAAATAAACTACATATAATTATGGATACCTATATATATAATAAAACGTATATATAAATATATATAAATAATTAATACATACAATATAACTATCAAGGTTGTTGCGATAAATAGTGCTCTTTCACTCTTTGTTTGAATGATGTTATGCTCGGAGAGTCCTGAATGGACTTTGGAAGTGCATTCCATAATTGCGTAGCTCGAACCGTGAAGGAATTAAAAAGGAATTTGGTATTAGCTCTAGGGCACTCAAGTACCTTGGTGATACATGCGCGCCTAGGCCTGGGATCAGGAGGTAAGACATGGAAGCGGGAGCGGAGATAATCAGGAGAGGATGGGTCGTTAAGGATCCTGTAGAGGATAGAAAGGATGTGCACATCGCGGCGAAGGCGGATTGGGAGCCATTTCAATTGAGCACGAAATTCAGAAACATGGTCAAATTTGCGAAGGCCGAAAATGAAACGAATGGCAAGATTTTGTAGGCGCTCAAGTTTGTTTAGTAGCTCCTCTGTCACATCCAAGTAACACACATCTGCGTAGTCAAGAATAGGCAGGAGAAGTGCTTGAGCAAGCATGACTTTAGTCTGAAAAGGTAGGAAGGTCTGGAGCCGTTTGAGAGAATGAAAAGAGAAGTGCATGCGGCTACTAACCGCGTTGACCTGTGCTGACCAAGACAAGTCGGAGTCAAATATAAGTCCCAAGTTTTTCGCTTTGTTCGTGTATGGTATAGAGACACCATTATAGTAGATTTTGGGGATATCTTCACCTACAAGCCTACCCTAAGCCTACTGCTCCTATTATCATTGCCTGCGACTTAGTGGGGTTTACAAGTAAGCCAAAATTCTTAGCCCACAGCTGAATAGCCTCAAGATCAAGATTAATGACATTAACAGCTTCAGAAATATCCAATAGAGAAAAATGCCTGTAAATTTGTAAATCATCTGCATACAAATGGTAGGGAGAAGAGATAACTCGGGAAATATTATTAATGAAAACAGAAAAAAGCAATGGAGAAAGAACGCCGCCTTGTGGAACACCAGCAGTCAGGGTAGACCAATCCGATGTTAAATCGTCGGTTTTCACACACTGCTGGCGACCATAGAGATAAGACCGAAACCACTCGATCACAGAGGGTGCAATGTTAAGAGAGCGTAGGGTACCAAGGAGAATGTCGAAGTCAACAGAGTTGAATGCGCTACTGAAGTCAAGCAGAGTCATGACAGTTAATTGAGTGTTATCCATCGCATGGCGAATGTCCTCAGTGACGTTCAGCAACGCACTAACTGTGCTGTGGGAAGGGCGGAAACCGGATTGGAAGGGACAGAGAAGGTTGTTGGAAGTAAGGAAGGAGTAAAGTTGTTTATGAACAACGCTTTCGAGTACCTTCGAAAGCACAGGAAGGATGGAGATAGGACGATACTGGGAAATCCTCCTGGGGGATCACGAGTAGAAACACCCTGCAAAGTTTGCGCACTGACTAAAAAATAACCCAGTATCTCTTACGGGGTAAGCAGTACCCCACGTCTGGCGAAAAGTTTGTGAGTTATTAGCACAGAAGACTGGGTATCACCATAGTGATAGGTAGTCAGTCTGTCGCCTAAAATTCCAATACTCATCAACCCTCAAATCCTTTAGTCGCTTCTTACGACACCCACGGGAGAAATATGGGATGATGCTATTCTAAGCCGGCATCACACGGCAATCAGTTTGAATCAATCTTGTTTGATCCATTTTAAAACCAAATTCATTCAATATTTACTTTTTAGTGACAAAGTATTATTATCATCCACCCTAGATGTTGTTTGGAGCATATTTTAGTGTGCTTGTCAGAAGGTTTATGTGTATTTGCTGCTCATTGTCGCAACTTTGTGTTGGCAATTTCAAGTCGTTATCTTTACGCTGTAAAACCGGTTTCAGAAACCGTTAAATAAAGGTATAACACTCAGAATTGCTACGAGTCGGCATAAGACCAAGAGCCACTTTGAGCCCTGAGCCACAGGTGTAAAAAACCTACAAGTTAAGACGTACCACGCGGAGACGAAGCTATTTTTAGTCAGTTCGAGTCCCGGTTGTGTCAAATTTTTGGTTCCTATAATTTCAAGTCAATAATACTAAAAGCCGTGTGATAGCGGCTAAGAATATTGCCACCCCTAGCCCACTCAGTGTGTTACGTAAAAGGCTACGTAGAGTTTTTGAATTCAGCTAAATAACTGTCGTCTATGGTCGACATGGTGGCGGCGAGACCACCTACAAAGGCATTACTAAAGAGGATTGACATCAGGCAGTCGGCTAGTCATAAAACATTACCGAATCCTTTTGCTACATGATTTTGTGCTCTAACAAAACATGTTGCGCCGACCCCAACTGATTTGGGATAAGGGCAGGTAAATAATGATGTCAATAATACTAAATCCGATGAAACCGTTATTTAAGCCTTGTTTAAAACATCCTTTATATGTCGGTATGGCGATAATCGTAAACGCAGCCAGTTATGTCTGAACATAAAGTGCCATCCGCACTTTACACAGACTTTGTCGGGATTAATTGCGCGTGAACATTTGATGGCTACAAAAGAAATGTATTTGTGGGGAGGATTTAATGCTTTTGACCCTTGACCTATATTAAAGCTAAAATAAAATCCAATGCTATCATTATGTAATGGTCATGGGTAATGTACATAATATCTTAGACGGCGATAACAACTTAGCTTAGCTTTTGAAATACAGTACGCGAACGAGTTCATGACCATGTTGAGGAATGCGGTAGTGCTGTGACTAAATTCATGTTGATGTCGATATCGAGAACTGTTGCCGAACAACTTAGTTCAGACTACTCATAGTTATTTAGTTAATGGGTTGTTCCGGGTGAATTCAATATTTTTGAGTTTTTGTAACACTGTTGCAAGCATCATGATGATTGGTTAAGCGTTGGGCTACCAGAGGCAATTATATTATATCTTGGCCGATTTTTTTAGAAGGCGCACGAATATTACCAATTTTTGCTTCTGTTTCAATTCTAGTCAATGTCTTTTTAGAAAGCCCAGTATAATGGGCCGCTCGATCCAAAGCATTGTTAACTGAAAAAGCATAATAAGTTTGTTTTCTACACAAAACACAACACTTAAACGACGACAAAATATCGATAACCTTGTGACGCACTTTTTTCCCATCACTCGACTGCGGGCGAATGCGGGTAGGTGGGGAAACGCGGGGCGCGCCGCCCCCGCGCGCCTCCTCATTCCCCGATGGTCAAGAACTCGATCGCGTACTGTAGCTCAGCCTCATTAATGTTTCGTATAGTTTTATCCTATTTATAGCAATTATGTTTATTTAACAATAAATTTTGATTTGCTTCAAATGCAAATACAAATACAATCCATTTATTTCCACATTTATAATCACAAATTACAATAATATCGTAGGTAGGTACATTTTAACATTAAGCAGTTTTACTAAGGAACTTAATATGAGTTAGGTACATTAGTGGAAGAAAGGTGCTTTGAAATTTGCTTTGATCGCTATACAAACTATCAGTGGCCAACTAGTTGTAACAGGCGGATAAAAACTCTAACACCAGGGTTCATCGACCCAGTGTCCCTCATGGCCACAAAAGAAGAAGTAACAGTGATATTTCTGGCTCAATTCAGAAGTGTGTAATCACGCTCTCCTTTGGCGTCAAAAAACGACGTGGTAGCACTTCGGACGGGCTTTGCATACACCTAGACCTAGTAATACACATTCTTCTGAATTGCTCTCTAACTTTTGTCAGACGTGGTATACGGCCGTTTTTAACAGCAATTTTCGCGCTGCCTACCCCGCGAGGGATATAGGCGTGATGTATGTAAATGTAACTAGAAATAAGACACAATAGTTGCAGCAGGTCCTTGGTTCACGTGCAACTCCTGTCGGCCGCACTCGGATGATGCAAATTAGACACACCTCGTGAGAAAATACCTAGCATGGCTTGGTCTTACCTTTTACATACATAGATCACGCCTGTATCCCTTGCGGGGTAGGCAGAGCGTAAACGGCTGTAAAAACACAGCCATTTACACCACGTCTGACAAAAGTTTGGGAGCCATTCAAAAGGCTGTGTATCACCATAGGGACAGGTTGTCAGCCTGTCGCCTAAAATTGCAATACACATCAATTGTCAATCAACTCTCGAATACCTTAGTCGCTTCTTACGAGACACCCACGGGAAACATTTGGTGACGCTATTCGAAGCCAGTACTACACGATCTTTTAACGTAGTAAAATGTAACCAGAAATAAGACAACAGTTCTACCAGATCCTTGGTTCACGTGCAACCTCCTGTCGGCCGCACTCGGATGATGCAAATTAGACACACCTCGTGAGCCCCGTCTTGCATCAGGGCTGCGACTACACACTATTATTTTATTCATGAATAATGCCTTACCAAGGACATGGTCTAGTGGTTACAGCGATGGTCTCATTAGCTTCATAGACACACAAAGTTGATGCTAACTAATTAATTGTTCACTTTGTGAGATGTTCTAAATTCGGTAAACACATTTCAGGCCAAAGTACTTTATTGCCCGTATAAAAATGGTTACTTTAGAGGGAAAAGACAGGAATTGTTCATTTTGTTTTGTTCTTGTAGGACATCCTAGCCTACCTGGTGAACACGGAATCAGAGATGTTTATCTTTTTATAAGTGGCTTAAATATTAAAACAGTCCCCTTACCGCGATTTATTATTGTCTTTGAATTGTGCGATATTCAATGTTTTGTCATTATGCGTGACCGCAATAGTTAAAATATTTTTCTTATTAGTGACACAAAATACATAGGTTTTTTGGGAATGGGTTGTCGCTAGCCCTAAGTATCTCCGGCTGCGCTTCAGACGGATATTGGTGTCGGCTGCATCGCGCTTGGTTTACTCCCAACGAGCCGTCACACACTACACAATGCACTCGAGGAGAAAGGATTTGTTGTTCATCTTCTGTCTTATAGGAAAATCTTGTAAACCACAGTATCAGAGCTTTTTCTACTGAATTTGAGCTTTTTATTAGTGATACAAGATGTCGCTAGCCCTGAGTATCTCCGGCTGCGCTTCAGACGGATATTGGTGTCGGCTGCATCGCGCTTGGTTTACTCCCAACGAGCCGTCACACACTACACAATGCACTCGAGGAGAAATGATTTGTTACTCTTTTTTCCATCTTATAAGACAATCCAATGAACTATGTTATCAGAGCCAAAGAATTTCTTGTACATCTACTGTATTATATGATATCAAAGCCTTTTAATCTTATTTTGAACTGTTTATTTGTGATACAAGATGTCGCTAGCCCTGAGTATCTCCGGCTGCGCTTCAGACGGATATTGGTGTCGGCTGCATCGCGCTTGGTTTACTCCCAACGAGCCGTCACACTACACAATGCACTCGACGAGAAAGGATTTGTTGTACATCTTCTGTATTATAGGACAATCAGAGCTTTATCAACTGATTTAGAATCTTTTATTAGTGATACAAGATGTCGCTAGCCCTGAGTATCTCCGGCTGCGCTTCAGACGGATATTGGTGTCGGCTGCATCGCGCTTGGTTTACTCCCAACGAGCCGACACACACTACACAATGCACTCGAGGAGAAAGGATTTGTTGTACATCTTCTGTATTGTAGGACAATCAGATTTACATTGATATCAGTGCTTTTTCAACTGATTATGAACTGTTTATTAGTGATACAAGATGTCGCTAGCCCTGAGTATCTCCGGCTGCGCTTCAGACGGATATTGGTGTCGGCTGCATCGCGCTTGGTTTACTCCCAACGAGCCGTCACACACTACACAATGCACCCGAGAAGAAAGGATTTGTTGTACATCTTCTGTATTATAGGATTTGTTGTACATGATATCAGAGCCTTTATCAACTGATTTAGAACTATTTATTAGTGATACAAGATGTCGCTAGCCCTGAGTATCTCCGGCTGCGCTTCAGACGGATATTGGTGTCGGCTGCATCGCGCTTGGTTTACTCCCAACGAGCGTCACACACTACACAATGCACTCGAGGAGAAAGGATTTGTTGTTCATCTTCTGTATTATAGGACAATCAGAGCTTTTTCAACTGATTTAGAACCTTTTATTAGTGATACAAGATGTCGCTAGCCCTGAGTATCTCCGGCTGCGCTTCAGACGGATATTGGTGTCGGCTGCATCGCGCTTGGTTTACTCCCAACGAGCCGTCACACACTCTACAATTCACTCGAGAAGAAAGGATTTGTTGTACATCTTCTGTATTATAGGACAACTCGGTGAACCATGATATCAGAGCCTTTTTAAACTGATTTTGAACTGTTTATTAGTGATACAAGATGTCGCTAGCCCTGAGTATCTCCGGCTGCGCTCTAGACGGATATTGGTGTCGGCTGCATCGCGCTTGGTTTACTCCCAACGAGCCGTCACACACTACACAATGCACTCGAGGAGAAAGGATTTGTTGCTCTTTTGCTGTCTTATAAGACAATCCTATGAACCATGGTATCAGAGCCAAAGAATTTCTTGTACATCTACTGTATTATATGATATCAAAGCCTTTTTAATCTTATTTTGAACTGTTTATTTGTGATACAAGATGTCGCTAGCCCTGAGTATCTCCGGCTGCGCTTCAGACGGATATTGGTGTCGGCTGCATCGCGCTTGGTTTACTCCCAACGAGCCGTCACACACTACACAATGCACTCGACGAGAAAGGATTTGTTGTACATCTTCTGTATTATAGGACAATCAGAGCTTTATCAACTGATTTAGAATCTTTTATTAGTGATACAAGATGTCGCTAGCCCTGAGTATCTCCGGCTGCGCTTCAGACGGATATTGGTGTCGGCTGCATCGCGCTTGGTTTACTCCCAACGAGCCGGCACACACTACACAATGCACTCGAGGAGAAAGGATTTGTTCCTCTTCTTTTGTCTTACTCCGAAGGAAGATCATCAGAAGTCGTCGTCTCCTAAAACAAATCAACCCAAGCGTGTGTCATCTAGCATGCTCGAGGTTGTTGATGAACCAAGGAGTCAGACTTTTTCAGACGCCTTCATACTTCTGTTAGTAACACGAAATTGATAGAATATTTTGTTGGTAGCCCTGAGTACCTCCGGCTGCGCTTCAGACGGATATTGGTGTCGGCTTCATCGCGCTTGGTTTACTCCCAACGAGCCGTCACACACTACACAATGCACTCGAGAAGAAAGGATTTGTTGTACATCTTCTGTATTATAGGACAATCATATGTACCATGATATCAGAGCCTTTTAAACTTATATTGAACTGTTTATTAGTGATACAAGATGTCGCTAGTCCTGAGTATCTCCGGCTGTACTTCAGACGGATATTGGTGTCGGCTGCATCGCGCTTGGTTTACTCCCAACGAGCCGTCACACACTACACAATGCACTCGAGGAGAAAGGATTTGTTGTACATCTTGTGTATTATAGAACAATCAGAGCTTTTTCATCTGATTTTGAACCTTTTATTAGTGATACAAGATGTCGCTAGCCCTGAGTGTCTCCGTCACACACTACACAATGCACTCGAGAAGAAAGGATTTGTTGTTCTTCTGTATTATAGGACAATCAGAGCTTTATTTGCTGATTTTGAGCTTTCATTAGTGATACAAGATGTCGCTAGCCCTGAGTACCTCCGGCTGCGCTTCAGACGGATATTGGTGTCGGCTGCATCGCGCTTGGTTTACTCCCAACGAGCCAACACACACTACACAATGCACTCGAGGAGAAAGGATTTGTTGTACAGGTAGTAAGAGTAACTATCATAGAAAATAGATAGGATTTAGAGTTGAAGAATTAATTGTAGCTATAGTCTATAAGCAACTTCAGTGATGACCACACGACTACATAAAAAACTGTGGTTCGAGTGGTTGCAAAAGCACACATTGACAAAAATAGGAGCCGCTTATTTGATCGGGTTAGAACACACGATGGCTCAGTATTTTGAGTTAAGCTCCGAAATAGTTTTTTTTTATATATTTGGTATATATGGGGCTTTAAATAGCAAATAGCTAGTCGCTAGCCCTAAACAGCTAAGTTTGCGCTTCAGACGGATATTGGTGTCGGCTGCATCGCGCTTGGTTTACTCCCAACGAGCCCTCACACACTACACAATGCACTCGAGGAGGAAGTATTAGTTGCTGTTTTTCTATCTTATTAGACAGTCCAATGAACCATCATTATATCAGAGCCTTTTTCATCTGATTTTGAACTTGTTATTAGTGATACAAGATGTCGCTAGCCCTGAGTGTCTCCGGCTGCGCTTCAGACGGATATTGGTGTCGGCTGCATCGCGCTTGGTTTACTCCCAACGAGCCGTCACACACTACACAATGCACTCGAGGAGAAAGGATTTGTTTCTGTTTTTCTATCTTATTATAGTTCGACAACTTCGTGCGCGACTTTCCTGCGGGGTACAGACGGTGGGGGAGCGAGGAAGCACGTCATTTTAACATGACGTGCGGCGCGGATGCGCGCGTCTCCCTTCCCCGCTACACCTCCCGCTACCCGCTGACATCTCCCCCCCCCCCCCAACGTCTGTCACCCCTAGGGAAGGTCGCGCACGAACTTGTCGGACTATAGACAATTCGATGAACTATGGTATCAGAGCTTTTCCACTGAATTTGAACTGTTTATTAGTGATACAAGATGTCGCTAGCCCTGAGTATCTCCGGCTGCGCTTCAGACGGATATTGGTGTCGGCTGCATCGCGCTTGGTTTACTCCCAACGAGCCGGCACACACTACACAATGCACTCGAGAAGAAAGGATTTGTTGTACATCTTCTGTTTTATAGGACAATCCCATAACCCATACTATCAGAGCCTTTTTAAACTTATTTTGAACTTGTTATTAGTGATACAAGATGTCGCTAGCCCTGAGTATCTCCGGCTGCGCTTCAGACGGATATTGGTGTCGGCTGCATCGCGCTTGGTTTACTCCCAACGAGCCGACACCCACTTTACAATGCACTCGAGAAGAAAGGATTTGATGTACATCTTCTGTATTATAGGACAATCAGAGCTTTTTCAACGGATTTTGAACTTTTATTAGTGATACAAGATGTCGCTAGCTCTGAGTGTCTCCGGCTGCGCTTCAGACGGATATTGGTGTCGGCTGCATCGCGCTTGGTTTACTCCCAACGAGCCGCCACACACTACACAATGCACTCGAGGAGAAAGGATTTGTTGTACATCTTCTGTATTATAGGACAGTCCGATGAACCATAGTATAAAACGGATTTTGAACCTTTTATTAGTGATACAAGATGTCGCTAGCCCTGAGTATCTCCGGCTGCGCTTCAGACGGATATTGGTGTCGGCTGCATCGCGCTTGGTTTACTCCCAACGAGCCCTCACACACTACACAATGCACTCGAGGAGAAAGGATTTGTTGTACATCTTCTGTATTATAGAACAATCAGAGCTTTTTCATCTGATTTTGAGCTTGTTATTAGTGATACAAGATGTCGCTAGCCCTGAGTATCTCCGGCTGCGCTTCAGACGGATATTGGTGTCGGCTGCATCGCGCTTGGTTTACTCCCAACGAGCCGTCACACACTACACAATGCACTCGAGGAGAAAGGATTTGTTGTACATCTTCTGTTTTATAGGACAATAATATGTACCGTGATATCAAAGCTTTTTCAACTGATTTTGAGCTTTTTATTAGTGATACAAGATGTCCCTAGCCCTGAGTACCTCCGGCTGCGCTTCAGACGGATATTGGTGTCGGCTGCATCGCGCTTGGTTTACTCCCAACGAGCCGTCACACACTACACAATGCACTCGAGAAGAAAGGATTTGTTGTACATCTTCTGTATTATAGGACAATCAGAGCTTTATAACTGATTTTGAACTGTTTATTAGTGATACAAGATGTCGCTAGGCCTGAGTATCTCCGGCTGCGCTTCAGACGGATATTGGTGTCGGCTGTATTATAGGACAATCAGAGCTTTTTCAAGTGATTTTGAACTGTTTATTATTGATACAAGATGTCGCTAGCCCTGAGTGTCTCCGGCTGCGCTCCAGACGGATATTGGTATTGGTAGGACTATTCGGTGAACCATGGAATCAGAGCCTTAATCAACTGATTTTGAACCTTTTATTAGTGATACAAGATGTCGCTAGCCCTAAGTGTCTCCGGCTGCGCTTCAGACGGATATTGGTGTCGGCTGCATCGCGCTTGGTTTACTCCCAACGAGCCGTCACACACTACACAATGCACTCGAGGAGAAAGGATTTGTTGTAGGTACACTTGTTAGAAGGAACATCGATGGGGTTTAGAGGTGGAGAATCGATTGTAGCCGAAGTTTTGATTTGAAGTTCAGTAGCGACCACGACCCACGCTCAAATAATTTATTTTCGCTCAAAACAAAATGTTTACCTACGAGTACGAGATAAGAAAACCATTACTAGACAGAAGAAACAAAAAAATCCGTCATTTTTGAATCCGTTGTCTGTCATGTCAGTTAAAGAGACTCAAACTCACCCAAAAAACTAACCATCATGAATCATATTCACCCAAAAAGCTCCCGATCTAACTTCTGAGTAGCTATCTAAATGTGAAAGTCCCTTCCACCGGAAAATTATCCAAAGACCTTGTATGTCATGTTTCGTTATACCACATTAACTTGTAAAGAACTGAAACTGAAACCCTTACTAGTACATTAAGTGGAAACTACCTGCTAAGTTGTGTGTTACTTGCAAAACTTCTTCCCTTTCGGAGTAAATTCAATGAATATTTCGTAGTGAACGTCTCACACCGAATACATACGTATTATTGTAATATGATTATAAAACTGAAATAGGTAGGTTTATTTAGCTCTTACATAAAACATACAGTACGACTTTGTGGGGTAGGCAGAGCGTTATTGGTCACTAAATATGGTCGTTATTGCTGCGTTCGACAAATATTTAAGGGTCATATCGGAAAATCGTGTATTATTAAAGTGAGAGATTTTAACCTGTCACCCAAGATTGTGATACACGTGAAGCCCTTGAGTCCCTCAGTCGCATTTTACGACATCTGCTGGTACGAAGTGGTGTGATGCTATTCTAAGCCGGCACCACACGTAAGGTTTTTGTGCTTAAGTAGGTATCATCACAAGCTTTTAACATTTATTTACTTTATCGCCCCGCGTGTACTTTTCTTTGTGAAAATAAATATATAAAGTGCTCCAAACAGGTGAGCAATTCCTCGAAAATAGGTACGATATGATAAGCAATGTTTATCAAAAGCACATCAACCTACCCCCATGCAAGGGTTTATTTGGTTACTAGCTGTTACCCGCGAACTTCGTTTCGCCAAGGGAAATGTATGGTATAGACAAAACAGAAATTTTCGTATTACTTAGCTCATTTTGCCGAGCTCTATGTGTTCCGCCAGGTAAGCAGACAGACAGGCCCTCTAGTACTGATAAAGGTTCTCCCTAATCATAAAATACGATCAGGACGTTTATCTACCACCATACCAAACATCAAAAAATATTGCAAAATTTTGCAGTGATTCATGCACAATTAGTTATTCTACACACACAGACAGATTGATTGACTTCTTCATCATCTTCTTCTTCATTTGAGGTCGGTCATACACACTAACAGATTACATTTTCAAAAATTGATAGTGTGATATTGATATTGATTGTTTAGTACTTATTTTATTACCCGCCAATTATTTTTAAGATTCCATACCCAAAGTGTACCCTATTACTGAGACTTCGTTTTGCTGTCTGTTGGTCACATTCCGTAATAGTTATAAAGATAACATTTAAAAAAATTACTGATGTTGTATTTTTGTTGCCGTTGCGGCTCTCATACAACAAACACGATTTTTATGCCATTTTTATACATAATAGTACCGGTCACCTTTATCTCATGGTTAGTATTTTATGCGTGATTGGTAGATTAGGGCAAGTAGATGATGGTGATGGCTATGACGATGACGATGATGATGGAATAACCTGGAGGAACTGACTGACTACTGCCGATTTGTGGTTACTTGTGTATGAAGGGCACATCCCACCCCTCTGCTCTTGAGTTACATCTTGATGATATAAATAGTTGGTAACACTTTTTTTATTATTTTTATGTGAAAGAGCAAGCCCAGCTTGACCCACGATGTCTTCTATTTGCTTATTTCACTTCTGTTTTTGTTTTCTTATTGTGAGAGTATAGGTATGTACACTTTTTTTATTTAGGTACCTAAATTAGTAAGCCTGCAAAAGCAGCTCATCAAGTCATACAGATTTTTAACTTTAGTACTTCTGGTGTTCTATGTAGGTACATCAGGTACTCCAGATCCATGGCTAATGAACCAGCAAAAGCAACCCATAATGCTGAACAGCTTTTGTTACGTAACCATTACCATCTTTGAATGCGCGCGAATAAGTGATTTTCTGTGATGTGATTGGATGTGATGAAGTGATGATATCTCTGGTAGCTATAGATACAAAAAAAAAATATTCAATCCGTCTTATAGCTTTGGAGAAAATGGTCAAATGACATAGATAAAAACCACAAAAAGTTTCATTCACGCCTGTCATTTATTTTTTTAATTTGAAATACATGTGAAAGGAGCATAAAAACCGCCTGCTATATGAAGTCGGGTTACTGTTAAAAATGTCTTTCAAAAATTAATGGGTGGTATTTTTTTAAATCAATTCATTAAAGTGTTTCTGCCTCGAGATATTTGCTTTTAAAAGAGACATTTTCTCCTCCCAAAGTAGGTATAAACGCTAAATATTTAAAAAAATGTGGAACAATTTCTCAATCCGAAGTTACTTTAAAAACTATATTGGATACTGAACCACTCAAGTTTAAAAAAAAAATAAAAGATTTTCAATTTTGGTTTGGTAACCATACACCTACAAACAAACCAGAAACAAAATTAATTTCTGAGGTAATGTTGATTAACCTGATTATAAGTAGCGTCATTCGAACAGGCCATATTAGACAGCTGTCAAAATCATGTTAATGTTATGACATAAGGTCTATTTTTCTTTGTTGACATGTTTCCTAATATATGTTTGGCAGCTGTCAAATATGGCCTATTCGAATGACGGTACTATAACTACGAAACCCTATTTGTGGGCGTGTCTGACACGTTCTTGGCCGGTTTTTTATTTTGCTATATTATCATGTTGGTATATACCTGTTCGAATCTCGAGTCCAATGTGGATGTAAAAAAACAACTGCAAATATAGTAAGGGGTGACCTGTTCAAGAAACTAAACAAATTTCCCCAAGGATCTTATGAAAAAAACCTGCCTATTCATTCTCATACAATTTTTAAGGGGTGAATCAGTCCATGAAACTGAACAACTTTCACTAAGGAACATAGGTCGAAATATGAAAATAAAATTGTACCTCCTATACAAAATGTGTTGGCCGGCCGGGTCAGTTTGTACGGGAGGGTAAATTTTTTTTTTCATTTTTCTACCTATGTTTCTTGGGGAAAGTTGTTCAGTTTTATTGACTGGTTCACCCCTTGTAATAATATCAGTTGTTTTTTTTTTCATCTTATACTCGTAGCGTTCCTCTACCGAAACGCAATATCGGTTTCCGTGCAAACTTATTTCAAGTATAGTGGCAACCCCCCCTTTAAGGGGTTGATTTTTTTAGCCTATAACCTGGTCGGTAACTTTCCCAACATTTTGGTATAATTTGCATCAAAATCGGTTCAGTAGTTTTTGCGTGATGCTTTCACATACAAACAGATAAACAAATAAACAGATAAACAGATAAACAGACAAACATCTAAACAGAAAAAAATTCTAAAAACTGCTGAAACGTGTTCTGTTATCGATTTTAAGTATCACCAAACAGTTTTTTTCGGAAAATCTTCTATGTACAGACTTTCGACCCTCTACAACTTTATTATATGTATAGATTTTTAGTAAGTATGATAAAACCCGTAAAATGAAGCTGCATCTGGTATAACTAGCACATTTTTACGTAATGACATTAAATTTTTGCTCGCAACATCTCCTAATTAGTGACAGCACAAATTTTTTGCTCTGAAATCCCGTTACATCTCGAAAGCAAAAAATTATTTTACTGACTTTCAAGCTACCTAGATTTTAAATTCTCATTCTACAGGGTGCTAGGGACGGTGTACCGAAAACTTTGCAGGTATGATCAGACCATCAAGCTGAACAACTTTTACTATGGAGCCAATGGTGGGAAACGAAAAAAAATTTCTGTCCTCACATACAAAATTCGCGATCAGCTGCCTGACTTTGTATGGGAGGTCGAAAAATTTTTATCGTTTCCTACCATTAGCTCCATTGGTCCCTAACACCCCGTATTACCTGAGCTGGCAGGAGAATTCCAGGAATTTTCTGGAACTGAAATTCCGACCTTCATTATTACTACCTGGATTAGATGTTTTTTTATTATATTTTTCCCGCCATTTTGTCTCCGCGTTCCACACAGGAAGGCAATAAATTAACAATTTCGCAGAAATTATCTCGGAACTAGCTTTACGGGGATAATGTAGGCCAGAGGTTGTTAAACTAAGCAATGTTTTCTTCTTCTTTTGCGTAAGAGTCTACGAACGACCCGACAAACCCTGGTGCCAGATGTAGTTTAGTTCGCCTGTTCCACCTATCCCTACTGGCCTGCCCCCCATAGGAGGGAACAGCGGATTTCTTTCCTTTTTTTACTATGGGGAATACATCTTCCACATAGTTCCACCATAATAAGGTCAGTTTTCACGCTTTACTAGTAAAGGGAGGCCAAAAGTCGAAAAGTATTCCGTTCTAGTTCATCGTAAAACTGAAAACTGTAGTGAACTAGCACGTAGAGGACGAAACTCATGCCGAGTTGTCGTAAGACACTCATGAGTTGCACCGCGATCCGTATGGACGCAGTTTCAAACCTGGTGTCAGAGGTTATCTTAAACAGACTACTATACGGGGTGTAAGGGACAGCTTTCCGAATACTGATAGGGTAGTTGTTTAGTGTCATGGTCTGAATATACAGTATTTCAGGAGACGTCAAAAAGCAATCCCATTCTCCAATACAAAATCAAGATCAGCTGCATTTACTAAACCTGATATTATTATATGTAGACGTTGACTACGAAACCCTATTCGTCGGCGTGTTTGACACGCTCTTGGCCGGTTTTTTTAAATACATTATGCTTTTGTTTGTTAATAATAAAATAAGATGAATAAAGTAAGGCTCAAGTCGGCTAAGCATGTCAGAGATATCAAGGAAAATCGCTTCTGGCATTAGCTGTAACAATGTTTAAGACAAGCAATTATCTCAAAATTGCAAGTTCACAAAAACAATATTGTTATTTACTTGTGCATTTTATAATTACCTCCCCTTAAATTACAATCAACAGCTCCTCGCTTTATCTTCCAAAGCTTTTCAACGAGCTTTAATACTCGAGAGCTTTCTTACAGTTCAAAGGGAATAAATAATTGGAAATTCATTATTCTCACAAAGATAGGGATGCAACGGCATATCAGAATTCGATAAATATCGATACATTGAGGCCCGAACATATCTATCGAAAAGTCGTAGATTTGATGATCGTAATCGAAAAATCTGAATGTAACGAAATCAAATACTGGCGAGATTGCGTTTAAAAGCTATGATAGTATAGCGCGCCACACACCGCCTCCGTATGTGTGACATAAAGATGGCGTTGTATTGTATGGGATCGTATGAGAGGCCGCATAGAGCCTGCGTATGCGTCCGCGGAATAGCGCGGTGTGCGGTGTCTCATCGGTCCCTTACGATACAACGTCATAGCTACGCGCGTGAAGACGTGCACGTCACGCTTACAGAGGCTGTATATTTCGCCCTTTAGGA
Organism: Phthorimaea operculella; assembly: GCA_024500475.1. Classification (NCBI taxonomy): domain Eukaryota; kingdom Metazoa; phylum Arthropoda; class Insecta; order Lepidoptera; family Gelechiidae; genus Phthorimaea; species Phthorimaea operculella. The sequence goes on along the minus strand of JANFCV010000188.1, from coordinate 499,104 downwards.
GCGCTGGCTGGATGTGCTATCGCAGAGTTTGAAGTAGTTTATTGTCAAACGATATTATTTTTTTGTTTTAAAAAACATCGATAATTATTCTGCATGCCTACACGAAACATTGAGAACCTCTGAGGGCACATAATTGCCTGTGTTTTATAGACCTCGGCCACTAAGCTGTAGTACGGAGAAAAGGACGAATTATAGCCCGCTTTTATTTACCAAGTAAATGGACATTTTATCTAATGGATGTTTGTCCCTATGTACTTTGTGTAAAAGGTTTTAGTACATCTCTGAATTAGTGAAAAATTTTTGCTCTTATTCCAAAATTATTATATAAAACCTACACTCTATCTCTCGGACGCTAAAGAACTTTAATTCGTTTTTAGTTTTACGGTTTGGTCTATCAGTGGCCAATAATACTGCCACCCCTAGTCCATTCAGGGTGTTTCGTAAAAGGTGACATACAGATTTTGACCTCGGCTGAATATCTGTCGAATATGGTCAACCGCATGGTGGCGATGATACTACATAAAAAAGCATTCCCAAAGAGGGTTGACGTCAGGCAGGTGGCCGATCATAAAAAAACTGCCAAATCCCTTTGCTACGTGGTTCTGAGTTCTAAGAAAACATAAAGCGCTGTAAGTGCATTAAAAAATCCAATACACTAAGAAAACATGTTGCACTGGCCCCAACAGATTTGAGATAAGGGCGGGCAGATGAGGGTTAGTCTATCAGTTGAGACAATAAACTTAAATTGAATGTAACTAGAAATCTTAAGCGTCTTTTTTTTACATACAAGAAACTGTACTAAAAGATCGTGAAAAATATGGCTGATCTTGCACTGCCAATAACCAATATTTCTTTATTTCTCTCATGCAAATTTTCCCCATTTACAATCAGACTAACGGACCGTTTGAATAGAAACAAAAATAAAAAAGGCACGCCGTTGATTAACCGTAAAATTCCAGAACCGATAACCGGAAGTAACCGGTATAACCGGAACAGTGGGGAGTTGCAAAAGTTTTCTTCTATTCCCAGCGGGCGGATTGAAATTAGTCTGGAACTGAACCGGTGTAGTTTTTTTATTGGTTTTTTGCATAGGCTTTTTATTGGTTGGTAAGGTATAAACTACAGAGGCAACATTTTTTTAGTCAAATACTACAGCGGCGATAATATCATAGTTACTGATTCTGACAAAAAGAAATAAGTGGTGCTTGACACTCTTTACTGTTTATCTTTAAATATAATTAATTGTGCAATGTTTTACTATCTCCAACATTATGTTGATAGACTTTTTTGTCTGTACTATGAGCCGCCGCTTAAGCTACCAATTTAAAGAACCACCCCATACTTATTACTCTGAACTGTATTTAAAGCAATAGGCACGATGACTTCTAAAATAACCCTAAGCCCATATTTTTAAGTTGCTCTCAACTCTAAGATCGATCTTAAGACCGATTTTGAGCAATCTACAAACGGCATTTCAAAATCGATCTCAAGATCTTACAATTTGTGTGCAATTTATAAATACGGGCTTTAGACTCAACTGTATATTTATTCCTGATTCCCAATACAAGTACCAAATAAATGTATTTTACTATCCGTTGACGTGAGATTGAAATTAGTCGGCAGCCGACGAGCCGCGCTGACTAAACCCTTTGATAGGATTGTCGACTCTTTAAAATAGAATATAGATAAGATAAAAAAAATACAAGGAATAAAAAAAAAGTATAACAAGCCTCATAGTAGATAAATCAGTTAGCTGACCGGCGACATTGTAAGTGAGGTCAATTTTTTTTAAATATTTCGATCCACATTCATTTTCTTGAGTATCTTGACCTCCTTTCCAAAAGTACATCATTATCATATCAGCCATAGGACGTCCACTGCTGAACATAGACCTCCCCTAAAGATTTCCACCTTGTCCGATTAGAAGCGGCCTGCATCCAGCATTTCCCCGCGGACTTGACCAGATCGTCTGTCCATCTCGCGGGGGGCCGTCCTACGCTGCCGGTACGTGGTCTCCATTTGGGAACTCTCCTGCTCCACCGGTTCTTATTCCTTCGAGCAATGTGGCCTGCCCATTGCCACTTCAGCTTACTGACTCTCTTAGCTATGTCGGTTACCTTGATTCGTCTACGGATCCAAGTACCCTGGTGTATTATTAGTGAAGTGGCAACCCTACCGCTCGCTGCAGCAGCCGCGGGCGTAACTCGCTGCTGGAGCTAACAAAGCTTATTACGTCAGCGTACTGTGAAAACCACGTAAGTGCTTTGGGCATAAGTTTTCAGGAGCAACAAAAAACCGTGTGCTGAAAAATTTTGTATGCAACTTTTTCGAGCAAGTAATTGTTTATTGTTATGTGCATGGTACTACATGTAATTGAGTAGGCCGTTTTTAAATATAACTTACCAAAAAGTGGTAAATGCGACTTGAGAGGTTGTCCAGAAAAACATAGATGGTTTCTTCATAGTTTACAAGGTTTTCCGTAAAACAACACTGTTTTAGTCGATTTCACAACCGAAGAAAAGGGGAGGACACAATAGCTCTAGAATCTGGCCGTCTTCTATACTACTGTACCTTGTGCTGAAATTGACCAAGAGGTGTCTCAAAAGAGAATATATTACAGGTATGCACTGAATTTAAACAGATCGGATGAAGAGGGTGGATGCCCTTTACTATGATCAAAGACCATACATCGAACCACTAAGATCCACATCTTTGTTTGTGTTGCGAAAGGATTGGGCTACGGGCCTAAATGCTGGTCAACTTTAGCATGTAAAGGCTGTTTCATATGACCAGAAAACCGTTCTACGTTCGTGATACCCTGACAAATATTTAATACCGTTATTAACGGGGTTGGACAGGGTTGGTCACAAAATTGTAACGAGGCATGTTTAGAATAGGCGACTTGATTAAGAAGAGAGAATGAATGGATCTCTCGAGCGAGACCTTGAAACTGATGCAACTTAAAAGGGAAACAGATCAGAAGAAACGATCTCTCAGAGGTAGTCATAGATAGTCATAGACGAAATTAGAGCGGCTCCCAGATGTCTCAATAATGAGAGGGCTTCCGGGAAATACAAAGAGGACTTTGAGCTTCTCCAGGCTCTATGCAGAAAAAAAAATGTTGTTGTAGCCAATAGAACAACCCCATAGTTATGAACTGAACCCCAGAGCTGCTGCATCTTTCAAGAAACAAAGTAGCTAGAGTTTCGTAAGGGCTTTAGCACCGTAGACCACATTCATATTGTTTGGCAAGTTACACAGAAGTCAGAGGAGCATCACCAAACGCAGTGAATGGCTTTGGTGGACTATGAGAAAGACTTGAACTTCAGTTTAAAACTAGGCTGTTTTGGAGTTCTTGCAGAGCGTGGTGCCAATCTAATTGGAAATAGGTATGTGGTGATGAGATAAATCACTTCGCTTCCCAATAGGATCGAGGACCAAAGAGAGCGTACATGGGGCGTCCCACAGGACGCCGCCCTCTGGGCCGTCCCAGGTACCGCTGGAAAGACGTGGTGGATGCTGACCTGCGCGATCTCCAAGTCAACAACTGGCAGGCGACCGCGCAGTACAAGGACCAGTAGAGAGAGCTTGTTTTGGAGGCCAATATCCTCTTTGAGTCGCTGAGTCAGCGGAGTTGGTTAGTTTTAGTTAGCTTCCCAATAGAAGTGATGTCCGTTCAAGTTCAAAACCACAAAACAACGCGTACCATTGTATTCCCGAAACTTCACCAACAGTATGGCGAAAATCTTCCAAGAATAAATAGAACAGTAGGAAGAACTAGGTATCAACTATCAACGCCCACAGCTGGTAAATATCTCACGTATACAGCTTTTCCAATGGTATTCTTTGTTTTAGTAGCTGAATCAATTGGAGCATAACCTGCAAAAATGCTGTCCAGTCGGATTCAAAGGTCATATTTGACCAGAAGTATGTGTATCTACCTAGAGAGACCGATAACTTGAAAAGGACGGTTGTTAGTGATCGGCCTTATTCTCCTTATCTTTGGGGTGCCTTACGTCTACCAGTAAACTGTACTGAAGCTTTTGCAAGAAGCAAATCCTAGAGGCATTGCCGTGGCCAAGTATGGTCAAAAATAGTTTAAACCGTTACCATCGACTCGATAGAGAAAAAGACTGAAGCTTCTCCCAATATTCAGTCTTTCTTGTTACCCGCTATACAATACACAATAATAATTTATTTTCTGTGATAAATTGTGTCTGTAATCTATCAGCAAGGTTTTTGTAGACTCTTCTTCTCCTATCGTGTGGGACACCGAGTCGAACGACCCGATGTGAACTAGCACTTAGATAATAATTTTCATGACAACCTCGTAAAGCTGAGATTATCAATCAATTTTAAAAACGTAAAACACGCGATGGCTTTTACAAGGTTTTCTAAAATTATGTATTTTGAATGAATACCTCGTATATTATGTATATACGAGCTTTTCTAAAATATGGCATTCATAGAATACCTCGTGCACGCGTATACAAGGTTTTCACAGAAAAAAGCGTTAGGAGTTCTGTTTTTAAAATTGGATCGAAATCAAAGATGACTTCCGAGGTTTTCTAGCCAAAGAGCGAATAAAATATTTTTTTGGATTTTTGTACTTACGAGGTTTTCACAGTACGCTGACGTTATGTTTCATATTACTATTGGTTCTCGAATATCGAAATAATAACGAAATGGTGGTTGGTAGGAAACTTACCCTAATTTGAAATATTTTGGGATACGTCATTAATGATGCAAACTAAATATTGTGATATTTATTGAGTTCTTCCTTTCGAGTGGAACACCAGGCTGTCCAACAACCCGATGAACCCTGGTGTCAGAGTTTTTCAACCGCCTACTGCAAGTAGCAGGCCTCTGACATGGTTGTGTAACGACCGCCGTCTAAATGATCATAGACAGCAACCGGGACCGACGGCTTAACGTGCCCATCCGAAGCACGGAACCATCTTACTTTCAGACATCCAGGTCAAGTTTGAGTCATTTGGAACACTATTTAATACCATAGTGACAGGTTGTCATACATGTCTGACATACCTACCTAACAAGCAAAAAAAAAAAACAGTTCTTAGTAGGGGTAGAATAAGCCGAGGTTACGTTATGTTTGTACCGAAACAGTAGACATCCGTTACAGTAATATAATACGCCTACAGTGGCTACATTTAACACAAACATGGTAAGTACCTTAGGTAGGTACACATTTACAAGAGGTTAAAGCCAAACTATTTTGAATACTTAAGGAATTAATCCGCGTATGCTATCACGGGACAATTAAATATTCCCACACGAAAATGATTTTTTTTATGAGTTACCAACATACATACATATATCGTGCCTTTATCCTTGCGCGGTACAGTGTAGACGGCTGTAAAAATCTGATATTTACACCACGTCTGACAAAAGGTTGAGAGTCATTAAGAAGACTGTGTATAACCATAGCGACAGTATGTTACCCTGTCGCCTAAAAATGCAATACACACAAGTATTAAATCCCTTTGTCGCTTCTTTCTACCTACACCCACGGGAAAAATATGTGTTGATGCTATTCTAAGCCGGCAATGCACGGCAAATCATTTCGTAGTTTCGATAATATCTCGTAGCAATTTGCTACGGCGTAGGCGTTGCTACGACTGTTGAGTATCATTGAAGAAGCGAATTAATTAATTCCAAATGGAGCATGGAGTGGAATAAGCAATTATTTGAAGAAGGAAAATAATATTATCGAAATGCGAAAATCAAATAAACAACAACATTGGAAAATATAAGCCGTATTTAATTAGGTGTGTTGTGTTCTACGAGTTTTATATAGGGAGGTAAATGTGGCAACAGTTTGATTATTGGAGGAATCTTGTGATCAATACAGTTTATTTTGGTTTTCCATGCATTTACACAATAATTATACATGATCGCAGATTGGAACCTGTAACCTTGGCGTGCATTTTATGTCATTGAGCGGGTTTCGTTGACCACCGTTAGTCTTCATAGTTAAGTTTAAAAAAAACTGTTGAAGACAATCTTCCTCTTCGGCATCATCATTTCCTGCCATTATCCCAATTATTTGGGATTGAAATTTTATATCTACAAAAATTTTGCTTCAAAATAAAATTATCAGCCCTGCCACGCGTTAGTGGCCAAGATACACTTGCTTCGCAGGCTACGAGTAAGCTGCGGTAGCCCAATTGGTAGAGGCGTCGGCAGTACAGATGCCGAAAGTCGCATGTTCAAATCCTGCCTGTGGTGGATGAATTCGGTAATTATTCAAAATATAATTGCACTGTTTTACAACCAGCCTGACGTCAACCCTCTGTAGGAAATTCTTGCTTTTTTTTATTTCGTGTGTTTTATATATCTTAATTGTGTATGTTTGTTTGTTACAGGAGAGCACATTTAAGAAGCTGCCTGGAAAAACTGAAGGACATGGTCCCACTCGGCCCAGAGGCGTCACGCCACACAACACTAGGATTATTAACTAAAGCTAAGAGATTTATAAAGGTAAGTGTGTGTATATTACTTGAAAATAGTCCATCCAACTCAGCCCATGGCCCGCTCGGTCCATAGTTCCAATCAGCCTTGAAGCTTAGATTTGTCTTCATTCTTTTTGGTGACAACTTACCAATGTAGGTATTACTCAGATATATTACCCCCTGTTCCACCTATCCCTATTACCTATTATATTCATGCATACATATGTCACGTCTTTATATCCTTTGCGGGGTAGGTAGAGCGTAAACGGCTGTAAAAAACGGCTATTCACAATACGTCTGACAAAAGTTTGAGAGTCATTCAAAACACAGACAGGTTGTCAGCCTATCCCTTAAAATTGCAATACACATCAACCCTCAAATCCCGTAGTCGCTTCTTACGACACCCACGGGAAAGATATGGGGTGATGCTATTCTAAGCATCACACGGGAACATATTAGCTATTCAAGAGATAATATGATCCGAAAAGAATTTCATTTTGCTCAAAGACATTTTCTCCGAAGACAATAAAGCGCAAACTATTTACGTCTAAGATAAAGCCGTTATAAGCTCCTTTTTTAACCGACTACCAAAAAAGAGAGTGTCTGTTCCAAACACAACTCTAAAGGGGCCTAAAATGTTTTGTGATTTTTGTGCCTGGGTACGTTCAAGGTGGTCTCTTTCGTAGAACTATAAAACTAGTCAGCTGTCTGTCAGTTCCATACTTTCATTCGAAAGGTGTACGTTCAGCGACGTCATAGTATAAAAGAGCGACGAAAGAGACTACCTTGAACGTAACCCCTGTTGATTTAGGAAGTGTGAACAATTTAAATAGTGTGTATATGCATGATTGGTGTCGAATATCTGAAAAACTACAAGAGAGATATCAACAATGCTTTTATTAAGTAAAGAATTGTCTGACCTAAATATTACACTTCATTTTATCAAAAATTAATTCAGTAGTCAATAAGATACAGGCGATTGAGTGAAGTAGGTTTATTTTTTGCTGAAATATAGCTTGTTACCCGAAAACAATTTCATGAGATAGAGGTCTTTTAATACTAAGAAATCTTTCTTAGCAACGTTCGCGAAAAGAGCAGGTAGGTACTATTACCAGCAAATCTACCTAACATTTAAGGGTTTAATTTATACTGGTTTTTCTTAGTATTTGTATGAATGGCCCAGTATAAGTTGTTCCCCGAAATGGGTAGTAGGATTTGTTGGCGATAGTACAAAAAAGGGCAAAAAGGTTGCCAGCGTAACTTGAAAAATTACCCGTGACGTAATTAAGGTAAAATAGCGTTTTTGACCCTGAGGTGGAGCCCACACCTAACATCCGGTGTTGCGCTGTTTTATCGCAATGATAACGCGTACGTCTGTCAGAGGCATACAAATTTTGGATTCCCCAAACTAAAAAACGCAAGTTTCTGCGCTGCGCTGGTTAAACTTACATGTCTATGTTGTGCTATTTTGACTCCAGTTTTTAGTATGGGGATTTCGAAAGTATCCATCTGACAAACACAAAATTTGAGCAGCAACAGATGTTACGTATGGGTCCCGCCTGACTTCTCAATTAGGACCTAGACTAAACGAGTCTGGCGCGCAAAAAAATATCCTCCAGAGACCTGATAAAATCTCTAATAAATTCCTTTGAAAATTCATTACGAAAGAATTTTAATAAAAATTATTACTCTTAGACATCGATACCGAGAAGTCTACCCACCCAAAACATAAATGTGAAAGGCTGCCAAGTTCGCCTATAAAAGAAGTGAGATCTAAATAAGTACCAAGTTCCATACACAGACCTCAGTTAAAAATAGTTACAGGAATGCACACTTGATTTTTCGCAGTTTGGAAATAAGAATCTACTTTCCAAACTGCGGAAAATCAAGTAGGGGTATGAATTTACACCTTCATTATTTTTAAAACCGACTCACACTTGGCCATTTTCAGATTTTTTCCTTTACCTTGACCTAAAGACCTACCTCCATGCCAAATTTCAAGTCAATACGACCATTGGAAGTGGTCTAGGTTTTTGATGAGTGAGTCAGTGAGTGTATAGTAAAAATAGCGATTTTCTGACGTCAATATCTCAAGACCTACAATAGGTACATTAATGAAATTTTGTATTTTAGATAAGGAAGTAGATTTCGACAGATACTAGAAATTTCATATGCGTAGATAAAATAGATTTTGAGTTATAGGTGGGTCGAACTTGGCCCGAAATGGTTCGTGTAATATAACCCACGGCCGGTGTGTCGCTTTTTTTGCTCGAACTTGGCGGACACACTGCCGTGTGTCTAGATTAGTAAAAGAACGGATTATTAATTAAAACGGCTTTGTTGAAAATTCTTTCTCAGAATATTTCAAAAAGTAGATTATAACTACGGACTAACTAGTTTTTATTATAACTCCCCTGAACATTTTCTGCTACTGAACGGAACTGCGGTCGACAGCCGATGTGGCGCAGTGGTGCGACGCAGAAGGTTCCGGGTTCGATTCTCAGTGGATCACTTCACAAAGTTGGTATTTGTGACTTTGTAAATCTGTTCCCTGTTTGGTTTGGACGGACATTGCAGGCTGAACCACCTGATTGTCCAAAAAGTAAGATAGTTCCGTTTTTCGGAGGGCACGTGAAGCTGTCAGTTCCGGTTGCTGTCTTTTGATTACCTACTTAGATGGCGGTCGTTACTCAACTATATCAGAGGCCTAGTAGGCAGTAGCAAGCGGTTGAAATACTCTAACACCAAGGTTCATCGGGTCGTTCTTCGACTCGGTATCCCACTCGATAAGAATAACATAGAATACATTTCAAATTATGTTCTTCTGTGCCTCATGATTTTCTTTGTTTAGAACCCTTGCGTGAAATCTGCCTATTTTTCTCACCACTTAGTTGAAAGGTCAGCGAAGCCAGAGCGCCGTGGTCTTAGTCTACTTAAAAGAGGTTACTTTGTCCTGGATATCATTAGTATGTACATATGGGTACAAATAGCCGCACTGCGTTTAAACATAACAAAAAAAACTTTTGTCCAGTATGACCATCGTAAATAACGTCACATCTGGCAACCCGGCCGCAACCGGAAGCTGCCGACCGGAAACCGGCGGGCGGAAGCCGGTACCCTTTGCTAGGGCTTTGTTTATCGAAGGCTCTCACAACTATCCCGGATCCGGAAACTGGGAGGTCCAGCCCGACACCGCTGGGCTTTGGACTTTTTGACGGAATAATTGAGTCCAGTGTGTAAGACAGTTGTCATTATCTGGTAAAGTGTACATAAACTCTTATAACCAGAGTTCATCGGGTCGTTGGATGACTCGGTGTCAAAGAAGAAGCAGCAAAAAAATAAACTTAAATAGCTATAAAATAAACACAGGTATTTGGTTGGTACTATCGCCAGCAAAACCATGTTCCCATTTAAGGAATCAACTAATACTGTTTTTCTTAGTATTTGTATTAAAAACCAGTATAAGTTAGTTCCTTATGTAGGTGGATTTACTGGTGATAGTACCAGTGGCGGATTTACAGTTCAAGCCGCCCTAGGCCCCAGGCCATTGGCCACCCCTTTTCAGCACCCTTCTGGTAGACTAGATACTCCAAACTTCTTCAGCCGCCCAACAACTAATTTTGATTTCAAATATCGGGGGGCATTTTTAATATCGCCTTTTCGCTGCAAAACTGGTAGGTACCTATAGATAGAATAAACTACACTGAGGGAGAGCATTTGTGTAACACCGACACACAACGTATTGCGAGCGAAGCGAGCCCGACTTTTCACGGTTATAAATTGGTATAGGAGAAGTAACAGTGAGGGAGAGCGAGTGGTAGAACTCCAACGCAAAACGTGTTGCGACTGCGAGCGAAGCGAGCCCGACATTTCACGGTAAAAAATGGTATAGTAGAAGCAACAGTTAGAGAGAGCGAGTGATAGAACACCAACGCAAAACGTGCTGCGAGCGAAGCGAGCCCGACATTTTACGGTAAAAATTGGTAGGTATAGTACAAGCAACAGTTAGGGAGAGCGAGTAATAAAACTCCAACGCAAAACGTGTTGCGAGCGAAGCGAGCCCGACATTTTACTGTAAAAATTGGTAGCTGTTTCGAGCGGGGGGCGCACGATTCTGAATGAGGGGACTGAAGGGGCGCGGGCAGGATTGCATTGGCACTAAGTGGCGCGAACTTTGAATACGAAAAAGTAGTGATTTAGGTAGAAAGATTAGAATCACAAGTTACGCAAGTAAATTACTTTACTTTTAAATTCTATTATTCTTTGTTAATCTTGAAGAAGTATTTTTTTCGTGCGTTTGGCCGCCCCCCATATTGGGCCGCCCTAGGCCCGGGCCTACTGGGCCTTATGGCAAATCCGCCACTGGATAGTACCTACCTAAGAACCCAATACAAACTAAGACTCGGGAATTTCATTTTGCCGGAGACTCGCTAAGACTCTATTTAAACACTAGTTGCAAAGATAGAAGACATCGTTCGAACGGCGTCTTAGAACTTTAACGAAAGTAAAGTACAGTGAAAGACAGGATCTAGATACAAAATGAATATAAATGTAAGTTTCTTAGAGTGGTATAATTTGTATGATTCTAGTTGGAAAATCCTGAACTACAAAAGTTTACGAAGGAACGTAGTTTTTTGCATTAGGAAACGGATGGACATATTTTTATTATTATAATGTTTTTAAATAATAGCGATAATAGGTATTTGAGATCCATTGTTAAAACAAATAGGTAATATAATTTGTACTGTGCTGTGCGATCATAGGCAAGAAAGGTCCGTTTGTGCGTTATTTTTGCGCTACATAAGGTATAATGTTAGGACAATACGAATTTAGACCTTATTTTCGAACAAATACGTCTCGTCTGTCAAACCTTCCTAACGCATGCGATAGCGCTGCGCAAAAATAAAGCACATACGGTCGTTACGAGTATTTCTCGCCTCACAAAGAATAGAATATATAAGGTAAAATTAATAACTATGAAACTGAAATTAATTTTCCCGTCGAATAAAGCCCTTTTCAGCGAGAACACAATTCTATTTTTGGCAAGAATTATCAAAAACAAGTACAAAGAACGTGTCAGTCACCATATTGTGAAATGAGTGTTGTAAAACTGAAAATATCAATTTTGGAAGTAAATTATAAGTTAAGATTAGGAATTAAATTATAAATTAAGATTAGGAATTAAATTATAAATTAATAGAATGAGATGAATTTAATTAAATTTAAAGTTAAATATAAATTGATAGTAATTATCATCATCTTCCTGCCCTTATCCCAATTACCTACTTGGGGTCGGCGCAACACGTTTTGTTAAACACAAAATCGTGTTGCAAAGGATTTGGCTTAATTTTGCGACCGGCCGCCTACCAGACGTCAACCCTCCTTGGGAATGCTTTTGTGGTGGATTAACCGCCACCATACGGTTGGCCCTAGGTGTTTGGGTCGGTTATATCCCTCGGTCGCCTCTTACGACCCCCACGGGAATAAAGGGGTTGGTGCTATTCTAATTGATAGTAATTATAATTTATGATAAAATTCTCAATTCATATTATAAATTTACTATCGGCCCGATAGCGGTCTCACCCGCTGCACTTACTTTCCCGCGGGAAAGGGGCATTTTACCGGTATCTGTTATACTTTTAAACCTACCTTTTGAATCACTTCATGTTAAAATCTGCATCGAAAATTCGTTCCGTGGTTTGGTGTTAGAGTATTCCACGACAGATAGATTGAAATTCATTTTATACTATTATTAAAAATGTTTGTTCGTTATCAAAACGTATAGAAATTATTTTATCAACAGTTTCCGAATACAATTTATAAAAGCCTTTGTTTCAGATAGTAAAACAAATTCATACAATTTTAGTCTATCAAAATAAATTTGCTTTTACATAGTCCGGATTATAAAAGGTCTTTTAGTACTAATCGCTTTAAAAAGGCTTTTGTGTTCATATTTAAAAGCTTTAGTTAAATGATTATATTGTTTTGATTTTAACTATTTTATGCTTATTTGAACTAAAAATCACCAATGAATTAATTTGTAATAGTTATAATTATTCTGCCCCACTTGTTATGTGTAAAAATAATATAAAGTTATCTATTTTTCTAGCCTGGGATCTAAGTCTACTTAAGCCGCTAACTTCACAATCGAGATATACCTAAGACATGAGACGTGCGATCCCAGTCTTCAAATATTATAAAATTCAGTCAACAAATATTTTTCTTTAGTGGTGATCGATCAGGCCCATTGGCCCATTGGGCCAGTCGAAATAACCTGTTATATCAGTAAGTTTTCCCCTACCATTATACGATTATACGAGTAATATAATACAGTAGCAAAACAAACAATCTCCATACAAATCAATGTGAAACCTACACGGTAGAAAGTTCTGCCTTTTATAGCTTTCACAAAGTAACCTACTTCGCGCTACTGCCGAGGGCTTCCCTTGTAAGGCTAGGGATGGGAAGAGCTGTAACTAGTTTCATAGACTAGTTAAAGCAATTTATTATTATACAGGGAGTAACAGAAAGTGTATAACAAGCCGATAGAGGGTCAAGGTACTCATGAAACTGAACAACTTTCCCTATGAAACATGGGTCGAAACATGAAAAAAAAATTGGACCTACCTACCATCATAGTAAATCAATCAGCTGATCGGCAATTTTGTATGGAAGGTAGAAAATTCTTTTTCATATATCGACCCATGTTACATAGGGATAGTTGTTCAGTTTCATGAGTACCTTGATATGCTTTGGGCTTTTATACCCTTTCTGTTACTCTCGGTATTAGCCTAGACTGTCCCACTGCTGGGCGAAGGCCTCCCCTTCTCTTTCCAGACTTTGCGGTCCATGGCTGTTTGCGACCAGTTTGTGACGAAGTCGATCAGGTAGTTCCGCCATCTTTTCTTCAGTCTCCTCTGCGTCGGCGTTCATGTGGTACAAAATCCTTTAAAGTAATTTTATATAGAACATCTATCACTACTATTTATATAGAACATCTATATATAGAAAATCTTTAGGTGAACTAGCCATACAAAGTAACGAACATTTTTTAAGGGACATTTTGGGCCGCTCACACAAAACTGACTATCTAACTTTTCTTTGGAAGGTAAATTCATGTATGAGTCAAATTTTTGCTAACTTTCAACTAAGGCTTTCACAACCTTTTCTATGGTAAATTAACTAAAAACCTTCAAAAGATTTGTTGAATATTTCCTATAAGTTGAAGTTGTTCACAGCACTTCACTACTCAAATAGAACTGCGCTGAAATAAACTACAAAGGTACGAGTAGTTTCTACTAGTGTTGCGATACCACGTCCGCAGCAAGTAAGTCAGTACTATTTATTGTTATGACTCAGATGCCTTGCAAAGGCGGGAATTGTTGAATAAGTTTGTTAAATAACTTTGTCATGTAAACGGCAAAAGGCAATAAAAATACTTTTGATATTATATTTCACTTTTGCTAAATCGTACTCGTATAAACTTATATACATGAAACCGTTTATAAAACCACACATACCTAAATTAGGCCATTTTTCGAGGGATAGGCAAAAATACTATATATATATTGTTGTACTTGCTACGATCCTTATATATTTCTTAACTAGCTAAACTGATAAGTTCTTGAAATAGAGCTAGTGCTGAGTATTTTTTATTTTTAACGATTCTATCTAGATTGAAAGATAAAATGATAGACAGAAATCGTCTATCGACACGACTAAATCGCGTCAGCTTATTTTAACGAGGTGTCAGTAACGAGTTAATAGCACCATTCTGGTAAACACATCTCTTACCTTTAAGATACTCTTTCTTTTTCTTATACAGTGTGTTACCGGCATGTGGGCATCAATACGAACATCTTTTACTTTGGGGCCATCTGTGAAATCACGAAAAGAAATCAGCTGTTCCATAGAAAAGCCTAATACCTACCCAGGCAAAATGTATGGTACATCTGTTTTTTTCGTGATTTTAAATAATCTAATCTAGCTGTCGTTTGTCTAATAAAGTGAAGTCTGATTACTGAAATTAGAAAGAAATGACAACCTTAAGTACCTTTCCTGTCACAGAGTTGACTCCACGTAGACGTCACGCTATTTTGCTCTTTTGTTTCATGAAGTGGAAATTCTATCCTAATAATTTAAATATTGTGACTGACACAATTTTTTCTACGTTTAACAAATCAACTAAAAAATACACTCTGTTTCGTAAACTATTGCCAGAATCGACACCAGCATCGTCCTTAACGAGTCCATAACCTTAAGATCAGGGTGTATCTATCGCTCTTAATGTCGACTCAGCGTTACAGCTCTATATTTTACAGCTATCTTTACAGCTTGAAGCTGTATAACAGCGATATAACCAGCTCGAGTCTCGCTAAACGACCGACGCTTATGACGTAATGCGATAGTTTCAAATTGGGGCTTATCTCGTCAGGTTTTAAGAGCATGGGAAATTGGGAGAAGGATTATGGTGCAGTTGGCTTAATGTTTATTTGAAGCAGAATTTACGGAACACTGTTTGTAAGCTAATTCAATTAACATTTTTCTTTTCTTTTGATAAAGATAATACAAATAGACATCTGATATCGAATTGTACCTTACTCATCCAATTAAGATGAAAAGTCAAAAAACCTTTTCTATTCGAGGAAGAAATTGAAATGCTGACAATGTGGAAAGGATATCTAAAAAAAAAATTACCTACTGCTCACCTTTCAGGTTCAAATTCCCAAATAAAAACTTAAAAGCTATTTAGTTAGTACCTACCTACCTACATAAGCCAAAAGGTTAGCTAATTACAATGAACACTCTCACATGCATACAAATATCACACCTGTATGCCTTACAGGGTAGGCAGAGCGTACTGCAAAATGAGCGGCTGTAAAAATCGGCCATTTACACCACGGCTGACAAAAATTTGACAGTTATTCAGAAGACTGTGTATCATTTTCATTATCCAAAAGATTATCAGCCTGTCGCCTTAAATTGCAATACCCAACAACTCTCAAATCCGTTAGTAGCTTCTAACGACATCTACGGGAAAGATATGGGGTGATGCTATTCTAAGCCGACACCACGCGGAAAACACTCACGAAAAGTTTCACGAAATGCAAGTTGCTTCCAAAACGCACCCCTCCCAATTTCTTACGTAACTACCTTACAAAGTATAATTATAAACGCTTATCAGCCCATTCCTAATCTACGAACGTAAAACACAGATTAAAATTTGAGTTCCTTGAGTTACGCAAGCATGGCGCCTGCTTACCGAAACCTATAAAAATAATTATCAATTTCACCCGTTCAGGCGTAATGGGTCATAAATCCCTCGAAAAGCGAGATTTACAATTTCCGCGTGGGGGGCTCAACCCCCTGTCCCCCCCGTGTGAAAGGTTTCGGGTTGGTACCAACTCGGCCCATGTCACACTCGGCCCGGAAGTAATAAATATCATATATACTTGGTTCATTTTGACGTCAGGCAGGCTGCCGGTCATACAACATTGTCAATTTTATTTGTTACATAATCTTGTATTCTAACAAAACGTGTTGCGCTGATCCCAACTAATTTGGAATAAGGGTAGGCAGATGATGATCATGATTTTAGGTTTTATTTCTGGGTTTTATAGACATCGAGTCGATATAAGTGGCGAATCAAAGTTTGCCAGATACAGAAAATAAAAAGAAAGTGAATAAATAAAATAAATGTGTATTTTGTAGCTTTATAAATGTGACGTCATTAGATTTTATTATACATTTAAGAACAGGTTATTATTATTTATTTCGTTGTCGATCCTCAGAGTCAATAACTTAACATCATAGGCCGTTTACACAACCAATTGTCAGATATGCTTCGGGCCGAGTTGGTTGAGGGCCGAGTTGTAACCAAGGCTTTGTTTTCGGGGGTGTAAATGCTCACTAATCGGAAAACTTACCGATTCGCGCCACCAGCCTCATAATACATCATAGGCCGTTTACATAAGCAATTGTTAGTGATGTTTGGTATTTATTTTACATCTATCGCGTGGTCCCGTAATGGTTTTGTTGTGTACGCCGTAAATACTGGGTGTTTGTGTGTGTTTATTACGGTAGTTTCGTAGCTAAAAGAAATATCAGTTGGTATGGTAACGAACGATGCGGTATATTTGATTGATTCAATATACACTCTTGCAATACTTTTGGAGAACACTGTCTTCCTTGATCTATGTATTATAATTGCAGTACTTTTTTATCTATGATTATTTATACAAATTGCCCTCGGATGATTTATATGTCAACAGAAAAATGCTTGTTTTGACGAACAAAGGTAGGACAAAGATAATATAGTGTACATAGAAAAAGTTTTACTATGTACACTATATTCTTAAAATAAATACATAACCATAACAAAACTGATTTCTCCATGTTATTCTAAATAATAAGTAGATTATAACTAGTACTTTCTTAGCCGTTTGTGATCGTGAAAACAAATTTGAAATACCTACATACATACATACCCATACCCACATACACAGAACATACATATATAAACACATACTCTCGAATGACATAACCCTCCTTCTAAGGCAGACTGGTAAAAAGTAGATTATGCAAGTATTCTCAACCAAAATCCCATCACAGAATAGGCCATCTTGCCAGCGTAGGATATTATTTCGGCCATTTTTTTGACAACGCGGAAGCTGCCGAGGCTATTAACGTTCTGCGATGGGAAATGAAAAAGTTCCTGCTGAGCGGGAATGGATGGGGAAGCCATATTTGCTGACAGGAATATTTATTTTTAAAATAAGAACGAAGGTTTCAGATTGGGAGTAACCGAATGAATAAGAATTGAGTAGCGGATGTTGTGCTTTTATAGTAAAAGGGCATTGCCTATTTCATTAAGAGGACAGGGATCGGTGTGGAGAGAGCTCGTTTCGGAGTCCAAGATCCTCTTTGGGTCGCTGAATATTACATAATGGTTTCATACCTGATTCCGCATGCTTCCGCCAGTCCGGATTTACTGACTATAAAAATTGTATGAAATCGCATATTATGGAAAACGACGCGGCATCACCGATTGGTTGTTACAACCTGTCTGTTGTCTTATCTGCTTCAGTCTACTGTCAAAAACCTCAATATTACGTATAATGTGTGCGACAAAATCTCTCCGTAAAAGCGACTCAAAAATGGTATTTTATTGGGCCGTGAATCCTCTGCCTACCTTGCAGGCACACTGGCATGATTCCACTTATACGCAGTTTACTCCCTAGAAGACTCCGGAGGCCTCTATTCGATCCATCTCTGTCGGCTCGGAAACCAAATAAATAACCTATACTCAACGATAACTGTTCGTTACAGAACCGTGTTTGAATATTTTTGTTTTATGTTTATGTAAGAACTTGACAGTCAAACTGGCCCACCGGCTACAGGTCACTCAGGGAGTTAAAAAAAGGTCTATCTTTGGTATCTCTATAATGGATAAAATCCGGAATGAGGCTATCCGGAAAAAGACAAAAGTGACGGACATAGCGCTTGGACAGCAGTGTTTCCTGTGAATTAAGTATAAGTATGGCGGTGCCCCCGAAAAGGGGGTAGCCATGTCCATCAGTGGACTGTTGTGTGTGGCTGAAGCAATAGTAAACGTCAATGGACGTATACTGTCTTGCCCTTAACTTATCTCCCTTCACTTATAAATAATAAGGTGATTTGTGACGTCACTCGAACATCTGATATAGATATTTGTTATTATGACTAATGGACACAATATTCATACGTCCATTAATATTGGTGATTAATTTCACAGACGAACGTTATATGTTATTATTATTCTAATGGAAGTTTACGCCATGGAACCATTGTATTTAATAGGTCTCTCTCTCTCTCTTTCTCTGTCTCTCTTCGTGTGGGACACTGAGTCGTTCAACGACCCGATGAACCCTGGTGTCAGAGTTTTTGAACCGCCTACTGCAAGTAGCAGGCCTCTGACATGGTTGGCCGTCATAGACGGCAACCGGGATCGACGGCTTAACGTGCCCATCCGAAGCACCACGGAACCATCTTACTTTTCGGACAATCGGTGGTTCAGCCTGCAATGTCCTAACCAGACTGGGAACCAATTCACAAAGTGATAAATATCAACTTTGTGAGTGACCCCACCGGGAATTGAACCCGGAACCTTCTGCGTGGCAGGCAGTCATACTAACCACTGCGCCACATCGACTCTCTAATAGGTTGTACGACATCACAATATACCATTAAACTCAAAATACGTGTACATTATGTCACATAAATTTGCCTTTTCGTTTTTTTTCCTGAATCCGGTGGTGCTGCTTGCATGACACCGCATGGCGCGTGACTAGGGATGTGACTATAATAACCAGAAATCGTTTTTATAAACGATTATTTCAGGACACAAACAAATTGATTAAACATTGACAAATGTAGTCAAATGTAACAAGTCAAATGTTAACAAATGTAGTCAAAAACGATGAAAAATTCTGTAAATTTTGTAATATTTTATCCATTTTTATATATCGATTTTTAGCCGCTACCTCTGCCGAGTGGTAGCGGTTAAGAATTCTGCCAAACCTGGTTTACTCTGGGTATTTGGCAAAAGGCGACGTAGAGTTTTTTACCTTGGCTATTTATATCTGCCGACCATGGTCAACCTCATGATGGCGGTGATACCTCCCCTACGACACAGTATTCTCAAAGAATTTGTGTCTCATGATTTTGTGTTCAAACAAAACATAGCGCCGATCCCATGTAGGTACTTAATTGGGATAATAGCAGAAAGATGAAGACGATTTGTTTCTTCATTTTTATAATCAGTTATGATCCCCCTCCCTACGCGTATATTTATCAAAGCCATGCCATTAATTTGACAGACACGGCGGTGCGGCGTGCGGCGAATGCACGCGAACAGAACAGAACACGCCACTCGCGAGGTATAATTTACAGTGCAATTAGTTCAATGTGTTTGAAATTACGTATCTAATACGAGAAAGAAACTACTAAAATAAATAGAACATAAAAAATATTTTATAAAGGTAAAATATAGTAAATTCGTACAAAATCGATTACATTTATACAATCGATTTTTAGGTATACATTTCTTTACAAAAAGAATCGATTATTTTTCCCCTCCCTTCGCGTATATTTATCAAAGCCGTGCCATTAATTTGACAGACACGGCGGTGCGGCGTGCGGCGAATGCACGCGAACAGAACAGAACACGCCACTCGCGAGGTATAATTTACAGTGCAATTAGTTCAATGTTAATTGCGGTGTCTAATTAAAACACATTAATTCAAGTGCTCGCCATGTTTTAGTTAAACAAAACGATATTTTAGTTTTATTTCGGTAGTTATGCAAATTCATTTATGTATCTCTGTCTGTATGTTAGACTCGGTTCAAAGTTAGTCAGAAATAGCACTGCCTTTTTCAGTAAAATTTGCATTGAAAAAGATAAACGACTCATCTAAAATTTTCTAAGAATTTACGCACTTTACATTATCAATAAATACCTTTATGGAAATATGCAAATCGACGAAGAAACCGTATTAGACTAAATAAACCTAGATATGACATTAGTTAAATATCTACTATTCTTTTCTAAACATATGTAACAGAAAGTGGCAGCGCTAATTTAAGTTTACTTTTTAATAATAACCTAGAATCAAGTCTATTGTTGTATCAAATTCATGTTGAGATGAAATATTTCAACATTAATGTAATGTTCACATGTTTGTAATGTTAATGGAATGTTGTTTTGCCAAAACAATTCGGTGTTTATTCAAATATACAGATCAACGTAGCGAACCTCGTGATAAGTGTTTAAAAGCTTTTAGGTGTTGAATTACAACAATACATCCATCAGCAAGCTTAATTACGAATATCTCGCTATAAATGGAATTTATTTTGATCTTGCAATAACTTTGTTTTCTTTAAAGATTCTAGGTATCAAAAGTTCATTCTAAGTTATAAAATAGCTTTCAAAAGGAGTATTGAAATGCTGCTAATTTGCAAGACATCGAACTTTTTAGATCTAGAGTAGGTACAACTTGTGTATAAGTTTTATATTTTACAATAAGCCACTTAATAGGGCTATTGCAAAACAAATATCTAGTCAGCTTTGACCGAGCTGTAAAACCGATATGTTTTTCGATTTTCGTTCTCCTTTTTTCAATGTAAAAGCTGACTACGCAATATCAATTTTAATTATGTAACAAAATCCTCTTATCTGAACGCACACAGCATTGCAGAAGATAAGTTTTTATACAAAACCGTAAACATTACAGTTCATTGCTTTCTGATTACATATTACGATATATCTCGACAATAAATCGATATTTGGTCGTAACATCGCAGCTTATACCGTCATAATCTGGCAGGGCACCGAATAGTGCTGTCAGCAAGCAAGAATGGGGATCCCGAATTTTGTCTAAAATCAGGTTCTGAAATCTGGTCGTTATGTTCTAGCTTACACCGGTCATAATCTGGCAGGACGCTGAATACTGATATCTTTAAACCAGGATCTAAATCAACTAAATGGAACCTGAAAATCTGGTCGTAATATTTTTGCTTACGTCAGGTTTTTAAAACTAGAGTAATTCCGAAATGCCAAGGAAATTTGATTTAGGAATTTTAGAAAAAAATAACAGACTGGACGTCGAGTGAACGTACCTATAGTTAGATGTTAAATTAATCATAATAAAAAAAATTACTTGGCCAAACGCTCAGCACCTCAACGCATTTTTGAATGCTTAGTCATTGTTTTCTGTACAAAACATGTATTGGAATTTACGAATACTGCAGCCGATACCTCAGACAGTTCGCAGTGTAGCATGCGTAATTGTTATGTACGATTTACGATAAAAACTCCGTCAACAACAACAGAGTTTATACTTGCAATTGTCGGCCCTGGGTGAAACTCCATTGTTATGATTTTTGATTCAAAAACTCATGTATATTTCCTCCCCAGAAGATGCTTATTTCAGCGATCCCGGTTAAGACTAAACTAAAAACTAATTTAAACGAGTACAATTGTTCGAATCAAAAATCATAAAACTCCATCAACTTTCGTTTTCCCGAGACGAAAACGGGACTGAAATCTCGGTACAACACTATCACTGACAGCGTCCGGCGTCATATTTCACCGGTGATAGCCCATTGATCACGATCCGCTGATGATCGCCATTGATCAAAATCTGTGCTCCGTGTCGTAGGGCGCACGTTACACATATTTCTTCGGATGTAGTGATCAGAACTTGTGATGAGAAAATTGCTATCACCAAGCTATCAAATACAGGGTTCATCGGGACGTTCTTTCGGTGTCTTAAACGACAGCAGAAGAAGACCTAAAATTATAAGAAACAAATAAACTGTGCGTCGTACTGAACCCTTTAAATTCTTCAAAATTTCATTCATTCTGACAATCCGGGTATTCTTTGAGTGTTTTCATGACAAGAAATTGTAGTTGGGACTATTTCACTTATTTTACACTTCGTGTTGCGATTTCTTGATGGAATTCCATATTTTAGGTAAATTAAAAACTTTTTACACTAGTATTATAATTTAAATAATTAATATATTAGTGGAGCTAGTGTAAAAAGTTTTTAATTTACCTACTATTTCACTTATTGATATGGTACTATGTAATCAGGTTAAGCAGACATTCTCGATGATTTTTTTTCAGTTTGGTAGGTACACCTACTGGTACACATTGGAAATAAATGTTAATCGTAGATAATTCTTCCAGTCACTCAAATATATCTTTGTATTCCACACACGCCCTGCATTCACCGACCGAACAAAGGCGGCAAAACGACAAATAAAACCAACCAATTTGCCGATTCTGCCCTCTGCCCAGCGTGACACTTGCCCGCGTCATGTTTAATATGACGTATGAAACGAACGGACGCGCAGTGGCGGCCATCTTGAAAAGAAGTCATGGTAGTTGGAGTTTTCAGGAACAAAATCCGTTATTATAGTATGCTAGATTTTAGTGTTCAGTTTGTCAGCGTGCCGCCTAAAATTGCAGTACACTTTCAACTTTCAAATCCCTTAGTCGCTTCTTACGACATTCACGGTAGAGAAAAGGGGTGATGCTATTCGAAGCCAGAACTACACAGCACACGATATGTTGTATGTAATATATGGCGGTGTGAAATGCCAGCTTGCAGATTTGTATCTTTGAAACTATTGTAGGTACGTGGGTATGATTATCGTTGGTTATCAGTGGTTCTCGACACTTGACAACGCACCTCAAAACACATTTAGGTAAGGGATCAGCAGGTTATTCGTAATAAATAACTTTTTTTTAAATAAGAAAGGCCCGCGTTGGTCTGCTATCTCACCTGTTGGTAAGTGATGATGCACACGATGTTGGAACATGCTTGCCTAGGTAGTGCCTATTCACTCTTGCCTTGAAATTGTATTTTAAAAAAACAGGATCAACGTGTTGGTATACGAATAGTTTATAAAATTTCTCACTACTTTTAGAGGGTTCATTGAATCTTAAACTAAAACCCCTATGTACAGCGTTAGGCTGAGTAACACCACACCACTATTGAACACTGAAGTACGCTTGAATCCCGTGTAAAGTGTGGGATGCTATTGACGGAGAGCAAACTGTAGTACAGATATATGTTGCAAGGGTTTAAACCGTGTTCACACATGCGACTTATTTGTCGCGCGACACGAGGTTCTCTTCTTCTTTTCCACGTGTGTGAAAGGGACTTCCGATAATTCCTGGCCAAAGTACGCTTAGTATGAACCCATAGCACCCCATAGGAAAGATATAGGGTGATGCTATTCTAAAACGGCACCACATGGCACGAACCGGCTACAAACTACAAACGTATTGTAAATAAAACCAATATAACGCCGCCACATAGTTCAATGTAAACACTGACTATTTGGTTCGTTCGGGTGTAAAACGAGTAGATTAAATATTGGATTCCAGATCAAAACTGAACTGAAGTTGCCGCGGTCGGTTTGGATAAACTTCACTCTGAACAAGTTGCCAGTTCGAATTTAGAACATGGTGGAGTTTCGATGGAACTGCCAGTATCATTTTGACGTTTACTGCGTTTAAATAAGTAAAGGGTAAAACTTGAAGTTAGCAAGTCACTTCATGAAAATTATTCAGTACGAGGCCTACACGACGTCTCCAATTTAATGTGTTTCCTTCGGAACATCGTGTATAGTTTGTGAGACCAAGTTAGCTTTTCCTAACTACTCTAAGACCCAACTAAAAAGACGTTTTTTACTAACTAGATATAGCTAGTAAATAATAGTTGAAGTGGCAATAAAGAAGTGAATATTTGTAATCAAAAAGTTAATAAGAAGAGAATATGTTTTTTTTAAACAATAACATTTATAGTGGATGAAAGCGTTTCTGCTGCCTCCCTTCGGCCCTGCCCTCTGAGGTGCGTCGAGCTATGAACGCGCTAGTGAATGGAGATTGAGAAAGAGCCAGGAACGAACTCAGGCGACTGATTATGTGTATAAGCTAATACATTTATATTATAAGGTTACTTTCAATTAAGTACAAATATTTTAAGAGCGTGTTCCACCTACTCACAATACTAAACTTCTTTTATGAATTTTTTTTTCTCGAAATATGAAAATATAAAATTTTGCCCTTACAAACGTGTTGAAAAATTTGTCACTTAGTAGGTATGGATTTTTTTTTCATATTTCAACAATAAGTTTTTAATGAAAGTTGCTCAGTTTTGTGAGTAAAACACGCCCTCAACTCATACGGTATGAAACTTTGCGCCCCCACCACAAGTTGGTAAATAAAATCAAATTCAGTCAAGATTTAAAAAAAAAAGTGTGTAACGAATTGTAGCATATTAGTTCTCTAATTCCACACTAGTTTTCAATGACAAAACTGCAAGTCCATCCCTGCACACAAACACAAAAAGTGTTTTGATGTTCCCTGTCGCCGATCTTGTCTGTGATGAGCACAATTTACGGAACAACCTTTTTTCCACCTCTACGTTACGTTATGTTACGTAATATGTATACGTTACTGTGTAACAGCTTACATAAACCATGTGTAATGTGCTTGTAAGAAGGATTATTCTTCGTCATCCATCACAACATCATCATCTCAATTCAGCCTATTTGTAGTCCAATGCTGGACATAAACGTCCCCTAGGGTACGCCATAATGCCTTATGATCACCTGTTTTCGCCATCCAGCCATTATCTTTAGATCATTCCATCTGGCTAAACAGCCCAATGAAATTAAGATAAGAAAGTACGAAGTTTTCGATAAACTGTGATCCATCCTTGGAAAGCTACATCCAGAAAATTCTGTTCTCGTTTTTAGCCGGATTTAGAAATAGTTTTAGATTTTCGTCGAAAGTTTTTTTTTTTTACTCCAAGTCAAGTTTCAATGCTCTCCAACTTGCATGTTGAAAGGGATGTCTTCTTTCACATAAATAAACGGTGTCGTACGTCTTGTGCGAAAAGTAAAATGGTTCTTTTTGCACTGAAAAGACCCGTTTCCTTTGTCGTGGACGTTTTCGTGCAAATGTAAGAAAACTACGACTGTTCATCAACAAAGCTAAAACCCCTTTGAATTTACTTTTATTTGCGGTAATTTGTTATATATATTTGGATTGACATGTTTAATAATCATCTAATTTAAAAGTTGAAAGATTAAAATCTTGATTGAGACAGTCGTAAATTAGTATTTTTTGCAAGACAGTGCGCCGGCCAAGTACTAAGCACAGGGCGCGCGCACACCGTGCATTTCTTTTACCTTCACAGCAATCATCAATCATCTCTTTTGAGTCGTATTTCGCCAATATCTAAGTATATTAAATTTTCTATTTCTTTTCTATGCACTTCACATTGAACTAGCCAATCTTCCTTTATAGGCCTGTGAGACCCCAAAATAGTGATGATTACCATGCGTCCTCACATATTAATTGGTCCAGGCCGCGACCGCCATTACGGGCCGGCCCGGGCCGCAACTCCCCACGGCCCATATCTCGCGTTTATTGCTGAAATTTTCTTTATTGCCCAAACTTATGAATGGGCCTTTCAGAGCTCGGAGGGGCTGCGTAAGCGACGTGAAGAGATTTTGTACTGTGTCCTGACTTTGACTCTACTGCCGTTTGGTGCCGGTTTAGAATAGCATAACCGCATATCTTACCTGTGGTAATCGTAAGAAGCAACTAAGAGATTTGAGAGTTGATGTGTTTTGTAAATTTAGGCGCCAGGCTGTAACTATGGTGATACGCAGTCTTCTGAATGACTCTCAAACTATTGTCGGACTTGGTGTAAATTGCCGTTTTTATAGTCCTCGCAAGGGATTTTAGATATGTAGGTATGTGTATACGAGTTATGCGAGAATCCACAAATCAACATTCAATTATACGCACTATATGCCAGTAACAAACCAGTTACTTATTATTTACTCCCCCAGTTGGATTCAAAAACACTTTATATCAGCACATTCGTATTCTTGGTGATAGCGGCAATATTTTTATAGTCGTTAATACTCTGGCCTTTGACCTGGATGTAATACAGATACATAGTACAATGACTTCTAAAGTATTTACCTACATACTTCTGTATTTATCTACTATTAACCTAATAATGTTTTGAACTTGCAACTTTGTTACTACGTATTTTAAATAAATCTCTTTGCTGTGCTTGTACGATGCTTTCAGATGAGAACCCCTGCATTTTTTATTATGAAATAATTAAATCTTCCGCTTAAATCATTATCTTGAGATTTATGTGCGTTCTCTAATTAAATTTTGAGTTATTAATCCCGGTTGCATTTTGTTTATATCTTGACAAGTTTTAAGTAATCGTAACCTTCTCTTTGGAGATGAATAACTCTACAAACGAACTTCCTCATAAACAGAATAACTTGTAAAAAACTTGAATTGAAGTAAATGGTTTGAATGTAAGAATTTGACCTTTTTATATATATAGCTACGTTAGTGTATAAATCACTACACCGAATCACGACACTACTCTTGTTATAAGAAAAAAAAGGTAAAATTTTACTTTTTTTGTCACTATTGGCTGGTGACAAAAAAAAAACTTTGGAATATGCAAAAACCTCCCATATTTTTTATGGCGTCCCTTATTGATACTAAACTGACCCTGGAGCTATGGCACGCATTCAAATTAACTGTATATTCATGCTGAACATTCCAACATCTACAAAGGCTCTACATTTCTACAATCATCGTGACCACAGCTCGAATCACATTTAATATCAGTTCATATTCTGCTAGTCACGAACCAGTCGTTTTACCGCAGACAAGGCACAATGTCAATCAAATATAACCGTGGCTTTCAAGCAGACTTGTCGCTGTATGAAGCGAATTTGCCGCTGCATCAAGCAATCCGGCAAATTTAATTCTGCTGCCAATCAAACGGGTTAGGTTGGCGGCAGACGGACGGCATGTGAGCAGGTTCCAAATGCGAAACGCACCAAAAGACGCGCCCACACCAAGCGAGGCGAGCCAAGTTCGCCGCCTAAATAAATTAATAGGCAAACTTTGTCTTCAATGACATCCAATGTTAAATGCATCCCAACTGCATGTTTGCGGTCGTGCTGCCCGTCTACCGCCAGCATTATGCTGACGGGGTGCTGTAAGCGAAATCTGATTGTCCGGTGGTAGATATTGAATTACAGCAACTATCAAATGCAACCCAACTGCATACCAACTGTATATTTGCGGTCGTGCTGCCCGTCTACCGCCTGCATTATGCTGACGGGGTGCTGTAAGCGAAATCTGATTGTCTGCCGTCAGATATTGAATTACAGCGACTATCAAATGCATCCCAACTGCATATTTGCCGTCCTGCTGTCCGTCTACCGCCTGCATTATGCTGACGGGGTGCTGTAAGCGAAATCTGATTGTCTGCCGGTAGATATTGAATTACAGCCACTATCAAATGCATCCCAACTGCATACCAACTGTATATTTGCCGTCGTGCTGTCCGTCTACCGCCTGCATTATGTTGACGGGGTGCTGTAAGCGAAATCTGATTGTCTGCCGGCAGATATTGAATTACAGAGACTGTCAAATGCATCCCAACTGCATACCAACTGCATATTTGCCGTCGTGCTGCCCGTCTACCGCCTGCATTATGCTGACGGAGCGCTGTAAGCGAAATCTGATTGTCTGTCGGCAGATATTGAATTTAGTTTTGAATGGCTCGAGTCATGCTTATGCCGTTACTGGGTTGGCGACGATGAATGGGTGTCATGTCAGCGAATGTAAAGCGTTCAATGCAATTTAAATTGCAATATATAAGTATTTGTAATAGCCTTCACATAGAAGATATTTCTAAGGTGTTCTGAAATACATTGATCCTTACTTTTACATACTAATTTTCAAAGTAAGTTGATACTTTATGTATTCTGTTTGTTACCATACCACCTATACAAAGTACATGATCAGAAGAATGTGTTAATTATGAATTTATGAGATATCGCATTTTTTTGTTTTCTTTACTTGGCAAAAAATTACATGCTTATTAGTGGCTAATCGTGGTCGTGTTTGCAGAGTTTTCGTTGCCTATCCATAATTTTAAAAATTACGATTGTAAGTAATGTATCTTTCTTTCATAGAATGTTCCTTAGGTCAAAATTATTTGAAAATTATGTGTTTATACATAGAAATATTCTAATTAAAACCAAAATCCCAAATCAGCTGTTTACTGTAAACTTTCACTGAAATTTTCAGGATTACTTTAGCAGGTGTCTGACCCAGTTAGTTCAAAGTATCCAACTCATATTGGAACACCCTGGTACACTCATTAACCCGAATTCACTTCTACTGAAAGCAGTCGATATTTCAGTTACCTAAGTTAGTACCAATGTACCCCAGATACTCCGTGGAACACCTTTTTTAAGTCGGTTAAGAGCGGAGCATTTGTCTTACCTTCATGCATGACATATGCCGGAAAAATGCCATTTTCCCGCGGGTCAATAGTGTTATACAATTTCTTTCATCGTATCGCAATATTTTTTTATACCTTCCTCCTACTTCTACTAATAAGCTTCTGAAATGGTTATCTTACCAGACATGTGAGTAGTTTAATACCATTTTTTTAACCATTTCTCGTGCTTTAAAATTTTTGGAAATCTTGCAATTTTTTTTCATCACAGGCAGGATTTGAACTTGCGACTTTCGGGCATCTGTACTGCCGACGCCTCTACCAACTGGGCTACTCTGATTAGTTCACTTTACTTACTTACACTCGCACTGCACTTAAACTGCATTGAGCATGTGTGAGTGGGGAGCAGCTTGCATGAACGTTAGCCGAAGCAATTTCTGAGTTAGTTTTTGCTGACTGCTAGATGCACTGAACTAGACTTCCATTCCGCTTCCGATATGTTTTTCTAGGATAGTATTTTGGTGGTTTTGGAAAAATATCTTCAAGAAATACCAACATTGGAAAAAGCATTGAAAGATATATCACAAGATGGATGTTGTAAAATAGAAAAAAATAACAAATCAAATCCTGTTTGTCATGGTAGCATTTATTAGCTAGCTACACTGAGAATACCGTAGCAATCGTATTAAATCTACGCCGTAGTAGATGACAGTAGATTCTTTTCATTAAAACTGACAAATAAATAACATACAACGGAATACAAAATTGGTATTTTAGTTGTGGATAGGAATGAAATAAACTCTAAAAATAAATAAAATAAAGAAACTTATAGCTGCCATGTGGTGCCGGCTTAGAATAGCATCACCCCATATCTTCCTGGTTGGTGTTGTAAGAAATGACTCAGGGATTTGAGAGTTGATGTGTATTGCAATTTTTGCCGACAGGCTGATAACCCGTCACTATGGTCACACACAGTCAATGACTTTCAAACTTTGTTAGACATGGTGTAAATGTTTTTTTTTTGCCTTCGCCGATTAGGCGTGATATGTGCACTCGTATGTATAGGATAGTCATATTTGGAATTCAGTGTCATTTGGCTTGAAAGATCTCGCCAACAAATAAAACGTGGATTTATACGGGGTGTTAGGGACGGTGTATCGAAAACTTTACAGGCGTGCTCAGACCATGAAACTGAACAACTTTAACTATGGGGCCAATGGTGGGAAACGAAAAAAAATTTCCGACCTCCCATACAAAGTCGTGAAGCTGATCGTGAATTTTGTATGGGAGGCCAGATTTTTTTTTCATTTCCCACCATTGGCTCCATAGTAAAAGTTGTTCAGTTTGATAGTCTGATCATGCCTGCAAAGTTTTCGGTACACCGTCCCTAACACCCTGTATAGCAGCGGCGCAGTTGATAGCCGCACCGTTTATGTATGTCGCAGTCGGTTGTAAATCCAACCATTTGGCTAAATGTCTGGTCGTTTGTGTGAATGTCGCGCTGCTGCCAGATACCATTACGTTTTACTAATTCCCTTTTATGTCCAACGTAATTATTTTGTTGAAAAATTGTAAGTTTCGGTCGTTTATGAAATGTGAAATAGTATTTAAATTGAATGGATATACATTTTGATGATAGCGTTTGGTCAGACATAACAATAGCGACCACTACAGTACGTGATATCCCGATTTTTAATATTTCCGTGTAAGATACATTTTTGCCGTGTGGTGCCGGCAGAGTAGAATAGCACTACCCCCTCTCTTCCCGTGGGGGTCGTAAGAGGCGACCGAGGGATAAACCCGACCCGAACAGCCAGGGCCAACCGTATGGTGGCGGTTAATCCACCACAAAAGCATTCCCAAGGAGGGTTGACGTCTGGTAGGCGGCCGGTCGTAAAATTTAGCCAAATCCTTTTGCAACACGATTTTGTGTTCAACGAAACGTGTTGCGCCAACCCCAAGTGATTGGGATAAGGGCAGGAAGATGATGATGATACATGGATATTTTAATACGGTATTGAAGGTAACTAAAGGGCATTAGGTTCTACAACTCCTGTAACTTTATATCTTAAGAATAAGTGGGTGCTCCCATATATGTCACGTAATCGACAAAGTTGACTTTTTCGTGTATTTTTTTCTTTATGATAATTTACGCTCTGTCTACCCCGCAAGGGATGTAGGCACAGTTTTTGTAGGTTACCGCTGCATACTATATTCATGGCATCCTGAAAGGAATTCTATAGGGGCTATGCGATTCATGTTTGTTTATTTTTCGTAAAAGACATAAAAGACTTGGAATAAATAAAGTGAATGTAGAGTAGCACAAAACCTTTTATATCACGGTCTATTCTACACAAACTATTAAACGTGAATGAAATATTTAATTCCGTAAAAATCCGGGCTGGACGTAACCAACAAAAACAGGCGACTCCTTTTAAAAGCGTCCACTAAAAAAGCTTTGGATTCGTAAATAAAAATAAACCCCTTTTTCTATTCACGTTCTCCCATTCAACCGTTAAACGTCCAGAGCATCCGCCATTTTGAATCTTTTCACTTTTTTGTACTTAGATTTCATTGGATAGAGCGTTTTATGATGTGCTTTTTTAAATATGTTTTTCCGTTTTTACAGGTAAGCATATGAATGCTGAATTATGCTTGACTGGCTGTGGGTAAGAATAAAAAATCCTGTTTTTTTACCGTCTAAGTACAATTAAGCTCAGACCGGGCTAGACAGTTTGGACTTTGGACCGTTCGAAGGTTTTACTAAACGTGGATGTGAATGTACCTAATGTGAGATGAAATTTTACTAGTGACCGCCAGATAGTTAAACCAGCTGGTCAAAGAACAACTTTCCCAGGCCGAAATATGAAAAAAAATAGTCTTCTCATACAAAACTGGCGTCGGCTAATTTGAGTTACTATGAGAGGTCAGATTAATTATAACGGGAGTAACGGAAAGGGTATAACAAGCCGAAAGGAAGTCAAGGTTCTCATGAAACTGAACAAATTTCCCCGTGGAACATGGGCCGAAATATGAAAAAAAATTTGGACCTCCCATAGTAAATCAAGTCGATAATCGGCGATTTTGTATGAGAAGTCCAATTTTTTTTTCATATTTCGGCCCATTTTTCATGGGGAAAGTTGTTCAGTTTCATGAGTACCTTGACATCCTTTCGGCTTGTTATACCCTTTCCGTTACTCCCGGTATTCCTAGGGTAAAGTGGTTCCTTATCACCAGCCCGTCCTGCATTTTCGCTTTCGGTCACTAGTAAATTCCACAAATCAGACAAAAACTTAAATTGGGTGGGTTAACTAATTCATTTTCGCAATTACTCTTCGCGATATGAACAGTTATTAAAAAGAAAACGCTGCCCCTTACCGACTGCAAAGGGTGAAACTTTTATGAGAATACCCGACTGGAGGAAAAAAAAGTCTGGAGCCAGTTAAAAGTTACAAGAAGGCACACAGAGGGATGGTAGGGTAGAAGCAGTTTTAAAGTACCAAGTGGGTACTTCTTCTGACCTCTCCCTCGCACTTGTGAAAAACGGAAGAATGCAAACTGTACGAAAGTTGTTTGTTTATTTATTCTGTACCTTTATACATATTCAGTATCTAAGCCTAAATGACGAGTACTGAAATACCAAAGTTGAAAGGAACAGGTTGTTTCGCCTACATTTCGGCTCATCAGGTATGAAATTTTTCAAAAAAACTACTTTTATGATGGTGTCCTGATGGACTATAGTGTCCGATAACCTGTTATGACACAGTCCATGTGGAGTACGTGTAAATAGGATTTCATATTCCGAATTTTTCAAAATGTAGAGCATTGCTCTCCGATCTAAATTGTATGAATAAGCATAACATTTTCTGCCATTTCACATAAACTAACAGAACAACTTTAACTCCAAAATAACTCCGCCTATTAGTAAATTTATTTAACTCTGTTGGACTATTTACATCGCAAAATTTTGCTTTTAAAACGCAACATATCGTTTCACAGGCAACAAATTATTTCGTTCCCCGCAAAAAGCCATTCTGCTCAAATTACCTTAAACAAATTTCCATTCGGCTACATGGACTAAGCGGCACTGACATGTAAAAATTCCAAAATGTTTTGTAATTTAAATGCAGAATATTTTCAATATGGCATAAATAGGACTAAATATGTCATAATCTGATAGCCTAGAGTGATTTATAATCGCAGCGAGACACTGAATTTGCAAAAATGTAGGTGAATAGAATATGATTTTGTATTCCATTGTAGTTTGGTAAAGGTTTAGCAACTAGATACTAGTCTTATGTTTTTTATTTATAAAACTTGTCTTGTGTTCTGCCTGCACATATTTTAGCTTTTTTTCGAAAAAGAACCACTCCAGCGGTCATACTGACTGGTCTTAACAGTATCCACTCTCTGCCAGACTTTTACCGAAGTAGTCCATATTTAACCCAAATTCATCAAACTGTTTTTTTCTTTACACAATATCTTTAGTCACTAGCTCCTAGGTCAATGCCGGACATATTTTTAGCAGTTTTTCGCCGGCGTCATAATGGTGACGTCGCGACCCGTATCAAATGTGTCACGTACATTACGAACGGGTAAACACGAGTTTATTGTGGACTCACTTTGAATAGTAGAAGGGTTTTTGTAAAGTATAAGTATAACTGTAGGGTGAAATTTTACTAGTGACTGATAGCTAAAAGTCAGATCCGGCTGGTGATAAGAAAATGATTTCCCCAGGGAACATAAGTCGAATTATGAAAAAAATTTACCTCCCATACAAAATTGCCGATGCTGATTTGAGTTACTATGGGAAGTCCAAATTCTATTTTCTTATTCTTATTCTTATTTAGACCTATGTCCCTTGACCAAAGTTGTTCCTTATCACCAGCCGATTCTAAGTATTCGCTATCGGCCACTAGTAAAATTTCACCTTAAATAAATATATTATGGAAACTTAATATAGGTAATAAATAATGTACAGTAATATATTAGTAGTCGTCAAAATTATATGAACCCAAAGAAATTTACATCTTCTTTTCTTGTGAGACACCTCGGTATTGACTCGTCGTTCAACGACCCTGGTGTCAAATTTTTTTTAACCATCTACCACGAGTAGGCCTCTTACAAAATGTACGTAAAAAATGTTTATTTTTCATCATTACAAACTCGCTTCACCTTTATGAATGCTGAAAATATGGCATCCAATGACTCTACATTAAAACCTGACATTTTAATTAGGCTCGAAAAATAATGAGCGGAATTTCTCTCCGCCGCAAAAATGTAAGAGTTCTTAGAATATTCCCGCAAATTTTTGTACTAGTCTCTTTGTAAGACGGGGATGTAATTAGTGTAGCGCTACGAGCTAAGGCGCTCTTGTTGTTAACAGCTACACTGCTACGAATGGCTACGACAAAAATAAAATAAAATGTAGCTTAACGTAGAGTATCTAATCCTTTAACTTAAATAAATGTAGGTATGTAGTATCTTCATCGCAATACCTAACTATAAAAAATATGTGTTACAAAAATACATCAGATATTTTAACGAATTCCGCCTACTCATAAAGAAATAATTTCTTCAATCTCATGAACATACTTAGGTAACTGCCGATAAATCTTTAATTATAACATTTTAATGGAATCCTGTTTTGGTTTCGCGAGGAGACAAATGTAGACCTTACTTACTTTGTGACGTTTCCATAGTTTGATTCAATTAGCCTGGTTAACGCGGTAGGTATGACTCTTTCAGTGGCTGCAACTTACACAAATAGTTCGAAAATAATTAATATAACATTACGATAGAACGTCGAGGGTCATCATCATCTTCCTGCCACTATCCCAAAGCAGTTGGGGTCAGCGCAACTTGGTTTGTTAGAACACAAACTCATGTAGCAAAATGATTTGGGTAAGTTTTATGACCGGCCGCTTGCCTGACTTCAACCCTCTTTGGAAATGCTATTGTATTGTATTACTGCCTCCATGCGTCTACCATAGTCGACAGATATTCTGCCGCGGTCTAAAACTCTGCGTCGCCTTTTACGAAATACCTTGAGTGGGCTATGGGTGGCAGTATTCTTAGCCGCTACCGGACGTCGAGGATCAAGGTAGTAAGGGTGTTATTACTTGGTACTTTAAAACTGCCTGTACAAGGCGGGCACCATGGAGTTGATAACTTTTAACTGGTTGCAGTCGGTAATTTATTTTGCGGTACCTGAAGAAGAGAAGCCTTTTGTTTTTATTAGTTTACAATGTTTGCACTTTCAGGTAGCGGAAGATACTTTATAAGAGTCCATTTTAAACCGTGTAATATTTCTAGCTATAAATAGCAATGATGTCAGTTTATAGTTACGGATATTATTCACTGCCCAAAATGTCAGACTATGGCAACTCAGGCGTCATGATTTGTCATTTCCTAGGGCACTCAACTAGTGAATTATGTCTAATACCTACCCAACGTTGTAATTTGGTGATTTTATCTGAACAATCGGATTCATACATTAGCAAGGTATACCTTTGTATATTTCTCACAATCCAATTTTTCCTGTCATGTGCGATACCTAGTCGATGAACGACCCGGTCAGCCCTGATGAGATGACATCGATTTTAAACCTTGTGTGCTAAATAAGCCATGTGATGTCGGCCTAGAATAGCATCACCCCAATTCTACCCGTGGGTGTCGTAAAAAGCGACTAAGGGATAATTATCCAGGGAATGGGCAGCAGCGTTCCCTGTGAATTAAACATCATACACTGCGCTCGCCAATCCGCCTGCCAAGCGTGGTGAGTATGGCAATACCCCCCCAATACGGGGGAGGCCCATGTCCAGCAGTGGACTGTTGTGGCTGTTAAGGTAGGTTAAGGTGCTAAATAAAATAAAATAACCGTCATCTTCAATTTTGTTTGCCAGTGTATGTACTTACTCCGGGTTTACAAAATAAACTTAACTTTTTCACTGACTGCGTTTGTCAACAATGTCACGCCCATTCTGTGTACACACTTCAGTGGTTCCTGTTGCCAAATAAACTCACCAATCCGCATTTTTTACGTTTTGTTATTTTTTTAAAGAAATATTTGATTTTGAGCTTAGAACATTTACCTAAGTCTTCTTTAAGAAACGTGAATCAGTTCTCATGTTTTTATTGGTAATTTTTAGGTTTGGGTCTCACACAGATGTTTATTGACACGCTTTTTATCAATTCAAAGTAACATTAAGTCAAAAAACAGAACAAAGGAAAAAGAAAATTTAAAAGGAAAGTTTGGAACACTGAACAATGGACGGTATTTGGTTTCAGCTTTCATTCCAGACACATTTTTGAACAGGAATTCGTTCAGAAATTCACCTGTTAGATAAGCCGGCCTTTTTTCCAGCAAACTTTTAAACCTGCAGGAGAAACATTCTGCAAACTGTTTCTACTTCCTAACCGATAACTAGGAAAGCTAAAAACTCGGTTCAAACTACAAATCGAGGTGGTTAGCGGTTTGGTAGCGAAGTTCCCGGAAGAACCGATTTCTTTCGCGTGTTTCGGAAAGCATTTAGAACTGGAATAAAACTAGTTTCAGTTTTCACGTAGACATTGAATGCTTGTGTGCGGGAAAAAGGTTTTAAACAACTTGAACGGCCCAAGGCAACATCATGAAATTGACAAGTTATACCTATAACGCACTGCTCCGTACGGTTTTGAGACAATTTTGGTAATAAATAAGTTAAATTCGCCGTGTGGTGCCGGCATAGAATAGCATCACACTATATCTTTTCCTTGTCACAGTCTTCTGAATGACTCTCAAACTTTTGTCAGACGTGGTTTAACTGGCTGTTTCTTACACTCGTTTACGCCCTACCTACCCCACAAGGAATATAGGCGTGATTATGTATGTAGGAATGTATAAGTAAATATTTCCAAAGATTTTATGTGAAAGTACCTATTGAACTATATCTTAAATACCGATTCTTTAAAAACGTTTTATGTTTATTAGCGTTCATTTGCATAAGTTTCAACCCCTTTATTTTAACCTGAAATAATGAATAGCCAAAATTGTGCAATAAAAAGAATGACAATGTATAGCTTTCAAAGCACCAGTATTTTACACTTTTATGCTTTGTCGGATAACGCTAAACATTAATTATTTGGATAGATAGGTTATTACACTTAAATTTCCTTTCAAGATACAATAATTTTGACGCAATTTTAAACCCGAAAATTAACATCATGCGGCAAAGCCATTAAGTTACAACCAAAAACAATTTACGTCCAACTTTCACGAAACGACAGCTTAATGTCACCTTAAAACTGTCGCATCAGTCATTCTCTAATCTATCCAGCTAATTTCCTGAACACCAAAATTAGTTTTGTATTGCTTTTAGTGTAGGATGTAACGCGATACCTAGTGGTAATTTGAAAACGATACGAAAGTTTTCTTTGACTATGGAAGGACATTGTTGAATGATTTTTAGGTTATTTTATTACATTAAAATATAATATGTATTTCGACAAAACGGAACTAAATCTGAGAGTGGAAATAAAACTTTATTAGGTATATTATAGCAAATCAACAGGTATGTGTATTTACTAGCGGCTCGTTAGCCGTTCCACCCGCTGTAACTCATTTTCCCATTCCGTGTTATTAATAAATGTCCTTTTGAGTTACTCTTTTTATTACAAAAATCCGCATCAAAATCCGGTGCGTGCTTTTGGAAGATTTAGCGAACTCCTCGATAGATAGAGAATCACAAAAAGCGACTGCATTTTAAACTATGTATTGATTGGTTTTGAAGATATTTAGACATGTCGACATGGAAAAGTCATCAAAATTCAAAATATTCTAGCCTGTTTTAAGGGGTCAGGGGCCACATCCCCGGATTGTGTTTTGTTTTCTGCATCTGAACAGGCGAGACGAAAAGTTTTTTGATTATCATTGCAATACATTTTGCAATCAGGAGTTCGAAATAAATGGTAGCTGTAGGTTATTTTCTGTGAAGTGCCGACTTAGAATAGCATCGCCCTATTCTGTGGGTGTCATAAAACGCGGCTAAGGGATAAATCTACCGAGCAGCATTTCTTGTGCAAACTATCACCCTTGAAGTATCACATCTTACAGCAATGATTTAAAAGGAATGCGCAGTGACGTTCCAAATTTCAAATGCCGTTGCTCTCTTGCTCTTTTGCTTTTTATTTTTAACTGGTTGCAGCCAGTTATTTGTAAACTGTACAAGACATTCTATGAAATTCCATAATTAATGTAGGTATTGTTTATATCAGTTCGACGCGTGAATCGAGTAGTAATAACTTACAATTTTAATATTTTATACTGTTGCGCCGACCTCTTTCTGCGCGCTGGCAGCATTTTGATCAATAATTGTTAAATTGATTCAGTTCTCCTAAAACGTAGTCTGCCTTAACGCATCTAGAGAGCGCGCCGCCAGTCTAAGCCGAATTGTGATCGAGTTTTATAGTGTTCGAATAAGCATCGGGTGAAAAAGCGTAGCTACGAATCACTGGCATGGCATCCAAAATCAGCAGGACCATAAGGGTCCAAACTCAAGTCATGCCAACTCACGTTCAGAACAACCTCGGCCCATACCTACACACACACACCTACACATTTTAACACGGGAGAAGATTGTGTGAAGGCTACTTGCTTCAATCGCACGCGTGAAGCCGTGGTGGAGAAGGATGGACGAGCAGCCAGGCAACCGGACCAGGCATTCAGGTCCTAAAGAGACGTTGGGGATTCGCTCGCCCGACCTTATATAATTATATGAAATGTTGTTCAAAACAAAATACTGCCAGCGCGCAGAAGAAAGTCGGCCAGTTACAGGTTGTTCTGTTCTGTTCTACAGCTACAGCTACTTACTTATATCTCTCGAGTTGCCGAGATGAATCATACGATATACCGAAAAGTCAAAATGCATCCGATACCCTACCATTCCAGACCGCAAAATATAAATTTCGGAGATAAATGTTGTTTTGTTATTAGGTAAATGAACAAGTATTATTACTCATTAATATGTAGGTTTACGTGATTTGCTTGTTAATTATTTGGAAGAGAGTTTAGCTCTCTACGTTTCGGCTGGTTATGGAAGCCATCATCTGGAGGTCGACAGATCACAAACGGCTGTTCGTCAAATGCGATCACCAAACAAAACAACGATTTAGACAACGAATGGGAATAGGTAAAAAACTGTAAATACTTGCAGAGCTTTTCATAAGCTTTTATTGCCCAGTACAATAATATTTCGGTTAACGCACCGTTTTCAAAATATAAGCAGAAAAACTAAAATTAGGACCATTATTGTGATTTCACCACGGCGCCTCTCCCTAACAGCACAAACAAAGTTCTGTCGTAAAAATTTGTAGTTCAGGATTTTTCAACTAGAAATACTTTTAAGCACACATTTGCTACTCTATCCGGTCTAACTTCGATAAAATGTCATCCTTCGTCACTAATACATAGATACTACATTCTCCAACAAAATTACTTTCCTATTGAGGCAGTCGAGCAATTTAAAAAATATTTATTTCCTTTCAAACACTTTTGTACGTGACGATACAAAAACAAAACACAATCCGGGAATGAGGCCCCTGAAGTTCGGTTGTGATCAGCTTCGGGACGTGTTATGGCATCTAAAGTCTTTGCTAAGGCTAAGCTCAGTAGTCTCGGTACCCATTTACGATGTCCCTTATAAGCCAGGACAGCAACTCTAATCCAAATCCATAAAATGTTTATAAACTGCCATTGTTTTACCGGTATTTATTTAAAATACGGAACTCACGCCGCAATGGGGACCCGTTATAGCTTTTATGGGCCATAACGCGAGCCAACCTTATAATTTGGACTTGTACCGCGACGTGGAAACAGAAATAAATCAGTAGCCGATATCGTGGGCGATCGGATAAGGCCCTGCGCACATATGAGACACGATAGTCTCACGACTATCGTCCTCCCAATGAAATAGTACTTAGGTGCGCACATACGCGACACGACTTCGCCACGACAAAAAAGTCGGGGCCCGACCGCGATAATCGCGCGACGCAACTATCGGGCGCAGTGGCGGATCCAGGGGGAGGGGGTCATGGGGGTCATGACCCCCCTCCCTGAGCTGGGCCTAGGACCTTGACTAAGTGGTTATATTATTGTTTACATAATGACAATGTATTTTTTGTCAATGTCAAACACAGGATTCCATTCCATTACATAAGCGGGAACAAGCGTGTGAAGCACGTTATTCGGTTGGGAACGAATGCATAGGGAATTTGAATTTTCGCGCGCAGCCCCCACTGCCCACAAAAAACTTTCCATTGACGCAGATGACGTAATAACACGTTTTGCGAGAAAAAAAATATCGATAAAATCGACTAAATCCCGTGAAAAGGAATTTTCTTGTCACATACATACAAACATACAGGGTCTCGAACAACATAACCCTCCTTCTAAGGCAGTTGGGTCAAAAATTACCTATAGTAACTATATAACTGTCTGTGACCCCCTCCCTGAGTCAAGGCTGGATCCGCCGGTGTTCGGGCGGCTGGCGGCTTCCTTTGAGTAGGGATGCGACTTAAGTAACAAAAATCAAATTACCAATAATCGATTATTTTAAGTCATCCAAAAAATCTATTATAAATAAATTGATTTTATTCAAAGAAAACATCGATATTGAAAATAATCGATTTTTCCGTATTTTACTTAATTTTACGATTTTTTATTTTTATCATATAATTTTTGATAGAAGTAAAAAATGCCGTTTAAACAAAATATTACAAGGGTCCTGATAAAGGTGTCGTGTATTTTATTAATACTTATACACAAGATTAAAATAATTCGTTAGTGTCAGAAAAATAATCGATTATTTTTACTCAAAAGTTCGAAAAGGGCAAGAAAGGAACCTTAGGGGTATACCTATTGTTGGAAATCAAGAAAATAAACAATTTTGGCGATAAAATATGAGCCAATATTGATAGTACACAAAAATACAAACAGAAAATACTCTTTGGTAAAATTTCGTAACATGTACGGTTTCTAAGAAAATGAGAGTTAATGTTAATTTTCTATGAATTTTTATACTCTCATTTTCTCAGAAACCGTACATGTTACGACATTTTACCAAAGAGTATTTTTTGTTTGTATTTTTGTGTACTATCGACTAGAACATAATTTATCACATGTGACCAGAATTTTTACACTTTTATTTTTCTTAGAAGCCGTACATGTTAATACATTTTAGCAAAGAGTATTTTCTGTTTGTATTTTTGTGTACTATCGATTGGCACATGTATTATCGCCTGAAGCTGAAATTGATTTTTTTTTATCATCGTGAAGTTTAGGTATACCACCTTTCACAGTAAAATGTCCCATGCTCTACATCGATCAATAATGAGAATTGCAAAATCGATTTTAAAAAAAACGATTATTTTCTAATTTTTGCATCGTTTTTTCGATAATCGATTATTTTTTCACATCACCAGTGCCGAGTCGGCCGAGACCTTATAATGCACAACATAATAATGCACAGTGTGACAATGCCGACACTAGAATTTAGAGGGTCTAAAGTCTGTAGGTACATAAAATATGTTCGAAAAAAAATGTTTGACGACAGGTAGTGTGATTATAAGAACACGTTCCAAAATTTTTAGTTTATTTTTCTGTTTAGATGATAGATAATATGTGACAGCATTATGAGGATTGTGAGGAGGGAATATTCAATATACATAATATAAGGAACATAATTAAGTCGATATATGAAAAAAAACACCCAGGTGCGAGTTGGACTCGCCTACCGAGGGTTCCGTACTAAGATTTGTAGTACGTTTTTTTGTAGTACTAAGATTTGTGTACGTAGTTTAAGGTACGAAACCCTAAAAATGAAATATCTTGCCGTAAATGCCGTAATGGACGTCATTCCTATATCCCTTGCGGGGTAGGCGTGGCATTCCAGGTGAGCCCTTGCACCCCAAGAAATTATGAGGTTTTAACGTCCATCAAAAAGGTTATCTATCACAACTACTGCCAAGTATTTGGGGATCATTTTAAACAACTGTGTATCATTGTAATGTCAAGTTGTCAGCCACGCGCTCTATTTTACAAGAAAATCTTTTTTGCAATAATTTGTGCTATCTGGATATTAATAAAGAATCAAGCATCATTTTTATTATCACGTTTATCAAAAGTACGATTCAGTAGAATAGTAAATTATAATGTTGAAATATTGTCATGTGTTGCATTGTCGCACACTGGTTCCATTTAATAAAAAAGTGGACATTAAGGAATTTCAGGTCGAAGGTCAACGGATGTGGCTGATTTTTTTTTGTGGACAGCTATTGCAATTACAAGTATCTTTTATACATGTTGTTCTTTTTTTCAAATATGCCTTATCTACAGAGATAAAAAATAATGAATTATTATTTGCATGGAAGAAGTCATAATTTTGACTATTACTTCCAAGACTTACATGTATTTAAAATAAAACTTAGCGCAGCTTGTAGCGGGGCTAATTGCTCACAACTTTGTCATAGATACTCAACTGCGCATTTTTGCGCGTTTTGAGTTACAGGCACTTTAAATATTTTATCACCATGGGCATAATTTTTTTTGTAGATAGCTGACGCAATTACAAGTCACTTTTATAGATGATGTTTTTTTCAAATATGCCTTAACTATAGTGTTAAAAAATATTGAAGTATTCTTTTATATGGATGAAACAATTTCCCCTAACTCCCCGGAAAATTCCCCTAAATTTTGCACTTAAAAAAAACCCTAAAACATTTCTTACAATTATACCTATATACCGGGAGTAACGGAAAGGGTATAACAAGCCGAAAGGAGGTCAAGGTACTCATGAAACTGAACAACTTTCCCCATGGAACAAGGGTTGAAATATGAAAAAAATTGGTCCTCTCATCGTATATCAA
The DNA here is from genome assembly GCA_024500475.1 of Phthorimaea operculella. Classification (NCBI taxonomy): domain Eukaryota; kingdom Metazoa; phylum Arthropoda; class Insecta; order Lepidoptera; family Gelechiidae; genus Phthorimaea; species Phthorimaea operculella. The sequence continues at coordinate 456,872 of JANFCV010000188.1, read as the reverse complement.
TTAGCTGTTCGGCGATTTTGTATGGGAGGTCAAATTTTTTTTTTCATGTTTCGACCCATGTTCCATGGGGAAAGTTGTTCAGTTTCATGAGCACCTTGACCTCCTTTCGGCTTGTTATACCCTTTCTGTTACTCCCTGTATAAATAAAACACAAATTTTGTAAAGAAAAAAATTAAAACAGATAAAGTTCCGTTCGGATACATGCACATCAATAGAATTAAATAAAAAACCGTTCAGATACACGCATTCAAGCTTTTATTTGAAATAACTTGAATAAATTATTTATATATATTTTTCTCCTAAATAATCCCCTAAATACTTTTAACCCCTAAACACGAAAAAATCCCCTAAATTTCGGGAAAAACCCTTATGGTGGGATGAAATCAGAATTCTGACTATTTCTTCCAAGATTCACTTATGCTTCACTTATGTTCGTCGGTGTCATTGCGATCGGACGCGTTTTGCTTTGTTCGCTGTCGTAACTAGTACTTTCCAACCAGTTTGCGTACTTGCCTTCGAGATTTTAGTGATGGGAAATTCCGTCATCGATATGTCGATAAACCCCAAATATGGATAAATACCTCACAAGATCGGTCTCCAGCAGCAGTCTTGCCACCAAACGGCAAGCCGAAGATCAACATGATTGGCAGAACCCAAGAAAGACCTTTAAAACTGCAAATCTTGAAACACCTAAGCAGCTCATCACCGGCAATCGTTTCAAAAGCCTACAACTAGATTCAACCGATGTTCATAATCCAGCATCGTCCGGAAATGCTCCGCCGAAGATAAAAACATTCAAGGTACCTCCAATTTTCCTAACTTTAAAACCAGAATGGACACATGCTGGCATCAGAGACATGATCAGCAAACATACTAAGGAATTTCATATAAAATACCAAGGAAATAATACCCTGGCTATTTACTGCAATAATGTAGAAGCCCACAAGAAGCTCAATGAAGGCCTGCGTGCCGATCAGACCTCATTTCACACGTTTAGCAGAAAAGACGAAAAGCCCTACAAAGTTATCATACGCGGTTTGCCCCCTTCGATCGAAGATGATCTGAAATCCGAAATAGTTTCTTTAGGATTTGCGGAACCAACCGTCACGCAACTCAAATCTGGCGCTTTTAAAAAGAACACCACAAGCAAGCCCATTGAAGAACCAACGCCTGAAGAACAAACTAGAAACGCCAAAATCGGCTTTTGTCCTTTGTACCTTGTGCAACTACCCGCTGGTTCTGATATAGCAAAGTTCCGCTCCATCAAATACTTATGCCACTGCGTGATACAAATCCAAAAGTACAAACCAAAATCAAGTCAAGGAACCCAATGCTATCGTTGTCAGCGATTTGGTCACGCATCACGTAACTGCAACATGGAACCCCGTTGCGTCAAGTGCACCGGGCAACATGCAACCCGAGACTGCCCCAAGCAAGATCGAACGAGTGCTGCCAAATGTTGCAACTGCAATGAAGATCACCCAGCCAACTTTCGCCAATGCAAAGAGCGCTTAAAATACCTGGAAAAAGTGGAAAGGACCAAATCTAGAGGACTACAGAAACAGCATTCGAACCAACATGAACGCAAGAACTTGAACTTTATTCCCCAAGACACGCCTTCGTGGCCACTTCTTCCAGAGAAAAAGAGTGCTCTGCGACCACCACCAACCCCCCAACCAACTACCAGAAAATTTGTACCGGACTGCGCTATTACCACGTCACATTCGGATCCTGTGATGGCCGAGATCATTGGTGTAATATCTGCTATCAGGACCTTAAAATCGCAATTCTCAGCTTGCACGTCTTTGTTCGAGAAGGTTCTATTGGTAATGACGTATTTAGATCAAAATGATGACTAATCATGATATTTGTGTAATATCATGGAATGCGGATGGCATACAAAATAAAAAAGACGAGCTTCTAGATCTAATTACTGGCGACATAGTAGCCGACGTTGTGGCACTTTGTGAAACTAGATTAACTGATAACATACATTTTTCCATGCCTGGATACCATTGCTACAGAAAGGACAAACATAATAGCGGTAGAGGCCAAGGTGTTGCCATTTTAGTAAGAGATAACTTCATGCATTCGCCTATCATCATCCCTCCAACTCAACACCTTGAGGCAGTAGGTGTTAAAATTAAAATTAAAAATTGTACCCTTGCAATGATTTCTATCTATCAGTCCCCTAACTTACCGCTAATTCAGAATGATTTAAACACCTTGTTTAAACTTGAGAGTCATGTATTGATTATGGGCGACTTTAACGCTAGACACCCGCACTGGTTTGGCGATGAAACCAACTCCAGAGGGTTAGTGTTATATAATCACATGCTCAACAATGATTATATCATTCATGCCCCTAAAACCCCCACTTTGGTGCACTACCGCCATAACTTATCGCCTACTCTGCCCGATTTAGTCCTGTCCCATAATGTAAATACTATTTCTGAACTACAAACAATAACAGGCTTATCCTCTAACCACTTACCCGTCCATTTTGCCTTACATAACGCTTCTCCAACTTTGATAAATGTTACCAGATACAATTTTAAATATGCCGACTGGAATAAATACAAATCTTTTCTGAATAATAACATCTCGCTCTCATCTAAAATCTATAGTAGTAAAACGGATATTGATTCCGCTATTTCTCATCTCCAAAATACGATGGTTGTGGGACGCAACCAGAGCGTACCAACAAACATTGTTAGCAACTACCCCAGCCCCCTGCCCCGGGTCATCAAGCGCATTATCAAACGTAAAAATAAACTCCGACGTCAACAGCTGCTTGAGCGTAATATTAGCGTCAAGAAAATAATGCGTACCCAAATCAACTTTCTGCAGGAAGATATACAATTACGTATTAAAGAAAATAATGACAAAATCTGGCAGAATAAGCTTGTTAAAGTAGACAAACCTGGCCCCGGTTTATGGAGAGTAGTTGCATCTCTTAAAAGCCACGTCTCTATAATCCCGCCGTTGAAGCGTGCTGATTGCTCCCTCACATCGTCCAAAATTGAACAATGTAATGAACTTGCAAAAGCTTTCCATCAAAACATGTGCCTCACTTCTGGCAATCAAAGTGACGGCAGTGTGGACGACTTAATTACTGACTCAATTCAGAAGATTAATAACCACCAAATAGTAGCCATCGATAGACCCGTTCGCCCCTCTGAACTGTACAAAATAGTGCGTCAACTTAAAATACGAAAGGCATCTGGCTGTGACAGTATTGATAATATTCTGATAAAAAACTTACCCCATAAAGCTATGATTGAGTTGACTAAAATCTTTAATGGTTGCCTTCGCCTCGGCTATTTTCCTGATAAATGGAAAACAGCGAAAGTAATTGCCATTAAAAAACCAGGAAAAGATCCTACGAATGCTACAAGCTATCGTCCAATAAGCTTATTGCCAAATCTAGCTAAGATGTTTGAGAAAGTAATTTATACGAGACTCACAGTAGCTACTGAACATCTGCTAATAAACGAGCAATTCGGTTTTCGACGCTGCCATTCCACGACCCAACAGCTTGCTCGCGTAGCTGAGCTTGCTGCACACAATCTAAACTTAGGAAACTCAACTGGCATGGTCCTACTAGATCTCGAAAAAGCCTTCGATACCGTTTGGCATCAAGGCTTACTGCACAAAATGGTCATAAATGGAGTTCCCATGCCGCTAATTCAACTCACGAAATCATATTTAACTGGCCGGAATTTCGTGGTTCACATTGACAATGAAACTTCAACCCCGTGTGAAGTACCTGCCGGCGTGCCACAAGGCTCCATTTTAGGACCGTACCTGTTTTTGTTATACCTTAATGACATCCCTATCCAACCCCGTACTGCGTTAGCCTGCTTTGCTGACGACACGGCGGTCATTACCGCTGATTCTGATCAAGACATCATAATAAGTAGATTGCAACTTGCCGTAGAATCCCTGTATGAGTTCTTCACAAAATGGAGGCTTAAACTCAATGAAACTAAAACAGAGGCTATATTGTTCACCAGGAAGCGCAAAATCCCTTTAGGCGAATAAATTTAAATGGACATGCTGTACCATGGAGCTTATCAGTTAAATACCTAGGAGTTAACTTAGATAAAAGCTAAATTGGTCAGTACATGTGACCTCAACTTGTCAAAAAAGCCTAACAGCTTTAAACGCCCTAAAACCAATACTTAATCGAAAAAGTCAGCTCAGCAGTCACACTAAATTGTCCCTTTACTCAACTTTTGTTAGACCTATACTGACGTATGCTTGTCCTGTTTGGAGCAGTACTTGCAATACAAATTATGACAAGCTTCAGGTTATCCAAAACAAAGCACTTAAAACTGCTTTTAATACCCCATTTTATACTAATCTGCAAAAATTGCACCAAAAAATAAACTTTCCACTTATTAAAGACTTCATTATTAAAATAGCTAAATCATTTTACTTAACAAAAAATAAAAACCACAAAAACCGACTAATAAGTACTATTGGACGAAGCAGACTACATGACCTACCGTATATCGACAAATATCGAACCTACCGCTTACCCCATCACTAAGTGCTTGAACCCGACTGAGCGTCTGCCACCCGCATTAGTCTAAAATATCGTTATGTCTACCGACTTTTATTAATGTATTTCTTTGTGTCGTATTCAAATTATGTTTTATCAGATAAATTTTATTACTATATATATAATGTGAAAATTGTGAGCTCGCAAAGTGAACAAATTAATAACTACAAAATGTAACCATTATTGTTAAATATTAGATTCAGTGATGTTACCTACTTTTGTCATTCTATCAGGACCCTAAAGTTTGAATAGGCGATTATAGCCTCAAAACTGTAAGTACCTTATGTTTATAAAACCTAGGATTAAATGTACACTAGGTAGTTTATACAATGTATTTATATCTATTATTCAATAAAGACATTTTAAAAACAAAAACAAACTTATGCTCATCCGGTGACAAAATATTTAAAGCGCCTGTAATCAAAGCAAATATACGCAGTTCAGCGTCTATGACAAAGTTGTGAGCATATAGCCCCCCATATAAGCTGTCTTAAGTTTTATTTTAAACTAGCTGCCCGTCAGCGGTTTCACCCGCTGCAACCTATTATTCCGCGGGAAAAAAGCATTATTCGCCGAGAGATGTCGCTGTTAGTTTTCGGCGAAAACGTTTAAAACGCGAATCGGCTCAGTCACGCCACCTATTTCAAAAATATTGGAAAATACGTGATCCCGTGGGAATGAGACATTTTTCCGTGGTAAAAAGTATTCTATGTGTTATTCCAGATGCCCTTTTATATTTCTGCAAAGTTTCATGTCAATCTAATCAGCCGTTTTTGCGTGATGTCGTAACAAACACACACACAAACATCCGCCTTTATAATATTAGTAGGATACGTGTGAATCTTGAAAGAAATAGCCAAAATTATGACTTCTTCCATACAAATAATAATTCATTAATTTTTATCTCTGTAGATAAGGCATTTTAGAAAAAAAAAAAAACAAGTATAAAAGATACTTGTAAGTTGTAATTGCATCAGCTGTCCACAAAAAAAATCAGCCGCATCCGTTGACCTTCAACCCAAAATTCCTTTATGTCCACTTTTTTATTAAATGGAACCAGTGTGTGTCGCGACAAAACTATCGCAAAACAGTCGGCCGACTATCGCGCAACTATCGCGTCGTGGTGTGCGCGGGGTGGACGACACGATAGTTTTGCGATTGTTTTGTCGGGGGCCGACAAAACAGTCGTGAGACTATCGTGTCTCATATGTGCGCAGGCTCTAAAGTAATACGCCGTGTGGCTGATAGTGCGGAAATTTGGTTAAATGTTAAATCACCCAAACGTATTGAAAAATTCACCGTATGTTCTACGTAGAAGATAGAGCGACATTCCAGGAATACATCAACTATTTGTCGCTTACATGACACTATGTTAGCACCTACTTTATGCTTATGAATATGTTACAAAGCTAATAGACGTGTAGCCCTTAAGCTTTTAATTGTATAACAATCCAGCATTTACGAAATTTTGTGTCTTATGCGGGAATATTAGAAATCAGAAGTAATTTTCATGTCGTGGACATCTTTACAAAAAGAAAGTGAAGACGAGGACATACCTAGAAGTTTCATTAAAAGCCCGGCGTATCAACTTTACTGTGACAACCAGAAAGTTATAGGTAATACGTAACTATACAGCCTGGGAGTAGGGTTTCCAGGTCCTCATACCTGAAAGCCGGACAGACTTCCGAATTTGGCCTAACATTTGGGTAAAAAGCCTGTATAAAAAAACACCTAGCATTTTTAATAATTTTAAAACTACTTGTTAGAAAGTTGTAAACAAGCAAATGTATTAAAAAAACCAGCTGTTGTAATTTTAAGATTGTATTTTGCGATAAAAATCCGCCATCTTGAATTTAAGAAATTTCAAATAGCCAGTGTCACTCGCACTGCTGAAACGAATCTAACGACACGTCACATTTTATGTGTTAAGATCCGCCCAGTCTTTTGGGCTGTAGCCTGTGAAAATGAACTTCTTATCTGCATACATACCCACATGCCACACACATACATAACATACATACTCTCCAAAAACATAACCCTCCTTTTGAGGCAGTCAGGTAAAAACAAGCAATTTTTTTCTGTTTAAAATTTGGGTTAATAGCCGTACATCCATACATTTTTACCGGACAATCAATCAAAAAGCCTGACTATGTCCGTCTTTATCGTAACGCCTGGCAACCCTACCTGGGAGTGTATCGGCAAATTCTCATTATATGTGATTATTGGAGTGGAATTGTTCTTGTTCTCTCCTCTAGCGTAGGATCGATCTCTATTTGTCTGTGGAGGCACGCCCGTAGTTCCGCTACCAAAATTATAACACTATTTCTTGATGATATTTTTGCAGAAAAATATTATGGGGCTCTAACAATTTGATGATATGTTTTATGGACGAAATGTCCCACACGAAAAGAGAGAGATGACTGTGAAAAAAATCGTTGTTTAAGGTAAGAAAATAAGGTGTCTCATACGAAGTGACCTATAGCAAAAAAGCAGGACGGTGTGGTGATAATTAAGGAACATAACTATCCTCAAGGATCTTTGGTCGAAATGTGTAAAAAAAAACAAAATTCATCATTATCAATCAGCTGATTTAAGTTACTGTGGGAGGTCAATTTTTTTCATATTTCTACCTGGGTATGTTTCTTGGGAAAAGTTATTCCTTATCACCAGCTCGTCCTGCATTTTTTATATTGGTAAAATTTCACACTATTTACTTCAAAACAAGAAACTATTCTGTTGTATCTATTCTTGGAAGGTGCCGACTTAGTTCTATTTCAACTTACTCCTTCCTACACCACGACAGATACGAAGAATCTTTGAAAGTAACGCGCGAGTTTCTTAGAAACTCTTCAAGAATCTTGTCACTAGGGATTTGGAGGGAAAATAACACTGTGACATGACTGTGACTATAAATAGACATTTTAAAGTTATCGCATGAAAACAATGAATGAATGATCACTAAAATTACTTTTATTAAAAGATTGTAATATTTTGCTCTAAAACGAAATATGTGAACTCGCTTGATTGAAAATAAATTATTACAGAAATTTTTCATTCCATTACTTTGAATGTAAAAGAAAATCAAATTAGATTTCACATGAAATGGTTTTCTGCTTTCTATGTCACTCGATTTTGTTTGAAGAAGTCTTTATAAAAAATCTTGAACGCAGTATGCCCGTTCTTAAATATTTAACAAGTACATGAAATCCTTCAAATTCAAGACGAACTTTTAACTCAAAATTCTTTTGTCGTCATAAAATATTTCAACAGTTTTGCCGTCCCGATTCTCCTCAAAATGTCTGAAATATTAAAATTAATTCAGTGCGTGAGGCAAATTTCTGACCCTTTTTGCTCTGGTTTTTAGGCAGTCTGTTACAAATTTTAAGAAAAGTTTGTTCCTAAGTTATACTAGCTTATTATTTCTACAGCATTTCTCTCAAGGTAACAATAACATTTTCAGTAAATGTAGCAAGTAGAGCATTTTTTTTGACCAACTTATATAATTTAGGATCTACTATTTACCTACTGAAAGCAACGATAATTAACTACTATCAAACACTTCACTTTGCCGTGTATTGCCGGCTTACAATAGCATCACCCCAATTGTACCCGTGGATGTCGTAAAAAGCTACTAGGGAATAATTATCTAGGGAATAGGCAGCAGCGTTCCCTGTGAGTTAAACATCTTGCACTGTGCTTATCAATCCGCCTGGCTATACTGGGGAGGCCCATGTCCAGCAGTGGATGTGGCTGTAAAGGTAAATACTAGACTCACATTCCACTATTACTAGTTACGCTAGTAACATAGAATATCATTGATTACTAGTACCTACCTACAATACAATGGTACAAAAATGCACAAAAGCCTTTAAAAAAACCTTGGCAACCGTAATCTATGGTAATGCGGCCACTCCACTCCCTCCAACCAATTTATTCCAGCCAACCGTCCGTCTTGCTCTTATTAATATGCAGGACTAATTAAAAGAAGGTGTACTGAAGTAAAAACATCGTAGATTTTACTTTGGCGTTTAATGGAGTTAGTTAGGATTGAAGGTAATGTTCCAAAAAAAGGAAATAAGAAAGCACTTTCAGATTTAGTGCTCTTGCGTTTTGATTGCCTTGTGGTGCGGGCTTAGAATAGCAGCACCCTATATCTTTCCCGTAAGAAGCTACTAAGGGATTTGAGAGTTGATGTGTAGGTATTACCATTTTAGGCGATAGGCTGGCAACCTGTCACTGTAGTGATATACAGTCTTCTGAATGACTCTCAAAATGTTGTCAGACGTGGTGTAATTGGCCGTTTTTTACAGCCGTTTCCGCTCTGCCTATCGTGCGAGGGATATAGGCGTGATATATTTATTTATGAGGATGATATCAGAATTTAAATAGTATCTATATGTACTACCAGGAACCACTTGCCGGGGTCAACCTTCAGTCGTTATTCGTAGTATCTGTATGGAGAACCAGTATATGTTGGTCCCTTAAATGGGTGACTCGATGCACTACAATATAAATTTTATAAACCCATTAATATTCTAACTACGAATAGACAGTTTTCTTGTAAGAATATGCGTACGAAAATTATAATAAAGTAGGTAAAACCTCGTCCCAAGAATGTAAAAAATTGTCTTGAATTTAGAAGTAGGTACTGTAAGCGAATGTTCCAGACCTCCGTTTAATATGTCAAACGAGTACTTCACGGGTAGCGAGTAGCGAGTTGCGAGTCATGTGTAACTTGCGAGCAATTCAGTTGGCTTATCGGCTCGCGGGGGACGAACTTAAATATAGGGCTGCGACAAATACTTGGCATTTTATTTTGTCAGGGCGTGCCGGCAAACCGCCATACACACTTTAGATAACACCTATACCACGAAATAGAGAGTTTACAGAAGATTCCGGTTATTTCCAGTTAAAGTTAGTAAGTGTCAAAATCGTCGCCATCTGTATAGGCGCCCCGCGCGCCGTTTTCCCTAATTTGTGCCTATACCGACACAACGTAATGGCCTACTTTGACGACTTTTATCTAAACATGTTTATCTTAATAAATAATAATATCTACCCGTGTGTGTATAGTCTTTCCAAGCATTTATTTGATTTTTTTTACAACAGGACGCAGTAATCTGGATTGACAGGGACAACAGAAAAATTGTATTCACATGACAGCAGCCAAAAAAACAATGAAATGTTTAAAAAGATTAGAGTATAAGCGACCAAGAAATAAATCCGTAGTAGGTCTCAGCCTTGGTCTCAGCGTGCCCTTTGGATATGCCGTTTGAACTGCGCTCGCCAATCCGCCTGCCAGGCGTGTCTAAAATTGAGGGGCCCATGTCCAGTGAAGGGAGCTCAAGCTCGTTTCAGAGGCCAAGATCCTCTTTGGGTCGCTGAGTCAGCAGAGTTAGTTAGTTAGTAAGTTTATGTCCACATTTCAAGTAATGCCTGTGCCTTTTGATGATGCATTATCATCTTCCTGCCCTTATCCCAATTACTTGGGGTCGGCGCAACACGTTTCGTTGAACACAAATCGTGTTGCAAAAGGACCCGGCAGAATTTTACGACCAGCCACCTACCAGACGTCAACCCTCCTTGGGAATGCTTTTGTGGTAGATTAACCGCCACCATACGGTTGGCCCTGGCTGTTTGGGTCAGGTTTATCCCTCAGTCGCCTCTTACGACACCCACGGGAAGAGAGGGGGTGGTGCTATTCTACTCTGCCGGCACCACACGGCATTTTGATGATGATGAGGCTAAATGTAAGTGGCAACCCTACCTCGGAGGCCGCGCAGCTCATTAAGGCGGTGAGCAGTAATCGCGGATTTAAGGGCGTTGCCTCCGCTTTACATGTGGAAGGTTCGAGGCGCGTCTTGTCGTGCGGTTTTAGCTGGCGATATAAACGAGAAGATTACACCGTTTGTCACTTCTGTGTATCATTCTTCTTCGTGATCATGAATTGTAACTTTTCATCATTTTCCTGCCCTTATCCCAATTACTTGGGAGCGGCGCAACATGTTTCGTTGAACACAAAATCATGTTGCAAAAGGACCCGGCTGAATTTTACGACCGGCCGCCTACCCGTCAACCCTCCTCTAGAATGCTTTTGTGGTGGATTAACCGCCACCATACGGTTGGCCCTGGCTGTTTGGGTCAGGTTTGTCCCTCAGTCGCTTCTTACGACACCCACGGGAAGAGAGTAGGTGGTGCTATTCTACTCTGCCGGCACCACACGGCATTTTGATGATGATGAGGCTAAATTAAAGTGGCAACCCTAACTAGGAGTGAGCTGATGTGGAAGGTTCGAGGCTCGTCTTGTCGTGCGGTTTTAGCTGGCGATATAAACGAGAAGATTACACCGTTTGTCACTTCTGTGTATCATTCTTCTTCGTGATCATGAATTATACCTATAGGGTGAAATTTTACTAGTGACCGATAGCGAAAACTCAGAACCAGCTGATGATAAGGAACAACTTGCCCCAAGAAACATAAGTCAAAATATGAAAAAAAAATGGATCTCCTATAGTAACTCAAATCAGCTGATCGGCAATTTTCTATGGAAGGTCCAAATTTGTTTTTTCATATTTCGACTTATGTTCCTTGGACAAAGTTGTTCCTTATCACCAGCCGGTTCTGAGTTTTCGCTATCGGTCACTAGTAAAATTTCACCCAGTATAGGTTAGGTAGTCATCATAAATTTCGTGATGGTCAGACGGATGACTTATCTCCCTTTATCGCGAACATGAAAAACACATTCATAGCTAGCGAGTCTAGCGACCGAAAATTACCACGAAAATAAGGTCTCAACTCGTGATTTCGGCAAAAATTAGGCCTTTACAGGTGGCTCGCTTAGCACTAGCGACGATTTTGACGCTTACTGATTTTAACTGGAACTAATTGGAATCTTATCTTTCGCAAAAGGACGAAAAGTTCCGACTTTATTAATTAACTTTGCCACCTAAATCAACACCAATTTTGTGTTACCTAATCACCTCAGACTAGCCTCTCGTCTATACTTCTTAAAAGCAAATGACAAAAAATTCTTAAAAGTCATTATAATCGTTAATGATTGTTCAGTTTAATGGTTTGGATTATCTTTTGAGATATTTTAGGCATTGGTTTTTAATTTTCATACTAAAATACAACCATACCTAGAATCTAAAGTGTTCTAAGTTGTACGATGGTACTAGCATATATATAAAATTCGTCGAAACGCCACTGATTTAAAAGAAATATTTATTTGCTAAATAAAAGCTAGTTTGTGTTACTAAAAATCCTTTTTAGGATCATCCATGGAAAGTTATTTAATAAAATCGAACATTGGTTGAAAAACACTAGCGAATTCAAACGAAAACTTTAATCCGGCTGGATTCACGAATTGTGTAAAAATAACAATGGCCGACTAACAACCTTTTGGTCTAGTTAACAATACCACAATACAGTTGCTTATTGTTTAGCACATTTTGTTTCTGCTGTCGTGTGATGCCGGTTCAGAATAGCATCTTTGCAACTGTACTCGTGGTTTTCGTAAAAAGTGACTAAGGGATAATCATCTAGGGAATGGGTAGCAGTGTTACCTGTAAATGCAACATCTTGCATTGCGCTGAAAACGGTAAGCGGGTGAAACCGCTGGAATGGCTTCTAGTTTCTAATCATAATATAGGACATTTCAACAAAGAAAAATACATACGTAACATTTTAACACATGACAAATATGGCCTAAATACTATGTCATCAATGTGTGGTTTAGCAATACCTTTTCGTGGTTCTTCGTAGACTCGACAACACGATTACAGCGCTCAATATGAATCAGTCGAGTTATTCTCCCGTGTAAAACTCCCAGCGGTTATTTCCCATGTAGATTGGAAAACTTTTGAAATAACCCCAGAGCAAGGAAATCTTTCAGATGGACCCTAATAGACCACCAAACACAGCCATGAAAAACTCGCCGCAGTTAGACATCGCGTTCGCCAAAACACAAGTTTAAGTACATAAAAACATAATACACTTCTTGAATCAAGTTTATTATATGGGTGCTTTTTGAATTTTAACATATTGACCGCCATTAACATATTTTCTGGAACTTTTCGTGTATGTGTGTTCTAAAACAAGAGGGGCTGATAATAGATCTAATCAAAGACTGGATATTTGTCTGCCAACGAAAGAGGTGCTTTTAAATTAATAATCATGAGTGAGCACTGATTACTCATGATTATTAAAACTATTATATATAAACTATATGATTATTGATACGTGATTGTTTTAGCTTCAGTTGGTTTCTCTGAAATAGTCTTGTAGTGTATGTGATTTAACATACACTGTCTCGTGTGTTCATGTAATGGACTCGCAAGTCAGTACCACGTGAGCCGCGGGCGAGAGTGGACTTGTGGGTTGTTACGTGTACATTGCCGAGCCAGTGATCCCCGAGAAAGCAGTCAGTACATTTGGCGACGGGCAAAAAGGTAAATGAATAAATATTTTAGAAAAATGTACGCAAAAAACAAACAAAAACGAAGAGGTTATATAGGTTATGTACTATGATTTCCCTAATAAATATCTAACTGTTCTCAAAACAGAGTCAATAATGTTTTTAAAATGCAAAGTAGTAAGTAAAATGTAAGGTAAACCTATAGTGGCAACTTCGTAAGTAAACAATGTGCTCAGGCATTGCGCGTAAGTTCGTTTTGCAAGTAACAAGTCCCGTTCGGTGCGGTCGGCCGCCGCCGGCCGATAGATAAGACACTAATTAGATTATAGGAATACAGGTAGTAATGGCACCAACTGTTATTTTGCACTACGGTTACATTTTTATCTATTTACAAAATGTTGGTGCAAAAACAATTGTATTAGCGTTTATTGTGTATGTATGTTGTACTCCATTTGAATCTTATTCGTAAATTCAAAAACTATATATTTTGATATCGATAATTTACCAACTGTAGGTTTTTTTATAGATGGTTTTTTTAGTTGAATAAAAATTCAAACCAAATTTAAACACATAACATAATATTTAGCCGTTCAGATTATTTGAGGTAGGTAGGTATTCAAATATTGGTGAAAAGCAACCTGCGAATTATCACCATCAAATTGGAAAGTTATCTGGTAAATATACCCCCATTAAATTGGAAATGTTATGCGATAAATAATCTCCATCACATTGGAAACTGGTAACTATGATGGTGATACACCTCCATTCAATTGGAAATTAGTGATTGTGCTGGTGATACACCTCCATTTAATTGGAAATCAGTAGCTATGATGGTGAAACATACACCTCCATTAAATTGGAAACAAGTTACTATGATGGTGAAACATACACCTCCATTAAATTGGAAATGAGTAACTATGATGGTGAAACATACACCTCCATTGAATTGGAAATAAGCAACTATAATGGTGAAACATACCTACACCTCCATTAGTAGTTTAAGGTACACGCACATGGGTTGTAATGAAATGGGTTTGCAATGCAACATGTATGTGTATTGCTTATTTCCAGGTCGCCTCAACTTGACTTCGATTAAAAGGGAAGCACGAAAATGGCAAATTCTTTGCCACCCTTAGAAAAACTTGACCTTGACGGCGATAGCGCTTCAGTAGGTCTTCGATGGGAAAAGTGGAAAAGGTCGTTGCATATATACCTTGACGCGGCCGAAATCACAACTCCACTAAAGAAAAGAGCAACATTATTGCACTTTGGAGGTACCAGCCTTCAAGAAATATACTACAACCTCCCTGGAGCTCACGTTGAACCGAAAGAAGGCGAACCGGCGGTGAATGTTTTTGAAGTTGCGGAGAAAAAATTGGACGAGTATTTTTCTCCCAAGCAGAACCGAGTGTATGAAAGGCACATTTTCCGGTTATTAAAGCAAGAAGAAGGAGAAAAATTTGAAAAATTCTTAATCAGGTTGCGTAATCAAGCAAAGAAGTGTAATTTTGACAAAGAAGAGGATCATTTAATAGATCAAATTACAGAAAAGTGTTTTTCTGTAGAATTACGACGGAAGATATTAACTGAAGGCGACAAAATAACACTTAGTAAAATAATCACGGAGGCCAACACATTAGAAATTGTAACCCAACAGTTAGAAGACTATAAAAACGAAAAGAAAACAGAAAGGACAGAAGAAGTTAATGCAATGCAAAGTAGAAATAAAAAAGAGGAAGGAAGTCAAAGATTTAAAAGGAAGTCTTGTAGTCGATGTGGCAGTAGTCAACATAATTCATCTGATGAGATATGCCCAGCAAAGATCAAAAAATGCCATCATTGCGACAAACTCGGTCATTTTCGACAGTATTGTAAGTCACTAAAGAATACTCAAATTACAAGGAAAAGAGAAAATTCAAACAGAAATGAAAACAATTCACAGGATCGTAACGAAAAAAGAAGGAAAAAACAAATTGAAGTAGACTATGTATTTAATGTCGACGAGGACGATACAGTAACCTGTGTTCTAGGCGGAGTGAAGACTGAAATGCTGGTGGATTCAGGAAGCAAAGTGAACATTATCACAAACGATACCTGGGAATATTTAAAAAGCCATGGCGTGAAAGTCTGTGATGAAATAAAAAACCCGGATAAATTATTATTTGGATATGGTAGTGACACCCCACTGAAGGTAGCAGGTTCATTCGAAACCGAAATTGGAGTTAACGAACGAAAAGAACAGGCAACTGTATATGTTGTTACGGGAGGAACAAGAGACCTGTTGGGTAAAGTGACAGCTAAGCGTTTACGTGTTTTAAAAATAGGTCCAGAAGTAAATGCCATTGAACATACTGAAAAGAAACCTTTTCCTAAATTTAAGGATGTTCTGGTAGAAATCCCAATTGATTCAGCTGTGAAACCAGTATCACAACCATACCTAAGGATCCCAATACCTCTCGAAGAGAAAGTAGAGAGTAAACTCCAAGAGTTACTGGATAATGATATAATTGAAGAGGTGCAAGGTCCATCAAAATGGGTATCTCCACTAGTACCAATATTGAAAGAAAACGGCGATCTGCGACTATGTGTTGATATGCGTCGCGCCAACGCAGCCATAATGCGCGAAAACCATCCTCTTCCGTGTATGGACAATTTGCTGCCCAAAATTGGGAAAGCAAAGTATTTCAGCAAACTGGACATCAAGAATGCGTTCCATCAAGTGGAACTGCATCCAGATAGTAGACCAATCACGACATTTATAACCGCAAAAGGACTGTATCAGTATAAGCGGCTTATGTTTGGAGTCAGCTGCGCCCCGGAAATTTTTCAAAAGGTTTTGGAAAAGATGCTTTTAAAGTGCGATGGCGTGCTAAACTTTATAGATGACTTGCTGATTTTCGGAGATAGCCAAGACGAACACGACACAAGATTACAAAAAGTGTTGCAGATTCTCAAGGAGAACAATGTTCTACTCAACGAAGATAAATGCATCTACAAGGTACAGAAAGTGAATTTCCTTGGGCACGAGCTGACACCGGAAGGAATCAGACCTATGAATAAATATATTAGAAGTATTGTCGATTTCCGTGCGCCGACTACAGTGGAGGAGCTGCAAAGTTTCCTTGGGTTAGTTAACTACGTTAACAAATGGATACCCAACCTCGCAACAAAAACGGAACCATTGCGAGAATTGTTGCGCAAGAAAATTGGCAAGAATGCTAATATAGAAAAGTACTGGCTGAAGGAACAAGATGAGGCTTTCCGCGATTTAAAAGAAACACTGACAAAGGTACAATCCTTAGGGTACTACGATGTGCGAGATAACACTCAAGTTATTGCAGATGCAAGCCCGGTCGGGCTTGGTGCCATTTGGTACAATATGACTCAAATGGACCCAGGATTATTGCCTATGGCAATAGGACATTAACGGCTTGTGAGCGAAAATACAGCCAGACTGAAAAAGAGGCGTTGGGACTTGTCTGGGCTGTGGAACATTTCGATATATTCCTATATGGAAAAAAATTTGATTTGGTCACAGACCACAAACCTCTTGAGATATTATTCTCTCCTAAATCCAAACCCTGCGCCCGGATTGAGAGATGGGTGCTAAGATTGCAGTCTTACAAATATAATGTAGTTTACAAGCCGGGCAAGACAAATACCGCCGACCCATTGTCGCGACTTTGCATATATCCGGATATTCCACCAAGGGGTGATGATGCGTATGTACGGGCCATAATTGAACAGTCAAGGCCATTAGCTGTGCCTTTGAAAGACATAATAAATGCTTCGGAAGCGGACAAAGAGATTTCCCTGGTGAAGAAAGGCATTTATGAGCAAAACTGGGATGAGACAATAAAGGGCTATAAATATTTTGAAAATGAGTTCTGTTTCTACGAGAACATACTGCTCAAGGGTAACAAGATCGTAATACCTCAATGCTTACGGAAGAATGTTCTGGATGCAGCCCATGAAGGCCATCCAGGCATTGTGGCCATGAAGGGTCGTTTACGCTCAAAGGTATGGTGGCCGCGAATTGACAAGGATGTGGAAAACCTTGTCAAATCATGCAAAAGCTGTAATTTAGTAGGACTTCCGAACCCGCCGGTACCCATGAAAAGGCGAGAATTACCTGTTGCCCCTTGGGTAGATGTTGCTATTGATCTCCTGGGGCCATTGCCCAGCAACGATTATTTGCTGGTACTCGTGGATTATTACAGCCGTTATAAGGAAGTGAAGATCACAAAAAACATAACAAGTACCCAAATAATCACACTACTGAAAGAGATCTTCAGCAGACTCGGATATCCCGTCTCAATCACTGCGGACAACGGGAAGCAGTTTGTGAGCGAAGAGTTCAAGTCATTCTGTAAAGAATGTAATATTACTCTTTTCAACAGTATCCCATATTGGCCCCAACAAAATGGGGAAGTTGAGCGGCAAAATAGGGATATTGTGAAACGCCTGAAGATCAGCCATATGGAGAAGAAAGACATGAAAGAATCTTTGTGGGAATACCTCATGATGTACAACAGTACACCCCATAATGTCACTGGGACATCACCATCCGAGCTTTTCTTCAGGCGGCGTAATAGAGACAAAATACCTTCTTTAGACAAGCTGGGTAACAAGGAAGATGATTCGGAAGTAAGGGATCATGATAAGGAACAAAAAGGAAAGGGAAAAGAATACAGCGATAGGAAAAGAAGAGCAGTTGATTCGAATATAAACGAAGGTGATAAAGTTTATATAAAATCAATGGAAAAGACAAACAAATTGAGTTCAAATTATAATCCAGTACCTCACACAGTAGAAAAGTCAAATAATGGAGACATCACAGTACGAAATGAAGACACAGGCCAAATTTTGAGAAGAAATGTAGTACACTTAAAAAAGATCGAAGGGGAGTGGAGGGCGATTAATGAAGAAGAAAAAGACCAAGAAGGAAAAGATCAAGAAGGAAAAGAATAAACTTAGAAGTCAATGTATCAATGTGCAACTTAAATTTGTAATTGATACTCGTATTGTTAAAGTGCGATTTAGTTATGTACCTACTTGCCTAAAATGATTATTAGATTTGTTAAACTTGCTAAAAGATGATTTGTATAAATTGAAAATAAAAATTATCAATAAGGAAGGGATGTAGTGTATGTGATTTAACATACACTGTCTCGTGTGTTCATGTAATGGACTCGCAAGTCAGTACCACGTGAGCCGCGGGCGAGAGTGGACTTGTGGGTTGTTACGTGTACATTGCCGAGCCAGTGATCCCCGAGAAAGCAGTCAGTACAAGTCTAAAGACTTAAAATAGATCAAATCGAAGATTGGATATTTCTCCACAAAGCACTTAAGCACTGATTATGACGTGTTTGTTATAGCTTCATTTGGTTCCTCTGAAACAGCCTCTGAATTTCCTTGCTCGAAGGCAATAACCAATTAAATTATATTCGATACTCCCCTGTCTGGAACACAATGTTTAAAATTCATCAGCAACCTCATTTGCATGTATATCTTCCGTTCCTGCGGGAACCGATCAATTGTGTTGGAACTTTTGTGCTGGTACTTCTATTGGGTTTTACATAACCTCCAGTAAAAGGCTTTGAATGTTCAATATATAAAAATACTTCAAGCTGAAATGCTATAAGCTGACGCTGACTTATTGTGATGTGATAACCTTCAGTAAAAGACCTTGAAAGTTTAAGAAAGAAATGCTGTAAGCTGGCTTAATGTAAATTTAGATAATTTACTGGCAGGGAGACTGCAATAGGCTGTAGGATAAATAAATATGGCATCCTGCTTGATTGTCGATTGCCCAAACTTCGCAATGTACCAGCGTAGAATTCAGTGACAGAATTTTAAATACCTATGCGAAGAATTTTGTGCGAGTTGTCATTATCATTACTTTAAACTTGAACTATAGATTTAGGTGTGTTGCGTTACAATATCCACAAATATGCAAGCAACGAATCATCAAGCAACTGTAGCAATAAATCATTTTACGTCCCAATCCTGACGAAACCGACAAAAAACGAATCGTGAGAAAAATCTAGAAATAAAATACGCCTTCAGCTGTAACGATGTAATTCAGCTCGAACGTAACAACCATCATAACATAACATAACATATCGTAACATAACACATTCCGCAACCGGTGACAAATTACACGTCGCCGCACATAAAAACTCGCCATATTGATTCGTGCTCGTACATGTAACACTTTATTTTTAGCCGACTGCCTCAGGAGGGTTATGTTTTTTGAGAGTATGTATGTATGTTTGTATTTATGTGGTTAAATATCCAAAAATTCGTTTTCACGGGCTAAAGTTCTAACGGCTGGGCCGATCTGGACATGTGAGGTGTAGTTAGATTTGCGTCAGCGTGAGTGACACTGGCAATATCAAAGAATCATAAATTCAAGATGGCGGATTTTTTTCGCAAAATGTAACTTTGAAATTACCACAGACGGGTTTTTGTTATTTAATACATCTGCTTGTACTGTGTAGTCCTAAAAGAGTTATATCGCGTTATATACTTCCAATCAAAAAAATCGAGACAGTTTCATTTTCAAAGTTAAACAAAATATGAAATCTATGAAATTAAAAGTTGTATTTAAAACACTTATATTCGGAAATAGAAACCTCGTAATACGCACTATTGAACGATATAAGACATTAACTACTACATAAACATATTTCTTAGATAATGTGATCCGTACAAAACGTAAACTAGCTAAGTGTCTCGATTTTTCTGATGGGGAGTGTATGAAGAAGTAAGATATAAGACTTAGTGCAGAAAAATATTACCTACTTGCAGGCTGCAGTGGGATGTAGAAGATTTTGTGTTATAAAATATTACTTGCGGGCAGATTATTTTAAAGTTTAAACCAGAGCAAGGCAGCTGGTCTTGCTGTACTTATAGTCTATGTATACAGGGAGTAATAGAAAGGGTATTACAAGCCGAAAGGAGGTGAAGGTACTCATGAAACTGAACAACTTTCCCCATGGAACATGTGTCGAAATATGAAAAAAATATTTGGACCTCCCATAGTAAATCAGTCAGCTGATCGGCGATTTTGTATGGGTGGTCCAAATTCTTTTTTCATATTTCGACCTATGTTCCATGGGGAAAGTTGTTCAGTTTCATGATTACCTTCACCTCCTTTCGGCTTAATACCCTTTCTGTTACTCCCGGAATTGTGAAATCATTTATTATTATTACGTTGATTATTACCCTATACTTGCTAATAAATGGGACACCGAGTCACTGAACTGAACAATCTAATGGGCGTTTTTGAAGAAACTAATCCGCAAGATAGACGCTGCATAGACTTATAACTTTCCTTAATAAATGCGTGATTTTTTAAGGAAGAAATACGAACGAACGTGTTACATGTTATTTGATACATGATATACACATACAGGGCCCGCCAATCATCACTCGCGCCCATCAAAATGCCGACATTTTAAACACCGCCCACCGTGGGGGTCATGGCAGTCTGGGGGGTCAAAGGGGGGTTTGTCACCGGGGTTGCCAGACGTACTAGGAATCTCGTACCATTACGAGTGTGTGTACGAGATTAAGATTAACTAAATCTCGTACATTTTTTACGAGATTTTAACGATGGCAACTTCTTTCGCATATCTATAAGAAATCGTCTTATCATTGATACTGTAAATGGTATACTTTTAGCTTACAATAGCGCTAAAGGCCCAAACCGTAATTGTATAAATTTCGAACCGTCAAATGAAATTTGCGCTAGAATGACAGCTGAAAAGCTATACGGTAAAATTATTTTAATTTTCGTTTTGAATTTAACAAGCGCAAAGAATATGACTAAATAAAATAGGTAGCATAAATTATTAATTTTCTTTAAGTTTCTTTAGAAGTATGTTTTTACGAGATATTTAGCAGCCATGGTACGAGAAAAAATAATTGTCATCTGGCAACCCTTTTTGTCACGCTATCGCCAGTGGCCACAGATGAAATATCCCCTCATAAATCTGCCACATCTCACCGCCGGCCGGAGGTGGACCGTCGTCAGACTATTTTGTTCGTGTGAGAAGCGGTATTTCAACTGGCTAAAGCGATAAAAATGTACCCACTTTTTTGGTAAAGTCACACAAATTTGCGCAACCGTATATATTACTTAAAAGTTTGTAACCAGAATTTGTTTTATTTCTTACTTATAATTATAAGATAGTTCCTTCCTTTACTGAGAATTTTAGTCTGTGGCTATATTTTCTTTTCAATTACGCAGCCCTAGACAGTTCCTTATTTATTACGAAAATTACACAAAACACAACTCATTATATCACACTAGTTTTGAAGCAAGAACTGTTAAGGTTTTCGCCCAATAAAGTACAAATTTTGAAACAAAAAAGGGCAAATGATGCGATAATAAAGTAGACGTTTTGCGCTGATGCCGTTTCACTCGTCACGCTCGTAAATCTCGGAAATGCCGAGTCAGCATCAGCACTTCCTCGGGTTAAGGTTACGTTTGGTACTTTGTTCATTGGTTTAATGGTTTGATGTTTTAAGGTTTCGTAGTCAACCTTATCGTTTCGTCAACTCTGTATGTCAGTATGTGTCCCCCACAACAGTTTGAAGATCTATTTATTTACATGTATTCTTGCAAATCAACATTGATTGATTGATAACTCGCGTTAGTTTTGGATCTTACTTACTTCTGGAGTTCAGGAACTGTAGACCTATTTGCATGGAATTTAGTCGTAAGATAAATTACCGTATTGAAAAAATAAGAAAAGAAAATCTTGAAATGAATCTGAATTTTTGTCGTTTGGTGCCGGCTTAGCATAGCATCAGGATCATATCTGTCCTGTGAGGGTTGTAAGAAGCGAATATAGGATTTAAGAGTTGAATAGTATTGCAATTTCAGGCGACAGACCGATGTATGTCACTATGGTGATGCACAGACTTCTGAAGGACTTTCAAACTTTTGTCAGTTGTGGTGTAAATGGCCTTTTTTTATAGTCGTTTACGCTCTGCCTACCCCGCAATGGATATATAAATGTATGTAATATTTTGCGCTGATTCCGTTTCACCGTCACGCACATAAATCATGGAGTTGTCTCATCAGCGGTCCTTGGGTTAAGGATGGGGTAGCTAAACTTCTACAGTGTTTAGGTAGGCTGTTTGCACTTGTAAGGTTTTATGATTTATATAGTATGTTACCGAGTGCCGAGTGGTGTGTGTGGTGCCGAGTGGTAGCGGCTAAGAATTCTTCCAACCCTATTCTACTCAGGGTGTTTCGTAAAAGGCGACGTTGAGTTTCTAACCTTGGCTACAAATCTGCCGACCATAGTCAACAGTATGGTGGCGGTTATACCACCTACAGCATTTCTAAATAGGGGTTGACATCAGGCAGGCGGCCGGTCGTAAAATCAAGCCAAATCCTTTTGCGACATAACCTCTCTTCAAACATAACATGTTGCCTACTACAAATTGGGAGTAGTTGTTTATTTGTTATATTGTATTAATTTTTGATTGTTAAGAGTGCACATTTTTTACTTTTATATTGTAAAACATACTATGATATTGTAAGCTGAGTCCAGCGGTCGAAATAAATTACCTAGGGTAACACTGAAAAACAGCAGAAATGCTGAGTTGTTCTCCTTTTTGTCAACATTTGTATATTTTAAGCTCATGTTTGTACTTTGTTGTAGGCACTTGTTGATAAATAAAGATCTTTTTCTTTATTTAAGAAATTGGAATAAGGGCAAGAAGATGATGATGATGACAGTTGTTGACAGCAAGCGGGCATTTATTCAAACTAGTGAATCTAGGCATCTATACGAGCATCTTTTACTATGGGGTCATCTCTGAAATTACAAAAAATAAATCAGGTCCTCCATAAAAAAGTCTAATCCAACCCAAGCAAAATGTATAGAACAGCTGTTTTCTTTTTCGTGATTTCACAGATGGTCTTATAGTAAACCGATGCCTACGGGGAAAAGGGCACCTAAATAGCATAGCATTGCTTGAACCCACTGGCACAAATTAGGGGAAAAAAATTATACTTTGAGATTTTTGTCAGTCACACCCCTGACTAAGTAACATTATGCCAATCGCAAAAATCCTGAATAGGGTCGAGTGAACTTTCTGTAAGTTCTTTATTTTGTGCCACTGGGCGGGCCGCTAGTCTATTATCTATTTGCATGCCAGCTTAGGGAAAATTTCCCCTACTGGGTTAGATTCGGATTCAAATTTGAAGGTCAAACCTCAGTTAGTTTCGGTCTTAGAGTATAAATAAGCAAGCTATAGAGTGCACATATCGCCCCGCAAGTACTACCAAAACGTAAGCAGTTGCTTTCTAGATACATATTCCAATGTATAAGAAGTAATAGAGGTTCAATAGAGCTGTCACTGGCGTTTTCCTACTGATGAACAAAGAGGTTGAGTTTTGACTACTGCAAACTGTTCTAACTGTTTAGGCGCACTCTATAGCTTATACTCTAAGTTTAGTTTAGTGCCGGCCGAGTATTGGTACCACACCGCTAACGTCATAATCTCCAAAGTTTACGCACCAGCAGTTTACATAGGCCTACAGGGTTTAGGTTAAGACCTCTCAAGGTTATGGCCATAGTTTATTTTGAATAATATAATGTGTTTCTATTTAGATTACCTACTCTCATAAATTAAAGAAGAAAATGAAAAAATTAATATCAAAAGTGAGTTTTTTTCTTCAAATTCTTATTTATTCTTATTTTGCTAGGCAAAACAATAATCTGATGCTTTCGTACAAAAAAAACACGTTTGTAGATTCCGGCTACGCCGTAGCGATCGTAGCGATTTTGCTACGAATAGTCTACGGCATACTTTAAGTCTGGCACAAATAACTTTTTACTGTAAAAAAGCTTTAATTTATCTTATTAACAAAAGATGGTTTTACTCAATAATAATTATCATACTCACAAGCCATATTCCCACTATTAAAAGAAAGAAATACAATACCGCGAGCAAAAAACTTAAAATAACACTTCGTATTAATTAACACCTACTGCATGACAGTTTTTCTCCCACCCTCTCCCCCATTCAAAGGGAGGTCCCCCCTCCTCCTTTTGCTGGACGATGGACGTTTTAAAAACGCTCAAATTCCTAGAGATCTGCTTACAGCGGATCATAACTCGTTTTTTTCCTCTCGTCTCGCCGCTTCAGAGAATTTTTAAACTGAAACTTGTTTTTATTCGAGGACGTGTTTTGATGATGAGTTATGGCGATAAAGATTATATTTCGAGTATGCATGTGACGTTAACGTTTTATGATGAAGAGTTATGGCGATAATGATTGTATTACGGGTATGTATTTTTAGTTGAGGTTTGTGTTGTTTCTAAATCCGAAATTAATATATCGCAATATATCGCAAAGAACTTCTGGGGTACTTTTTAACTAATTATTATTTTACTTTTATCAATATGAAACTTTCTCGGTAACCGTGTAGGGTTGGCTCGGCTGGTAGCGACTGGATGACGTTCTTCAAGCAGCAGACTGACTGACTGAAATTATGTAAAGGAAACAACACTTGTCTTTGAGCCATTTAATTTGATTTCATTATACAGAGTTCAAGAATTCTCGATAAAAAGTTATTCCTGCAGGTTTTACATTGTATTTCTTTTTTTTTTTTTTTTTTTTTTATTTATGATGGGCTTACTCTTGACCCCAATCTCACCCTACAGCAGAGATGGGATCTACGGTGGAGCGAGCTTGCCCAGAAGATGCCTATTCACTCTAGACTTAAAGAGATTCAGGTTATATGCACTCGGAAATACAGACGCAGGCAGGGAATTCCATTCTTTAGCCGTGCGCATAATGAAAGATGATTTGAAGCGCTTAGTGCGTAATGTGGGTATATCAACTAAGAACGGATGGTAGCCGGCCGTGCGTCTGGATGTCCGATAGAAGAAAGGAGACGGTGGTATGAGCTCATGCAGCTCACGCGCACACTCTCCGAAGTACAATCTGTAGAAGACCGATAGGCAAGCAACCTTGCGGCGGTGAGCCAGGCTGTGAAGCTTGGTCGCCACCAGTTTTTTATCGCCTATTAATCTCTTGGCTCTGCGTTCCACCGAATCCAGTGCAGCAAGTTGGTATTTAGCCGAGCCATCCCAAAGGTGACAGCAGTACTCCATGCAAGATCGGACTTGAGCTTTATAAAGAGTTAGAAGCTGTTCAGGCGTGAAGTACCGCTTGACTTTATTCAGGACGCCCAACTTTCTAGCTGCAATTTGAGCCTTGGACTCGATGGTGGTGCCGAAGTTGAGGTCAGAGGACAACTCCATGCCAAGGAGTTGAAGAGTGTTGGTCACTGGAACAGATGTACCCCGAAAAGTAGGAGAAAAGGTGAAAGGACTCCTTTTTGCGGAGAAAAGACACGCCTGCGTTTTTGAAGCATTAAAGCTGACGAGATTGTCTTCGCCCCACTGGGAGACGTTACTTAACGTCAGGCTCGTACGCTCAATCATAGCCTTTCTCAATCTTTGGATTTCATCACCACTGGCTCCTGCGCCGGACAGATATTTCTCGGTGACAGTACTGTCATCTGCGTACCCAACAATTCCTGAAGATAGAAGGTCATTGATGTGCAGCAGGAAAAGCGTCGCGGAGAGTACAGACCCTGAGGAACTCCGGCGTCAATAGCCTTGAGGTCAGAGGAGCAGCCGTCTATGACCACTCGGATCGACCGTTCACTCAGAAAGTCAGCCACCCAGCTACAGAAGCCAGTGGGTATGCCGTACGCTGGAAGCTTGCTCAACAGACTCGCATGCCACACCCTATCGAAGGCCTTTGAAATGTCCAGCGAAACTGCTATTGCTTCGCCGTGGTTTTCAATGGCCTCGCCCCAGCAATGCGTTACGTACACTAGAAGATCTCCCGTGGAACGCCCTCGGCGGAAGCCATATTGACAATCACTGAGAAGATCATTGTCTTCGAGGTACGAAAGCAGTTTGCAGTTCAGAACTCTTTCCATAACCTTACAGAGTACGGAAGTGATGGCGATCGGTCGATAGTTGCTAGGGTCGGCACGGCTACCCTTCTTGGGCACAGGTTGCACATTGGCAAGCTTCCAAGATTTTGGTACAATTTTGACACGAGAGAGGCGGTACAAGCGTGTCAGTACAGGAGACAACTCAGGCGCACAATACCTCAACAATCTTGCTGGTATGCCATCAGGACCACTGGCCTTGTTCACGTCCAGACTGCGAAGGGCTCTACGGACCTCTTTATTGTGCACTGTGATCTCAGACATCAAAGAATCGCAGTGAGGTAAGGTGGGTGGATATTTCGAGCCAGCGTCTATACGAGAGTTGCTCGCAAACAGATCGGCAAATAAATTTGCTTTCTCTGCCGCGGTGTGGGCAAGCGACCCATCAGGTTTCTGCATTGGAGGTAGTGAGGGACGGCAGAAGTTGGATTCGACTGATTTCGAAAGGGACCAGAACTGCTTACTACCCGGTGGGTGTGATGCAAGCTTTGCCCCAATACGGCTAATATGGTCGAACCTAGCTTTTCGTAGCACCCGTTTGCAATACCTGGCGGCGGCATTATATGCTCTTCTTTGCTCGCACTCTTCTCGCTCGCACTTTTCGATCACGAGCTTTTACCAAGCTTGGTAAGCGGACTGTTTACGAGCCTCAGCTCGAGCACAGTCCGCATTGAACCAAGGTTGGGCTTTATAACCGAGCGGGATATCGGAGAAAGGAATGAAATATTCCATTCCTGCCGGATTACAGCTGTGATCGCATCAGCGACGTATGAGGGTCTTCCGAAGAGAAACACATTTGCCGCCACGGGTATGAAGCAAAGAAAGCACGCATCTCGTCCCAGTCTGCTGACTCGTATCGCCATACTCTCCTCGTGCCCCTAGGGGTGTAATCCGGAGGAGAGCAGATGGACACGGATTTCACCACACAGTGGTCGGATGATCCCAGCGGAGCCGAGACCGAAACCGAATGTCTGTGCGGATCAGTTGTCAGCAGAAGGTCCAGGCAATTGGGTGTGTGGTCTGTGATATCTGGTATACGCGTCGCTTGTTCCACCAGCTGGGTGAGATCTAGCGCCAATGCTAGTTTACGCGCCTCTCGCCCAGCATGGTCAGTTTTCTGGTATGGGAACAGCCACTCTTTATGGTGAGCATTGAAGTCCCCAGAAAAACAAGCTCTGCTGTTGGATATCGCTGAATTGCTGTATCTGCCGTCTCAGAGAGGTACTCCATGAGTCTAGTCGTCTCCTGATCTCCGCTGTGCGAACGATAAACACTGGCGTAGAGTTTTCTACTCCAGTGTCAACCAAAAGCCACAGCACGGGAAACCCTGAATTCTCAAAGCCACGGAGACGCTTACAGCAAACGTCATCGCGAACATACACACAGACCCTGCACGCTTCTTAAACTTGTGCTCAAGAGTGTAACCAGGGTAGTTGAGGTATGCCACGTCCAACGGTGTTGCTATCTGCGTCTCCGTTAAGAAGAATAAGTGCGGCTTCTCGGTCTCCAGGTGGTGATGGACCGGGTCTAGGTTTGTGTGTAGACCTCGGATGTTCGTGAGGTGCACTTTGAGTGGGAGGAAGTGTTGCCGTTGGTCAAACTTTTTCTTCTTTTTAGCTTTTTCATGTTTTTAAAGAGTTTTGTGGGGAAAGAAAAGATAGTCGAGGCGCTGCTTAGAAACCCTACTCGTACCTTTCGGTTCAACTGATCAGAGAGGAACTCGCTTGGAGACTGCGGGACGCCTGAGCCCCCGATAACACTCCACCGGGTCCTCCCATCCAGCCGCCAACTGGCACGGTGGAGTATACCGGGATTTTCACAGTTGGCGGGGCAGCCTTTGCGCGTGGCTAGCGCGCAAGTCGGGCCCCCTACTGACTGCGGTCGGCCAACGGCTAAGACCGTGCCTCGGATCCCGCTACCCTCCAAAACGAGTTACCGGATACAGCATCACCTAAAGACAAAGACCGGTTCCGGCAGCGCAACTGACTACATTGCTACCCCCCAATGGCACTGGCAGTCCCGCACACCGACGGAACACAGCAAGGCTGTTTGGCGCCGGACTCCGGCGGGATGGTGGTCGCGAGCCAGGCGGCCCCTTTCATGGCCTACCACCGCTTTTGGGATCTTCAGCCGCCAACACGTATTGTGAGGACGTTGCCCGGGGTGGACCGCTAGGAGGTAGACCCCACCCACCCCATAAATTTCTCTATCATATTCAAGATTTTTTCAGAAATATCTTTATCTGTACACAAAATGTAATGAAAAATATCAAATTTTCTGTCCGAGCGAGCGTGGACTAAATAAACCTTCATTACGGACATTTCCGCGCGACGCTTGTTCCGGACAAAAGCGGATATTTCCAGAAAATTCCAGATATGTCTTTGTTTCTGGACTTCTGGGAACCGAATTTATTCTCAAACAACTTTTCGTTTCGTTGGAGGTTCTAGTTTCTTATCTATTTATTATTTACTCATGCGTAATGTACTTTATGTTGAATAGATGTTTCTAAAATGATAAGCTTTTGCAATTTTGATTTGTGATTTTTTATTTTGATTTTCAAGAACCAATGTCTGAACCGAACTGCAGAAGGTTAATTCTCTTTCTTTTTAAAAATACTTTTTTTACTGTGTTTGAATAACTTTCAATCTTTTGTCAGACGTGGTGTAAATGGCCGTATTTACAGCCGTTTACGCTCTGCCTACCCACAAAGGATTTAGGCGTGATATATATATGTTGATAGTTTTTAAGCTGCTTTTTCCCTTGTTACAGAGTTTGGAAGAGCGAGAAAAGAGACACTCGAGCCACAAAGAGCAGTTAGCGCGGGAACAGCGCTACCTGCGGCGGCGGCTGGCCCAGCTCAGAGCGACGCCCAGAGATTCCCGGACCATCTCTGAGAGTTCTCTGCCCCATGCCACGAGAGCAGACTCTCTAAGCTCGCTAGAGTCGTCCTCCGGCGTCTCTACGGCGGATAGGTCGCCCTCATCTGTCTCTGAGAGTGGTAAGTCATAGTTGGATAGTTGGATAGTTACAGAGACAATAAGCTTAGTTCAGAGCGACGCCCCATAGTTAGACAGTTACAGAGATGGCTAGCGCAGCTCAGAGCGACGCCCAGAGATTCCCGGACCATCTCTGAGAGCTCTCTGCCCCACGCCACGAGAGCAGACTCTCTTAGCTCGCTAGAGTCGTCCTCCGGCGTCTCTACGGCGGATAGGTCGCCCTCATCTGTCTCTGAGAGTGGTGAGTCATAGATAGACAGTTTCAAAGATGATTAGCTCAGTTCAGAGCGACGCCCCATAGTTAGACAGTTACAGAGATGACTGGCTCAGCTCAGAGCGACGCCCAGAGATTCCAGAACCATCTCTGAGAGCTCTCTGCCTCATGCCACGAGAGCAGACTCTCTTAGCTCGCTAGAGTCGTCCTCCGGCGTCTCTACGGCGGATAGGTCGCCCTCATCTGTCTCTGAGAGTGGTAAGTCATAGTTAGACAGTTACAGAGACAATTCGCTCAGATCAGAGAGACGCCCCATAGTTAGACATTTACAGAGATGATTGGCCCAACTCAGAGCGACGCCCAGAGATTCCCGGACCATCTCTGAGAGCTCTCTGCCCCACGCGACGAGAGCAGACTCTCTTAGCTCGCTAGAGTCGTCCTCCGGCGTCTCTACGGCGGATAGGTCGCCCTCATCTGTCTCTGAGAGTGGTAAGTCATAGATAGACAATTACAGAGACGATTTACTCAGCTTAGAGCGACCGCGATGCGACGCCCCATAGTTAGACAGTTACAGAGGTGACTGGCTCAGCTCAGAGCGACGCCCAGAGATTCCCGGACCATCTCTGAGAGCTCTCTGCCTCATGCCACGAGAGCAGACTCTCTCAGCTCGCAAGAGTCGTCCTCCGGCGTCTCCACGGCGGATAGGTCGCCCTCATCTGTCTCTGAGAGTGGTAAGTCTTATTTAGACAGTTATAGAGATGATTTACTCAGCTTAGAGCGACCGTGATGCGACGCCCCATAGTTTGACAGTTGCGGAGATGATTCGCTCAGTTCTGAGCGACGCCCAGAGATTCCAGGACCATCTCTGAGAGCTCTCTGCGCCACGCCACGAGAGCAGACTCTCTTAGCTCGCTAGAGTCGTCCTCCGGCGTCTCTACGGCGGATAGGTCGCCCTCATCTGTCTCTGAGAGTGGTAAGTCAGAGATATACAGAATATAGATTACACGGTGCTCCCAATATAAAGGGACCCCGGGTCATTATATGCCGGCATAGCTGGCTTTGGGGTACTTGCGTCGAGATTTCTGTACACCATAATATGTGCTGACGTAGCTTGCCTTAGGTTACTTGCGCAGAGATTGCTGTACAATAAAAACTATATGCCTTCGACTTTTGGTAACTTGCGCGAGATTGCATTAAAAAATATGAAGGTATTTCACGCGTATAGCTACTTAAATATATCGCGAGTGGGGATATTTTGAACCTACACTCGACAAGCGATTTGTGACAGCAATTTTCCATAATCGCGTTACCGCATGGCCACCGCGTAATACGTTGTGCAAAACAAAATATGAAACGGGAATTTCGCTGAAAATCCGGTCATGATTTCGTTTGGAAACGGAGCAGTGACAAAAATCGATGTGGACGTAAGTGAGTTATCGCTCGCTGCAAACATGGACGGTACATGGACGCGCATATTGATGCAGGGAAACGTAATGGTCTGGTGGCTATTCTAGTTTTTTTTTCGGGGGATAAAATCGACGAACGACCTGATAACCTCTAGTTACAGTGTTGTCAAACCGCCTCCTAGACTAGTTCATATGATGATGATCTCCACTGGCGGCCATTTCTTCTTAGACTAATCAAGTCAGCGCGCTAATGCGCCTGTAAGTGACTACTGTACCTACTTCTAACGTGACTTGCAGTAACCACCTTAGTATATTCATAATCACAGATAGCACTGGACCTACCGAAACTCGAGAACATCTTGTTACGACGAATCAGTTGGTTCAGCGTGTAATATACTAGCCAAGCTTGGAATACTGCGACTCTGTAATACAATTTGAACTTTTCCGAATTCAAAACAACTAGGTACTCTCAAAATAGAAAATGCCAACCTGATACCCTGATATATCAGGATAAAAATACACCCAGAACCAGATGACGAAACTGAAGGTAGTATTTTTGTTATTCACTCCATTTCGTGCCCATGATTTCATTACAGCATAACGCAGTTATCACCGCTGCAAACATCCAACATGCATATTCTGGAGTTCATGTATGATGCAAATATGAATCGCGGTCGAGAACTGTTCCTTGTATCGGAGTGTGAACAGAATAAATCTCGAGACTTTTAAACAAGAAAGTAGGCTATAAGTCTTACCTGTGGTCTTTTCATTGTACCATCTTATTCTGAACATATAGTAATTGTTATTGTAATTAATTTATTAACTTATTTTTATGGGTAAGTACATCAGTTGCGACAGTGGGTAAAGAAACTCGTTAAGACTTATCTGGTTCATTGTCAGTAGCAGCCCAATTAGACCGAGGCCTGTTATGAAGTAGGTGTAAGTTCTTTTGGGCTCTACTTACGTTTTACAGTATTTTAATTAAAATAGATTAGAATCCCAAAGTCAAGATCTATTCGTACATGATTCTTTGCCAACACAATTTTGCAAGTTCGTATTGGTTACTATCGCGTCCAGAATAGGCCCCGTCAGTTGCAACGCGTCGCTTCCTATACGCGATTACAGTAATGCCATTGCCGACGGCTGCCTCCAATTAAACCCCGGTCCACGCTCGCTCGCTCACTCCGCTCACTCCGCTTGCCCCAAGCCATCACGTAATTGATACCACCGTTATATCACCTCCCATAACACCCATATAACACCAAACCCATCGCCGGCGGGAAATTGTGAATTATCACGAAAGATTGTCGCCATGGTGTGAGGGAATGAACAGGGGTGACTCAAAAGGCTACGGTGACGTTATTAGAAACCAAATTAGCGGAAAATTGAAAGTCGATTGAACGCGGATGAAGGCTGACGACTGAAAAGGTAGCAGTGCAGTGAACACAGCTGGATCGCACACAAGCGATGTGGAAACGCGATTACGCGAGAGGATCTCGTGTGGCGTGTATGAAGAAAGCCAATCTACCTTAACATTGTATGAACTGATGAAGTTTAGATTAATCCTATAGTATCCTAACCACACTCGAACGCTCTTGGAACAAGCATCTAGATAAATACCTTTTTCAAACTCCGGATTAGCTTTCGTGGAATGAAACGGAAGACGTTTGTTTATTTTGCCACCATTGTTCCGCTCCCTAAACAGAAAACAAAACAAACACATCTGCCGTAATACGGAGCGTCTTATGAAGAGATTGTATCCTGAAATCTCCTATTTACCCTAAACATTCAATAGAGATGCAAATATTTATTTTTACGAGGGCGACATCAGCATGCAAACGATGCGGCCAGGGCAAGCGGCCGTCTCCGATAGATCATCATAAATACCGCCCTATGGCGAATTATACAGCTCCTATACAGCTCTTATACAGCCCACAGCGTATAAAGCAGCTTAATGAGTCGACTAATCGCTCCGACAACTATTTATACGGTCAATAAAACCGGCTTGTTTACCATATCAATCGTATAAACTGCAATAAAGGGCGCCGCGGCAGGGGAGGGCGGGGAAAGTTTTTTCGAGCGAAAACCGACAATGGCTCACGAATTTATGTGCGTCCGCCGGCTAAGGAATAAGTGTGCTTCTGACAGTTAAATTGCGAAAGTTAATGCATAAATAAAAGGTAACAATATAGGCCGAGGGAAGGACGCCGGTTTAGTAGGCAGGGCTGTTCGCGGAACCGCACAATGCGAAGGACACGGAGCTTAGAAATTAGTCGATGGAATGGAAAGCGTTTGAAAGAAATCCGGTAAATCATAAGTTCATAACAAAAATATGACAATAAAATTTAACGAAGAAACCTACATGATGCCAAGTTCTTCATTGAACTGTGAATTCGTTACGTTACACACGATCGGCTCAGTTTGTTAGCCAAGCATAAACCAAATCTTATTTTTTGTAATGAAACAAACGTTCCAAACGTAAACGAAATCTTACACTGAAAGATTAGACAAACTGACAGGTTTCATTTGATACCTGAGGTGCCTTAGAGCCCTTCTTTTTGGGCAGTGCGTGGACTTGGTATCCCACACAAAGCTCTAACACTCTGGGTTCTTTTGGATCATCCATCGACTCATCTCATCTTCCTGCCCCTATCCTAATTACTTGGGGTTGACGCAACACGTTTTGTTGAACACAAATTTTGTGTTATTTTTACGACCGGCTTGGTTTTGGCTTAATTTTACGACCGGCCGCCTGCCTGACGTTATCCCCCTTTGGGAATGCTATCGTGGTTGGTATTACCGCTACCATACGGTTGACCATAGTCGGCAGATATTACGTCACCTTTTACGAAACACCCTGAGTAGAAACGGGGTGGCATAATTCTTAGCCGCTACCACTCGGCTTGGATCATCCGTCAACTTTTAACAAGAAACTGATTTGTATTGGACATTTCCAATTTGGACTGTCATTTTCAATTTATAAGACACAGATTACCACATCTCTCTATATTTGGAACTCCCCGCGCCGTTCCCTTCGTCGTCTCGCTACGTCCCAATTTACCCCGAACGCCCGTCAAAACGGGGACTCCACATTGTGCCCGCAGACGGCGGATTGTGAACAAATGAACAATATTCCCTAGGTTAATTCCACCATTCCACAACTACCACACCTGACGGCAACGTGCAAAATACATTAAGGCTTTTCAAATAGGCCATATTTGAGCTATTGGGATTGTAATGCACTCACAGTGCTATATTATTCTCACAAGTGAAAATAAGAAATAGATAAAATGACATGCATCGACCGGGGATCGAACCCGGGCCGGATGGGTAAACGCCCCACCGCTCTGCCACTGAGCTATCGATGCACAGCCGATGAACGCCAAATTATCTATCTCTTGATGCTCGTCTCCAAGCGACGATCCAGCGACATCTGTAGAAAGTATTTAGAACTTACTACGGGTTCGATCCCCGGTCGATGCATGTCATTTTATCTATTTCTTATTTTCACTTGTGAGAATAATATAGCACTGTGAGTGCATTACAATCCCAATAGATTGATTAAGCAAGCTTCATCATATGGTTTGAATTCCACTCATAATGTGGACTAACCATGTAGTAAGTTCTAAATACTTTCTACAGATGTCGCTGGATCGTCGCTTGGAGACGAGCATCAAGAGATAGATAATTTGGCGTTCATCGGCTGTGCATCGATAGCTCAGTGGCAGAGCGGTGGGGCGTTTACCCATGCGGCCCGGGTTCGATCCCCGGTCGATGCATGTCATTTTATCTATTTCTTATTTTCACATATTTGAGCTGTCAAAATCAGGTTAATGCTATGCTATGGCATAAGGTCTATTTTTCATTGTTGACTTGTCTTGTGGTATGGGTTTGACAGTTGTCAAATATGGCCTATTCAAATGGCCGTACTGTAGAGCATCTGTAGCTGTAGACCTGAATAAGTGTAACAGAGACAGATTCCAACATATGCCGAACATCGTCACATCGTCAGATGAGACGCAGGTCGCTGAAGTTGTGCTAAGCAAGAATCAGAAGAATTACAACCTGCAACCGGCCAAAAGTGTTGTGATTCTTCTGGGTTGTGATTCTTCTGATTTTTAGCACAACTTTTCCGACCTGTTGCCATGAGTCTTATCTTGATGTCATGTGACGTAGGCAGTTTCTGGATGGGCCTATGGACTGTCTTGCGTCAACGTTGGTTCTAAGTGTGGGCAACTCGGCAATTTCCTTACATCTTAGATACATACGCATGCATTACGGATGCGCTAAAAATACGCAGCAACGGACGTCAAGTGTGACTGCCAAACTTGGAACAATGTCCGAGTGACATAAACACTGATGAATGAGGTGACGCCGGAATTTAATTCTATGCGTGTTCTAAAATTTCAGTTACAATGGTGTCAATTCAGGTTATTCAGGGTATTGTTAACCCTGTTATGTTCGGTTGAATAAAATTGAAAAAGGACAGGAAGTAATCAACTTTATCAATGTGTATAATCACGGTTTCACGGTAAAATGTTAAATGGAAAGTGCTCAAAACCTCTTGTAGAGTCAGGCCTAAGCTCCACAGAAGAGACGTAAGACGGAAACGTGATACGTGCGACATCACGATGCTCGAAACCGTCTCCATATAAAATGTATGAAACAATAGAGACAAAGCTACACACTTGAGACGCGCGTCACATCGATGACGCTGACAATCACTTCTCCTACATCCCACCCGGCACGTCGCACGACTATTTTATGGAGCTTTAGTCAGCACATTTAAATTGCTTGCGTGGTCTATGGTCTCAAAGTTCCGAGAAGTAGAGAAGATTTTATTCAGTTTTGTAAGAAAATGGTTCATTTAACTATTTGTAATTATTGGTTTGGTTGCTCTTTGTGAGTGTAAAATAACTATGAACAAGAATTCCCTTCATTGTAGTTTTAATAAAAGCGTTGTGAATCTAGACTATAGATAACTCGTTAGCTTACTTTAATTAACCCACGCTATGATTTTTTTCAATTCTCTTAATAATAATGATGATACTGAAACTTTTCCCTCTTGACATCACATTTAGCCTTAAAAATAAAGCTGAATTTTTATTAAAAACTACAGAAGATATTAAATACTTTCTAGAATTTTCGTAATTACCTAGAATCTCCAGTAAATATTAGTTTTCAGAGAAGAGGTCGCAACTTACTCATTACGCTACCCTTGATCGAGTTTCCAAGTGCCTAATAAAAATTATATTAACTTAGTTTAGCGCACAATATTACTATATCAGGGTACTCGAATGCTATGTTATTCCCGGCACTTGAATACTTAGAGATCAGATTACTACAAAATCAAAATCAATCAAAATCAAAAGCATTTATTTCTCAGTAGGAATTACAAGATTCACTTTAAGAAAGTCACATTCTAATTCAAACTTAAAAAAGGGAAAATTTGTAGTCCAAAATTTTCTCTTTTTTATAACAATTTGTGTTCCTACTCTAAACGCGGCTCGGGCGGGATAAAAAAAAATAAAAATAAAGGCACTGCCTCGGGGCTGGCCAGGCTAACTACACAGCATGTATCTTTATGCCTCAATGAATGACAAGTAAATAGAAATAATCACTAAGTCAATATTTAAAACAAGAAAGGTGTTACATGGGTATATCTCTACAACATGTAGAGATCAGATTTGTACAAGAAGACTAGAGCTTAAAGCTGCGGGCACATTGGGTATAGATAGATAGATCACCTTCGCACTATGTAAGTGCAATATTAGGGATACAGTAGAAGAAGGCTCGCATGTCCATCTGTAGACTTTTGTGGCTGATGATGATAATATTGATAATGTAACCTTTTTATTATGCAAATAACTAACCGAGATGTGGGTGTCGTAAGAAGCAACTAAGGGACTCGAGGGTTTCATCTGTTTTGCAATTTTAGGCGACAGGCTGACAACCTGTCACTATAGCGATACACGACAATAGCTAAAATGGCCTTCAAATATTTGTCAGACGCGGCGATAACGACCGTATTTTTTACGGCCGTTGA
Organism: Phthorimaea operculella; assembly: GCA_024500475.1. Taxonomy (NCBI): domain Eukaryota; kingdom Metazoa; phylum Arthropoda; class Insecta; order Lepidoptera; family Gelechiidae; genus Phthorimaea; species Phthorimaea operculella. Next base: position 420,227 of record JANFCV010000188.1, on the reverse strand, counting down.
CGCTCTGCCTACCCCGCAAGGGATAAAGGCGTGATTTATGTAAGTATGTACTAACCGCGATGTAGATTCAAGTTTAAAGCTGAGGGCACACTGGGTAAAGCGGGTACACTGGCGGAACTGAGCGATGTAATTAATAAAGCGTGCCAGCGAAGGCAGCCGCGATAAGCCTCGCTCGCTGCGCCCTCGTACTAATGATACCTAGACATTGACATTCCAAATTATACTAGAAGAAACCCTAATACTACTACTACTACAGCCATAACAGTGCTGGACATGGGTCACCCTCTTTCAGCGGAGTGTTGACTTACTCACCAGGCTAGGCAGACGGATTTGCGAGCACAGTGCAAGGTGTTGAAGATATTCACAGGAAAAACTGCTGCCCATTCCCTGGATCAATCCCTTAGTCGCCTTTTACGACACTCACACGGGTAGAACTGGGGTGATGCTATTCTAAGCCGGCACTAAACGGAAAATGCAAATAAGTAGCTGCGAAGTAGACTCAATTTTAAAGCTGAGGGCACAATAGGTATTTAAAACGGGTACACTGGCGGAACTGAGCGATGTAATTAATAAAGTGTGCCAGCGAAGGCAGCCTCGATAACCCGCGCTCGCTGCGCCCTCGTACTAATGATACCTAGACAAGAACGTAGCCTACAAAAATGTAGACTAAAATACCTTAAAATCTCATAAAAATTTGAGCGACAAATGATTGGCTGTTTTGCGAAAATCGATGAATGAGACCAACTTTTCAAGAGAACGAGCCCTTAAGGAGATACAACAGAAGGAGGCTCATGTCTATCTGTAGACTTCTGTAGCTGATGAAGATGTAACCTTTTATTATACAAATAACTAAAACAATTAACAAATAACTGGTGTAGACTAAAGCTTAAAGCGATGTAATTAATAAAGTGTGCCAGCGAAGGCAGCCTCGATAAGCCGCGCTCGCTGCGCCCTCGTACTAATGATACCTAGACAACGACATTCCAAATTAAACTAGAAGAAACCCTACTACTACTACTACTACAGCCACAACAGTGCTGGACATAGGTCACCCTCTTTCAGCGGAGTGTTGACTTACTCACCACGCTTGGCAGGCGGATTTGCGAGCACAGAGCAAGGTGTTAAAGTTATCCACAGGGATCGCTGGATCCTGGATCAATCCCTTAGTCGCCTTTTACGACACCCACACTGGTAGAACTGGGGTGATGCTATTCTAAGCCGGCACCACATGGCAAATGCAAATAACTAGCCGCGATGTAGACTCAAGCTTAAAGCTAAGGGCACAATAGGTATTTAGAGCGGGTACTGTAATTAATAAAGTGTGCCAGCGAAGGCAGCCGCGATTAGCCGCGCTCGCTGCGCCTCGTACTAATGATACCTAGACATTGACATTCCGAATAAAACTAGAAGAAACCCTACTACTACAGCTACAACAGTCCACTGCTGGACGTGGGCCTCCCCCAGTCGTTACACAACCATGTCAGAGGCCTGATACTTGCAGTAGGCGGTTGAAAAACTCTGACATCAGGGTTCATCGGGTCGTTGGACGACTTGGTGTCTTAATAAAGTGTGACAGCGCCCTCGTACTAATGATACCTAGACAATAATGTAGGCTACTGGAAGGAAAACTCACATTGCAAGAAAGGACCACAAATAAAGAGTTTACAGAAGGTTCACTCGGCCCAGCATATCAAACCAGCGAAATCTGACAAAGAACGTCATATGATTTAGCGCCAATTCAAATTCAAGAAATATGACGTTAATGCAACCACCTTGTTAGTTACCTTGAGTACCCCTGAGATTCCGGTTATTTCCTGTTAAAGTCGGTAAGCGTCAAAATCGTCGCTAGTACTGAGTGAGCCATCTCGCCCCTCGCGTCTTTATCTTATTACCCGACTATAGCAAAGCAAAAAGGAGGGTTATGATTTTGACCGGTATGTATGTATGTATGTGGCACTTATTTTGTGACTAAAGCTTAAAGCTGAGGGCACACTGGGTAAAGCGGGTACACTGGCGGAACTGAGCGATGTAATTAATAAAGTGTGCCAGCGAAGGCAGCCGCGATAAGCCGCGCTCGCTGCGCCTCGTACTAATGATACCTAGGCAAGCATGTAGGCTACTGGAAGGACAACTCACATTACAAGAAAGGACCCTAAATTCTTCTAGCTGTAATAAAGTTCTATTTTAAACTCTCTCTATCTCTCTCTTCGTGTGGGACACCGAGTCGTTCAACGACCCGATGAACCCTGGTGTCAAGAGTTTTTCAACCGCCTACTGCAAGTAGCAGGCCTCTGACATGGTTGTCTAACGACTGCCATCATAGATAGCAACCGGGTCCGACGGCTTAACGTGCTTTTGCTTTTTGGACAATCAGGTGGTTCAGCCTGTAATGTCCTAACCAGACTGGGAACAAGTGCGCCAGCGAAGGCAGTCGCGATAAGCCGCGCTCGCTGCGCCCTCGTACTAATTATACCTAGACTTTGACATTCCAAATTATACTAGAAGAAACCCTACTACTACTACTACAGCCATAACAGTGCTGGACATGGGTCACCCTCTTTTAGCGGAGTTGAACGACTAGTTGTCCCACAAGAAAAAAAAAATAGCGGAGTGTTTACTTACTTACCACGCTAGGCACACGGATTCGCGAGCTTAGAGCAAAGTTTTGAAGATATTCACAGGGTAGGCTGCTGCCCATTCCCTGGATCAACCCCTTAGTCGCCTTTTACGACACCTGCAGGGGTAGAAATGCTATTCTAAGCCGGCACCACACGGCAAATGCAAATAAGTAGCCGCGATGTAGACTCAAGTTTAAAGCTGAGGGCACACTGGGTAAAACGGGTACACTGGCGGAACTGAGCGATGTAATTAATAAAGTGTGCCAGCGAAGGCAGCCGCGATAAGCCGCGCTCGCTGCGCCCTCGTACTAATGATACCTAGCACTAATGGGTCCATACATGCCGATTCCCACTGGCTTCCCTTCAAAAATATACAAACCCATATACTCTCGCGTGAATCTACTTTCATTTAGCACATTTTGCGCTACGGCCTACCTTTGATAAAATGTCACACTTCGCCACTGATACCTAGACAATAATGTAGGCGGCTGGAAGGAAAACTCATATTACAAGAAGAGACCCAGTTCAAATTCTCTTAGCTGTAAGTTCTATTCTAATGATACCTAGACAAGAATATAGGCGACTGGAAGGAAAACTCGCATTACAAGAAAAGATCCAGTTCAAACTCTCTTAGCTGTAAGTTCTATTCTAATGATACCTAGACAAGCATGTAGGCGACTGGAAGGAAAACTCACATTACAAGAATGGACCACAAAATAGAGAGTTTAGAGAAGGTTCACTCGGCCCAAAAATATCAAAAAAGCGAAATCTGACAAAGAACGTTATGTATGATTTAGCGCCAATTTTAAATCCAACGAATATGACGTTCATGGTAACCGACTTGTTAGTTACCTTGACTTTCCCTGAGATTGCGGTTATTTCCTGTTCGAGTCGGTAAGCGTCAAAGTCGTCGCTAGTACTGAGTGAGCCATCTGTATAGGCGCCCCTCGCGCCTTTATCTTATTATCCGACTACAGCAAAGCAAAAAGGAGGGTTATGATTTTGACCGGTATGTATGTAGGTATGTATGTATGTGGCATTTATTTGTGACTAAAGCTTAAAGCTGAGGGCACACTGGGTAAAGCGGGTACACTGGCGGAACTGAGCGATGTAATTAATAAAGCGTGCCAGCGAAGGCAGCCGCGATAAACCGCGCTCGCTGCGCCCTCGTACTAATGATACCTAGACAATAATGTAGCCTACTGGAAGGAAAACTCACATTACAAGAAAGGACCACAAAATAGAGAGTTTACAGAAGGTTGCACTAATGGGTCCATACATGCCGATTCCCACTGGCTTCCCTTCAGAAATTTACAAACCCATATACTCTCGCATGAATCTACTTTCATATAATACATTTTGCGCTACGGCCTACCTATGATAAAATGTCACAATTCGCCACTGATACCTAGACAAGCATGTAGGCGACTGGAAGGAAAACTCACATTACAAGAAAAGACCTCAAAATGGAGAGTTTACAGAAGGTTCACTCGGCCATATCAAACCAGCGAAATCTGACAAAGAACGTCCTATGATTTAGCGCCAATTTAAATTCAAGAAATATGACGTTCACTATCCTCTTAGTTACCTTGAGTTCCCATGAGATTCCTTTTCAAGTCGGTAAGCGTCAGAATCGTCGCTAGTACTGAGTGAGCCATACCTGTATAGGCGCCCCGCGCGCTTTTATCCAATTTGTGACTAAAGCTTAAAGCTGAGGGCACACTGGGTAAAACGGGTACACTGGCGGAACTGAGCGATGTAATTAATAAAGCGTGCCAGCGAAGGCAGCCGCGATAAGCCGCGCTCGCTGCGCCCTCGTACTAATGATACCTAGACAAGAATGTAGCCTACTGGAAGGAAAACTCACATTACAATAAAGGCCTGTTTAGGCCGAAACACAAAAAAAATTGATCTCCTATAGTAACTCAAATCAGTTGATCGGCAATTTTGTTGGGAGGCCCAATTTTTATTTTCGTTTTTCTACCTATGTTTCTTGGGGAAAATTGTTCCTCATCACCAGCCGGTTCTGAGTTTTCGCTATCGGTCACTTGTAAAATTTCACCCTATATACTTTGGTAGTTGCACTTTTGTTAATTTTTGATCTGTGGTACATGCGACGTGTGCCTGCCTACTCTGCCGATATTGTTATTAATGGCGTCATTATACACCATTTTACACACGCGCAATTAACTTGATATTCCTTGAAGTTCATAAAGATTAGTAACCATTGTTTTTCTTCTTGATTAGTGGTAATAGATGAGACACCTCTGCCAGCGACTAGTGGACATAAATTCCTCAAGATTTCCAGTAACGAATCTAAATCTAACAAAACTAATACCTACCGTAATCAAACTCACATACATACATACATATATCACGCCTATATTCCTTGCGGGGTAGGCAGAGCGTAAACGGCTATAAAAAGCGGTCATGGCTATGTGTACCACGTCTGACAAAAAAAAAGGGGCATTCAGAAGACTGTGTCATAAGTTGTCAACCGGTCGCCTAAAATTGCAATAAACATGAACTCTCAAATCCCTTAACCTTAACAGCCACAACAGTCCACTGCTGGACATGGGCCTCCCCCTATCGGGGGGTATTGCCATACTCACCACGCTTGGCAGGCGGATTGGCGAGCGCAGTGCCAAGATGTTACATTTACAGGGAACGCTGCTGCCCATTCCCTGGATGAATATTCCTTAGTCGCTTCTAACGACACCCACGGGTAGAATTGGAGTGATACTATTCTAAGCCGGTATCACACGCATATAATTATTCAGGGAAAGGGCGTTATTTGTGACTTAAACTTCTTGCACTGTGCTCACCAATCCGCCTGCCAAGCGTAGTGAGTATGGAAAAACCCCTAATATGGAGAGGTCCATGTTCAAAAGTGGATTATTGTGGCTCTAGAGGTAGTAGTAGTAGTAACCGTCTCCAAAATGGATTGTATTTTCTTGGAGTCCTCGAGTAGATTTGCAGACAGTGGCTATCACCAATTCAAATATAAGTGAAATCGGTGCCTGATACCAACCTGCCATTTACCAATTCATATACAGGGTGTAATGCCGTGTGGCTTAGAATACTATACACTCTAATTCTACCCGTGGGCGACGTAAAAAGCGACGAAGGTATAATTATCCAGGGAATAGGCAGCAGCAATCCGCCTGCCAAGCGTGGTGAGTACGGCAATACCCCCCGATACGGTGGAGGCCCATGTCCAGCAGTGGACTGTTGTGGCTTTGGTAGTAGTAATCGTCTCCAAAGTGGATCGTATTTTCTTCAAGTCCTTGACCAGATTTGCAGACAGTGGCTATCACCAATTCAAATATAAGTGAGATCGGTGCCTGATAGAAACCTGCCATTTACCAATTCATATACAGGGTTTAAGCTGCATTTCCTGTGAATAAAACTTTAGCAAATAAACACCCCATGTGGTGCTGGCTTTAAAAAGCATCTACCCATATCATTCCCGTTGGTATCGTAAGAAGCAAGTAAGGGATTTGAGATTTGATGTGTATTACAAAATTAAGCGACAAACTGAGAACCTATCTCTCTCTCTATGGTGAAACACAGTCTTCTGAATTACTCTCAAACTTTTGTCAGACGTAGTATAAATGGCCGTTTTTACAGCTGTTTACGCTCTGCCTACCCCGCAAGGGATAAAGGCGTGATATATGTATGTATGTATAAAACGATACAATACTTTCCCATCCAGATATTGTTTCTTATCATGATAACCATAGAGCTGTCGCAATATCTTCCTAACACCCTGTATAGGTGGTATTATCACCCCTCTTTGTTGGTATCTCCACCAGGCGATAAATTATGCCGCTTTTTCTTGCACCGGCTACGATGACCGCCTTCCGACCTGATATATAGGGTGTGAAGATTCCGCAGTCAGTCTAAACTTTAGGCCTTTACATTTTAGACTGACTTTAGACTCTATATTAGACTTACTTTACATTATTATTTTCACTTTTTACCAATATTTACTTTTAAAATGGGGAATGTGTTTCATAGCTAACTTTTAGGACAAGATTTATCATCAAAAATAATACCATCGAAAGCGACGAGCCTCTAATATAAAAATTAAATAAACTGTATAGGTAAAATAGTATTTTGATGCAGTCGGAACGTTTTCCCTTCTCACGCCTTACCTACATTACATAGCCTATGAACAAAATTGAGTACCCTTTACCTGTATTTGCTGTTGCATCATTTTATTAAGAAAAAAAAAGTTTTAATATGTTTTCCTGCTATTGCTACACCCTGTATTGCAGCAATATTTCCCACTGCCAAACCGAGGTAAATAATAACTCAGTTCGCGCCGAGAAAAAGAAATAGCAACATTCACCGTCGCTCGGGCGGGAACAGGAAGGAAGACGGAAACTAGGGATGTGGAACAATAATCGGTTATTGAAATAATTGATATCTTTTTTATTTATATAAATATTTCCCACTGCCAAACCGACGTAAATAATAACTCAGTTCGCGCCGAGAAAAAGAAATAGCAACATTCACCGTCGCTCGAGCGGGAACAGGAAGGAAGACGGGAACTAGGGATGTGGAACAATAATCGGTTATTAAAATAATTGATATCTTTTTTATTTATATTCCCACTGCCAAACCGAGGTAAATAATAACTCAGTTCGCGCCGAGAGAAAGAAATGGCAACATTCACCATCGCTCGAGCGGGAACAGGAAGGAAGACGGGAACTAGGGATGTGGAACAATAATCGGTTATTGAAATAATTGATATCTTTTTTATTTATATAAATATTTCCCACTGCCAAACCGACGTAAATAATAACTCAGTTCGCGCCGAGAAAAAGAAATGGCAACATTCACCGTCGCTCGAGCGGGAACAGGAAGGAAGACGGAAACTAGGGATGTGGAACAATAATCGGTTATTGAAATAATTGATATCTTTTTTATTTATATAAATATTTCCCACTGCCAAACCGACGTAAATAATAACTCAGTTCGCGCCGAGAAAAAGAAATAGCAACATTCACCGTCGCTCGAGCGGGAACAGGAAGGAAGACGGAAACTAGGGATGTGGAACAATAATCGGTTATTGAAATAATTGATATCTTTTTTATTTATATAAATATTTCCCACTGCCAAACCGACGTAAATAATAACTCAGTTCGCGCGGAGAAAAAGAAATGGCAACATTCACCGTCGCTCGAGCGGGAACAGGAAGGAAGACGGAGGCTAGGGATGTGAAACAATAATCGGTTATTAAAATAATTGATATCTTTTTTATTTATATTCCCACTGCCAAACCGAGGTAAATAATAACTCAGTTCGCGCCGAGAGAAAGAAACAGCAACATTCACCATCGCTCGAGCGGGAACAGGAAGGAAGACGGGAACTAGGGATGTGGAACAATAATCGGTTATTAAAATAACTGATGATTTCTTTTTTAAAGAAACTATTTAAAAGGAATGATTTTTCTATTTTAATTACAGATTTTTTTTAAATCGATTACTCATTCGAGTAGGTACCTACAAAAAATATTAAGAAGCGACTAAGGCAGGGATGGGGAAATGGCGGCCCGCGGGCCAAATCCGGCCCGCGGAGTGATTTCATCCGGCCCGCGGTCACTTACTGATTTTTATTAAGTTTGGCCCTCAAGTTCAATTAATCACGTAAAAAAAATTTATTGCTACACAAATATCACAAAAAGAATCTTTCACATTTTTCAAAGCTACAAACATTCGCCGAACTGACACCGGACAAAATAAACTTTTTCGTTTGCCAACTAAATAGCTTGGAAAATCGATTTGAGGATTTCAAAAGAACAGAAACTGATTTGCGATTGTTCTCTTCCCTATTCGCAGTTAATTGCGAGGATGTAGCAGCTGAATATCAGCTTGAAATTATTGAGCTTCAGTGTGATGACACGTTGAAACAAATGTACAACAATTCAACAAAGATTGAATTTTACAAGTCATTGACAAAATGTAAGTTTCCCAATTTAAGAAAACATGCTCAGAAAATCATTTCTATGTTGGATCTTCATATTATATCTGTGAGCAAGTGTTTTCCACAGTGAAGCTGCGTAAGAACAAACTGAGGAACAAATAGACTGATGAACCATGAGTGTATTTTAAAAGTTAGGTACGTCAAGTAATTTGAAGCCAAATTTTAACGTGCTGGTAGACGAACAGTTCATTTATCTCATCGACCAAGCACATCAAAACAAACTTAATTTCTTGTACATTTTTTTAGTAATTAATTAACTTATTTGGCCCGCTTACAAGTTGTGATTTTTTGATATGGCCCTTTCCAAAATGTATTTCCCCATCCCTGGACTAAGGGATGAGAGTTGATGAGTATTGCCATTTTAGGCGACAGGCTGACAACCTGTCACTATGGTGATACGCAGTCTTCTGAATGGCTCTCAAACTTTTGTCAGACGTGGTGTAAATGGCCGTTTATTACAGCCGTTTACGCTCTGCCTACCCCGCAAGAGATATAGGCGTGATATATGTATGTTCGTATGATGTACAAGCTTGATAGCAATATACCTATTACCGAGACTATTTTTGAACGAAAACGGTTTATTTATTTTAGTTGAATAAACTTTTATTCTCGTTTAAACGACCAGGAAAACAGACGCGAGTAAACAGAGAAATTCGAAAACATAATACAAATGTTATTTTTTTACAAGTATGATATTATTGTCTTTGATAAAAAAATGAATTTAATAATAAACGTAAAAAAATACAATTTCAGCTCGTTTGGTCTAAGATTTTATATGGAAACGGTTTCAGGCGTCACGATGTCGCACGTGTCACGTCTCCGAACATCTTTTGTTTGACAAATGTCATCTTACGTCTCCTCCGTGAAACCTACTTCTAAGATGTCCATAACTCAAATTTTATCAAAACTTTTAAGTCTCAGTTTAGAATGTCCGTACTTCTTAATTTTAATGATTCTAAAAGTGCTAATTTTAGATTTAAATATCTCAGTACACCTCGAAGCATTGTTCAGTCTCAAGTCTCACCAGTCTCGTTATTTTTGCCATAAAACCCGGCACCTTAAATCTCAACTTAGTACGTAGAAATTCTTCCCAAAAGCCTAAGAAATTCAAACGCAAATAACCTCTGAGCTAAGACCTGAACTAAGAGTATAATATAAGTAAGCTATAGAGTCAACTTTATAAGGTATGAACGTGTGGCACGAGTACGAACACGACATCTCTGTTCATTAGTTGCAAAACGACAGTAACAACATTATAAATACATCTCGGCTATATTTCTCCTACATTTGACGTAGGCATCATTCTTCACATCAAACTTGCTCACGTTTGGCAGTACACCGAAAAGCGAAACGCGCACTCTATAGCTTGCTTGTATACTCTAAGGACCTGAACGACCTGCAAAGTTTCATCAAGAAATTCGTAGGCAATTTTAATCTGAAGAACCTACCTTACCCACTTAATCTTAAGAAAAACAACTTTTGTTTCATAAGTTGCTTCAAGGCGAATAGGTGAAGTTACCTTATTTTAAATTAAATTCTCATTTTGTAAAGTGTTGCTGCTTTGAAGACCTGCTCTTGTTGGTTTATTTAAAAAGTCCGATTACTTGTAAAAAAATATTTGCTACTTAAAGGTGCAAGTTGTACATACTTCCATATCGGCTATGGCCGTCGTTTGAAAGTGTATGGCGCCGCGGCTATGGCCGTCGTACGTAAGTGTATTTGAGTGATGCCACAAATGCGTGCGGCCGTGTGCCATATACGGGGTGACATTTTACTAGTGACCGATAGCGAAAACTCAGAACCGGCTGGTGATAAGGAACAACTTTCCCCAAGGAACATAGGTCGAAATACGAAAAAAAAATTGGATCTCCCATACAAACTTGCCGATCAGCTGATTTCAGTTACTATGGGAGGTCCAAAACTTTTTTTCGTATTTCGACCTATGTTCCTTGGGGAAAGTTGTTCCTTATCACCAGCCGGTTCTGAGTTTTCGCTATCGGTCACTAGTAAAATTTCACCGTATATTTTCAAAATATGACTATAGCACCATCGGCGGCTGCGATCGGCCGCACCTAACGAACTTGCACCTTTAATCCATGTGAAGGATCTATCTCCTATATAACTAAAGGTAGAATAATACTTACCTACTATTTATAAGCTATATAATGTGTTCGATACAATTGCACACCTTTGTCACGCGGCTCCATGCGATATTTTTTATTTTTCTCTATTTTTTCATGCTCGTCTGTGTTACTTAATAATGAAATAGCATTTACATGTTAATATTGCTTAAAAATACAACTTCCCCTTCAAAATAAAAAAAGTCTTCTAAGCTCCAAAGACGCAATCATCCGAAAATTGTGCAAAATTTAAATTCTCAACGAAAGGGTTATCAGTATTAAAGTACTTCAAAAGTAATTGAGCACTATAATAGACTTTTAAACCTATTTCTAACCTTCAAAGAGGTATCAGTTACTTGTTTCTTTCGAGAAGGAGGAAAAATGAAAATAAAAACGATTTCGCTTGAACAGGGTGTGGTCAATATATTGAAATATTATCCGAACATAAATTATTGTACAAAATTGGTGCTTTGATGTCGAATTTATCTTTTGAGAGTCAATAAAAAAATATATTGCTATTATTCAAAGCTTTTCGCCGTTGCGAGATGATTGTCAGTTAAACTATTGCCGACTAAACTTAAAATCGTGAAATAAAGAAAATTTTATAATTTTGATTATTCTAACACCTTCAGTGCTTTATTTCTTCCTTCATTTTCGACAACTAGTTATTACCCATCATCATAATTGTCGCCATAGAATTAAAGTTTCTGATCCTACGTTTCTTGCACTTCATAAACCCATAAGAGCTCTTCAAAATCAAGAAAATATTCTCCTGTCAGTAATAGTAGTTAATTTACCTTTTTTACAATGACTCATTCATTTCTGTGTAATCACTATGAATAAGTGATATTTTTTGTTTCCTACATTGATGAACAGTAGGTATTGAGACTTTTACATTTGAGTAGCTTTTTTAGCCTAAAAATGAGACCACACCCAGTCTAGTCTGAATTAGGCTCTCATAAGACATTTGACGCGTAAAAAAGATTGGATCAGATTGAAATTGGAGAAGAAATTAGATTTCATGGGAGATCTGCGGAGGTCGACGAACCTCCTTTTATCTCCCTCGCTCAATTTACATGAATTTTCCTTTTCACCCTATTTGGATTCTGTTACTATTCAATGACATCTAAATAAAGTCTTTCTCGGAGATATCTTATTATATTAAGCGCTGAAACACACCTGTGTATAATATTAATATCTCAGTCGCTGAATATCTTATAAGATTAATCTCATACCTACGTCTACAATCTGAAATTCCGCGACTGAACTCACACTGTAAGTTCTAACCCTTAGATGGGATATTAAAGAAGAAAACAAGCCTTTATTTTAGTCACAATATATGAAACACTGTTTTTTGTCAGGGATGTTTTTCTACAAATGTATTTCAGACTCTTTTCAGTAATAGGTATGTGAAAAATGTGTAGGTACTAACTAGGTATATAAAAAAAGATAAAGATTCTAATCTTAGAGTACATATAAGCAAGCTATAGAGAAGTTATAGACGTTTAATAGTGTTGTCATGTGACTGGCGTTTTGCTACTGATAGAAAGGTTGTGTGCTTATTACTGCCAAGCGTTATAACTTTTTAGGCGCAGATATACTTTATGATTCTAATAGTAGCTCGTTTGATGAATAATCAACAACCTTATTTCCAAAGCAATTCGCTTGACACGTTAGTCCATCTATCGATTCAAAATAAACACAAGGACCTTGTATAGTTTCGTGGCTGCGGCACATTAGGGAAGCGGCCCCCTATCTTGTAATTCTGGTTTTCACTCCTTACGTATCTGTCGTGATTCGGGGCGATTCCGACCTGATATACTCCTGCTATCACCACCACATCAACCTACCTATTTTAGGGAACCTACTTTTACAGGTGCATACATACATCACGCCTATATCCCTTGCGGGGTAGGCAGGCCGTAACCGGCTGTACAAAACGGCCTTTTACACCACGTCTGACAGAAAATTGAGAGTTATTTAAAAGACTGTGTATCACCATAGTGACAGGTTGTAAGCATGTCGCCTTTTATAATACACATCAACTCTCAAAACTATGCGTCGGATGGGCACGTTAAGCCGTCGGTCCCGGTTGCTGTCTACGATGGCGGTCGTTACCCAACCATGTCAGAGGCCTGCTAATTGCCGGCCGGCCGGCCAGTAGGCGGTTGAAAACCTCTGACACCAGGGTTCATCGGGTCGTTGAACGACTCGGTGTCCCACACGAAGAGAGAAAGAGAGACAAGACCTTGTATAGTTTCGTGGCTGCGGCACATTAGGGAAGCGGCCCCCTATCTTGTAATTCTGGTTTTCACTCCTTGCGTATCTGTCGTGATTCGGGGCGATTCCGACCTGATATACTCCTGCTATCACCACCACATCAAGTTACCCATTTTAGGGAACCTACTTTTATAGGTGCATACATACATCAAGCCTATATCCCTTGCGGGGTAGGCAGGCCGTAACCAGCTGTAAAAAACGGCCATTTACACTACGTCTGACATAAGATTGAGAGCCATTCAGATGACTCAGTAACACCATAGTGTCAGGTTATCAGTCTGTCGCATAAAATTACAATACACATCGACTCTCAAATCTCTTAGTCGCTTTTTACGGCACCCACGGGAAAGATATGGGGTGATACTATTCTTAGCCGGCACCACACGGGCACATTTATTTATACATCTATCGGTTCAAGACCTTGTATAGTTTCGTGGCTGCGGCACATTAGGAAAGCGGCCCCCTATCTTGTAATTCTGGTTTTCACTCCTTGCGTATCTGTCGTGATTCGAGGCGATTCCGACCTGATATACTCCTGCTATCACCACCACATCAACCTACCCATTTTAGGAACTAACTTATACTGGATATTCATATATAGGGTGATATTCATATATAGGGTGAAATTTTACTAGTGACCGATAGCGAAGACTCGGAACCGGCTGGTGATAAGGAAAAACTTTCCCCAAGGAACATAGATCGAAATGTGACAAAATATTTTTAATGTCTTTTGCGTTCTGCTTACCCCGCAAAGTAATTATGTAAAAAAATGAAAAAGTTTACTGGCTTGCCTACATTAATTATGTATATTATGAATATTTCACGCGATATTATGCGATAACCAAGTGCAGACACCAGAACAAAAATAAAATACGTAGGTAGAATACAACTGTTGATCCGTAGCATTTGCTACGAGCTGCGCTACGTTTGTAGCTACGTGCTGCTACGCGGCCGTAGCGGCTTAGATACTAAGCACCTCGAATTTGTTTACGAGTATCATAAACACAAAAATAGATGAAAGCAACAGCAAAAACAGAAATACCTAATAATAAAGTAATATACGCCGTGTTTCGGAGGAAATGCATTAAATTGGACACGTTTTTAGGGCATAGTACTAAACACATTTCACTATGGGATGGATTTCACAACGTTAAAAGCCGAGAAAAAAATTCGACCTGCCATTCAAAGCTGTTAGTTGATCGTAAACTTTTGGGACGTCGACATTTTTTCTCGTCTTAAAGCATCGGTATTTTTTTTTTGCAAGTTGTTTTGTACTTTAAATTTCATGTGGAATATGGAAGAGAACCATAAGTAACAAAAATATTTATTATCGTATATTGCTTACTCATTCGAATAAACAATACTCATATCAACTAAACTTTATACAATAACGTAACCAAATAGGTACAATATTACATTTTCTGAAATAGTTTTCAAATGTTAATTTAAGTGAAAATGAAAACCTCGTTACATTTCTAGGTCTACATTAATCATCTCGGGGTTTCAAAAGTGTTGACTCTGTAATTTCAACTTTTCTGTACCTACTTATTCTAATTGCCTATAAAATTTAAAACATCTCTGAATATAAGTGTTTGTATAAGGAGTAGATAAATACTATCTTTCTGTTCGAAATTAGGTTTGTGTCCTTCAAAATTTAAGAATTAGTTTTATTTAGGGATATGTCACAGTTCAATATTAAACTATTTCTAGCACAATTTCAAACATACATACATATATCATTGTTATATCCCTTGCAGGGTAGGCAACGCATAAACGGCTGTAAAAACTGTCATTTACACCATGTCTGGCAAAAGTTAGAAAACTGTGTACCACCATAGTGACAGGTAGTCAGCCTGTCGCCTAAAATTGCATACACATCAACTTTTAAATCTCTTAGTCGATTTTTTCGACACCCATGGCAAATTTCATACACCACAGGGTAGGGTAGGCAGAGATTACATCCTTCCACTTGCTACGATCCTGACACACCTCTTTCGCTTCTTCAACATTCATCAAATTTTCATGCATGTTCGTTGGTTTAGGGTACTTTTCTCCTGGCCTTTCTTAAATGCTACGAATTTCAGAATTCAGATACACCTTTAAGTGCTTAAATCGGGATAGTGGGAGGAGAGGGGGGGGTTGCTAATTACCACAACTATCCAAGTTTAATTAGGTCGAAGCCCTCCTCTTACGAATTATCTAGGTTGTCAGCGCTAGGTCACACCATCTATCATACCATATCAGAGGCCCGAACGATCTGGTGGAGTTTTTACAACCGCCCACTGCAAGTAGCAGGCCTCTGACATGGTTGTTATACGAGCGCTGTTTAAGTGATCATAGGCAGCAACCGGGACCGACTGCTTATGTACAGTCTCTCCCACACACTCATGAACAATCCAAAATTGAAGGTTTCATTTTTTATCAGAGTGTCACATTTTACAAAGCTAATTGTCACTTTTCTAGACTCAGCAACATTCACTGAATCGTACAACGTAGTTTTTGTCTGGCTTGTCGGTATCAATCAAAAGAAAATCAAAACATTAATAACAGAACTGTTCATAAGTTCGTGTGAGAGACTGACTGTACATTTACACACTGAGTATACCTACATATTGTAAAGATGCATGAGCACATTAGTAGTTTAGGGTAGGATTAGGAGAAAAGGGGGGTATGTTTGTGTCCGGTACAATGACATCCTGTGATACAGAGATAGGACAAGTCGGGTAATTTAATTTAATTACGCATTTATGTTGTCGCTTTATGCGTCTGAATGTTTACAAAACAGAGGACAAAGAGAGAGTAAGCTTGCTTATCTAGTAATGAACATATTTTTGGAAAATGGAATAAAAAATATTGCTCACGCTCTATTTCTATCAACACCAATGATAACGTATTTTGAAGTAGAGTTTAGGAAAAACAGGTGCAGACAGATGTCCCAAGTCCAAAATGGGCCAGTTCAAGAAGTTCCTAAGTTATGCGTTTGTTTTATTTTCTATTTATTATTTTTTGTTTTAGTTCCTAAGTTATTGCGATTGCAGTTCATTTTTGGACTTCAATCTTTTGTTAATACGATTGTTTTTACAACTAATCAAAAAGAGGACTTAGTATGATTTTGACTGTCCTGAACTTAGGAACTTCTTATTTGAGCCGATGACGTGACAAACAAAAAAACACGTGAAATTAGGTATATTTCATATCTATTCTATCTATTCTATCTATTCTATAATATATAAAGCTACACGACGACCACTGACTGATTGACTCATTGACATGATTGTTCTCCCAGAAGGAGTGTAGGTGGAGTATTTTGATGTATGGACGAGTTGTTTGGTTGGTAAATTCCACTTTAGGAAAAATCTGACATCTGTCAAATTCAAGATGGCGGTCGAGGGAGCGGCAACAACTTTTACATTTCTCATCGGATCATGTTGGTTGAGGTGTCGTTTTCGAGAGATTATTAGCATATAATTACGATGGTCGTGGTAAAATTTTGGAAAAACAAGATGGCGGCCGATTTTTTTTTACGTGAAAAGTGCGTTTTTTTCACCCGAATTGATCTCCCGGAAGGAGGCGCGCTAGAGGTTAATGATGTATGGGGGATTTTTAGAGCTCGGTCTGAAGTTTCCCAGAAAATTCCAACATTTGCGAAAAACAATATGGCGGCCGAAAAAAAAATTTTTTTCTCCAAAATTAGACCCAAAAGTAGGCGAATTGTTCTACCAGATGCGCATGCGCTAGAGTGATCGCTGTTGTGGTGTCAGGTGCGCTATATGATGTAGTTTACCAGAAAACTCCAAAAAGTTGGAAATTCAAAATGGCGGCCGAGTTATTAAAAAAAATAAAAAAATCAAAATTTTTTGTTTTGCCCTTTTTTGCCTAGACCGAGTCGAGATGGAGCAAAGTTGTGTATGGGTGATTTGTAGGTGTGCTGGTAGAGATTATGGAGCAAAAATTTTTTTTCGTTAAAACAAGATGGCGGCCAAGTTTTATTGCAATGTTTAAATTTTTTCGGCAATTAGGCCCCGGGCAGACCCGAAAGGACCCGAATTGTTCTACCAGATGCGCATGTGCTGGAGTTCTGGTTTTTCTACCGAAACATTAGGTATACCATGTAGTTTACCAGAAAACTTCAAGATGTTGGAAATTCAAGATGGCGGATGTGCTATGAGTATTTCAATATGGTGAAAAAATTTCGACACATTTTGATTAATTTGACCCAGTTACGTACATTTGCCATAGTATGTTTGTTTGTACGATTTGATCCTTATCATTGATCCTTTTGATTGGCATCATAAAAATACAGGGTGTTTTTTTTTCAAATTTTCACCGGTTCGACTCCCGGTGTATACAAGTGATTTTTCGAAAATATTTGATTGCAGTTGTTGTTTTTACTCAAAAATAAGGGGAGTTTCCTTTCAGCACAAAAGCGTGGGTCAAACATTTGGGACATTTCCCATACAAAGTGAAATCCGTTTCAAAGACTCGGTATACTGACTGGGCAATTTAGTATGGGAAGTTGACTTGCGTAGGTGCGGAGGGTCGTGGTGCTTACTTCGTGTGCCTCGAGCAGGCAGGGGTGAGTGAGACACGCAGCTGAGGCTGCAAGCCGAAGCTGCGTGGCGAGGGAACTCCTGCCTGCGAAGAGGTGCCACGAAGTAGCGACGCGAACCGTAGCGCCGAAGCAAACAGAACAAAGAAAGTTTTAGTTAACTACTGAAAGTCTTTTACGAAACTATGGCAGATACATAGAGCGGTAACTTTGCGTAGGTGCGGAGGGTCGTGGCGGACGGAGCAGCGACGCGAACCGTAGCGCCGAAGCAATCAAAGTTTAGTTTGTCCTTGTATGAAACATGTACGAGACTTGCGCACTACTTACCAAATAAAGACATTTGTAGGTTTTTCTTTTAGTATGAAAAAGTGCTTTCGTAAAACAGTTTATGCTTCACAAAAGAACCGACACGGACCGCAGGCTGCGTGCAGCCCGCGCACTATGCAACGCGCGAACAGCATGAGGGTTACTGCTCTCAGATTTTCAAAGTGGTTTCCTAAAACGCTTTGCGGTATGGCTAAACATTACCGAAATGCTGTCAGGCATAAAGGCAAAGCGGAAACAACTACAAAAGTCAACTGCTCAAGTGAACGCGCCCTTGGACAACATCAAGTGGTGACGTCAAACGCCTTTCAAAGTCAAAACAACGATGCACAACTGTCCTTTACTTACTGCCAAACTTTATTTGCCTTTCTGAAAATTAAAAGTGGTAGCATAAAACGCTTTGTTAAGCCAAATGTACTCGACCTATGCTCACACTCTGTCGCACACACGCACCGCGGGCTGCTTGCAGCCCGCGCACCACCCAACCAACTAGTCTTTTTTATAAATTTTAATTGCCAAGGTATTTACAAAGAATAAACTGTAAAAGAAAAGTTACCCTCGGAAAAATAAAAGTTGTGCTACACTTTTTCTACACTTGAAGATTCTGAAATGAAAAAGAGTTTGGTCGTTATCCCTTTATCCCTTAAAATCAATTAAAGGATAATTCACCAAGTGAAAACAAATAAATAACGAAGTTCTATGGTAGGACATGAAAGGAAAGGGGGGTACGGGGAAGGGGAAACTTGGTAGAGTTGGAAACTGGGGAAAGGTGATAATAGAAATGACCAGGGGAAAGTAAATGGCTTGAATGTAGGGAATGCGCAGGGCTGACACATTCACACGTAAACTGTGAAGTAATGTGTTTTTTTTTTAAGACTAAATGATTATTTTGCCGTGTGGTGCCGGCTTAGAATAACATCATCATATCTTTCTCGTGGGTGTCGTAAAAAGCGACTAAGGGATTTAAGAGTTTATGTATTGCAATTTTAGGCGACAGGCGGATATCCTGTCACTTTGGTGATACACAGTCTTCTGAATGACTTTTTGCAAGACGTGGTGTAATATGGCAGCTTTTCACAGCCATTTACGCTCTGCCTACCCTGCAAGAGATATGGGCGTGATGTATATATCTAATTGATTATGTCGCCGATTTTGCTAGTGTATTCTGACACAGATACTGTTGAAACGCATATTGTACTATAATACTTGGAAAACATTGCTCCTAATTATCTAGTCTAGTAATAAGGAACAATTGATAAATTACCCTTCCTTAGACTTAAAAAGGCTTGATGCCCACATAATAACAAACAATAATTCATACTTATTTTAAAACCCTTTTCAAAAACATATCTTCTTAAATCAATACACTTTAACCACTAATAGAAATCCACACATTCTCCCCATAGCAACCCTGGAACACCACGATTTATGTGCTTCAGGGACAAACAATCGGTAAATTATCGGCGTGAGATTTATCGGCCGAGCTCTGTAGTCCGCAGGTGCCGAGACGCCGGGAACTGGAACGCACTTACACACATATAATACGGGGAACTTTAAGCTGCTGTGTGTTAGAAGCTAAGGTTGACTACACTTTAATAATGCTATATAAAACCACACATTCTTCTTGTAGCAACGCACTGGGCAGGTGTCAAGATGCCGGGAACGCACTTACACACACAATACGGGCAAGTTTAAGCTGTTGTGTGTTAGAAGCTAAGGTTGTGACATATGGGTTGTAAGGAAACTACGCTTCAATGCTATAAAAACCACACATTCTTCTTGTAGCAACGCACTGGGCAGGTGTCAGCCGGGAACGCACCTACATGCACCATACGGGAAGAGCTGAAGCTGCTGTGTGCTACGAGTAGAGGCTCAGAAATGTACGGGTTGTAAGGAAACCAATCCTTACCCGCGAAAGCATTGCCGAGGCATTTTCTAGTAGGCTCTGAAATTTCTTGAATCCTTAGTATTTGTCTAATTCTTCACCCTTTGTGCTACACGTAGTACATATCATTTTAGTTACACACAATTTTTCAATCTCATTAAAATACCTACACGAACAGTTAATGATGTTCGCATTTTAAGGGGCACCAAACATAGTACTCTAACAATACCTACTTAATATTTACAAGACAGTCTTGTAACTTTCAGATTATCAAGTAAAACATAAGTATACGCAAGAGAAACATAGTTTTCGGCTGTTACTGCTGTGACCTAATGAGACGTACAAATAACTACCTACTTATAGCTCTTTGGTTATGTTTTACTTCCGTTTACCTGGTTGATTATTTATGATTATTGTTCTTGGTAGGGGGCTTTTTCCGACTACAAGAAAAGAAAGACGTATTTCAAAGGTGTAATCATAAACACAAGGAACACGGTAGAAGATTGTAAAATTTTCTTGGCAAATAAACTTCTGAATCTGAATCTAAATCTATACTTGTCGTATCAGGGAGTAAGAGGCAGGCCTCCGAATACTGATAGGGTGCATTCGGACCATGAAACTGAATACAGTCCAGCAAAAAAGAGTAGACAAAAAATGAGGGCGCCACTTTGTATGAAATTTAAAAATTAAATGGCAACATTGCCTATGCATGGCAACAATTAAGTATGAAAAATTTTTAGTTCCATTTTATTTAATTTCTACTCTTTTTTGCTGGACTGTAACTTCCTATATGCCTATAGTTTTAAGTATGCGCTTTCATACCACCTGAGTACAGTGCTATTTGAATGCTACGGGCTAGTTTAGGCCTTTACTGCACCATATGTTTTCATTTCCATTAACCATTTCATTTCCACGCTAATCGACGATTTATAAATGGTTTTCCCGAAGCGATTAGATGCATAAAAACGCTGTTAAAACCTTAGGAAGTCAATTCATATCAAACAGTCAGCAAGAACTCTATTTTGGAATTTTCGCATGCGAACTGCTACTACTCGAGCTTGTATTTTATCACACATTTTATTATACAACACATACATAGTATATCACGCCTATAGGTATCGCTTGCGGGGTAGGCAGAACGTAAAGGGCTGTAATAAACAGCCATTTACACCACGTCTGATGAAATTTTGACAGTCATTCAAAAGACTGCGTACCACCATAGTGACAGGTTGTCAGCCTGTCGTTTAAAATTGCAATAGATACACATCAACTCCCAAATCCTTTGGTCACTTCTTATGATACCCACGGGAAAGATATGGGGTGATGGTATTATATGCCGGTACCACACAGCAATTTTGTCGCATGCAATAAACTAATACAACATGAGCTTATGTTGAATCACACGTTATAAAACCATCCACAAGAATCCTTGCAATTAGCAAATTCGAGTAGATGAAAGTGTAACGCAAGTGGTTAAGCCGGTCGTTGTGGCCTTCCGTGCCCGATTTCGGAAATCACACTTCCAGAAATTGTGCCCCTAGTACAGGTAGCCCGTATCGGCGATCGACAATTAGAGCTGTCGAATGCAGACACGCCAATGAACCATAAATGCATTAGGGCCAGTGCATATCTAGCACGTTTTTATAATCGAACAGTATTTAAGCCACCACACACTACGGTGTAAGAGACAGGTCTTTGAATACTGATAGACAATGAATAACTTCCCATAGGAAAATATTTAAGGAGACTTAAAAAAAAATCAACCTTTCTTACAAAATCAGCTGACTGGTTTTTACGTTTCCTGAAATATTTCTTATATCAAGTTTTTCACTTTCATGGCCTGAATGCACCCTGTATTCGGAGTCGGAGAGCTGCCTCTTACACTCAGTTTAATGAGTTTGTCCTGAGACGTTTAGACGTTTTTCGATGGGTGTGAGAATCAGCCCGCACTTATTACAGTGCTAATTTAGATGAATTTTATCGCTTCTAGTTGACTTTATATTGGTTGCAAGAAAAAATAAAAAGGTATTTAAAAAAAGATTAAAGTTCAGTATTCAAATTGCCATGACTGTCTTGGACTTAGAAACTTCTGCAACTATAGATCTTGGTACTTTTGTTTGTCTACAAAATTACCTATCCTCAGTCAATACTACACATGTATTGTATTTAATTAATTTAGTCTCCACTTACGTTTACATAGACAAAAGGATATTAATACACATTCGTTATGAAAACAAGATACCTAAATATTAATTTGTGTTCAGTAGAATTTCCAGTCGCTAACAAATAGGTAGTTATGGAGCTTTAGAATCAAAAGCTCGCTGTTTAGTTTACTAGTTCAATTTCTGAATGCCGTTTCAAAGGTTTCGTGGAAATACTGGAATCTACTGAATAACTACTAAATACTAGTATAAAGAGTAAATGTTTGCTTGTTTGTATGCAGTCGAAAAATTGTAACATAGAGTAGATTTGATGGTCATTTACAAGAGTAGCATGCATTTGCAATCTCCTGAAATAACACTGGCTGCATTTAATTCGGAAAAACATGTTAGTCCCTCGTAAAAGCTTCATAATGCGACAAATTTAGACGTAAGTATATACCTATAGCTAGTCTTTGCTTTTGACTGATCAATGTTTTTTTAATTAATAAAACATTTTCCCTAGGCCAGTTAGGTTAATCATCTTTCATGGTTATTAATAACGCGCTTAATAGCTATAAACGTCATTTGTTTGAAACTTTCACGTAGTCATGTTTTCCAAAAGCTTAGCTCATTGGACAGTTTTTACGACAGGAAATTAAACAGTGAGTAAAACCTGGACGAACCACTAGTTCAGTATAAACCAGGTTTAAGGCCGCTTCAGGTTTCAGGTCCGGGAATTCATTAAGTTTTCGATATTGCATCGCTGAAATACGAGTGCTTTCAAACAGACTGTAATAGAGAATTTCAAACGTAATGCTGTGCTTGTGAATTAAGGGCTTCATGGAAATGCTAGATAGGAGAGAAGCAAACAAACTTCACGTACTCGAGTTCTCTATAAGTATCATTTACTATACATTTTCAAAAACTACTGTACAAACTTTTCTGGCTTAAAAATGTAAGTATAGATAGACATAACACTGAATAACTATTATTACGATTTTTATTTTATTGTAAAAATCACAAACAATCTCAATCGGATAGGTACTTAATTTACGTTACTTGCGGTCCATCAACAGACACCTTAAAATTAAAAAAAAATTAACTACCGCTGCACTTTTGTTGCTAATGCTAAAGTTGTTTCATATTCTATTCAACCCATCAGTTATCTGTCAAGGCATAGCTTTCAAAAACTTCTTGCGACAACTCTTGTGAGTTTCGTCCGCTGCGATAAGCCACTTTTTCAGTTCAGTTGTACCAAAATAGTTTACAGAAGGATCATTCAACCCTATTTAGGATTTCCGTGATTGTAACTTGTTACATAGCCACGGTTGCTAGATTCAGATACGAGGTCGAAATACAGCTAAACCTGACATAAGAATGCAATATCATTCTGAGCTCATTTCAATGCATCTTCTTAGTTACCTTGTGTTCCTCTATGTCCAAAAAGTCTAGACAAAAAGTGTGGGTGCTACTTTGTAATAAATTGCAAAATTAAATTTTCAACATTGACTATTGGCAAAATATTTGTATGAAAAATGTTTGGTTTAATTTTATTAATGTTAGGACTTTTTAGACAGACTCCAGTTTATTTATGTAAGCGTCGCTAGTACTGAGTGAACCATCTGTAAAGGCGCGCCTTCTCCCTAATTTGTGCTATAAATAAATAAATATCTCTGGACGAGACACACAGCGCCATCTAGCCCCAAACTAAGCAAAGCTTGTACTATGGGAACTAGACAACTGATATAATACTAATAAACTTTTTTTGTTAATGGGTACATACATATTATACATAGAAAACACCCAGACTAAACACAAATATTAGAAAATTGACTTCACGAACATTTGTGTCGGTGGGCATCGAACCCACGATCCTCGGCGTGGCAGGCAGGGGTACTATCCACTACGCCATCGGGCCAGCTATAGATTTATAGATGTGCACTTACCCATTTCCTAGATGCATGCAGCTATGCATGCTCCATGTCGGCCCGCCTGCCTCCGTTCGCGCCAATTTCCTGCAATACATGTTAAATGGCACCAATCGAACCGCCCTCACCCGTTGTACATGCGAACCAATCTACATACTTATAGTCACGTCTCTAGTTCCATTATGGGGCAAGGAAAAGTATCAAACTATATGCAAATAAACAGGAAAACTAAAAAAAAACACCGTCTTACCGTGTGGTGCCAGCTTAGAATAGAATCACACCAAATCTTTCCCGTGTGTGTCGTAAGAAGCGACTAAGGGATTTGATTTGTATTGCAATTTTAGGCGACATGCTGACAACCTGTCACTATGGTGATACACAGTCTTCTAAGTGACTCTCGGTATAAATTGCAGTTTTTACAGCAGATTACGCTCTGTATACCTCGCAAGGGTTATAGGCGTGATATATGTATGACATGTATGTATGTAAAACAATCAATATCAAGTTTATTTGTCTATTTCCTGACATACATTTGATATATGTTAACTGCCCCTATCGTTGACTCTATCACCTTTACTCGTGCCTCTATTACCTTTATGGGGCATGCAAACTATCAATGTCATACTAAACCCATTCTACAGAGTTTATTTGTCAATTTCCTGCCATATATGTGATACATGTTAACTGACCACCATTGAACCGCTTTGCACCAATGAACATGGCAATCTACAAACTTATATTCATGCCTCTATTCCCTTTGTGGGACAAGCTGAAATATGAAAATCGTATAATGGACTACTATCAGGTTGTCAGATTTTTCTAGGTGCAGCTTTTTAGTTATTAAAGGCTTGACCAGTGAAAAAACGAAATGACAAGGAAAAAACAAAATCGCTGGTCATCTAAACGTATCGATTCTAAAACACCTATAGATAGGATATCCTCCTGTAAATACGTTACTATCCCTGGATAGCACCATTCCTGATTTAATCAGACCCTCGAAACAAGATCCCAAAGAAACCGGAGAAACTAGAAACCCCACTAAATGCAAATGACCCTGAAAATAATGAATTAAATCGGATTTTGAACCCCATGTAAGGAAAGGACAGAAAGGGAAAAGTAGTGTGTGCCTACTACTCGTTATATTTAACTACTTATGTGGTCTTGTGGTTAAGCTCTAGGCTCTTGGAGTTCATAAATATGGTTTCAGGAGTTACTTGCTACAAATGTTTAGTTTCATTAGTCATTTAGAGTTAGCTTAAACCCCTTCAGGCAATAGTTGGCGCCCAGCATGGGGCTAAGATAGGCTAATCTAAACTAATCTAAAGATAGTTATCATTATCAGATAGTTATAGTTACTTTTCTTTGACTAGAAACATCAGAATTATTAATAATCAATAGTTACAATTTATTTTCAGAGTCTTGCTTGCATTACATTTTAAAATAATATTACACTACTAAGGTGAATAATAGAGGTAACTGATTCACAATCTGACGTTTAATAATGTTTTTCACGGCCGTTACCTTTTACCCTTTAGAGCTACGTCACTGTAGCCTTAACCATTTTTAACTAAGCCAAACCAGTTTATCCTAAAATGTACTTATTAATTTTAGGCTCAACTAGTTTAGCCTAGGATTAACTAGTTTCTCCTATCGCCCATTGGACGGACCGGTTTAGCCTAGTCTATACCGGTTTATCCAAACGCATGTAGGATAAACTACTTTGGCCTAGGAAAAACTAGTTTATCCTAAAATCGGGTTTGGCCGGTAACATATGTACTAAGCAACGACGGAACAGGACGGAAAATCCGCGTTACTCTATGGCACCAAACAACATTTTTTTAAAGAACCGATTTCTAAATTTTTGTCCAAAGCTGAACGTGCCTAATATGTTTTTTATAAAAACTCTGTACATGCCTACAATAATTTATAATGCGGCGAAATTTTGTCATTTTAAGTACCTATAAAGTAGGACCAAACCTCGAAAATCTAAAGTTTTTGGGTAAGATGATTTAATAATATTGGGAGAAACTTTGAAGTTCTTTCCTGTTTCGACGTTATTTCAAGTGATTGAGACATCGTTCAGCGGTATCTTCGAATCAATGTTTGTCAAGTTTTTAAGAGTACTTATGGGAAAATGACTTATAAACTTCCTTAACACGTCTTTACGACAACTTGGGAAAATAAGATTGCTATTCGTGCGGAAATTCTGTAGGATGAAATTTTACTAGTGACCGATAGCAAAAATGCAGGACTGGCTATACTAGTTGTAACGAATAACTTTTCCCAAGTAATATAGGTTGAAATACGAAGAAAAAAAATGCCCCCCCCCCCTACAAAGTTGCTGATTTGTGTTACTATGGGAGGTGCAAAACTTCGTTTCATATTTAGACCTATGGTTTTAAAAAAAATTGTTTCACCAGGCGGTGCTGCATTTTCGCTATTGGTCTTTAGTATTTCATCGTATATTTCCCTATGATTTACACTATACGGGGTGTAAGGGACAGCCATCTAGTCTTCTACCTTATTCAGCCAGTGTCCATGCCTTCCACATAATAAAAATAACTTTTGAAACGCCGCTTTGCGCTTCGCTCATTATCACATTGAAAGAGTCACCTAAAAATCCACACAAATATTATTTTTCATTGAATACCAAATTTTAAAACACTTCTCGTGTTAGGTAAACAATTTTTGGAAAACTTGCAACATTTTCACCGCAGGCAGGATTTGAACCTGCAACCTTTGGCATATTCGGCCGGTTAGGGCGTCGGCAGTACTGTTTACAATTTTGCAAGTTATCCAAATATAATTTTTCATATTCCCCAGCGAAATTCGTATTTGATTACGGAAGCAGCACTATCGCAAAGCCGGCCAGACTACAGTGGGACACAATATTTCGACAGCGGAATTTATTTGGGGCCGAAATTGAATGCGAGCGCAGTGCAGCGTCGCTGTAGGTACCAGTGGCTGTGTTGTATTTATGTAATACGGGGTGTTTATTTAGCGACGGTTTCACTTTGTTTGCTATGGTCAATATTCTTCGACAGAACGAGGGGAAATATCCTTCTATCGAAGAGGAATATCTTCTACTCGAAAACACGCCAGATTTTAGGTGTAAAGCATTTCCGGTTAAAACAAAAAATATTTGTAGCAAATCCTATGATTTATAGATTATTATAAGACTAAAATTTTGACAATACTTGAACCATAAACGAGATACTTATAATTATGATCCCAAAACAAGTAGGAACGAATTTCAATTTGTAAGAATTTTGCGCCTGGTTTGTAGAGTCGTCAGTTAATGTCCTGTTGCCTTGATGATAGATTTTAATTACTTAACCAATACTCTTCACAAATTTCACCACCCTGTATCATACTGTCCTCTACCAGAGTTATATTGCGCAATGTACCCAGGGACATTGTAACTCATGTCCGGATATGTTTGAAGCGCTACCGTTCTGGACTTTATGAACCTGAAATGTAAAAATGCTAGTGTCGTAGCTGTCGTAGCAAACCTGTAGATATTTGTAGCTAGTGGCTACGAAGCGTTTATTTTTACTTGGAAAGGTTCCTCTCAAAGGATCTTGATTTGACGCTGCAGCAATGACAGATGTTTTCACTCTTCTTCTTCTTCTCCCACGAACGACCCAATTTCTCACTTCGTGTGAGACACTAGGGCGCGTAACGACCCGATGAACCCCGGTGCCTGAGTTTTTCTACCGCCTACTACAAGTAGCAGGCCTGTGACATGGCTGTGAAACAACCGCCATCTATAAGTGATCATAGACAGCAACTGGGATCGACAGCTTAATGTGCCCTTAGAAGCAAGGAATATTTTTTCTTACAGACTGTCTGGTGGTTCATCCTGCAATGACAACAATACGACCCGAAAAATCCTTAAAACTCCATTTTCCCCTGTTTTTTTACAAAGTGCAGATCTTTTGTAACTACCTCCCTGTATTATGCTGTCCTGTATACCGGGAGTAACGGAAAGGGTATAACAAGCCGAAAGGAGGTCAAGGTACTCGTGAAACTGAACAACTTTCCCCATGGGACATGGGTCGAAATATGAAAAAAAAAATTGGACTTCTCATAGTAAATCAATTAGCTGATCGGCGATTTTGTATGGGAGGTCCAAATTGTTTTTCATATTTCGACCCATGTTCCATGGGGAAAGTTGTTCAGTTTCATGAGTAGCTTGACCTCCTTTTAGCTTTTTATACCCTTTCCGTTACTCCCTGTATTGTGCAATGTACGCACTACCCAGTGTCATTGTAACTCATGTCCGGATATGTTTGAAGCGCTACCGTTCTTTATGAAACAGAAACAGAAATGTAAAAATGCAAACAATTTATTTTGCTTCAGATTTATTAAACTTTTTGCGATGGTTCCCTTCAAAAGGGTTTTAAATCTGTCGACGAAAATCTGAATCGGGAAATAATGACAAAATCTTTGTTACAAAAAAAATACATAAAAAGAATACGTGCTTATCAGTTATGTATCGATAAATACTTGTGGGAGGAACCGATAATACAGGCTTTGGTTTTGGTATGGACTATTTTTACAGGAATTTTATCTTAACAACTTTGTACTTGGGCTTAATTTGGGTGAAGAAAATACGCCTAAGCCCACCTAGCTATGTACTAACTTACCGCATAAAAGTTTTTGCAACCTAAAACTAGCTTTAGAGCTTTTTCGCTCACTTATTCATTATTATACCGTCTGTTAGAAGAAAAACACAATGTGTTTCAAGATCCTTGGAACTTCGAACGACCTTTTATTCTTTCATGATCATCAAGTTATTTTGTTGGTAGTTATTTACCTACAGAAACAAGATTTGTATCATGCTCTATGTATTACCATCTACACATACCATGCCAGAAGATTCTTAGATTAAAATGTTTAAATGGCTCAATAATCCACAATTCACGTAATCAAAATCGTCATTAAAATATTTTACTTACGGAGTCGTAGTAATCGTAGCACCTCTGTAGCTGTTTGTAGCAAGTTGCTACGAATCTGTTTATTTTTCGCAGTCTGGTTTTTCTCTTTTAATACATCTGCTCATGCCTTCTGCATTATTTGGTTTAAAATATAGTTACTAAATCTATTTCATCGTTGATTTGAATACCTATCAGAATATTTTTATCGACTTAAATGGGGGGGATAATATTTTTATGTAGAAAATAATCCCACCCAAAACATAAATGTGAAAGGCTGCCAAGTTCGATAATATTGGAATGCTTCGCCTATAAAACAAGTGAGATCTAAATAAGTACCAAGTTCCATACACAGACCTCAGTTAAAAATAGTTACAGGAATGCAGACTTGATTTTCCGCAGTTTGGAAAGTAGATTCTTATTTCCAAACTGCGAAAAATGCGTCTGCGTCAATATCTCAAGACCTACAATAGGTACATTAATGAAATTTTGTATTTTAGATAAATAAGTAGATCTCGACAGATACTAGAAATTTCATATGCGTAGATAAAATAGATTTTGAGTTATAGGTGGGTCGAACTTGGCCCGAAATGGTTCGTGTAATATAACCCACGGCCGGTGTGTCGCTTTTTTTGCTCGAACTTGGCGGACACACTGCCGTGTGTCTAGATAGTCTTTCCTTTGACGTAATATAACCTTGTTTACTGTATCGCTAGTTCGTACACTAGTTCACTTCTTGATAAAAGAAGTTATCCTGAGTAGGAGCAACTTGTTTTATTCTTTATAACTTTCCTTGTCGCTGGGGATCTGCCTTTCTACTTTCGGAATAAGTGGAATAGGTTTTATTACTAGATTGTAGGAGTTTGTTCGTTGATAAATTCTTTACGAGTTTAGTAACTAGAGTTTAACACATTTAAAGCGGATTCCATTGATATTAGAACCCAGGTTAGGTTAGATTAGACTTAAAAACATGAGGTGAAATAAAGTTACTAAAGATGATTCAAGAGATGAATCCGTTTAACTTTCCCCGCGGGACCTACCGAGATCAAATTATTATGATAAAATTAAACTTTTTCTGAACGATACTCGGACCGAGTTGATTTTAGGGAATGACACATAATAATTATTTGATTCGGGTGAAAGCACTATCCCGCTTACTACATGAATTTTTCCTCTACCTCTACCCTAAGATTGTCTGGTAGAAATAGCTACCCATAGGATCGCCTAATTTGTACTCCTTGTTTTCATTTCTATATGCCCATTTCTTGTTCTATTTGCTTGTAATGAAGTATATTCCTTTATGTATGGTATCCTATGTCCTGATTAATTGGTAGTCTAAAACTAATATGAATTTATCTTCTTTTCCAGATGAGGTGGACGTGATCGGCTACACGTCGAACCAGAGCGACAGCGAGTCGCTAGTGTCGGGGCACAGCGCTGACAGCGGCGTCGGCGTCGCGGCGCGCCGGGTGCGCGCGCGGTCCCCGCACGACAGCCGCGCGTCGCCCGCCGCCGCGCCGCAGACGCGCCCGCGACGCAACGCGCGCCAAGCGAGGAACTAGGTGAGTGTCGCTACACACACAGCGCGGACAGCGGCGTCGGCGTCGCGGCGCGCCGGGTGCGCGCGCGGTCCCCGCACGACAGCCGCGCGTCGCCCGCCGCTGCGCCGCAGACGCGCCCGCGACGCAACGCGCGCCAAGCGAGGAACTAGGTGAGTGTTGAATACACATTCGTCTTCTCCCTCCTAGATCCAGTAGAACGGAGAACCATTACGACATAACAAGAATTCCGATGATATGGTGACATATATCATTTTAAGGCAGGCCCTCGGAGTTGTAAACAGAGCGGAGCAGATTGTGAGAACAGATCGGAATCGCCGTGTTTAGACGATTTTGCACTATTTTGGATATTTCTCAGCAAATAAGCAACTGTCGCCCTTGGCTATTTTGCTGTCCACCATCGTTTGCTGAATTGCCGAATCCGCCATACCCATTATACTACGAAACGCACCACCTACTTTTTTTATTTGTCTCTAACTAATACTAACGAAAACTTATTTCTGACTTGCAGGTAGTCGGAGCGCGGCGCGAGCGTGCGGCGTGTCCGCCCCATGCCACCCAGCGTTATTATTAACGTTAAACAATCGTAGAACATTTCGTTGATACGTTTACTAAGGCAAGTTGTTTGTGACTGATGAGCATCCGACCTAGGACCGGAGATGCAGCGCCCGCGCCGCTGACAAAAACCTGCACCGTTACAATCCCCCCCAAATTTTAAGCTTTCTGGTTACAATCTCCCCCTCATTTTACCCTCAGCAACGTAACATAAGCGCGTGAAAATAGGTTTTTACGGCAACAGAAAACGTCAAAGTAACTTTTTCTTAAGGCTTCACTTCGTTTAATAGGCTGCGAAGCAGGAAGAAATAGAGACGAGAAAGAGAATTCTATTTTTTTGTGGAACGGCGAATAGCCACCATACAATTTAATGATCACCTGCAGTCGCATTAATAAAGTGAATAGAGGCCTTTACGAATTGTGGGAGAAGAGGTTTGAAGATATTTCTGTGAGTAATAAACCTGTTTTTCTGCGTTGGAACCATTATAAGTTGAATCTACAATTAACGAACCATTTTTAATAACAATAAAGTATTCGGACTTAAATAAATTGTAAAGGAGATTGGTCTCTTTTACTGTACTATTTATTGGTCCTTATTACCATAGAAAGTCAGATTGAACTTGTAATGGTCAAAATACATGTAAGTGGTAGTATTAAGTATTGGCTTTCATTATTAATAGACATAAGTGTGGGAATAATATTTAAAGAAAATACAAAAAAAACTTTACTATATTATAACCATCACTATTAGGCTACTTAGTGTTAAGCCAATATTTTAGACATGTAGTTCTTACAATTTAGGAAGGGGTTTTTGGCATGAAGGTTTACTTAAACTTCATAATGAAACCACCTTTGTAAAATGCAAGAAACACACACGAAAATAATCATGAACACACTCAACATTTTGCGACCCATCACCGAGTACAAAATTGCCAAAAATTTATATTCAATGTTTTATTATATTATTTTGACTTTCAGACGAGTTATTTTCTTTCTCGAGCGTGGCTCGCTATATCCGATGCATTATATGTATAACTAATGTATATTTTTTTGTAAATGGGCTGAAGCGTATTCCACTCTCTGCTCTCAGCCTGCATTTGATTCCACTTGTGTTTGACACAGTTTAACTTACGTGTGCATATTTTATTTATGTATATTTTTACTTTCGAAGAAAACTGTAGAAGCTCGTTTAAAAAACGTATCATTATTTCTTAATTTATTTTAATCATGATCTATTTATTATTATCATTTGTTTTCCATGTTATAGATATTTTTAGCTGCTTTCATTTCGTATAGGTATGTTATTTAACAAAAAATACAAAAAAATAACAAAAATAAATAAATACCGGTCTTCTACAGATTTCTTAATTTTACATAGCACTTCGTTACTTAAGTAACCTAGAACTAGGGGCTATATTGGATTCTAAAATTCGTACAAATTATGTCTATGTATTTTTGCCCCGACGATGATGACGCGAAACTTTGTATTTTCATTATTATATTACAGTAATAATCAACATGTTATTTTTCTATTTTATTATTGGACTTTTCTATCAGAAATATTTGAATATAAATCGTGCTGTATTTGGAATTTGGATATGCGTTTTGAAAACTCTCTAGGTACTTATTGTTATTAATTTCCACAAAAATGTAATTGCTATGATGTAGCGAATGTTGTATAGATAAATATCAATTTTATATTTTGTATATAATTATTTTTCTTGTATAAATTAATCAAAATAGACTTAGATCTGCGGATGTTAGGTGGACAATCATGCTGAGCGATTTTCTATTTTTGGGTTGACACAAATTAAGAACCCACCAAAAAATTAAGTAATTTAGTACATTTAACAGATTTTTCCGTCGGATAGGTACTAACAATATATTTTGCGGCTATGAGATAATTATTAGGTAATATTCACATAGATCGCTTCTAACACCACCCCTATATTTCGTTTACGATAAGACATTACATGTACGCCGTGACGCCATTATTTAAAAACACGCTAAGAACAACATATTATTTATTGTCAGCAATATTTACTATGTTGTTGTACATATTTACACCTACTACCTCCCTGGGGAAGTTGCAAAACGTAATGAACAGTTTTCTTGTAACCGGCTGTCTGTGTTGCCAATAATAAAAATAATACCAATGTGATAAAACTATCAAGCGCGCTCCCCATGATCAAATATAATAATTTAAATAATGGAAACAAAATGGCCGACTAGAATGTTTTGAGTACAAACAAACACACAACATCACTAACAGCGTCGTATTAGTATTATATTGAATGTAAATGATCTCACTTCATTGTCAC
Source organism: Phthorimaea operculella (assembly GCA_024500475.1). Classification (NCBI taxonomy): domain Eukaryota; kingdom Metazoa; phylum Arthropoda; class Insecta; order Lepidoptera; family Gelechiidae; genus Phthorimaea; species Phthorimaea operculella. The sequence goes on along the minus strand of JANFCV010000188.1, from coordinate 387,019 downwards.
ACGACCATTTCAGTAATTTGTCATTACTACTTGTCTATTTGTTCACAAATTATGTATAAAAAAATATAATAATTATTTATTAAACAAAATTTACACTAAATTTACGCTACTATTAAATTATTCGACAACTTATTATGTAATCGAGTACCAAATTTTTTGTAAGAAAGTTGAATGATAAATTACTAACCTGGACTAAATAATTTTACCAAAAAATTAATCATTACGTAACAGAAAAATACGACATTATTGTATCACCATGTCATTCAAACTTGCTTTCATGGAGTAAACGTAATATTTTTAAATGAATTCTAATAATAATACTAAATAAATATTTCAAATATGGTATGCTAAATAAAAAGATATGTTATCGACTGATACATTCGTCTCATCACAAAAGACTTTAATAAATGAAGAACAAAACTTATAAAAGTGTGTCTTTCTATTCAACATGCCATATAAAAAATTAAATAAAAGTTATTTCATCATATTATTTTAACATCATGATATCAAAGGTGGCAATACAATATATTCCCATTTTGGGCCCTCATCAAATCTCATGTCCCAAAAAGGCCCTTCTCAATTTTTTTTCTAATTTAATGGAGATAAGTTACTAGTTACTAATTTATTAGAATTTTTTAATTTGAAAACAATATTCTATAGAAAAAAGACATAAAGCTTAGTCACTTAATTTATAAATAAATGTATAATAAAATAACGTAAAATAAAATCTTCAGAAATATTGTTTGCAAATAATTTCTCTATATAAATTATTAACTAGAAACTTGCGCCCGATATGCATAAAATTTTATTGTAAATTGTTTTAGGTATGGATGTTATAATAAGGATAGTTGTAACGTATTATCATTTGTAAGTATAATGTTTGTTTTAGTAATGACAGTCTGATCTCTTATGTAATGGATGCGTGTTGAGTTTTGAGACGGCCTCCGAGACTGCCGTTGTTCCGTCGGGCGCCACACTCATTAAAACTCGAAAATGCCTCTACTATTGACCCGCTATGTATAAATGAAGGTTCACGCCCGCTCCGAGTTTATAGAGACTGTCCGTGCTCAGCAGGATTTTAAGGAAATACGGCAAATTAATTGGACACAATATGGGTCTCTCTGAAGCTCTGTACAAATAAAATTAACGTCTGTACAGTTGGATAAAACATGGCATTTCTAAGAACAATATTATTTAATATTTATTGTATCTCGGTGAGACTGTAGGTTGAAAGAAATTGTAACTGTTATATCTTGGCAACGCGATGTTTTGCGGTAAAACGTACATACAATTTTTTGTTTGTATTGATATTCTATTACGAAAAAAGTGCGGCTCGTTAATGTTCGATAAGAATTTTGAAATGGGACTAATTTGCCGCATCTCCTTTACTTTAGCTGTGGTTTCTAGTAGGGGAGTGCCCGATGCTTACGTCAGCTACAATACGCTCTGGACTTATGCGCCTCTGTCAATCCTGCCTCGACTATGTCAACAAAATAGCTTATTTATTCGAGAAATTATTTATGTATCACAAATTCTTTATTATTTATTCTATAGAAAGTGCTTTTCGAACGGTTAAATCGTACCAGTGTTTTGACTTTTGCTTCATTCAACATTTCGCCTGCGTTTAAAAATAGAATACTCTTTATTACTTTTTATTGTAAAGGATGTGGCGCGTGGTTGGATATATCGTTTCTTAGTCCAATGTTTTTTTTATTGAACAACTTTCCACGCGCCGAAGCGATTTTAAAGACCTGATTTTTCGTTGTTTCGCGTCTTCGCGACCGAGAGTTACATGGGTGACCGCTACGACGGGACGCTTTAAGAGTACAAATTCTGTATAAGCCCCTACATGAGTGTTAATTCTAAATGTATAATTTTAAAACACGAAACAGGGACAGGTATCGTCTGAGTACGAAATTAGTGTAATGAAAGCGCGCGGGCGACAGGTAGTGGCCAATACAGTCATCTCTGCCTTCGATGTTGTCTTCTGTAACCTATTGCTACAGTGACGTTTAATTTGCTATCTTCCTCTTACTGTTCTAGTAGACGTGACAGTATCACTGTAACGATAGGGTACTCTCTAGATTGTGTGTCGCAATGTACGCGCGCACATTAGATAAGAAAATGTGTTATTAGAAAATTTAAATCGCAATAAATTGTCCTTAGCCGGCGCGCTCGCTGCCCCGCGCCTGTTGAACCAACTTAGTCACTGTAAAAAATATTAGTCCGGCGATGTAAAAAAATATCAGTTGTAAATATTGGAGCCAAAAATTTTATACAAATTAATTGTTTCGTAAAGTAATTCTTGGACCAAGTTGATGGCGGGGCGGCGAGCGGACGCTTGGCAGACTGCGTAACTTCCGCCGAGCTTGGCGCGTTCGATGTTTCTGAACGAATCTTGCCAAGTTAGCAGAGATTGTTGTGTATTCTTGGACGAAACTTGACTACTTTAAGGCAAGATGATTAGGAATGCAGCAGAGCTGGTATCTATGGATAAATTCTCTCATGCAATCCTTTTATACCCCGCTTTAAGGTACCAAGTTAACAGAGAATGCGCAACGTAATTTTCGTTCAGAAGTATTTGAACGCTTCAAGTTAGAGTTGTAGACCTTACGGGCGAGGCAGTCAATCGTTGTCTGAATGTAGAGGCAAACATTAGGTACTTTGTGACTCTGCCGATGTGACTAGGCAGCATTATTCGATGTAATTGACGAAACGTGGCACATATAATTTACTATATGTAAAAAAAGTTATAGAATTAATTTAATAAAATTATAAATAAAATTTTCTGTTGTATTATTTGTTTGGCCCTGTCGGAAAAAACACATTTAAGGCGAGTCTCCTCCTCGTAATGTTTTCAAAACATCCGATAAAACAAAACACATCATCGATATAAGCACATTGCAGCGTCAATATAGATGCCGCAATGTATGTCGATGTTTTCCGTTTTGTTTGGAAAACACTAGCAAGAGACTCGACTTTATTACCTTGTAAGGTTTGAAATACACCGTGTTCTGGATAAAGGAACCAATGCTGAAAAACGCTTTTTAGCGATCTCCCACAAAAATTCACGATCAGCTGACGGGCTTGGTGTTGGGTCTTTGGCTCGTTTTCAGCATTGGTCTCATAGTGAAAATTGTTCGGATCGATGCCCAGAACAATGTGTCCAATTTAATTCATTTCCTCCGAAACGCCGTGTATATTCGTCGTTTAGTAGGTAGTCTCCTGGCTGCTTATGTTCTCCTAGTACCTTTTCAATTTGAGACGAGTACTTTTAGCAATTCGTTTGGAGTTTGTTTCGAGTAGACAACAAACTACACACGGTCTGCGTATGTGCTCTTAGTATCTTTTCAATTTATTAGCTCCTAGTACTTTGAAGAAAAAGTACCTACTCTTAAGAATTTTCTGAGACACCTGCTCTCCTGGTACTTTCATAAATTGAACTCCTAGTATCTACTTTCATAAATTGAGACACACTCCTACTTAGTACTTGTAAGAATTTATAAAGAATCCTGCACTCCTGGTAATTTCCTAATTTATTTACACAGCTGTTTTTTAAGCACTTTTAAGGCGCAAGTTCCACAAATGAGACGAGCTACGTGAGACGCAAAATGACATCTGTCAGATCAGACAAACGTTTTTCGGTGAAGTGAGACGTGCATCACTTCACGACACTTGAAACCGTTTCCATATTAAATGTATGAAACAGAAGAGACAAAGCTACACACACGAGTCTTGCGTCGCATCGATGACGGCTGACGAACACTTGTCTGACAGATGCCGCCCTACGCGTCACGACGCTCGCCTTCTCTGTAGAGCTTGCGCCAAAGGGAGAATAAAGAAATAGAAAGACAGTCAATTGATAAATATTTTCTTTTATTATGCTAAATCGACACTGGCATCGACCAGCGAATGGCCAGAACATTGCAACTATTCGACTGAATTTACACAATTAAACACGACAAAACATTGGCCTACTCTTTGGTTATGACATGAGATATCGTCGGGGGCTAAATCTTAGTATGGTTATAAATGAAAAAAGAATTGTTAATATGTCATGCAATTTTTGGAAACTTGCAAAATTTTCCACCGCAGGCAGGATTCGAACCTGCGACCTTCGGCATCTGTACTGCCGACGCCACTACCAACTGGGCTACCGCGGTTCTAATCAAGCCTGTGAATTTTGCAAGTATATCTTGTCCACTATCGCGTGGATGGGCTCCATCTACTGGGATAGTTTTACAACTGATTCCCAGCGACTAATTCATTCTTTGCAGATTAAATGTAGTCAAAGCGATGAAAACCCGCGATAAATTGAATACCAAATTTATAAAACACTTCTCGTGTTAGGTATACAATTTTTGGAAAGTGAACACGAGAAGTGTTTTAAAATTTGGTATTCAATATGTCATGCATCGACCGGGGCACGAACCATCGCTCTGCCATCAATTCTTGCCAATTTTCAATCTCATGATGCTGCTCTCCAAGCGATGATTGACGTCTTAGTATGGTAGTTGGCGAAAAAGTGCTGATGATCAAAATGTTGTGTGAGTCTCGTAATTGCTTGCAAAGGTTACAACCATCTGGTATCGCAACTTACATAAATAACGGCCTCTAAGATTGCTATCTTTTATAGCAACTGACGTGATTATTATTTTTGTGATAAATAGGTTAGCGTGCAATTACCAATCTCCATATTGAACCGTGTTTCAGGCTAAATACAATTAAATATAGGCTTTTAACAAGGGGAATAGATGGCCTTATTTATAAAGTTGCGGGCAAACGCCTGGGAAAGGCCTGACTGAGCCCATATTACAGACTAATGATGGAAAATTGAAAAAAGATTTAGCCCCCGAACATAATTTACAACTGGAGTAAATGAAATGGCACCAACTACAACATCGCAATTTACATAATATACAATACCCAATTGACTCTTACACTAGGTGAGTATTATTAATATCAACACAACATAATTTTTCACAATAAATTCAACGAAAATTGCACAAATCTTTTATTTTAAGGGTATTCTATTTTATACATGTGGGATGAGACTTGAGAAAAATGTAGACAATTCAGAAACCAATTTCTCAAAATTACTGGTTATTCTAATTATCTAGTTCGTATGTTTACAGACAGTGGCATTAAGTAAATTGACTATACTATAGTCTGCGACTCGCTGCAGTTGGGGTCATAAAACGTGGAGTAAAGGTCAAAATAAAGACCGAGCGCAGCGGCGTCGTAGTGCACCGTCAACGTCAACGTCGTTCATATTATGACCGGTTTGTATGGGGATGCCAGAAAGAGCGGCGCGCCCTCCATACTACGAACGACGCTGTCACGTTGACGGCGCACTACGACGCCGCCGTTAACGGTCATTATTTTGACCTTAATAATAGCATAGCAACAATGCTAACAAATTATATGTGTTTTCAAAGCAGGGTAATATTTATTACTCTTAAGATTGTATTAGAATGTGACTTTCTTAAAGAGAATCTTGTAAATTCCTACTAAGAAATAAATGCTTTGAATTTTGAATTTTTTACTCCACGTTTTATGACCCTGGCTGCAGCGAGTCGCAGATTATAGAATAGCCCACTATACATTGTGTAACAAAGTGTATTTTTATGACAAATTCCGATTTTAGTAAAACTTTAGCCCCAAAAAATAAAGATTTGATGACATAACATTGGTAAAATCGTAACTCGAATATGCGAGCACCAAACAATAAAATAGCAACAACATAATTACATTCAAACAAGCACGCTGTAAAATCATTAGAGGAGACAAATCATTATTAAAATAGTGATAACTTTTATAGCCACACAGCAATTGAACATTACATCGACATAGAAAGATAGGTTGATTTGATTCTTCAAAAGTGAAAACCTGTAGAATTTTTGTCCTTTTGATGACGAAAAACTTTTCCGTAGAAACATGAAAAAGTTGTAATCGACAACTGCCATTTTTGAATTCGAAAGGCAGGTTACAAAAGCTTTTTTCGTATTAAAGCCACATTCCATAGGAAATGTTATCTTTTTATTTTCTCATGGGGACAAAACATATTTACAGGGATTTTCACTCTTGCATTCATATCCTGATAAATAAATAACATATGGCAATATAATTAATTAATATACCATATCATATGGTTCGAAGACGAATCAGCTAAAATCATATTTCAGCTAACTGCAACAGGATTTATTTTTTATTTTGTTCATTATTTCACTTTAAAAGTGAGAAGTTTCAACCAACTAATCTAAAGTGCAATTCTAAAAAACCAACAAAGAAAATTTTATTTTCAGAACCAACAAACCATTCTTTTAATCACTGATACATAGTTTATCAAGTACCTAAGTTTAGTAATAGTATATTCAAAATAAGGGAGAACCTTTTAGGGCTGAACCACAAAACAGTTACATTCCCAGACCACAATTACAGTTACACACCAATTTATATGCCATACCGATTTATATTCAATTCATCTTAGTACCATACATTACCTATCTTATATCCTCGCTAACTTGGCCCAATTTTTTAAAGGTTTTTTATCAGTGCTGAAGTATTTTATTATTATTTATTTTATAGAAGATATATTTAAGGAATCACCGTGAGTTATTTTATTACGAAGCATATTTCGCTAATTTAAAACGTGACCAAAACTTTGCAACTTACTGTTTAAGAAATATGTTACTGTCGTATTTATAAATTGTACATCCCTGAGAACTTGCCAATTTTAAAATTTAGATTAATATATCATTCAAACATGAAACATTTAAGTAAATAATATGCATTTCATAGTACTAACACTTAAATTTATTTTTATGAAAGTAATAAGTAGTTTCTACATGAAACAATAATTTAATAAAACCATTGATATTACAAGAAAAATAATACAACGACTTCTAATATTTTTTACCGATTTTCTATACGCCCTCTGTAAACAATCGACAATTAAGGTTATTTTTGCTCTAAAAAGCTCAATGCTTGTAACAATTTAACACTAGACTAAAATCTAAGTAAATCTAAACTATATTAGGAATGTTGCTGTGAGCATTTCTAGGTATTTACTGTGTTTTTTTAGTAGTAAATTTCAAACCATAGCTATGCTTCATTTTACTATAAACCCATCATTCAGAAAAATAGATAACACGTACATAATCATAGTTTGTAATAGGCTATTTGCCTATTATAGAAACCAGAAATTGGGAAGTAATTTCACACGAGCTGCATTGAATCTACGAGCTATCGTGTTTATTCGATCAGTGAAATTTTGCGTCAAACTTAATAACAATCGTAATGTTATATTATAATTTATAGACCCAAGAAATATTCCAAATATTTCTTAGACACATTCACATAAATTATTTTACCCTAAGTCTTCCCGATTTCAACAATTTGAAACCCAAGACCGTTTTATTACAATCAGATAAAAATTAAGTAAAATGGGAATGCAGAGGTGAGTGGGTTTTACATTTTAAAACTCACTATATTCAGGAATTCTGTTGCCTTTAGGAAGACAAAAAACAATATCCACCTTATCATTTGATCAATTTTATAATTCATGGCATGTTTATGGTAACTCTCAAACCTCCTAGAAATTTTAAAGTCCCTGATTTCTTTCTTCGCCTATCATATATCACCAAAATCCGACTACTTTGTATACTTGCTTTACAATTTTATTACAACACCAATCCAAATTCAAACAATTTGCATAATATCATGTGGTATAATTATCATACTATATTTATCAAATCATATTGCACAAGTTGAATTGAAAGCTAGAGTCGCGTATTCATTTAACGAAATTGTTGCAGTTTTTGTTGCCGCGGGACAATGTTGATAAACAATGTGTCTAAACAAACACCGTCCACACTAGTTCAAATGTTGCAGATATAATGTATTCAAACATGGAAATCTCCGCCGGCAACAAACGTGAAGTTGCCGCGGTTGCTACGTAACACGCGTGAAGTTGTTGATATACATTGTTGCGAGTCAAATGTTGCTAAATGAATATGCCTTAATGCTACCAATTTATTCTTGCATTCGAATTATTGTTAAAAATTTTAGACTTATTTAAGCCTGGTAACTTCATTTTTCAAAATCATTTTTACCAATACTCGTCTATGGCCATCATGTCAGCGGAAAAACATCCAACCGTCACTGCATTGAGTATTACGCCAAAATGGAGACTTTTCTTAGTGGATTTCAGTCCCTGTGACAGACAATTTCACCTACTCATCGTATTCTTAAACTTTTATCAGAATACGATACAACCAAAGACATCCAACTGACACTTTATCGACACAAAATTGAGACCTTTGAGACATTTTATAATTCGGGCCCTGTATTATCATCATGTCACCTACTTGTCGTATTCTTGTACGAGTTGCACGCTGTCCTCGTCGCGAAGGTCCAGAGGTCGTCTCGGGCGCGGATGTTGCAGGATGGAGAATTTCTCCGTTTGGTTGGATTGCTTCTTGCGCAGCGCGTTGCGGAGGTGGCTTTCGCCTGGAAAGATGAAAAAGGAAGAATTTTGATAATGCACTACACATTCTTCTTCTTCGAGTGGGATACTAAGTCGTCCAATGATGAAGTATCAATGATGAAAGATCATCTGGATCTAATATAAGCAAGGGCGTTCCACAGGGGCTCGATTCTTGGTCCTTTCTGTTCCTTCTATACATTAATGATGATGACGAAATGACTCACCAGGTAAGGATAGCGGACGGCCACACAAGCTCAAGTCGTGCGATCTTGGTGAAGCTGATCTGGAAGACCTGGGTCGGCCCGGCGCGTTATTGTTTCGCACCTCATCATTCCTGGTGCCTCGTCTCGGTGACCGGCTACCGAAGTCCTGGATTGAAGGAGGATTTCAGTAAATTGATTTGAGCATTAAAGTACCCCTTCATGTTTCTTCACTTCGTGTTACGGCAATTCGAACAGGCCATATTTTATAGCTGTCCAACCCATACTAGAAGACACGTCAACAAAGAAATAGACCTTTACGTCATAGCATTAGCATGATTTTGACAGCTGTCAAATATAGCCTGTTCAAATGGGCGTACTGTCCGATATAATAAATACTACGTGCAAAAAATTTAATACAGTGCGGTTCGGGTTAGTGTTGTAGTAACAACTGTAACAAGCATATTCGAGACATGATTGATTATTTCTGTACACCAATATTTCAATACATAGTATAAAATAAGTTAATAAATAACGCTTAAGAATTTAGGTACGTTACTATAATATAGTTTACTATGATAAGCTTCAAACTTCAATAATTTTCAATAGCATTAAGTCATGGAACGATAACTACGCATGGTATGACTTTAAGATAACATGTAACGAATTATTTTCTAGAGTAGCATGTGCATGTTAATCTAATACTAACTACATAACTAAAATAATGCGACATAGATCGTGTCCGTAAAAGAAGCTTGATCTACTTCTGTTACGAAATTATGAAGCCAACTTTGTCAATATGAAGCAAAAGCACAGGTTACATAATAGAAATAAACAGTAAAAAAATACAAAATAGTCCTTGTAATCTTACAAAGTTGGCTTCGTATTAAAGCAGAAGCAATAAAAGTACTAATCCAGAAACATCTTTCAAATAAGTAATAGTTACATAGAGCTTTAGATGTGTCTGAATTTCTCTTTCATTATTCATAGACTGAGAAAAGCCTATCTTAGATTAGACCATAATCATTTTAATCAGAAGTAGGACCTACAGCTTCCAAGACAGGTTTTTCTCAGTAAAGACTGATTTACACTTCGATAGTAGCGGGACAGATATTTCTTTCTACGTTTGTCAGTCGAAGTATCAATCAGCCTAAAGGCATAACTCCTGCTCGTGTTTTTTTTTTCCAAGCTAAATACAAAACTGTAGAAAAAAAAACATCGATGTACATTGCATGCGTCTTTTATAGAAATATGGATGGCCACGCCGCAATATATATCGATGTTTTGTGTTTTGTTTAGTTAACACACGAACAGGAGACACGGCCTTAAGGACAGCACATTAGTAAGGCAATGTTAGTAACCTTGTCGTGTGAATTGACCGAGTAAGCGCTATAGGAGAGCTGGCTGCCGCCGAAGTCAAACGCCGACGTCGCGCGGTACGACAGCGAGTCTGTATTAGTAACGCAATGGTAAACTTAGTAAGGCTATGGTAGACTTGGTAAGGCTATGGTAAACTTGGTAAGGCTTATGGTAGATTCAGTAAGGCTATGATAGACTTGGTAAGGCTATGATAGATCTAGTAAGGCGTTAATTGTCTAGTAATATAAGATTTGCTAAGGAAATAGACGTCTGAAATCGTAGATCTGGTAAATAAAATCACAAGTAGGTAAGATTATAACCGAGATGTGACCTTGGAACTGTTTAGCATTTCGAAAGATCACTTTTGCTTAAAAACAAAAGCTGTATATTACTGTCTCTTTCACACTTCTCATATAACCTTGTCGTGTGAATTGACCGAGTAAGCGCTATAGGAGAGCTGGCTGCCGCCGAAGTCAAACGCCGACGTCGCGCGGTACGACAGCGAGTCTGTATTAGTAACGCAATGGTAAACTTAGTAAGGCTATGGTAAACTTAGTAAGGCTATGGAAGACTTGGTAAGGCTATGGTAGACTTGGTAAGGGTATGGTAGATTTAGTGAGACTATGGTAGATTCAAGAAGGCTAAGATAGATCTGGTAAAGCTTGGATAGATTTAAAGGGCCATGACATATCTAATGCAGTAAGACAATAATGATTTGGTAAGCACGCAAATTCTGCGGACATTTTTTCTTAGCTAGTATAAATTACACTTTGGAAAAGGACAGCTGTATACTGTCTTTTTCACACTCCTTATATAACCTTGTCGTGTGAATTGACAGAGTAAGCGCTATAGGAGAGCTGGCTGCCGCCGAAGTCAAACGCCGACGTCGCGCGGTACGACAGCGAGTCTGTATTAGTAACGCAATGGTAAACTTAGTAAGGCTATGGTAAACTTAGTAAGGCTATGGTAAACTTAGTAAGGCTATGATAAACTTAGTAAGAGTAAGGTAGATTCAGTAAGGCTATGATAGATTTATTAAGGCTATGACATACGTAATCTAGTTAGTAAGACAATATAGATTTGGTAAGTTATTAATATATTTTGTAAGCCTATGGTAGATTTTGATGATGTGCCGGTAAAAATTATACTTTGGAAGAAAACAGCTGTATATTCCTGTCTCTTTCACTCTGCTCATATAACCTTGTCATGTGAATTGACCGAGTAAGCGCTATAGGAGAGCTGGCTGCCGCCGAAGTCAAACGCCGACGTCGCGCGGTACGACAGCGAGTCTGTATTAGTAACGCAATGGTAAACTTAGTAAGAGTAAGGTAGAGGCTATGCTAGATCTGGTAAAGCTATGATAAAACTGTGACATAATAGTCTACTAAGACAATATAGATTTGGTAAGTCGTTAAAAGAATTAGTAAGCCTATGGTAGATTATGATGATGTGATGGCCACAAATTTCAGCATACATTTTTCTTAGCTAGTCGGTAAAAAGTACACTTTGGAAAAAGACAGCTAAATATTTCTGTCTCTTTAACTCTGCTCATATAACCTTGTCGTGTGAATTGACCAAGTAAGCGCTATAGGAGAGCTGGCTGCCGCCGAAGTCGAACGCCGACGTCGCGCGGTACGACAGCGAGTCTGTATTAGTAACGGTATACTTAGTAAGGCTATGGTAAACTTATTAAGGCTATGGTAAACTTAATAAGAGTATGGTAGATTCAAGATGGCTATGATTATGATTAAAGGTAGGTTAAAGAAATGGCGATAATTTCTATAAAAATGATATTTTGGTATAACAGCGAGTCTATATTAGTAACGCAATGGTAAACTTAGTAAGGCAATGATAGATCTAGTAAGAGATTAATCACCTAGAAAGGCTTAGATATTATGAAGCTAATGGTGGAGTTGGTAAAGTAATGGCCGAGATTTTAGAGAAGACTTTTCTCCGCCAGCCATATAAAATGACAGCACTATATTCCTGTCTCTTTCACTCTGCTCATATAACCTTGTCGTGAGAATTAACCGAGTAAGCGCTATAGGAGAGCTGGCTGCCGCCGAAGTCAAACGCCGACGTCGCGCGGTACGACAGCGAGTCTGTATTAGTAACGCAATGGTACACTTAGTAAGGCTATGGTAAACTTGGTAAGGCTATGGTAGATTTAGTAAGGCTATGGTAAATTTAGTAAGGCTATGGTAAACTTAGTAAGGCTATGATAAACTTAGTAAGAGTAAGGTAGATTCAGTAAGGCTATGATAGATTTATGAAGGCTATGACATACATAATCTAGTAAGACAACATAGATTTAGTATAAGTTATTAATAGATTTAGTAAGCCTATTACAGATTTTGATGATGTACTGGCCGCAAATGTAGCGTTTTTTTTTAGCTACCAGTAAAAATAACATTTTAGGAAAAGACAACTGTATATTTCTGTCTCTTTCACTCTGCTCATATAACCTTGTCGTGTGAGTTGACCGAGTAAGCGCTATAGGAGAGCTGGCTGCCGCCGAAGTCAAACGCCGACGTCGCGCGGTACGACAGCGAGTCTGTATTAGTAACGCAATGGTAAACTTAGTAAGGCTATGGTAGACTTAGTAAGGCTATGGTAGATTTAGTATCAAAGGCTATGGTAAACATAGTAAGAGTATGCCAGATTCAGTAAGGCTATGATAAATTTATGAAGGCTATGACATATAATCTAGTAAGACATTATATATTTGGTAAGTAATTTATAGATTTAGTACCTTAGCCTAAACTAGATTTTGATAATGCGATGGCCACAAATTCAACGTACACTTTCTCTTAGCTAGCCGGGAAAAATTACACTTTAGAAAAAGACAGCTGTATATTTCTCTGTCTCTTTTACTCTGCTCATATAACCTTGTCGTGTGAATTGACCGAGTAAGCGCTATAGGAGAGCTGGCTGCCGCCGAAGTCAAACGCCGACGTCGCGCGGTACGACAGCGAGTCTGTATTAGTAACGCAATGGTAAACTTAGTAAGGATATGATAGACTTGGTAAGGCTATGGTAAACTTAGTAAGAGGATGGAAGATTCAGTAAGGCTAAGATAGATTTATGAAGCCAAGGCTATGACATATATAATCTAGTAAGACAATATAGATTTGGTAAGTTATTATTAGACATAGTGAGCCTATGGTATTATTTTCTGAGATGGCCGGTAAAAATATCATTTTATAGAAAGACAGCTGTATATTTCTCTGTCTCTTTTACTCTGCTCATATAACCTTGTCGTGTGAATTGACCGAGTAAGCGCTATAGGAGAGCTGGCTGCCGCCGAAGTCAAACGCCGACGTCGCGCGGTACGACAGCGAGTCTGTATTAGTAACGCAATGGTAAACTTAGTAAGGCTATGGTAAACTTAGTAAGGCTATGGTAAACTTAGTAAGAGTATGGTAAACTTACTAATGCTAAGGTAGATTTGGTAAGGCTATGGTAGACTTGGTAAGGCAATGATAGTTCTGGTAAGGCGTTAATTTTCTAGTAATATAAGAATCTAAGGAAATAGACGTTTGAAATGGTAGATCAAGTAAATAATATGACTAGTAGGTAAGATAATAACCGAGATGTGACCTTGGAACTGTTTTAGATTATTTTTAGCATTTTAAAAGGTCACTATAGTAAGGCTAAGGTAGACTTGGTAAAGCAATCATAGATCTAGTAGGGCTTAGATAATATGAAGCTAATGGTGGATCTGGTAAAGTAATGGCCGAGATTTTAGCGTAGACTTTTCTCCGCCAGCTATATAAAATGACAGCAGTATATTTCTGTCTCTTTCACTCTTCTCATATAACCTTGTCGTGAGAATTGACCGAGTAAGCGCTATAGGAGAGCTGGCTGCCGCCGAAGTCAAACGCCGACGTCGCGCGGTACGACAGCGAGTCTGTATTAGTAACGCAATGGTACACTTAGTAAGGCTATGGTAAACTTGGTAAGGCTATGGTAGATTTAGTAAGGCTATGGTAAATTTAGTAAGGCTATGGTAAACTTAGTAAGGCTATGATAAACTTAGTAAGAGTAAGGTAGATTCAGTAAGGCTATGATAGATTTATGAAGGCTATGACATACATAATCTAGTAAGACAACATAGATTTAGTATAAGTTATTAATAGATTTAGTAAGCCTATTACAGATTTTGATGATGTACTGGCCGCAAATGTAGCGTTTTTTTTTAGCTACCCGGTAAAAATTACACTTTGGAAAACGACAGCTGTACATTTCTGTCTCTTTCACTCTGCTCATATAACCTTGTCGTGTGAATTGACCGAGTAAGCGCTATAGGAGAGCTGGCTGCCGCCGAAGTCAAACGCCGACGTCGCGCGGTACGACAGCGAGTCTGTATTAGTAACGCAATGGTAAACTTAGTAAGGCTGTGGTAGACTTGGTAAGGCCATGGTAAACTTAGTAAGGCTATGGTAAACTTGGTAAGGCTATGGTACACTTGGTAAGGCTATAATAGACTTAGTAAGGGTAAGACAAAATTAAGAGAATCGCAGATCTAGTAAAGAAATGGCGACAATTTCTGTGTACACCTTTCTATAAAAATGAAATTTTGGTATAACGCGAGTCTGTATTAGTAAGGCAATGGTAAACTTAGTAAGAGTATGCCAGATTCAGTAAGGCTAAGATAAATTTATGAAGCCAAGGCTATGACATATACATATTAATACTATGACATATATATAATCTAGTAAGACAATATAGATTTGGTAAGTTATTATTAGACATAGAGTGAGCCTATGGTATTTTTTTCTGAGATGGCCGGTAAAAATATCATTTTGTAGAAAGACAGCTTTATATTCCTGTCTCTTTCACTCTTCTTTTATAACCTTGTCGTGTGAATTGACCGAGCAAGCGCTATAGGAGAGCTGGCTGCCGCCGAAGTCAAACGCCGACGTCGCGCGGTACGACAGCGAGTCTGTATTAGTAACGCAATGGTAAACTTAGTGAGGCTATGGTAAATTTAGTAAGACTTGGTAAGGCTATGGTAAACTTAGTAAGGCTATTGTAAACTTAGTAAGGCAATGGTACACTTAGTAAGAGGATGGAAGATTCAGTAAGGCTAAGATAGATTTATGAAGCCAAGGCTATGGCATATATAATCTAGTAAGACAATATAGATTTGGTAAGTTATTATTAGACATAGTAAGCCTATGGTATTTTTTCTAAGATGGCCGGTAAAAATATTATTTTGTAGAAAGACAGCTTTATATTCCTGTCTCTTTCATTCTGCTTTTAGAACTTTGTCGTGTGAATTGACCGAGTAAGCGCTATAGGAGAACTGGCTGTCACCGAAGTCAAACGCCGACGTCGCGCGGTACGACAGTGAGTCTGCCAGGTACAGTTTATTAGTAAGTAGGTTTATTAGTACATAGATCCATAGATGCAAGGCAATGATAGTGGTAAATGATGCTTTGTTCACTAAAGTATGCTGACTCAAAAGTAGGTCCGACATAACGAACTTTCTTTCTACACTAAAGGCTATGTGACCTAATGCGACAATATGAAAAAAATAGTAGATCTAGTAAACTAGAGGTAAACACGATTTGAGAATACACCTTTCTTAGCTTGCCGGTAAAAATACAAATTAGCAGGTAAAAGACGGCATTATGTTCCTGTCTCTTTCACTCTGCTTTTAGAAATTATCGTGTGTGAATTGACCGTGTGTGATTATTAGTAACGCAATGGTAAACTTAGTAAGGCTATGGTAGACTTGGTAAGGCTATGATAGATCTAGAAAGGTTTAGATAATATGAAGCTAATGGTAGATCTGGTAAAGTAATGGCCGAGATTTTAGCGTAGACTTTTCTCCGCCAGCCATACAAAATGATAGCAGTATACCAGTGGCGAAGGGTCCATACAGACAGGCTGATTCCCATTCGCTTCCCATCGGCTTCCCTTTACAAAATTTACAAATACATACTTATATCAATCTACTTTCAGTTAGTACGTACATTTTTCCCTCCGGCCTACCTTCGATAAAATGCCACCCTTCGCCGCTGCAGTATACCTACTTATCTTGTAACTGTAAGTAACGTGGCGAAAACTTTATTGGTTTGTAGCCAAAACTCTTGCAATTATACATGAAATTCCTGGACATCATGTTTGGAATCGAATAAAACTACAGCCTTTTATTAATTTGTCCGAAAAAAGTCTCATAATTTTTATGTATTTGCCCATGAGACAATTAAATAACCATCGCGTTTCGAATTTAACACGCCACACACACACGATTGCATAATTACCAGGCATATATTATGTACCTACTAGGTGTGTTAGTAGTATCGTCAGCAAATCCACCTACCCATACCAACCAACTTTATACTGGATTTCATACAAATTATAAAAAAAAAACAGTACAAGTTGATCCTTTAAATAAAAACCAATATTACGCCTATATCCCTTTCAGGGTAGGCAGAGCATAAACGACTGTAAAAAGCGGCCATTTACACCACGTCTGACAAAAGTTTGAGATTCATTCAGGAGATTGGGTATCACCACAGAGACATGTTGTCAGCCTGTCGCCTAAAATTGAAATACACATCAACTCTCAAATCCCTTAGTCGCTTCTTACGACACCCACGGGAAAGATACGAGGTGATGCTATTCTATGCCGGCACCACACGGCAAATCCCTTTAATAGGTAGGTCTATTTGCTGGCGATAGTTCCTACCTACAACTCGCCTATGACCTATTGATTTTCAGTTTGTCGAGCATTCACTGGTTGTGTTTATGTAAATTTCATAGTGAACGATTTCGAACTAACCTTGATCTTTGGTATTTTAAAGCCGCATTAGGCAATGCAAGGTTGATAGGTTGAAATATCTTCACTAGAATAGAAATGTTCGATATCGGAATGAGAAATTAGGCCATGTTCGTTATGTAAACTACAACGAGGTTTATGTATTTTTTGTATTACAACTTAGGTAAAACGTACACAAGAAATCGGGAAATCTTGCTTATAGTACTTCGTATATTGAAATAGTGCTTATCAGTTTATTTTCTTACAGGTTTTTTTCAGCTAGCCGAAAACATATTGATGGTTAATTTGCACCGCAACGTGACTAAGAAATGATGATTTCGACAAGCTATGGTAGATTGTAGAATCACATTTCGTAAATAGTTTTGCCTGGCCGTTAATCGTAAACGAAAAACCTTACTTCTTTACATATCACGCCCATATCCCTTGCGGGGTAGGCTGAGCGCAAACGACTGTATATAACGGCCATATACACCACGTCTGACAAAAGCTTGAGAGTCACTCAGAAGACTGTGTATCACCATAGTGATAGGTTGCGAACTTGTCGCCTAAACTTGCAATACACATCAACTCTCAAATCCCTTAGTCGCTTCTTAAGCACCTACCTACGGGAAAGATATGGGGTGATGCTATTCTAAGTCGGCACAACACGGCAGCTTTTACTTTTACTTTTACTTACACACCACGTCTATATGCAATATCGATTACCAAACGCAATAAAAATTTAATCCGTTATCAATTCAATAACGAGGTCAGACCGTCGGGAAGTTTGATAATAAGCAAACATTACGCATAAGATACCGGTGTAATCGGCCAGTGCACTTACGACCGATATTCTAATATTTATTACGATATACTTGCAACACTTTTGGCTAGCTGGAAAATGTAATAGGTAATGCTTAAACTTTAATTTGCAAAATGTTCAAAAACCCAGCGCGCGCACGGCGGCGACTTTTGCCGGCAACTTATCAGAAGTCCCTTTTACACACGTGGAAAAGGACTAGAGATCCTTGAGTCGCCGAGCAACAATGTCGCCTGTGTAACCGAGGAGTATATTTTTTCTAAATTTGCCCTTTGCCAACCTAACATTCAGAAAGACATAATTAGGATGAAGCAAAACAATGTGATTGTGGATCGAGGACCTAATTTAGATAAAAAGTAGCATTTACCTCAATAAAATCATTGAAACCAAATTAGTAGTAAAATAAGCATTATTTTAGTTTGATAGAGAAGAACAGTAGTTAGATTGACATGTTTCCCTCTGCAAGAAAATATTATTTGAAAATTATGAAACACATAAATAAGATATTAATTGTTACTCATACGACAAATTATGATAATAAAATGATCTAATGAGTGATTGTTGTTTGTATCTCAATACTTGGTTAATTCAGTTAGAACGAGGTATTCAACAACTTATAACAAGTACATAAAAAGCACCATACCATGTGGCCAGCAACTGGTAGGCGGGGGAGACCGTATCATGTGCTCATGAACCTCCTTCAGGGTGAGGGGATCGTCTTCCACGAAGTCCAGGGCTGTGCTGCCAAACTCCTGGAACATTTGGGCATAGAATTGAAATAGGGCTTGGTAGGGTTTTTATTGTACACAGATTAAATTTCTTATAAATTAAGATACACCCTGAGCAGTATTGGTGGGTGACCTCTTCTGTAAATAAGTCTCATATCATCAGCATCAATAAATCCAATATGCTCCAGTTGATTTTCGATAAGTAACATTTTCAATATGTTTTGGTGTGTGAAGTGACCTGATCTATTATTTTATTTTGTACTCAGAATGAAGTGCTTAGATATGATGGAGCATTATTAACACTAAAGACTAAGTGCTAAGACTAAGAAAGACCTTCAATTACATTGGGAAATCAAAAGTGGAAGGGGGCTGCTCCTAAAGAGTAAATATTTGTTGCTTATTCACTTTTACTATCAAAAAACTACTACAAAACAATCCTAATACTAAGAAGCTTACAAATACTTCTTAAAATCATATACTATTTTTGATAATAATGTATTGTTTTCAGTGGATTGGCTTACCTGTGACATTAATATGGTATCATCACCAGACTCACACTCATCCGCATGGCTCTCAATCAGGCTTTCTCGACTCGCCATCACTTGCTGAAATAGAAAAACTCACTCTTTATACACAATCTGCTGTGCTTCCTGTAAATATTGAGGGATTTAATTAATACTTTAATAACTTACTAAAACAAATTAATTTGATTTATTTTACAGTTTCCATAGAAAAAATAACTGTTTACTCATTGTTATTGTTCAAGAGATTGTTTTTTCAAAAGAGTTCAGTATTTTTGGGTTGTTTTTAAATATTGTAAACACACAGCAGGAGAATTTGGAAAAGCTGTCTTTTACTGACCTTTTAAATCAGTGCAAAATATCAGCTACAGCTGTTCAAAATCATAACAATGTTATTGTTTCATTACTGAACCAGTTTCCTAATCTACAAATAGATTTAATCTCATTGACATGCATTGTATACCTACCTACAGTTTGCCAAAAAAATTCAATGAATCAATAGATTCTAAGCTGATAATAATCAGCAATACTGGATGTTACAAAACAACAAATAATGCCGAAAGAAGATCAAGGTTGAGTACCTTGAAACTGAACAACTTTCCTCATGGAACATGGGTCAAAATAAGAAAAAAAAATTTGGGCCTCAAATTCCCATTCCCATTGGTAATTTTACCAATCAGCTGATTTGAGTTACTACTAATGGCAGGTCCAACAATTAATTTCATATTTCGACCTTTGTTCCATAGGGAAAGTTGTTCATCTTACGGATTTGTGTGTTCTTCATGTTGTATTAATAGATCTACATGTGTTGCAAATATGCCTAGCATTATCCAGATTTGTTACAATCAACTACATAATTTGTACTTCCACTACAATGTTAAGTTGCTAAGTAGACATGATGTGTATGGTTATTCTGTTATACCTCATTGATTATGTTAAGTAGCTGAACATGCTTACTTGATTTTACTTTCACTAACACTGCGGAACCATGTTTTTGTCTTGTTTTTTTTACTATATTTTTATTCAGTTCTGGTTGACTAGCTAGCTCAAAAATTTTGTCATGTTCATCGAGTCGTCAGACATCACTTTAATCAACAGTTAAATATGTTTGTGTGAGAGAAAATAAAAATAAGCTCACCTGCAAATATGGGTTGTCTTGTCTAGATAACCTGAGGGCCTCCATATCCTGGGCGATATTTCTCGTTCGTCCTGGAGTCAATAAGACGGCTGCCGAGCTACCTATGGCTGTAGAAAGAAAACAGAATCAAGACTGCACAGAATTTATGCGTCAATTTTGCGACACGATATAAAAACATGAAATGTACACATACCAGCAAGGGAATCGCCGTTATCGTCCATCATTGTGATGCAGTTGAGGTTAAACCACTACAAAACACAATCAATACTAGAGGAATGCCATAAAAACGGTTTTTCCATACACGATAAATATTTCAGAGGGCCAATAGCCTACGCACGGAATTATAACTTTATTGCTGCGAAACTCGTTTTTCATATACACTAATCTGTTAGGGATAGTCTGTAGTCTAGTTTGTTTAAATCTGCAATGATATAGCTGATTTATATGCGCGCAAAATTAAAATTTTCATGATTTTTCCAAAAGAACACCAAAAAACTGATAACGATTGATTGACAGAATGACACTTGTGATTTCGTTCAGGAATTTCAATACAGATGTTTGCATCGTTATCGTTCAGAAATTGAGTTTTAGAAGTAACTACAGACTGGCAAAACTAGATGGCGCTATAAGACCATTATGAATAACTGACGTTAGATGGCGCTACATGTCGTTTCTAAATTCTGTGAATAGTATTTTTGGGGTTCCGTATGTGGTTCCGTACCACTGTCCCACAGAGTACCTTTTTATATGGGGGGGTAAACGAATTATAGATGTTCAGGAAGAGCTCGAGGAAGAGTAACTGCCTTACAAAGCTCGCTAAAATATGGCACCAGCACTCACACATAACAACGCAAATAACAACGTAGCGCAATATACACACACCGATACAAATATTCAGCAAAAATAAATATTTCTCAACTCATTTTCATATGTTTGCAGTTAGCCTACTCTAAAACTTGGTAGTATAATAAAGTAGTAAAGAACCAACGAGAGTGAACGAAAGAGGTGACCACGCGTATCTCTAACACGAGGACGGTGTTATGCGGAAGGTAGACATGAATTCAAGAACACGTCTCTATAAAGATTTTCAAGAAATGCTTTTCAAAAATTTTGGGAGAATTTTTTTTAACCTTACTTAAACTGCAAAATTCTAAAAAACGAAGTAAGTACTTTGTACGTTTCCTAGTGGGTACATTTTAGTTAGTTCAAAACTAAGTAATAAATCATAGATAGCAACCGGGACCTAAGGATTCACGTGCCCTCCGAAGCACGGAGCCATCTTCCTTTTCGCACAATTAGATCGTTCAGCCTGCAATTTTCTCAACAGAGTGCGAATAAATTCACGAAGAAATAAATGTCAATTCATAATATGATATTAGCCTACCTATATTCCATGTAAATGTCAAAATAGCAATTTTAGAATATAGTTGTTACTTGTATTTTAATTGACATAAAACATGATAGGAGATGATTTCAACTAAATTGTCTACAAAATTAAAAGATTACAGCTAAGCATAGAAGAAATTTCGAAGTATTTGTAGATATTTTAATCGAGACTTAACTAAAGATGCTCTGTGATGTCCAATACCCTTTTCTAAACCTATATTACAAAAGTGACAGCCCTATTCTAAAATTGCTATTTTTGTCAGCCACATGGAATTGAGGTCATTATCATGTATCTACTCATACAGTCGCAGTTGCAGGTAGTCGCACTGCCACTGCACCACATCATAATATTACATGCCAAATTTTAAAAGGTTAGATGAATAAAACTACTTTTTATGTTCCCTTAAAAATCACCAATTTATTCAGTTTTGGCGACTTTAATTTAAAAGTGATTCTGTTTTGCCATGTAGTGCAAGCGAATTTTCAAGTTCTCTTCAATTACTGCTTTGATGATTAGAATATCATGAGAGTTTTCAGGGCCGTGATTTTGTGACAAAAAGTTTTAAATATCCCGTTTTTCAAACAGGAACTGCATGTTTATTCAACCGATGTCTCCCTTTGTCAGTGGGCACGTAAATGTCTTCATGATTAAAATAAATTGAACAAATTTTACTGTATTTGCTCAGTATCCAATCATTTTCTTGTCTTTCTAGACGAACTGCTGCTATCCATTTGCTTTTAACGAGTTCGTTTACAGGGAGGCTAATAATGAATCCTACCGTAAAATTAATTCCGTGTGATGCCGCATAAGAATAGCCGGTGATGCCGGCTAGGAATAGCACTACCCCAATTCTACCCGTGGGTGCCGTAAAAAGCGACTAAGGGATACTCATCGAGGAAATGGGCAGCAGTGTTCCCTGTCAATGCAACATCATGCACTGCGCTCGCCAATCCGCCTGCCAAGCGTTGGAGAGGGGAGAAAAGGGGAGGCCCATGTCCAGTAGTGGACTGTAGTGATGATAGGGTTATGATAAAATTATTTAAATGGTCTTGATACAGTTTTTGAGGTTCTGGAATTGGTTCTTAATGTAAGTACACCTTTATTTCCGCACTGGCATCGCAAGAGTGGTTTGTCGAATAAAAAAAAACATAGTACCTAATTTTCGTGAGTACTTAACATACTTTTTCTAAGAAGGTAGCTGTTATTATATTTTACCATAACTTTTTCGTTAAAAATGTAAATTGTTATTCATTGTGACGAAAGTGTTGCATAACACCGTCCCTGGGTCGCGAAAACGCTGCTATTGCTATACAGGGTGTTAGGGACGGTGTACCGAAAACTTTGCAGGCATGATCAGACCATCAAACTGAACAACTTTTTCTATGGAGCCAATGGTGGGAAACGAGAAAAAATTTCCGACCTTCCATACAAAATTTACGATCAGCTTACTGACTTTGTATGGGAAGTCGGATTTTTCGTTTCATTAACTCCATAGTAAAAGTTGTTCAGTTTCATGGTCTGAGCACGCCTGCAAAGTTTTCGTTACACTACACCGTCCCTAACACCCCGTATAGTCGGGGAATTCTGGAAATTCAATGTATGGCGCCAGTTGAAGCACGCCTTTACAGCAATTTTTTTTTGCGATTAGATACCTTTAAGCATGTTGTTTGAAACCTTAAAAGCGGAGACCCTCCGCCCGTCCATCACCCCATTTTCTTTGAAATGTGTCAAAAATTATAAACTTTCCGGATTTATGAGTTAACTATAATAGTTACAAAAAAAGTGTCAAAGGACAAAATATTTCGTATTAAATTTGCTACTTAAATGTAATACATTTTTTTATTGTAACTCTTACGGTTTTCAAGATAAAACGATTTATACTAAAAAAACCTTTTCCTGGAAAATCTATGAATGGCGCCAGTTGAAGCACGCCTTTACAGCAATTTTTTTTTGCGATTAGGTACCTATAAGCCTGTTGTTTGAAACCTTAAAAGCGGAGACCCTCCGACTGTCCGCATCACCCCCATTTTCTATGAAATGTGTCAAAAATTATAAACTTTACGGATTTATGAGTTAACTATAATAGTTACAATAAAAAATGTATTACATTTAAGTAGCAAATTTAATACGGAATATTTTGTCCTTTGACACTTTTTTGTAACTATTATAGTTAACTCACAAATCCGTAAAGTTTATAATTTTTGACACATTTCAAAGAAAATGGGGGCTGTAAAGGCGTGCTTAAACTGGCGCCATTCATAGATTTTCAGGAAAAGGTATTTTAATATAAATCGTTTTATCTTGAAAAGAGTAAAATAAAAAGTGTAGTACATTTAAGTAGCAAATTTAATACGGAATATTTTGTCCTTTTTTTGTAACTATTATAGTTAACTCATAAATCGGAAAGTTTATTATTTTGACACATTTCAAAGAAAATGGGGTGATGTCTCTTTTAAGGTTTCAAACAACATGCTTAAAGGTATCTAATCGCAAAAATTGCTGTAAAGGCGTGCTTCAACTGGCGCCATACATTGGATTTCCAGAATTCCCCGACTAATACATAGGAGTTTACATTCGATGTTCTTATCAGTCAAGATATTAAAAGCACTCGAATTTGAGGAAATTTCTTTCATAAATTTTATGACTTGACAAATGTCATACCAAGCGTCTCGCCGAGTGACCAGTCAAGGAGGTACTAACTTTGCGCGGTTGGCCCTCTTTTTTTCCCCGCCCACCCCCGAGCCGCCCACTTTGGCTCTCATTCCGTGGGGCCAGTTTTGGAGCATAGAATTCTAGTTACACTTCCTTAGATGGGGGGGTATGACTGTATGACTATGGGTATGACTGTTCCGTACCCAAGGGCAAAGAGTATTTTATAGATTGGGTCAACTCTTTGGGTTTGGCCAGGGTTTTCTATGAAAGAAACTAGGATATTTTCACAGCACTACGGCCACATTGACAGTTTGACAGTTCATAGAGTATGCAAGCTGAAATACTGCTAAATTATTTTCTGTTACTTTCTTCGGAATTTCTTTTTTGAAAATCTAGTTACTTGCCTATAATTAGGTATAAGACTAGATAGAAGTCTGGTATCAGCGGTATACCTATATAGCGCTATGTTTTGCGGTGTAGTCCCTCACAGGGTTGGTGATGATGATGTGATGATACTGTAGCCAGCAGCATCCCTGTATCTTTCTCATAAAACCAAAGAACGCATCATGTAAGTGGAGAAAATGCTTTTAAATTAATCATCGAATAGACGAACTCTATTTTCAGTGAACAAAGTAATTAAGTCGGTTCAGATGGTCTGACGAAGACACGAAGTTCTCTAGCTCTTGGTATAGTCAAAGAAATAACGTAGCTACTTGCTGTATTGTTAACTCGTGTCGGAACCCCGCTCGATGCAAGTTAACAATGGTTATTAAACAATGTTAGCCTCGAACGGACAGGGCGCGAAATTTAAAATGTTACCTACATATTTATAAAATACAAATATGAGGAAAAATACAAGAACATTTTACTTGCAGTAAGAACCTAAATGTGGTCATACATAAATGGTACAATCACAGACGCACTCCTATATAAAATAATGTGGTTCAATATGAGCATCATAAAGTCAACACAATTTCATGAGTTGGTATAATGGAATACCAAACTCTACCCCTTAATGCATTTCTATTAATGTTCCAATGTTCATGATATAAAACTACCTACGCTGTGTTGAGTTGAACTGCACGGGAAACCATGGTGTTGAATCATCCAATCACATCTGATTTTCTGCACCTATATGAAAACTGAGCAGACAGATGTTTTAATTCTTGTCGTGGAGGATTGTGTAATAAAAGAGCTTTACTTACGATATGGGCGACAGGCGGCGCTCAGTATTCTACTCCACGGTTGCGAATCGTTCTGTCCACACCAAAGTACTCTCAATACCTTCAAAATATACCTAAGTATTCCACTTCACAGGGCAGCATTTGAGTCCACAGGAGTTCTCACGCTGAAACCAATCCGTTCAAGCACAGACCTGGTGGTAGATTTGAGAATTGCAAAGTTACCCTTTAAAAGACCAGCAGCGGCAGAAGACGACTTCGACCCAAGAAATCATCGCCATCCTAGAGTTGTAATCAAGTTTGTGTTATATATTTGTTTAATCTTACTTGGTTTTGAACTGAGGTTTTGGAATTAGTAGTAAGGAAAACTTGCCTACCCCTTGCTCGTAGACTAAAACGTATTTTCATTTTGCAACATGAGTACGTGCTTAATGATCGTTGTAAGAGTTTAAATTTTTTTGCAGGCCCTGGATGGCATATTTAAATTTAATGAGAGCTGCGGTTGGAATCGGAATGTTAGGTGCTCCTCTTGCTATTAGTCATGCAGGTCTACTTTTCGGCCCATTTTACTTCCTGTCTATTGGCTGCCTTCTTATACATACGCACTTGACGTTGGTAAGCATGTATAGAATAACTACCATTATTTTTTTACTCTGTAGGTAACAAGTTTATCATTGCCTTCTGTTTGATGATTTATTTTAGCTTTCGTGTCTCAATGAAGTATGCCGTCAACTAAGGGTTCCATACGTGTCCTATAGATATGGGGCCCGTTTGGCTTTGCTGCACGGTCCACCTCTTCTGCACGGATTAGGAAAATGGGCCCCGTAAGCTTATATCATCTGTTAACTAATTTAAATGCCCCGATGGCGCGATAGTAAGTACCCCTGCCTGCTACGCCGAGGGTCGTGAGTTCGATCCCCACAGAGCACACAAGTAATTGTAAGTTATTTTTCGAATATTTGTGTTGAGTATGGGTGTTTTCTATGTACCTACTGTGTTTACCTATACATCAACAAAAAAAGAAATTAAATAGGTACATATTATCAGCTATCTAGTTCCCATAGTAGGCAGGCATAAGCTTAGTTTGGGGCTAGATGGCGCTGTGTGAAGTGTAGAGGATAATTATTTAATATCTACTTAACATACTTATTCAACATTTTCAAATGGAAACGTGCTGAAAAATGCAAGGCCTTTTTCAATTTATTTTCAGGTCTACTATTGCACTTTTCATGTTTCTAACTCAATTAGGAATATGTAGGGTCAGGTAGGGATCGGTGACTCAGGCGGGTACATTGACTCACGCTTATATTTCGGAATAGGACAGCTATATCTATCTGTATTCTTAACATAATGGTAGCTCTTGACAACCAAACACATACAAACCAATCATCTGTCCACTCCAGTATGGTTTGATTGTGAAAAAAATGTGCGATTGGTTTTGCACCTCTAAAAATGCTTTTCAAGGTATCCAACATGTATTTTTATCGGTTAAGATTGAAAGATTTATGGAAATGTAATTATTATGATCGAAAATGGTGTTCAAATACTAAGTAATAAGCGAGATTTGCTAGCTCTTAGCGAAGTCTGGTAATATTTTGTAGGCAAATTATTTCAAAATAGCGTCGGCGTCTACACTGGCTCAAATTTAAGTGGTACACAGTGACTAACATTCAGTACTGGCTCATCTCTCTATTTTTAGAAACATTAACAGACAATTGTAAAATATTTCTTATGGCAAAAGTAATGATATGAAAAGAAGACTTTGACAAATATTATTGATTAAAATGCATAGTTTCAATAAATATTATACATGCACGTCAGGGTGCCAAGTCCATATAAACTCTTAGAGTCACTGTGTACCACAGGGGTTGGGTCAGTGTAGACAGGTACAGGTACACAGTGACTCACATTTTTTTTATAGAAAAAGACGTCTGGTGACCTAAGTGTCGTGTTATTGCAAAAAATGATAATGCGAAACGAAAGAGTATTAATCAATTCATCCTAGAAATGAATTTCAGTTTGATACTTCAAAGTTATCTATACAATTTTATTGATTGAAGAAATCCGAGTCACTGTAGCCTACCTGACCCTACAGTGAGAATCATATTCGTTGCAGATAATTTAAGTGACGTAAGCCCTTTTTTGTCTAATAGGAATCATTTGTTTTTTGGTATTGAATCGAAGTGCATAAACTTATTGTTTTGGATTTTTTCAGATGATGGACTGGTCTGATTCTACTAAAAGTTTAGGGATTATGATATTACCTACTTTATTTTTAGAAATCTTGATGAAAAACCTACGTATTATCAGTTATATTGTAAATGGGGGTATGTAGAATCGTACCTACTTGCAATGCTACTCTAAGTATAAAATAGAAATACAAACATAGTAAATAATCTGCTCTCGCACTCAAAGATTCAAACTGATTCAAAGAATGTATGTAGGTAGTATCAAATATTTCAAGTGGAAAAAACGATGAGCAATTTTCTACAGGCTAGCAGGTGCCTCTTCTCGACACGAGTTAAGTTAACAATGCGGCATTGTTAACTCGGGACATATATTTTTCAGAGTTTCTTTTCTATATAAGATAGGATAGGCCCACATTTGTCTGTTGGTAAGTGATGATGCAGACGATGTTGGAGCATGCTTGCCAAGGTAGTGCCTATTCACTCTTGCCTCTATTCGCAGGGAACGTAATCAATCTCCTTGGACTCATATTAGTGATAGTCCAAATATTCAGAGGACCACGGCGAGAAACCCATTTGTTCCCTTCGGGATGGGCGTCAATGCTCTTGGCTACTGGAACCTGCTTGTTTAACTTGAGTGCTGTTGGAGTTGTAAGTTAATATTTTGGTACTCACCTAGTTTTGTGTAGCTGTTTGTAGTTAAAGTCCATTCGCAATCATAGTGTCATGAAATGACATGACCAGCCTAAGCGGGAGGCCAAGTTGCGCCGCCGGTCGCAATACTTAGATACTACGCGACCAGCGTAACTTGGCCTCCTGCTTCGGCTGGTCATGACATGACACTATGATTTTTAATGAACTATACTGATAGTCAAATGATATTATGTAAGCCATGATTTGACACTTTATTGGCGCCAAACTTCGATGGAAGACGTGCTCCAAAGAGTTGTTTTCATCATCATCATATCAGCCCACATCTACCCACTGCTGAGTATAGGCCTCTTCTTTTTCTCGCCATCTACGCCGGTCCTGTACCTCCCGCATCCACTGTTTTCCTGCAATGGCTATTATATCGTCTGTCCATCTGGCGGGTGGTCTGCCTACTGGACGCTTTGCTGTTCTCGGCCGCCACTCAGTTACTGCCTTGGTCCACCGTCCATCATCCCGACGAGCCAAGTGTCCTGCCCACCCCCACTTCAGTCTCGTGAATTGTTTCCCGATATCGACGACTCTTGTTCGGCATCTTATCTCCTCGTTGCGAACACGATCCTGAAGCTTGATACCTAGCATGGAACGCTCCATGGCTCTTTGTGCAACGTTGATTTTGTGCAAGCTCTCCCTTGTGAGCGTCCATGTGTCGGTACCATAAGTGAGCGTGGGCAAGACACATTGATTGAAACTCTGGTCTTCAAGTTTTGTGGTATCTTTGATATAAAGACGTAGTTTACCAAAGGTGGCCCAACCCAAAGAGTTGTTTTAAAAAAATAAATGATATTTTTGTAGTAGGTAGGTAAAAGTATCATCCTGACAGCATTTTAATTTTATCCTATAGATACTTTCATGTGAGAAGTCATTGGAAGATCCTCATTTAATGTCACGAAGCCCATTTGGCGTAGTCAGAGTTGGACTGATGGTCCCAACCCTGGTTAACATATTGATGGGTGCTCTGGGATACTGGTCTTATGGTAGAGCCGATGAGAACATCTTAAGATATTTGGCCTACGACGATCTGTAAGTATGGATTAAAAAAATGCAGGTTAAACCCTTATGACCACGACCACTATCACGAGGATAACGAAGATCTTAGTTAAAAGAACCCAAAGAACCAGTTCATAAAACTGAACAAGAAACTTAGATCAAAATATGAAAATATAGCACCTCGTACAGACCTCTTATACAAAATTTACTATCAGCAGCACATCAACCTACCAACTAACTAGTTTTCATACAGTTCATAAAAAAAAAAACAGAAAATTGCTGTGTTAGACTGTACGGAATAAACATGCTGTTATCAGATTACGCTCCGCGCCTCATTTTAACCAATCACCAAAAAAAAAGCTAGGTAATCGTATTTAAACTTTCAAGGATAGGTATAATTGTTAGCTCTCTCTGGAACCAACTTGTGAGAACTATCCATTTATTTATGCTATCGGTAAATTGTCTTAATTTTCAGGGTAACGATGGCAGCACTCGGTCTTTTTTCAGTCAGTGCCATAATGGGATATCCAGTCTTCTGCTATCCCGGAGTTCAGATTATACTTGAAGTAATAATGAACCACGATCGTAATGTAAATATTCAACCGCATAGTTTAAAGCAAGTCGAATTTGTGGCTAGACCTATTTTTGTTTTGCTGACATGTAAGTTTAATGAACTTTAACCTTAGTAGGTTCATCGGGTTGTTGGATGACCCAGTGTTCCACATGAAGAGAGTATAGCTACCGACACGAATTAACAATGGTACAAAATCTTTGTAGTGTTGAACTGTAAGGGATTAAAACCATTGACGTCTAATCAACCAATCAATCTCTGCGCCTCTATTTTTGCGACCAATAAGCACACATCTCCACCACTTCAAGGTCAACATTGTTATTGTTAACTCGTATCGGATTGTTAGAATCGGTTTTATTGAGTAGTGACCTTAAAAAGCTATCATCCATATAATGGGCGGATGCATAAGATGCGTTTCTTATGAATGTAACATCACTGTTCTTGCCAGTGCACTCGCCAAGAGTTTGTTGGTACCTATGGTAATACTCCCCGATAGGGGGAGGCCCAGACCATGCCTAGCAGCAGCGGACTGTTTTTACTTATTCGTGGCCTTCCACCTCCAGCGGTGGACAGACATACGCTGATGTGACATCACATGTTATTAGAATCTTTTACTTTTAGTTGCCATCGCCTATTACAAACCTTACCAAGGACCTTTCGTAGCATTTGTGGGTTGCGGTTGCACATCACTTTTGTCATTAGTTTTCCCAGCTTTAATGGAGATTGGTCTATGCTATCCAGACGACTATGGCCGTTTTCATTATATTCTAGTGAAAGACATGCTGATTGTGGTCATGGGGATGATAATTTGGACTGGTGGCTTATATCTATGGGGATACCTTTTGTATGTGGCACAGAGCAAACCAGAGGTAATCTAACCCTCTATCCAACCTAACCCCGCCGGATACGCCTACTGATACCTCAACGTATTATCATCGTATTATTATATCTCCGACGCCGCCCGCATTTACCTACAGAGCGGAAATGATAGGTACCTACCTATTATGTTGCTTACCAATATTATGCCAATATTTCACATAAGTGTTGGAAGCGATCAAAATTTTACATTAAACTGAAGGAGCACATGTATTTGTTCTGTAATCCGTATTCAACAAACCTACAACGTTTTTAAAAATAAAATTAATGTTGTAGTACCTAATCAAGTTAAAAACAACATAGGTGGTAATAAATAATATTGCAATTTATCTTCGTTATTTAGTTTTCTTTCCACACCTTGTAAATGAGGGTACTTTCTGGCCTTCAGGTGCATAATGTCCTTGGTTTTTAAAAAATTACCAGTTTGCATAATGATCAGTTTGCAAAATGTCCAGTTTGTAAAATGTCCAGTTTGCAAAATGTCCAGTTTGAAGATTATCTAATTTGAAAAATGACCAGTTTGAAAAGTAAAATAAGCGAAATTAAGGGGTGAGATCAGACCATAAAATCGAACAACTTTTCCCAAAACACATGGGTCAGTGACCCAGTATTTCATATCGACGGTCCCTACGTACAATCCCGTAAGTGGTACTTAAGTCATTTGCCTTTTTTCTTTGCTTTCACCTCAGATTGTCATAAGCTACCTTCGGTAAAGACAGCATGGTTTAAAATGGCCTAGTTCCACTCGAATTTGACACCCCTTAACTACACAATTTACACAATTCCAACGTAAAATTACGTTAGTGGTAGTTAGGAACCCACTTAACTACACATATACCGACGTAAAATGACGGTAGTTGAGTTACGTTATTTTACACTGGAAGGTAATCACGCCCTGGCGTGCTCTGTCCCGTATCTGGCACTTACTGCATGATAATAATTATGTTAATATTTGCTGTACCGCTGATTTCATGTAGTTGAAAACTATTTTAAACTAATTATCATATTTCATTATTACGATTTCAACTTGTACTTACTCGTAAAATTTTAAAATACAAGGTAAAATCCAAACCGAAATATGGTATATGTGTAATAAAACCAACGTAAAATCTCTTAACTGACAGTTGTGTTCTTTGTTTGCAAACATTTCCACGTATAATAACTTAAGTACCACATAGGCTTTCTAGAGCTAAAGTTTTTCCGGCGTAAAACTATGTATATGATTATTTATATAGAAATAATTATTGTTCCAACATTTTATTCTATTTATCTGAAACATATTGACCAAATAAATATATGTTCAAAATTTCAAAACTCTATCTATAATATTACTAGAGATACACAAATTTGAAACTTAAAAACGCTCTCCTGTAAAATTTGCTAATTTCAGTTACGTCATTATACGTAGGGACCGTCGATATAAACTGGACTCATTGCGAACTGGACATTTTGCAAACCGGACATTTTTTCACCACTGGACATTTTGTTTTCGAGATCTTGAGCCGTCTATCTGCAGCAGGCCAAATTCTTTTCGCTATGATTATCTTCTAATTTCTAAACGGCGTCCCGACAAATTATCGACATTCTACATACCTACTCAATGTCATGGATTTCTTACATGGGCCGTGCCAGGGAGAATCACACGTGTTCTGTTTTAGCTAAGGACAAGGTGTAGGTAATTATGGAATGGGTGTCCTAGACGAAATAAAACAACAAACTTGAACACAATATATGAATTTATTCTGAACAAAGGCACTACCTTATCTACGAAGGCACCTTTCCGCCGAAATCTATTGTATGCGGCAATAATATAGAAAAACATTCTTTTAGCGTCTATAACATACTCGAAGCAAACCCTATTTACATTATAATTTATGCTTTCCATCGTCAAGTGAGTGATATAATCTGAAACAGGGACTACCATATTGAATTATACGTGAATTATACTAATGAATGTGAAAATAGTGTAAAATGTATTATCATAATTTTGTTCGTGTGTTTAAAATTCGTTGTCAGTGAGCACAAACTGCGCCGCGCTGCCGTAGCCCAGCACTCGCTCCTTTATTCCCTGAGGACAAGATAAATAAAACTATTGTAAAAATACAATTTTCTACTTAACATAAAAGCTATTGGGATTTTAATGCATTCACAGTGCTATATTATTCTCAGGACATTGCAGGGTGATATTGTCCTAAAAACAAGACGGTTCCGTGCTTCGGAGGGCACGTAAAGTCGCCGCTCCCGGTTGGTGACTATAATCACTAAGACGGTGGTCGTTACTTGCAGTAGGCGGTTGAAAGCTGACACCAGGGTTCATCGGGTCGTTGGACGATTTGGTGTCTCACTCAGATCACGTCAGTTGACGGCAAAGCACGTTTATTATTATATCTATGTAAACGAGTTATACAGGGGACAAAACAAGGTGCTGGAATGCTGGATACTACTGCAGACATTTTCAACTCTATTCGTCGGGGTACAAGTTTTTCAGTTTCCGAATTGCGGCTTCTTGAAATATTTTCTACAGCACGGTCGTTCGAATAGGTCATATTTGACAGCTGTTAAAATCATGTTGTGCCATGACATAAGGTCTATTTTTCTTTGTTGACCTGTCTCCTAGTTGACAGCTGTGAAATATGGCCTATTCGAAAGGCCGTACTGTACAACTTTCAATTTGAAGGATGACTAAATGACGTACCTTTAGTTTGTTGATGTACTGCTTGTGTAGCTTAGTGTTGGTGGTCTTGTAGCGGAGCGCCGTGATCATCTTATCCACGGTGTAATGCAGCCACAGGATGTTAGTGTACGGCTCGAACTTCTTCCACTCGTTACTACAAGGAACAAACAAAACATGGTTATAAATTATTCATAACTGTTGAAGAGAAAAAGTGCCATCCATGGCCATTTTGAAAAATAGGCTCTATTGTCAGAGTCCAATCACTCAGGCAGGTTTGCTTCACTCGCATGGAAACTTTTGTCAGAATCCAGATACTTATACGAAGGCTCGCTTCGCTCGCATGTGGTCTTTTTTGTATGAGATCAGTCACTAAGACGAAGGCTCGCTTGGCTCGCTTCGCTCGCGTGCGGAGTTTTTTGACATAGTTCAATCACTGAGTCAAGGGCTCACTTCGCTCGCACGGAAACTTTTGTCAGGATCCTGTTACTCACATGAAGGCTCGCTTCGCTCGCATGTAGTCTTTTCAGTCTTTTTTGTATGAGTTCAGTCACTAAATCGTAGGCTCGCTTCGCTCGCATGCGAAGATTTTTGTCATAGTTCAGTCACTGAATCAAGGGCTCGCTTCGCTCGCACGGGAACTTTTGTCAGAATCCAGTCACTCACACGAAGGCTCGCTTCAGTCGCATGTACACTTTTGTTGTCAGAGTTCAGTTCCTGAGTCAAGGGTTCGTTCAGCTCACATGCGAATTTTTGTAGAAGCCTAGTCCCTCAGCCTGGAGCTTACTGCGCTCGCATGCGAAACAGTCTAAATATTTCGATGTTATCTCGCTAAAAATATCCGCCTGAGATGGAAATCAGTGAATAGGTGTCGAAATAGGCACTCAGGACTTACCCCACAGCTCCAAGCAAGCCCTCATAGGCTGCCAGGTCGCTGTACAGCGCGATTTGCTCGTCCTGCTGGATTGGCCTGCCCAGGCCAAGTGGTAATCATTATTTAAAACTCACCCCAACTTATCCCTCATGAGCCGGTACACCTCGAACTGATAGTCCCCGACGGCCCCGAACAGGCCCTCATCGGCTGCCAAGTCGTTGTACAGCGCGGCTTGCTCGTCTGTCTCGCTCGGCTCGGCCTGCCTGCGCGCGAGTGGGAGCGAGACGCGAGATAGTGAGTAGTCGATGATGGTGGCCGCCACGCCGCGACGCGCCACGCGGTGCGCGCGACCGCGGAGAACGAACGTTGCGTACTGGAAAGGATAACAAGTAAATGTATTAAAAAACAGGAACTCTACTGCGGGAATTTTTAAGTTATACTGGGTTATTTTTTAGTCAGTGCGCAAACTTTGCAGGGTGTTTCTACTCGTGATTCTGAACAACTTTTATTATGGGACCACCTGAGAATTCACAAAAAAAAAATTAGGATGATCCATAGAAAAATTCATACCAACTCGGCAAAAATATATGGAACAACAAAAATTTTTTTTTAGATTTCGCAGGTGGCCCCATAGTAAAAGTTGTTCAGAATCACGAGTAGAAACATCCTGCAAAGTTTGCGCACTGACTAAAAAATAGACATAGACATAGACATAGACATATTATTTATTCACTAATATTGCAGTACATAAACAAGCTCTTAATCTAAACAGAGTATACAGAAAACATAATAAAATAGTTTTTAAATAGGCAAACTTATGCACTACACCTACTAGTGAAATGGTTCCGACTCAGCTTTGTGTCACAGCAGAAGCTGTAACGCTGATATTCTGCCAAAACCACAGCATGAGGCGCGATCGACACAAAGAGAAAAATCTTAAAATTTAAATATGAAGGTATAATAAACTAAAAGTTTTCGGTAAATTAAGGATATAACACGAATATCAACACATAAGTAGGTACTTCATTTCTAGTTTCATAGTTTTATGCATAATCTTAGTTTTATAGGATGACACACACAACAAAGTTAATTAATGCTATTTTAAAGTTGTTATTAATAAGATATTAAAAAATAAATTAATAAATACATTAATAAATACATGACAAGTTTACACAGACTAAGGAGGTTCAGACACCAGGTTCACCAGTAGATTTTTGAATGAGATAATTTTTGTATTTGATTTTAAAACTATGGAGTGAATTCATATTTCTTATGGGGGGTGGAATGTCATTCCAAATTTTTGACGCGTAGTGTCTAAACCCCCCTCGAAAAGCTGTAGTCCGGTGATGCGGCACAAGAAGTGGTGGGACACAGTTACGAATTCCTTCGTTCTTACGGCTGGAACGCCAAGTTAGTTTTTGGTATAAATAGCCAGGGATTTTAGTCTTTACTACTCCAAACAATAAAGTTGCCATGTACAGTTTTTGGCGCTCGCTCATTTTAAGTATTTTTGACGAGTTGAGGTACGGTGTTACGTGGGTGCGAGGAGGAATTTTGAAGCAATATCTGGCGCAGGCATTTTGTACTCGTTGTATTAGGCTGGAAGATTTAGCGAGCAGACAAGGACCATAGACTGTAATACAGTAATTCAGTTTTGAAAGAACCAAGGTATCACATAGAGAAATGCGTAAACTCAAGGTTATTAAGTCACGGATGCGATATAAAACTTTGAGGCGATAAAAACATTGGCGTACAACATCCATGACGTACTTTTCAAATCGCAATTTTCCGTCCATCAAAATACCCAAATTACGGGCCTCATCAACCCTTTCAATACGTTCACCTAGCATGTTGATAGTGGGATTACGTTCAATAGTTGAAGCGATCTGCTTTGCCGAGCCCAGAATCAAAAACTTAGACTTAGAAGGATTTACGACCAGACAGTTTTTAGACGACCAACGAGCTATGCAATCCAAGTCAGCATTTAGGTCAGCAATAGTCTTCTCAAACTGCAACTTGTCTACAGGAAGGTAAACTTGCAGATCATCTGCGTACAAGTGGTATTTACATTTCTTTATTGAGTGTATAAGATCTGCAGTGTATAGGATGAACAAGAGAGGACCAAGAATTGATCCTTGAGGCACACCTCTTGATACGCGACATTTTTGTGAGGTTAAGAGAGTTCCATCAGATGCAATTAATTCAACCTGTTGAGATCTTTCGCTAAGGTAGGAATGGAACCATTTTATTGCTGACTCATGAAACCCGTAGTAAGACATCTTTGATAGCAAAAGCGAGATATCAATACAATCAAATGCCCTGGAATAGTCAAGTAATACAAGAATGGTAGCACTACCCTTGTCCTGATGAGTCAGAATATTGTCAACTACATCACTTAACGCAGTTGCCGTGCTACGACCTTTCCTAAAGCCGAATTGTAGATCAGGTAAGATGTTATGAGACTCACAGTAATCAATCAACTGATTTATGTACCACCTTCTCCAGAATTTTAGAAAGGTAAGGTAATAGGCTTATAGGACGCAATTCCTTGATATGGTTAGGGTTGCTAACTTTAGGTATTGGTCGAATAATGGCAGTTTTCCATTCAGACGGGAAAGTACTAGACAATATGGAAGTATTAATAATTTTAGTAATAATTTCTAATGTGTGAGGCATAGTCAAGAGAATCATGTCTCGACTCAACCGATCTACTCCCTGGGCATTTGACTTCATGTTTAGGATTATTTTACCTACATCATTTTCAGTAACAGGTGTTAGTTTGAAAACGGCTGACACAGCTTTGTGCCACTCAAAATAAGAGAGATATGATATAGATACACAAACGTCTCCAGGAATATTTAAAAAATGGGAGTTGATGATATCTGGGTCCTGAAGGTGAGCAGGTAATACTGTGTTCTTTGTAGGGTCAGGAAAAACAGTGTTTTTTAGATTTTTCCATAAAGTTTTAGGCTCATTAATGTTTTTATTTATGTGTTGCTCAAAGTATGCCCGACGCTCGGACATAAGGCATATATTTGCGGTGTGCTTAAGGTCTTTGTATTCCCCCCTATGAACATCAGACCCTGTCAATCTGTGTTTTGCCTTAGTTTTGTTCCGAAGCTCCATTAAATAAAGTACGTTACTTGTTAGCCAGGGTGTCTGAATATCCTTGACGGTAACAGTTTTATGAGGAGCATACAGGTCAAACAAGGAAATAAGCGATGACGTTAAGTAGGAAACTATAGTATTTATATCCCATGAACTCGAAATATTATTCAGATTTAGACCTAGTAAGTCATTGTTAAAAGCTGTAATATCTATGTTTTTAATAGGCCTGTATGTGATTGTTTTACGAGGTGTTTTACATCTTTTTATTTTTAAACTACATGTTATCATTGCATGTGCACCTAGGTCAGGAATGTAGTCGACATCAACGTCAAGAATACTCGCATTTGAGCACACCAGGTCAATACACGTCGCACTGTGCGATGTAAAATGGGTCGGGTCACTAACATAATTTCTTAATCCAAACGATAGTAGAAATTGTTCTAGTTGTGGATATTTACTGCGGTCCTTTTCAATTACACATATATTGAAGTCGCCTAATAATATAATGTGATCAAAGTTCGAAAAATAGGTTAATGAGTCCGTCAAAGCCTCGAAAAACCGATTCACGTTCATCCACGGCGGCCGGTAGGCAGTACCTATTAGAAGATTAACCGAGTGAGTACGAACTGATAACCACATTTGGTCGACATGCGAAACGGGAAGGGGGTGCTGACAAGTGCGCACAGTAAGCCCAGTTTTCACGTAAAAGCCTACCCCCCCGCCACGTGAACGATCCCGGTCTGGCGGCCGGGGTATGTGCCGTAGTTTGTACCCGTCCGGCGCCGGCGCACGTTGTCCCTCGTCCCGTCCGATCCAACTCTCATTTATACATAAAAGGTGGGGGTTGTGTTGTTTTATGGCAGCAAGAAACTCGTCATGTTTAGTGCCTAACGACTGAGCATTGAATAGTCCAATAATTAAGTGTTTATCAATCATGTTAAAGGTTTAAAATACGGCCAATAATGAGTGATGTGTGAGCCATAGTGGTAGTTATGATTTTGTGATACGCATGTGAAATTGTAATAGGGTGAACGTGAATCAATCTTACGGCTGTTGTGACGGCATGTTGATTGTTTACGTGTAATAGTGTTAGGTGCGTGTGTTGTACTCGGATGCTGTGATAGAGGGTGAGTAGGTATGTTGTTTTTATAGTTACAGTTATAATTAATACAGCGGTAAATTAAAGTGTTTAGCATTATAGGGTTCCCACCACAACCTGTGTCCTTGATAGGTAATAAATCGAATAACAAAGTGAAAAAAACATAGCATTTAGGTATTATTATTAAGGTAATTAACGTGCACAAACTTAAGATTAACTGTTATATTGACTGATCCTTGTTGATTGGGCTCATAATCCGTCCGATGTCATCAATGCACCGCAGGCGATGTACTTTAGAAGTGTCCATGCGTCTAACAAATACTTTGCCATCCCGGGTCCATGAGAAACGCCATCCCTGCAGCTTGGCTGTGTCACGCGCCTTGCCGAACAGTTGCCTGTTGAATTTTGTCAGCCGCTCGTTTATGTAGATGTTTTTATACGAGTGCGGCGGCAGCCCTAGCCCCTCGGTGGTAGCGCCACGGCGCACACGTGCCTGCTTGAGTAGTTCATCCCTGGTGGCTCGGCGGGCGAAGCGTACGACAATAGGCCGCGGTCTCGGCACCTGGTGCTGGCCATCACCAGCAGCGCCTGCTCCACCGTTTTGCTGCCCACCCTGCAGGGCAACTGTTTCTGCTCGGTCTGAACTGGATACGTGGGAGGTCATACGTCCGACCCTTTCTGCGCTAACAATATCATGTTCAGTTAAGGTTACATTTAACTTCTTGGCGACTATGGTGACAATGTGAGTTATAGACTGGCCTTCATTTTCCGGAATGCCAGAAATTTCTACGTCATTAAGTAATAAAGCTTGATCGCGTTCGTTCAATTCTTCACGCAGTACTGATACCATGCTTTCAATTTCTGTATTGTTTTTAGTGCTAGTGTTCAAAGTTAAAACCTGGGATTTCAGTTTTTCATTTTCAGATTCCAGGGTCACTACCCTTGCTTCCAAAGTAGAATTTTTGCTTTCCAGACCCTGGATCTTGGTAGATAAAAACTCAATAGATTCATTGAAATCGGCCTTGATTTTTTCTGTGATTATGGTTAGCTCAACTTTCACCCTTTTCAACATATCGATTTTGTTGTTATCAATTTTCTCCATAATCTCCGACTTATTTTGATCTAAAAGCTGCTTAAGAGACTCCAATGAGACCTGGGTGTTGAGTGGTACTTTATCGTTATACGGTTTGTTATGTTGGTTGGTGTTTTGTTGATGAGAAGCCGCTTCTGTATTTATTTCATCCAGTGACATGTCTAGTCATGGTGACGTTTTTGCATCCCGTACATATCCATGCCAACTTAAGTATATCAGCGCGCTGCTCGTAATGTTCTTTTGTTACTTCCGTACACTGGTAGTGATAAGGTTGTTTACATATGACACAACACAGTAGAGAGTTATTGGGGATCGATTTGTAGCAAGAAATGCAATTCATGATCACGCAGTTATTATCTCACACGCAGAAACCAAACGCGCTGGTAAATAATAGTAGGTACTGTGCTCGGCGCAGTTCGGCGTTCACTCGGCACGACACGACACAGGAGCGGCGATGTACCTATTTCCCGCTACCGCACTTTGATATTTATGAGGTCAATTTTGATATTGAAATTTTTGATTTTAGCTGCTTATTTCACTTATAAAACTGATGTTACATAAGCTAGTTTATCACCACCAAGTTAAGCCGTATGCTGATTACAAATTCAATAAGAAAACTTGAGATTTAACACGTTATTTCGATTAAAAACCGGGACAGAGATGAAAGACGTTCACTTCGTTCCGATCACGCACACATCATCCCTAAAATAACCCTGTATTTTGCGTTTACAATCCGCCATTTCGCATTTATGAGTTTTTAATGCAGCCAGTGTCACTCCCACTGTTGATACGCTCTTTCCCGTGGGTGTTGTAACAGCGACTTAGGGATTTGAGGCCTGAGGTATATTGTAATTTTAGGCAACGGGCACCCTGTTTTCTGAAATGTGTCCGTTTAGGGTGAGAATCCACCAGAGCTGTGCGAGGTAGCTAAGCGGTGTGCGAGGAAAAAATCCACCAATAGAATCACTTCATTTTCCTAGCCTCGTTTAGCTCAGCTCTGGTGGAATAGGGTTGAGCGAAGCGAGGCCATTCTACATACAAAACAAGATAGAAATGCGTGCGAAGGATGTGTTGCGACGAATGTGTAGCGAGGAATGTGTTGCGAGAAATGTGCTGCTAGGAATATGTTGCGAGGTTTTCCACTACATCGCATCCCCCCCCCGCTCACACATTTCACAGCTTCGCAACGCATCCTCGCTCCGCACATTAATGCGCATTTTGACAGCTCCGCTACGCATCCTCGTACGGCACATTTTACTCGCACAGCTCTGGTGGAAACCCCTACACATTTCCACAGCACAGCTACACATCCTCGTACGACACATTTTACTCGCACAGCTCTGGTGGATTCTCACCCTTAGGCTCTGCATACCCCGAAAGGCCAGTTCACATCAATTGCCATTCATTACTCATTATCTTTAAATACTTATCATTTTAACAGTTTGGAACAAGGATCATCAATGACATCGATCCATACAGTAGGTAACTATAGAAGAAATATTTCTTTAGTGACTCATCACCATCCCACCGTAACTAGTCCATCGGCTAATCGTTTGATTCGACTAATCGATTGAATTACGCAAGAAATTACTACCAAGTCATAGCACATAACAATACATTGGAGTTATGAGTTGTGTTGCGTAAATATGTTTGACACAATAAAATGGAACACGAGCCCAGAGCCTTTTTGTTTTAGTTTTATACTGTTGGTTGCTAGGTAAGGCATGCTTACGTGTTAGGAACATTTCAAAAAGCCTTTCCCAGTCTATGAAACCCAAAACTATTTTTGCGTTATTAGTAGGCTGAGTATGATTTCAGCCACATATTATTTCAGAAATTTTCGTGGCATTATGGAATTGCAATATGCAAATGGAGCCAGCAGGATCTCCCAGTCAATACCTGCGTGTCGGACAAAGATGCGCACGGTTGAAGACTTATCTCGCGCGCGAGAAAACTTTTTGTTTACCTACTTCTATGGTTTTTACCAAAACTAAAGACTTTGACATAAGGTAAAAGGAAAATTATAGCGCCTGCTGGACCTGGTAGTTTTACAGGCTTACGATTTGTATATTGGGCTGGGATATTTGGGATAAGGTCAGGCAGATGATGA
Source organism: Phthorimaea operculella (assembly GCA_024500475.1). Lineage (NCBI taxonomy): Eukaryota > Metazoa > Arthropoda > Insecta > Lepidoptera > Gelechiidae > Phthorimaea > Phthorimaea operculella. The sequence goes on along the minus strand of JANFCV010000188.1, from coordinate 345,490 downwards.
AGATGGGATGATAAATTAAAATGTACTAGTGTCTCACCTTTTGTTCAGTGGGCGCGATGAGCACGTTGCCCCAGTGCAGGTCGCGGTGCTCAAACTGGAAAGACTCTTCGCCCACCGCCAAACCGAATGCCACCTGAAATATGACAACAAGGATTTATATGAAAATTGTGAATAAAGTAGCAGTTCGTGGACATTTTTAGTGGAATCTGAAGAATCACAACATGATGTATTGAATGTAACTAACAAACACATCAAAATAAAAGAATCAGTTTTCGAGATCTAAACCCTTTTAAACCTGAGCGGTATCCTGATTGGTATTAGTCCTCACGTATCGCGCGAATTCTGCTAAGGTATGAAAAGAGCCTTAAATGAACAACAATTTCAAAATAAATCCTAAAATAAAAATAACATAAATAAAATTATTACAATATTACATTAATTTGAAAGAAATTCTCGCTTGATAAATAAAAATAAAGACTTGAAAAAATATTATCGACAAATCTGCAATTTTTTTGTGAGCTAGCAGTGCTAGCACAGATTTTAATTATTCAATGTACCTACTCAATTTAATTGCGAGGTCTTTTTGTTATTTAGTCAAAGAAAAACAAAGTGTTATGTGTTAAAATAAAATCATGCGAGTTTTTCATTCAATCACAACACAAAACAAAATTAAAATAAAAAGGAAATCACACGAAAAGCGTTGGGTAAGCATCCGCAAAGGATAAGTGAAAATCTAGTCAAGATACTGGAAACACTTGAACTAGAGATCCACCTACCCTCCGCAGACGCCATGGGCCATGCATCGAGCTTCAACTGAAAGAAAAAACACAAACGAAAAAAAGGTAAATGAACATGACAGAGGATGGAACTGGAATATACTTATTATTACAGTTGTGACGGCCATTCGCTGCGTTCACCGCCAAATGACAGTTGTATGGCTCTCCCTTTCCCACTTTGTGGTAACTCAAGAAAGAAAGCGCCATTCAACTGTCATTTGGCGGCGAATGCAGCAAGTGGCAGTCTCAACTATAACAGCCAATTTAGGACCCGTATTTATAAATCGCACTTTAAGTTTGATCTTGAGAGCGATTTTGACAAATGTTAGCAATGCAAACGGCATCTCAAAATCGCTCAAGTTCGATTTCATTAAGTATAAATACAGGCCTAAGTTTCCAACCAGTTCAATCCTCAGTCTTATAGTTTTTTAGGGTTAGTGCAAAATATTATACGAATATATAGACAAAGCAAATCAGTCAGTTGTCTTGTTTTCACGAAGTTTTACTTTTCAAGCACTCGCGATTACTTTCACACATACTAGTTACATAACGGGCCTTATCGTTATAGGTAAATCGCTTATTTACCTATAAACTTTGACGAAGTTGCCTACAATTTGCTCTGCAAAATGCTTCCACGTGAAATATTCTGCACAAACCTTTTTAACGATTGTAAAAACCAAAACAAGGTAAAATCGACAATAAAATACAAGGAAACAATAACAAAACATGTCAATAAGGTTATCTAGTCTACTGAGGACGTGATCTGAATTATCTCCAGACATTTATGAAAACAAAACATACCTATCTAAATACATCATATCTACATGGAAAATGTACCTATGCAAAAAAGATATTATGTCAAAATTCTATCTTGTAACATTTGAGCTTTGGCACTCAAAAGTGCTATTCTATGAAACACTTATCAATCATATTGGCAGGATTCAAAGCCTATTTCTGCAGCCACTGCAAGATTTGCTACATTACCTTTCCTATTTTGGCTCGAAACCTCGTGTCGTAACATCACTGCATGACTAGGTTTGGTCTAAACTTCTAATGTTATTTAATTGAATATTATGCAAAACCAATCGTACCTACATATTTTACAAGATGCACTATCAATTATTCTTAATTTGACGGGGCATGACGAGCAATAGACCTAAAAGAAAATTACTAGACGACCTTCTCATGATTTAGTCTGCATCGTACAGAATAAACAATTCCACCTAACCTGATACAATCAGCAATGAAACGATGATGATCAAATGTTCTGTACAATCAGTATTTGTATCTAATCTGTAACAAAAACGTGAAACTAACTGCACATGAGATCACGTTTATTTAGAAGCTTTAAAAATGTATGAAGTAATCCATTTTTACGTTAAAATTTTGTATCATTGGTAAAGTGGTTAAAACTATGCGACATTTTCAAGGGGCTAACCGGCTCATAAAAATCAATAAATCTTTTTGTCTAAGGAACATAAGATCAATATTTTGAACCAGACATAATTTTTGGTAGTCTATTGAGTCAATGTATGGGATAATAGGTCTAAAAATTACTTTGATAGACAGTACTTTTCCTAATAAAACATCTTATAAACCAATTTGTACCAGACATGAAAGAGGTGGATATAAATCTGATTTCTTCTTTTTACCCAGGGTACACTTGGGTACACCTACTGACGTGTAATATCATAATTTTCCGAACTACCGGCAACAAGAATGACGTCAGAAGATACTAATCAAATCACACTGAACAATGGTCTTGTGTGTGTAATGCTGTTTATTAACATATCGCATAAATGCTATGTTCATGTTTGAAGCATAATTTAAACAGAATTATGTATTCCTAGGATCAATGGTACTAGTGGTGGGTAGAAGACAAGGTTTTTGTTAGTAAAATAATCTGAAGTGAAGTAACTCTCTTTGTGTTTTGTACTACCTATACTCCGTCCAGCTAATTAACACAGCGCACGGGAGCTATGAAAATGAGGTTTTAAAACTTAGGCACTAATAGCGTCTTAATTGTGCCTTTTTACCTGACTGCACCAGAAGGAGGGTTATGTTGTTTCGAGAGTATGTCTGTATGTGGGTATGCGGACAAGAAATTCTTTTTTACGGGGTAAAGCCCAAACGGCTGGGCGGATCTTGACGTGTGTGGTCGTCGTTAAATTTGTCTCATCAGCGCGTGTGAAACTGGCTATATTAAGAATTTCTAAATTCAAGATGGTGGATTTTTATCACAAAATCACTTTGAAATTACCGCAGTCGGGTTTTTTTTTTAATACATCTGCTTTAAAGGTTCAGATACTTCTTATTGTTGCGATTAGGCACAGTAGGAAAACCCTTTTTTGAATGGAAAATAGGTCAACAATTCAATGTCGACGGTATGTTTTGTTAGATTAGTTACGGGCGATACCGTGACTCATGTAATACGCCGCACGTGTTCTCGATTCCGTTACACAATTGCATTGTTCAGTAGTGGTTCAGCGTATGTGGCGTCATGGCGATAGCCTGAATTTTGAGTTCGGGTCAATAATACAGTGGCAGTGCTTTTGGCGAAATGAATGACGCGGAAATAAATGAGTAATAGGATTTAGGTTGAGCGGAAACGATTCGATAGAAATTATCTATGCCTATTTTTAGTCAAAATATCTATTTACATTAACAGCTTTTTTTACCCGTAACGGTGTCGTAAAAAGTTACACAAAAATCATTTCAGAGAATAATTGGGTGCAATGCGTTCTCTGTGTTCTTGGACAGCACTACGCACTACACAAATACGCAAAATAAGAAGGTAAATGCACTCTTTACATACACAGCATCGTATGATCTCAAGATCAAATGAGTCGATAAGACCGCACGTTTATCGTAATCATAACAATGCATGTTTACACAAACCGTTATCAGAGTTCGACCGTGAGATATATCTTGTATCATATCTTCGCGAACTCTAAAGAAAATTAAAGAAACATCATCTATTTCTCAGATCTACATAAATCATCAGTTCTTCAAATAATTTATGAGGCAATACAATGTATAAAATATCACGTGAGGTTTTGAGTCATAGAATTTCGCTATCACAGAAGCATGACTGGTCTCTGCCGAATTGTTTACATTTTCGTATGATTCATACGCAGAGGACATCGATTTCTGTGTAAATAGAAAACTCGAGCGTTTTCGTTAAGCGTGACGAAATTCTGTGAAACATTGCATAGGAAAAGGTGTGAATGGGCGATTTTACAGCTGTTTACGCTCTGCATATCCTGCAATGGATATAGGCGAGATATTATTATGGTACCTATATATTGCATAGTATTTGGATTTATAATTCCATTGAAATATGACAGAGCAAGATTATCCGAGCAAGACTATAGACTTATTACCCGAGTGTAACAAGAACATAGTTTTGTCCTTGTCACACTCAGGCAAATGCATATTTCTGTTCTGCTGTCATGTAACGTCAAAGGTTTATTACTGCGGTACGGGAACTGCCAAATTAGGCTTTCTGACTTGGTTCAACTGTAACACTTTATAGTCCGTGATTGTGATGATAAACCACGTCATCTTTTCAGGGACGATTTTACTCTTATCAATATCAAAGAATTGCGCAGTATTAATGATTCTAAATGATAAAGAAACAATTTGTTAAATAATTCGCTTAGGATTTTATGCGAATTCTATTTCCTTATCCTTCATTTCAAAATAAGATTTTCTAAATTATTAAGGTAGCACTACATCTAAAATTAAATACATCTAAAATCACATTAAGTTACAGAAACATACTAAATCAAAATCAAAACATAAGTTAATAAAAATAAAAATCAATACAAAAATACATAACAGGTTTCGTGCTGTAAAAAGGTGCTATTCATTTTACAACAAAAAATAATTACTTGATTCATGAAAGTAGCTTGATAATGATAATTTCTATTAATGTTAGCTCACTCACATCAAGTCCTTGAAAACTGTGTCCAATTCGAAAATGGTCCAAGGCGTCCAAAAATACAAATTTACAAACGGTCCAGTACGGAACAGGATCGATTGCGGACAGTGGTCCATTAGCGAATTGGACACAATTTGCCTGAACGGAAACTTTGAAAATGTGAAAGGTGTCAATTTCGATGTGTTTTCAACTAACTCAAACTTACCTGCAGGAACAGTGCGTGCGCCTGGTCCGCCGAGTTGAACTGGTAGCTCTCGAGATCCTGTCCAGCATTGGCCAGCTCCAGCACGATGTACTGCTGGTCTACTGGCAGGATGGCTGGGTTGTCGTTCTCGGAGCCCTTGGTCTCGTCGTACAGCTCCCACAGATCGAGCAGACGGGACTGACTTACTTCGACTGTTTACATGTCAGTTAACGTTCTAAAGTTAGCCTATTGTGGTACCTTATTATTATGAGGTAGGTTTTTCTGCAGCCGGCTCTCCCACTAACTGGACCATTTGCGAATTGAACACAATGCGCCTGAACGTTTGAAAATGTCATAGGTGTTGGCGAATTGGACACAACGGTTGAAAATGTCAAAGGTGTCGTTTTCATGGTCTCTTCAACTAACTCAACCTTACCTGCAGAAACAGTGCGTGCGCCTGGTCCGCCGAGTTGAACTGGTAGCTCTCGAGATCCTGTCCAGCATTGGCCAGCTCCAGCACGATGTACTGCTGGTCTACTGGCAGGATGGCTGGGTTGTCGTTCTCGGAGCCCTTGGTCTCGTCGTACAGCTCCCACAGATCGAGCAGACGGGACTGACTTACTTCGACTGTTTACATGTCAGTTAACGTTCTAAAGTTAGCCTATTGTGGTACCTTATTATTATGAGGTAGGTTTTTCTGCAGCCGGCTCTCCCACTAACTGGACCATTTGCGAATTGAACACAATGCGCCTGAACGTTTGAAAATGTCATAGGTGTTGGCGAATTGGACACAACGGTTGAAAATGTCAAAGGTGTCGTTTTCATGGTCTCTTCAACTAACTCAACCTTACCTGCAGAAACAGTGCGTGCGCCTGGTCCGCCGAGTTGAACTGGTAGCTCTCGAGATCCTGTCCAGCATTGGCCAGCTCCAGCACGATGTACTGCTGGTCTACTGGCAGGATGGCTGGGTTGTCGTTCTCGGGCCCTTGGTCTCGTCGTACAGCTCCACAGATCGAGCAGACGGGACTGACTTACTTCGACTGTTTACATGTCAGTTAACGTTCTAAAGTTAGCCTATTGTGGTACCTTATTATTATGAGGTAGGTTTTCTGCAGCCGGCTCTCCCACTAACTGGACCATTTGCGAATTGAACACAATGCGCCTGAACGTTTGAAAATGTCATAGGTGTTGGCGAATTGGACACAACGGTTGAAAATGTCAAAGGTGTCGTTTTCATGGTCTCTTCAACTAACTCAACCTTACCTGCAGAAACAGTGCGTGCGCCTGGTCCGCCGAGTTGAACTGGTAGCTCTCGAGATCCTGTCCAGCATTGGCCAGCTCCAGCACTATGTACTGCTGGTCTACGGGCAGGATGGCTGGGTTGTCGTTCTCGGAGCCCTTGGTCTCGTCGTACAGCTCCCACAGAACGAGCAGACGGGACTGACTTACTTCGACTGTTTACATGCCAGTTAACGTTCTAAAGTTAGCCTATTGTGGTACCTTATTATTATGAGGTAGGTATTTCTGCAGCCGGGTCTCCCACTAACTGGACCATTTGCGAATTGAACACAATACGCCTGAACGTTTGAAAATATCATAGGTGTCGGCGAATTGGACACCACGTTTAAAGATGTTATAGGTATCGTTTTCGAGGTTTTTTCAACTAAAACTCAACCTCACCTGCAGGAAGAGTGCGTGCGCCTCGTCCGCCGAGTTGAACTGGTAGCTCTCGAGATCCTGTCCAGCATTGGCCAGCTCCAGCACGATGTACTGCTGGTCTACGGGCAGGATGGCTGGGTTGTCGTTCTCGGAGCCCTTGGTCTCGTCGTACAGCTCCCACAGAACGAGCAGACGGGACTGACTTACTTCGACTGTTTACATGCCAGTTAACGTTCTAAAGTTAGCCTATTGTGGTACCTTATTATTATGAGGTAGGTATTTCTGCAGCCGGGTCTCCCACTAACTGGACCATTTGCGAATTGAACACAATACGCCTGAACGTTTGAAAATATCATAGGTGTCGGCGAATTGGACACCACGTTTAAAGATGTTATAGGTATCGTTTTCGAGGTTTTTTCAACTAAAACTCAACCTCACCTGCAGGAAGAGTGCGTGCGCCTGGTCCGCCGAGTTGAACTGGTAGCTCTCGAGATCCTGTCCAGCATTGGCCAGCTCCAGCACGATGTACTGCTGGTCTACTGGCAGGATGGCTGGGTTGTCGTTCTCGGAGCCCTTGGTCTCGTCGTACAGCTCCCACAGATCGAGCAGACGGGACGGGTAGCCGCCGTACACACACTTCACTGCGAGGACCTGGGGGCAAATGAAAATAGACGTTAATACATGATGATGATGTAGTTCTGTTATCCATACTAATATTATAAATTCGAAAGTAACTCTGTCTGTCTGTCTGCTACGCTTTCACGCCTAAACCACTGAACAGATGTTGATGAAAATTGGCATAAACATAGATAATAACCTGAGAAAGGACATAGGCTACTTTTTTCCGCGGAAATATTCCGTTGGAAAATAATGATATTGCTCTGCAGGTTTTGTCAGGCGCTTGCCTACTGCGTTTACAGACATTCTTTCGTTTTCAATATTCTAAAAAAGATTGTAATATACTATAGGGAATACAGATAAAACTCTAAAGCCAAAGTTGTTCAGGTTGATGGGACGCTTCTGCTGGCGAATAGACAACGAAGGTTTGCAGTACCTGATGTAGAGCATCAGGTGCACCATAAGGAGCCCACATGAACTATAGGAGATACAGATATGACTCCAGACCATAAGTTGTTCACCTTGATGGGACGCTTCTGCTGGTGAAAAGATATCGAAGGTTTGGAGTACCTCATGTAGACCATCAAGTGCACCAACAGGAGCCCAGCTAAACTATAAGAGATACAGATATAACTCCAAAACAAAAGTTGTTTAAGTTGATGGGACGCTTCTGCTGGCAAATAGACAACGAAGGTTTGCAGTAGCTGATGTAGACCATCAGGTGCACCATAAGAAGCTAAGATGAACTATAGGAGATACAGATATGACTCCAGAGCAAAAGTTCTTCTGCTTGATGGGACGCTTCTGCTGGTGAAAAGATATCGAAGGTTTGGAGTACCTCATGTAGACCATCAAGTGCACGAACAGGAGCCCAGCTAAACTATAGGAGATACAGATATGAATCCAAAGCAAAAGTTGTTCAGCATCGGAACGCTTCTGCTGGCATCTGTTGCAATGCAACTATGGTTTGAAAAATTTATGTCCAACAATATTAGCGTGATGATTATCTAGAGCGTGACGATTTTTAGGATGCTGGTGAGGAAAACAGAATTTTGAAAGGGTTTAAGGAATGAAACGATACGAAGTTCGCGGGTACCAGCTAGTCCCTCATAAGGGATATAGATTTCGAAGAAAAGACTTCCACTGGTGCTGATCTTGCGCGGTGACTTCGAGGTGTTTCCAGCTTAGACAAGCTAATGCATGCAGCAGTTAATACATCATTAAAAAAAATTTGGTTACAGACAAAAATAATCGTCGTCAACAGCTGTGATACGTCGTCCCCTAAAAGTCGTATGGACGTAACTTGAAAAACTTGATTTTACAGGAGAAGCGATTGAAAGTTGGCGAAAAGTTTAAAATTGTGTCATAAATTTGTGTTTACATTTACGATCATAATTTTTTTTATGTGAATGCGTCAAATGGCTAAAATTAAGAACATACATATAAATTTCGAAAAAAGTTACAGGTTTTTTTTATAAAAAAATAAAAATCGACTTACGTCTATATGCAAAAAAGAAATTTAAAGCAATTGAAGTTACACCTGCTTAAATCAATAGTTACGGCAGTTCGTTTCAAATGTTTTGCAATGTTTTTGTTGGCTTAAGCTATGAAAATATATTCGGATCAGAAAAACAGTTCTACCAGAAATGAGATAGACTTCATTATGGCCTCAAAGAGACAAATTTTCAATGATGTCTCGGTGATCAACAGGGTTAAAAGCGGAAGCGATCACCGAATGGTCAGAGGCACGTTGAACATCGCCTAGTGAAGTCTACGCTCCGATTATCTGCGACCCATATTCAAAACCCGGAATGCTTCCAACTGGAACTTACAAATCGCTTTGCGTGCCTAGATTGCGATACCGTGGACGGTATCAATAACAGTTTGGTGGAAACTGTTCACACAGTCGGCTCCAAGTTCTTTAGGCCCTGTCGTAAAAATAGACCTCAAAACTAACCGATCGAACTCTGAACCTCATGGCTGAAAGGCGTTCTATGACGCTGCAATCCTCTGACGACACGGTGTCATATCGGCGGCTCAACAGACAGATATGCCAGTCCCTGCGGAGCGATATTCGAAACTTTGATACTAAAAATATTATAGAAACGATTGAGCAAAACAAGGGCATCAAAGTTTTCGCCAGGGACCAGTCTATTGGGCAGAGCCAGCTGACAAAGCTGAAGACGGAGGACGGCAGGGTAGCGTCCACGAGGCCAGAGGTACTGAGGGAGATCGAACGGTTCCATGGTTAGCTGTACAATTTGCCACTATGCTTAGCGTTTTTGGACTATGAGAAGGCCTTTGATTCTATCGAGACGTGGGGAGTACTGCAGGCTCTACAGCGGTGCCACATTGACTACAGGTATATCGAAGTGTTGAAGTGTTTATATAGAAACGCCACAATGTCAGTTCGAATACAAGATCAGACCACGGCGGCTATTCCATTGCAGAGGGGTGTAAGACAAGTAGAATTATTATCTCCGAAGCTCTTCACCAATGCGATGGAAGATGCCTTTAAGCTCCTGGAATGGGAAAAACTTGGCGCCAATATCAATGGCGAATACATCACTCACCTTCGGTTTGCTGACGATATCGTGGTCATGGCAGAGTTATTCGAAGACCTCAGCAAAATGCTTCAGAACCTCAATTGGGTTTCCCAACAAGTGGGACTAAAGATGAATATGGACAAGACAAAAGTCATGGCCAACTCTCATGTAGCGCCCACCCCAATATCAGTAGGGAACTCGATACTCGAAGTGGTGGACAAATACGTCTATTTAGGACAAACAGTCCAACTAGGAAGATCTAACTTTGAGAAGGAGGTCACTCGGCGAATCCAGCTCGGCTGGGCAGCATTCAGGAAGTTACGCAGCGTCTTCACTTCCAAAATTCCTCAGTGTCTCAAGACGAAAGTGTTTGAACAGTGTGTCATGCCAGTGATGACCTACGGTGCCGAGACGTGGTCTCTAACTGTCGGCCTCCTAACTAGACTAGGAGTCACTCAGCGAGCTATGGAGAAAGCTATGCTCGGTGTTTCCCTACGTGATCGGATCAGAAACGAGGAGATCCGTAGACAAACCAAGGTAACCGACATAGCTAAAAAAGTCAGTAAGCTAAAGTGGCAATGGGTAGGCCACGTTGCTCGAAGAACTGATAATCGGTGGAGCAGGAGAGTTCTCGAGTGGAGACCACGTACCGGCAGACGCAGCGTAGGACGGCCCCCGCGAGATGGACAGACGATCTGGTCAAGTCCGCGAGGAAATGCTGGATGCAGGCCGCTTCTAATCGGACAAGGTGGAAATATTTAGGGGAGGCCTATGTTCAGCAGTGGACGTCCTATGGCTGATTATGATGATGATGATGATTTTCTCATACAGACGTATCTTAGGATACCTCTAAAAATGAAATTAAAAAAATTGCGACGTAAAGGGGTAAGTTAACTTACATCCCTATGTTATAAAGCAATATGTTGTGAAATAAGTTACGACTTACCTTATTTTGGAAACTAAGATACTTAGAGATACACCCATAAGCATGAAAAAAACTACAAAAAATTCTGAATCTTTTAGTGTATATAACTCAATTACGTAAAAAATCAAGTTACCTCCTTACGTTTTGAAGGGGACGACGTATTCTACAGGACAAGCCTTGGGCGCCTCTATAGATGGGATTCTGGATAAATTGTTTTACCTACTTAAGGCTTCCACCGTAACGCAACCTTTTTCAGGTCAGAAGAATAGACTATTAAGATAAAACACTACTACTACTCTCTTCCCCGAATTCGTAATACCTCTTACTACTCATCCCGGAATTTTAAACGTCATCTCAAGATAACCAGCACGGCAATGTATGCCGAAACAAGCCTGATAACTAAGTTGAACTATACACCTAAGAACAGACTGCCAGTCGTGATAGCGAGTTATCGCACGCGCCAGAATAAAGTCCTAGATAAGGCAAGCACAAATGGAGGACAAAGCTGACGGATCCAGCGATAACATTAGGTAGGTAGGTACTGATGTTATTACTAAAATCAAGAATTACGCCGTGTGCTGCCACCCCTAGTCCACTCAGGGTGTTTTGTAAAAGGCAACGTAGAGTTTTTGACCTCGGCTGAATATCTGTCGACTATGGTCAAACGCATGGTGGTGGTGATACTGCATAAAATAGCATTCCCAAGATACTGCATAAAATAGCATTCCCAAAGAGGGTTGACGTCAGGCAGGCGGCCGGTAATAAAACATTGCCAAATCCTTTTACTACATGATTTTGTGCTTTAACCCCTCGAGTGTCTCCTGTACACACCGGCGCCCAAGAAATTTGAGAGCCCCGCGTGTCGCGCACATGACACGGGTGCACGCAGGGCTCTCAAATTTCTTGAGCACCCGTGTGCACAAGAAACACTCAACGGGTTAACAAAACATGTTGCGCCGACTTCAACTGATTTGGAATAAGGGCTGGCAGATACTGATGTTATTAATAAAATCTACTGTTTCTTTCATCGTGTGGTTTCAATGAATGACCCGATGGACTGTTATATGCTACCTCCTTCAGAGTCCTTTGACGATCAACAAGTTTTACTCACGTGACTTTTAACCTTATCTAATCAAAAATATCTTCATATCTTATAATAATGATTACTTCTGCTGTATTAATTGCATAAGAAAGTGGACGGAATAACGCAATATTTAGATGCGACAAGTCATCTTCAAACGTGTCATTTTTCAAAGAGACGTTGATAAATGATTGTAATATCTTTCATATTTTTCTAAAAAAATTCAGAGAGTATTTTTACATTTGTAACTAATGATGATTTCTGTTAATCAAAATTAAGTATGCATATTCATAATTTATCGAAACTAATGATAATGTGAAGGACCTACAAGGGTCATCATTTATAAATTGTAATTAGAGAAACAAATATAATAATTACAAGGGCAAATATATAAAACAAATACTTAATCACCGGTGGTCTAGATATCGCATATTCTCCTTGGGCCTACTTAGGGATACTTCCTATCATAAATTAAATCATTCCACAACCCACTAAGCTTAGAAAAGGTATAAACAACCTTTTTGTAAGGTAGATCCTTTTGAAAAATAATCTCAAAACAGCAATGAACAAAGCGAACTTTATGAGTTTGAAATAGAGTTGATAACATGGGACTGTAAAGGAGCAGGTTTCAAATTTTTACCTGCTTTTGCCTTTGTTGTTATTGTACAGGTACTATTGTGTAGAAATGGTATCCTGCTATTATGACTTTAACTGATATTTTGGGGCATTTTAACCTTTTGTCCTGGTTTCTTAGCTGTAACGTAGCAAAAGTAGTAAAGTAGTTTGTTCAAAGTCTAGACATTGCAGACAGAACCAACGGATTGTCCGAATAATAAAGATGGTCCAGAGCTTCGGAAGGCACGTAAAGCAGTCTGTCCCGAATACTGTTTATGATAACGCTGTCCTATTTTTTTATAATGTCAATGTTTCGCATCCCTGCCAAGACAGACGTATAAAGTAAATTGCTGATAATTTGTGCAAATGTATGATAACTCTGTCTCCTTGATAAGGCGGCCCACTTCGCTTATCAACAAGCATTTGAAACAACCGACCACACAGGAATGAATAGGGTGATTCATAAGGAAGTAAACCTTCAACATGGAGATAGCCTTTATCTTTGCTCACACGTGTGGCTCGAAGAATTTATAAATTGGTAAAGTGGGAGGTTTAATTTTGACCGCAACAGTCATCTAGTAACGATCTTTCTTTCTGTACTAGCACTACTATAGCTGCTTTGCCGTGAAAGTCTACTTGTTCTATTTTCTAGATTCATGACCACCTGCAAACAGTAGGTGGACCACCATGTCAGACGCAGAACTCTAGGAATAATCCTACAACTTTATAACAGCCACAACAGTCCACTGCTGGACATGGGCCTCCCCCTATCGCGAGGTATTGCCATACTCACCACGCTTGGCAGGCGGATTGGCGAGCGCAGTGTAAGATGTTGCATTTACAGGAATTGCTGCTGCCCATTCCCTGGATGAATATCCCTTAGTCGGTTTTTACGACACCCACGGGTAGAATTGGGGTGACTACGTCAAATGTTTGTAACTTTATGTTAATTTGAACAGTACAGTATACAACTGTTGGTAGTTATCTGAATATCTGCACAGTGTAAAGTCCAAAATATCGGTCGAATTATACAATAGCGCACCAAACCAGTGTGAAAGTCGAACTTTGGTCGCAATTCTCAAAAGAGTTATGAAACCAACAGTGGAATTATAGCAATTTCGGCTCGTTACCAATGGAAAGTGTTCGACAACAATGGCTCTCATATTATTACAACTGCCGAAATTCAAATGATAGAATTATCAGTAGAATGCTTTTAAACATAGGTACTTGTATTGTAACGTAATAGTCAAGATAGCCAGCAATGTATACCGAATTATTCTTTAAATTCAGACAAGTATACTAAGAAGCACTGGTCTTTATGGCCGAATAATAAGACGCATTATAAATTTACTACAAAGGCATGCGCGTATGTATTTCCTATTACGTCAGAGATATGCGTTCTCGAGTCGCGCGCACGCCATTATTGATAGCTTGTATTGTTATTGGGTCAAAATTAATGCAGACAGATATTTCATTCAAATCAAACATGCCGAAGAAGTAGGCTTTTAGGCCACCGGGCAGTATGATTAGATTTATCGTCGTAAGCATATCTTAGTCCATTGCTGGACATAGGCCATAAGTTGGGATAAGGGCAGGCAGATTATGATGATGCTGGACAATACTGGACATAGGCCAAATAAACTATTTTCGAGTTGTACTCTGAGTCCTCCAACGACCCAATGAACACGTCACTAAGCTGATTCTCAGTCAGATTCAACCACCAGCCAGATTGACGGACGATATAGTGGCCACTACGTATTGCCGTGTGGTGTCGGCAGAGTAGAATCTCACCACCCCAAATCTGCCCGTGGGTATCGTAAGAGGCGATAAAGGGCTTCCGGGAGGTGGGCAGCAGCGCCTCCCGTGTTGACAACATAGTCCACAAACGCAAACTGCGGTCACCAACCCGCCTGCCCAGCGTGGTGACTATGGGCAAAACCCCCCATGGACAGGACGAGAAAAAACCGGCCCCTAGTTCCCGGCCGCCTTACTACCCCGGGCTACGGTAGCGGCCCGGGTAATGGTAGGGCAGGGGGTGCGAAGAATCCCCGGGCTACGGACTACGGCTGCCATAGACTGACCCTGGCGACGTATAACGGACGCAGTCTGCGGCTGGACGAAAGTCTCCAAATCCTTGAGGTAGAATTAGATAAGATACGGTGGCATGTTCTGGGATTGTCAGAAATCCGAAGAGAGGGGGAGGACACGATAACCCTAGAATCAGGTCACCTATTCTACTTCAGGGAAGGGAGCGCACAATCCCAGGGTGGCGTAGGGTTCCTTGTCAATAAGGCTCTCTGTGACAACGTGGAGAGATCAGCAGCGTCTCGAACAGGGTAGCGTACCTCGTACTGAAGTTGACCGAGAGGTACTCTCTTAAGGTCGTACAGGTATATGCGCCGACTTCGAGCAGCTCAGATGAAGAGGTGGAGGCCCTATACGACGACGTGTCGAAAGCCATACACCAAACCACTAAGACCCATTTCACTGTCGTCATCGGAGACTTTTACGCTAAAGTGGGACAAGAGCACGGCGAATCGAGCTTGGAACCAACCTGCTACGGGAGCAGAAACCAGAGGGGCCAAATGCTAGTCAACTTTCTTAGCAGGCAGGGGCTGTTCTGTATGAACACCTTTTATCAGAAAAAGCCCCAACGGAAGTGGACCTGGAAGAGCCCTGACGGCAGGACGAAGAACGAGATCGACTTCATCATGACGGATAAACGGCATATATTTAGGGATGTCTCAGTGATCAGTAGGTTCAATACCGGAAGTGATCACCGACTAGTAAGAGGCAGCCTAAATATCAACTTCAAGCTAGAGAGAAACCGCATGGTGAAGCAAGTTCTCCGTCCCAATCTGCCCCAAGCCGGACATGAGGAGTTCCAACTTGAACTGAAAAATCGATTCGCTGCCCTGGAGACCCCGGCAAACGTTGACGAGGACCTAGAGAGCATAGTCGGGGCTATTCGCGAAGGGGGACGAAGCATTTTCGTAAAGGCGAACAGACAAGAAGTCCAAACTTTCAAGCGAGGCCCTGGAACTGATGCGAATTAGACGGGAAACACCAGAGGATGCATTGCCAGATCCCCAGTCACTTAACAAAAAGATCCGAAGTATGGTAAGACGCGACCTCCGAAGCTATAACACTCGACTCGTAAAGGAGGCGATTGAGAAAAACCGAGGGTCGAAAGTTTTTACCAAGACACTGGGAAGGAGTCATCTGGCAAAGCTAACTACCTCGAATGGTGTAACTGTCACATCGGTTCCAGAGATTCTCGCTGAAATTGAGGACTTCTATGGAAATCTGTATGCCTCACATGCGAAAAAGCCTCCACCTGATGCGACCCCAGACCCAAGAGCTCCTCTCTCCCGCCACTTTACAGAAGATCTCCCGGACGTAGATATAGACGAAATCGCGGCGGCTCTCAGACAGCTTAAGAATGGGAAGGCTCCCGGGAAGACGGGTGGCCTCTGAGCTACTTAAGGCCGGTGGAAAACCTGTCCTCGAGGAGCTGAAAAGGCTTTTCAACTCTGTAATAGCCAATGGGACAACCCGAAGGCGTGGAGCAGAGGTGTAGTGGCATTGTTTTTCAAAAGGAGACAAAACGCTTCTCAAAACTATAGGCCGATCACACTTCTGAGCCACGTCTATAAGCTGTTCTCGAGTCGTCACGAATCGTCTGGCATCAAGATTTGACGCCTTTCAGCCACCGGAACAGGCCGGGTTTCGTAAGGGCTTCAGTACCGTGGACCACATCCATACTGTAAGGCAGGTTATACAGAAGAAGACAGAGGAGTATAACCAACCACTGTGTATGGCTTTTGTGGACTACGAAAAAGCCTTCGACTCTATCGAAACCTGGGCTGTTTTGGAGTCCTTGCAGCGGTGCCAAGTCGACTGGCGGTATGTGGAGGTGCTGAGAAGCCTTTATCAAATGGCTACGATGTCCGTTCAAGTACAAGACCATAATACAAGACCCATCCAACTGCTCCGTGGTGTAAGACAGGGTGACGTTATATCCCCGAAACTCTTCACCAACGTATTGGAGGATGTCTTCAAAACTCTACAGTGGGATGGACTGGGCATCAACGTCAACGGCGAAAGTCTCACGCATCTCCGCTTTGCCGACGACATAGTCATAATGGCCGAATCGCTGCAGGACCTGCAAAAAATGCTATCTAGTCTTAACTCTGCCTCGAGACGTGTTGGACTTGGGATGAACTTGGATAAGACGAAGGTCATGTTCAATCAACACATAATCCCCGAGCCGGTCTCCGTCGAAGGTGTAGTCCTTGAAGTTGTCCAGAAATACGTGTACCTTGGGCAAACTTTGCAGATGAGAAGAGACAACTTTGAGGCTGAAATCACCAGAAGAGTGCAGCTTGGTTGGGTAGCATTTGGAAAGCTGCGTCACATCCTCGAATCATCTTTGCCACAATGCCTTAAGACCAAGGTGTTCGATCAATGCGTCCTACCAGTCATGACCTACGGAGCCGAGACGTGGAACTTGACAGTAAAACAGGCCCACCGGCTACATGTCACTCAGAGAGCTATGGAAAGGTCTATGCTTGGTATCTCTATAATGGATAAAGTCCGGAATGAGGCCATCCGAAAAAGACCAAAGTGACGGACATAGTCTGGAAGTGTAGCAAGCTGAAGTGGCAGTGGGCTGGCCACATCTGTCGTAGAACCGACGGACGGTGGAGTAAGCGGGTTCTCGAGTGGAGGCCACGCCTCGGCAAGCGTAGCGTTGGACGCCCTCCGGCCAGATGGACCGATGACTTGAAAAAGGCGGCTGGTAGCGACTGGATGGCAAAAACGGGAGATCGTGCCTTATGGCGTTCCCTGGGGGAGGCCTACGTCCAGCAGTGGACTGCAATAGGCTGAAATAGAATAGAATAGTGGCCATTGCCAGTAAACAGTGTGTGCGGGAGGCACAGGACCGGAGGAGCTGGCGTAAAAGAGGCCTATACTCAGCAGTGGGTAGATGTGGGCTGACATAGATAGATAGTTCTTCCAACCATCACTACGTATTAAACGAACTGAATTTATGTTACATGTTTACTAAGAGACAACATGTTTACATCTATCAAACTGTCTTCAAGGCCCAATTTATGAATTTCACACTGGTAAACAACAGTATATTGTCCATTTACCGGTAAATTAATTACCATTCCATGTTGTCAACATGTTGAACACAGGCTGCCAAAACGACAATTGAATGATGTATTTGAATACGTGTTCCGGGTTGTAAATTTGCTGTTGTGTCTTTGTTTCCTATGGTTTCCACGGCACCGGACTTCCTAGTATGTGGCAATGAGTGTTATCGCGTGAAAATATCATTGAATGAAATGCATACATTAGATTGGGGTAGGTCCGAGGTTATTTAAACCTTAAACGCTTAGATAGACGGTTTGTTTAGTGATTTCAATCTGAAGCTTCCGACACTAGGGTTCATCTGATTGACCGTCGACACGGTGGTGTCCCATAAAGAAAAGAATCTCACGTATCAAGACAGTACGTAACATCGTACATCAATGAGACCCTAAATAAGCCTCAACGGAGTTGAGTACTAGATAAAGAACCTGTGACCTTCGGCATCTGTACTGCCGAAATACTATTTCCAAAAATGGTTTACCTAACACGGGAAGTGTTTTACAAAATTAAATTAGTATTCATTCAACTAGTACTAGAAAATGGCAGAACGAATATAAATTCTGCCCGAAAAACTTTCTTTTCCAAGATTTCTCAAGTACCTACCAAATTGTATTACGCAAAAATATTACCCTAACGAAGTAACCAGAACCAGACTATTAGTAACAGATTACTAGATAGATACTATTATTGACGCACTATGCATGTTGCGTCACAAACAGACGTAGCTTCCGCACGCGTACTGTCTGACGCGTGTATTTATTAATACTTGTAAATAAGTAAGATAGAAAACGACAATATTTTGCAGCAAATTGGTGCAATATTTGTTTTGAGGGGTGTGAGCTCTTGACTGGTAATTTCCTTTTAGGATACATACATATATGACGCTTATATCCCATGCGCAGTAGGCAGAACGTAAACGGCTGTAAAAAACGGGCATTTACACCACGCCTGACAAAAGTTTAAGAGTCATACAGAAGACAGTGTATCACCATAGTGACAGATTGGCAGTCTATCGCTTAAAAGTGCATTACATATTAACTCTCAAATTCCTTAGTCGCTTCTTGGGACACCCACGGGAATTATATGGGGTGATGCTATTCTAAGCCGGCACCACACGGCGTTTTCATTTCCTTTTAGGATCTTGAATATTAATTTGTTTACTGTTTACGTTTTTCAGATCGTCTGTCGACTCGGTCACACTCGACAAAAAGACGTTTGGAGATCGACAAAAAGACGTTTGGAGATCGACTTTTTCGAAACGGAATTCAGTCTAGAACTGATCTGTGCATTAGGTAAGGTCAAGAAGAGGAGTCAATGACACGACAGAACAAAACAAGGTAATTAGCGCCGGTCACCTATGGCTGAGTCATATCATATCGTCATTCTTCTATGTCGTGTGGAACAAAGTGGACGAATGACTGAATGAATGAATGAATGAATGAATGAATGAATGAATGAATGAATGAGTTTATGAGGGCTCTTTCAGCCGTTCCAAAGGCATAGTGATACTGCCTTAAAGCCCTTCTACGACTTGGATTGCAGTACCCGGGGGTTTACTGCAAAAATCGGCTACAATAGCCACCTAGGGCGCATCAGCGCCGACTTGATCGGGAGTAGAAGTGGTCATCATGGCCGAAATCGCCCGGAGAGATCATCATCAGTTCCCCAGAATTTTGCAAATAAACAACACTGCTCCTAAATGTGAATGTCCGCAAGACGTCTCAAATCCGTCCATCCGCAAAAAGATAATGATTTCATTGTCTGACCTAATGTGGAACTGAACTGACAACCGATAACTGTATTTACTGAAGACACAACTATCTTATTTCCTAATTAAACAAATGTTTAAACATAATGCGGCGAAATTCATAGGCTTTTCCTGTTGCTGTTGCTATAAGCCTTTGTAGTACCTATTTACATACATTTGTGAATGATAATTGATAAGTGATAGATAACGAATTTTACCAGAACAGTCCAAATATTACTAGGTATTTGAGTCATTCCACGATGTACAACAGTAATTAATTGTTTTCATTGAAACAAGATAATTTGCTTTAATTTTGACTTACAATATTCATTAGATAGGGTATTCAACCGCCAGTTCAGAGCCAAACAAGAGATTGCTGTGAAGTGTACTTTCGCACTATCATAAGGTCATCAAATCTTGCGTAGGTTTTACGTTTAAGAGATCAACGTACAAATGAGGTGATGCTAATCCAACCAGGTACCACACGGCAGATCATAATTTCTGATGTAGATCATGCCGTGTGGTGCCGGCTTAGAATAGCATCACCCATATCTTTCCCGTGGGTGTCGTAAGAAGCGACTAAGGGATTTGAGAGTTGATGTGTATTGCAATTTTAGGCGACAGGCTGACAACCTGTCTCTCTGGCGACTCAAACTTTTGTCAGACGTGGTGTAAATGACCGTTTTACAGCCTTTTACGCTCTGCCTACCCCGCAAGGGATATGGAGCGTGATGTAAGTATGTAGATCATACAGATGCAACTTCAAACATCAATGCACGATTTCACGTGCTCGGTCATAGCCCTTACTTTCTATCTAAATACATGGCTACATCGGCACACGCCAAGTAACGCTTGCATCTTGCAAGTTCATAGACCGTCATCAGAGAAACGACACTATTATTATAAATGCGAAAGTACGAGTGTACGAACTTCTAAATCTTTCTTTGGCACAAGATGCACATTCTTTGTTGAGATTTGTATGAAACCAGATTTCAATGTACAATATCATCGAAATATCGAACCCACCCACAACAAGTACATCCAATTTGCATCAACGTTTTATGTTTAGCTTCCGCATAGGTATCGCAATACGGAATAAATTCTTAGTACGCAAGTTCCTGGCCTAAATAGCGGTAATGACAAGCTCTCGTCCACTAAGACACATGAACCGCCAAAGTAAGTCTTTCGACACATTACGAACGAAATTCGGAAGCTGAATTTCGTTCCGTCAGTTTTCGGCGTTTTCGGTAGGGGATGACACACTACAAGCGCCGAAATTACGTACAAATCACGCCGAATTACTTCGGACCGAAATTCGGCGACGTAATTTCGGCGAAGGCATTTCGGCTGAAGTGTGACGAGGCACTAAGCCACAAGCTCCACAGAGGAATGGCATCTGTCAGACGAGTGATTGTAGCCGTCATCGATACGACGCGCGGCTCACGTGTGTTTGTATCTTCTGTTTCATTTTATTTATTAGAAACGGTATCGATTTCAAGCGTCGCGATGTCGCACGTCTCACGTCATCACGTGTCCGACGATCACTTGTTTGACAGATGCTATCTTACGTACCTAAGCAATAATTATTCCAGATTCCCAAAGAGGGTTGACGTATTCCGAAAGAGGGTTGACGTAGGCGGCCGGTCGTAAAATTAAGCCAAATACTTTTGCAACATGATTTTGTGTTAAAAGTAGGTAATTGGGATAAGGGCAGGAATGATGATGATGACCAGCATTCCTGCTTCCATTCTGCTTCCATTCTAGGAGTATAGGATTCAATAATTTTGTCACTGTCGTTTTGCTTCTAATTGACAGAGAGGTTCTGTTCGAACTAGTGCTACCCGTTCATACCCAATAAGGCGCACTCTATAGCTTGCTTATATTACTCTAAGGTCTAACCAAGCCTGAGCTCGACTGTACATTTTAGCAGAAACTTCGGCTACGTGGGCTGAAGTCCGGTATGAAACCCAACCTGTGTTACAAACTGAACTCCTACACGTGGCGAGCTAGGCGTTGCGTAAACTCAGCTTCCTACAGAGTTGCAAATTACGCAACATTTGATGATAGTATAATAAAGGTTCGGTTTGTTGCTTCGATGTGCATTTTACACGGTCTGATAGGTATCATATTACAATACCCACATGAAACAACGGACAAGATCAAAGAGTTAAAATATTGCACTTTCACGTATCTATAGTGTTTTATTGATTACCTACTTTAGTTTTTGTTTTCTTGACATCAATAGTATTAAAGAAGTTAGTGTTACTTCTATGACTCTCAGACGAATATTTATTTGCATTGAGTTTTAACAATTTATCACGTTAATAATAGTACTTAAATATGACATAGCGACATGCTGACAACCTGTCGCTATAGTGATACAAAGTCTTGAATGACTCAAACTTTAGTCAGACGTGGTGCCATTTACGCTCTGCCTACCCCGCAAGAGATATGTACTATTTTTCCAGATAACATTCAAAATGTGTGAATAAAACCGCAGTCGGAAATACGGAAACCAGTGAAAGTTCGCATTGACGAGTAGATTACCGTACCGTATCCACTAGCTACCATCATGGGTGCAATTACAAGGGAAAGCGAGTGAACCCACGGTACCTATCTAGTGCATGTCATGTGTAGCACTATTAGCTATTGCGTGGAAATGCTTTCATTATTAGTTATGCTTTCTAGATATCTAGACTTTATTTTCCCATAACATTTTATTGCTAACTAGCGGCCCACCCGCTGCTACTTAGGTAGCTATTTCCACGTGATCGGATCTT
The DNA here is from genome assembly GCA_024500475.1 of Phthorimaea operculella. NCBI lineage: Eukaryota > Metazoa > Arthropoda > Insecta > Lepidoptera > Gelechiidae > Phthorimaea > Phthorimaea operculella. Next base: position 323,456 of record JANFCV010000188.1, on the reverse strand, counting down.
TGCCTGTAGTAAAAAGTTGTTCTTACTCTTAACTGTTTCCCTGTGGGAATAAGATATTTCCCGTGGTAATAAATAAGTAGCCTATGTCACTCAGGGATGTTGTAGCTTTCTAATGGCGAAATTTTTAAATCGGTTCAGTAGTTTCGGAGTATATCGATTAGATACAAACAAACAAATCTTTCCTCTTTATATTATTAGAGTAGACTACATACCTACCTAGCTATGTTCCGTTTGGTACGTACTTGGAATAAGTCTGTACAGCTATGTATGAATACAGATAGCTCAGTATGTATACTATATTTAATAGCAAGATAGTGTATGAGATACAGAAACGACAGGAACGAATTATACAGTTAAAATCCTTGAATAGTTGTATACTCATTAAATGTGAAGATTCCAATTAACTTTGAATTCTGCAAAAACCTTGAAAATGTACACAAAGTTAACTAGAGAATAATAGTAGTCAGGTTCTCTAAGAAATATGTATGCTTTGCTTCCGTGTTTGACTGTGTTTGAGTTTAATATACTGTCTGCGGCAAGCAATCATGTATAATATGTATCTGGATAAGGAGTTATTCAAATCAGTATTAACTGATCATGAGAAACCTCTTAAGTTTCTTGCAGTAAGTAAATTCTAAGCCACAGACACAAGTCAGAGTCATTTCCTTGAGAAAATCTTGCTGTCCATACAAAATAGCTGGCAAGATAGTATCGAAATGGAAAGTGGCTTATAAATTCTCGCAAGTCGAGTCACTTTGCAAGTAGTAACGACATTTTGATAGTTTAAACGGCTATAAACAGCTAAATATTTGGATAATCAGTTTTGGTGTGCTAAAAATGTTATATTTGAGTTAACACGTTAGTGAAATTATTTTGGGAATACGAAAGTTAGACGAAGAAACAGTGTACGCACATCCTATTTAAAAAAAACCAGTCAATTTTCATGTCGATAGCTCAATAATTTACGAAGTTATTAGGGCGCGGCATACAGACAGACAGACTTGACGAAATGATAAAAGGGTTTCTAGTAGACTAAAGTGTCAACGAAACTCTAAACTGTCAAGTACCATTACCAGAAATGGACTTATGGCACACTATTATGGGCTCATCTGGTCGTTCGTCGAATCGGCGACCCACGCGATAGGGACGAATTAAAAATGAATATGGTTCTTATAACTTCAGAACTAAAAACTAGGTAGCACCACTAGAAGAATTTCATAAAAGATGGCAGACTGCTAGCGGAAGTACTAACAAGAATAGCCGAAGTGACTAACGTATGTTTGTTCCGTTATGACAAAGAGGGGTAAATGAGCTATATACTAGATAAATAGAACATTGATTCATTTTTCAGACTCACGTCACGTCACGACAAGCTTGAAAACACTTTATTCATAATTAATTTTACGTATTTTCCTTAGAAAACGAGTCGCTTTGTTTATGTGAATGGAATTTTGCGATATTTGCAGGAAAATTAAATGTTTATAATACAAGTTTCCATGCTTTAAGGTTACGTATGTCAAACAGGTTCTGAGAAGTTCAGAAATGAGGATTTGTTTATCCTATTGTATTCTTGGAGTAATAAATAATATGTAAGCAAGCATCTTTTCATCAATGAATTACAAAAGAATGAAATAAAGAAGAAACATTTATGATGTTCAGTGTATCAGTTCAGAGATATCGTCATATATAATATTTTTTAAATAGGCTGCTATCTAGAGCCTTACCACGCGTTAGTGGTCAAGATACACTTGCTTAATTCGCAGGCTTGGAGTGAGCCGCTATATCCCAGTTGGTAGAGGCGTCGCCAGTACAGATGGCAAAGGCCGCTGGTTCAAATCCAGCCTGCGGTGAAAAATTTGCAAGTTTCCCTAAAATCGTATACCTAACACGGAAAGAATTCGCCGGCAGGGGATTCCACTCCTTAGTCGCTCGCTGATGAAAATTGAACAGGTATATCAACGACATAAGAGTGGAATCTCAATTGGTGATGCGAGCCCCGGAGATGGAATGGGGAAAGACATAGACAAGACAAGACTTTTTTTATGGCACTTACCTCGTTAAACACGTCAGTGGCGTTCTCAACAGAATGAAGATCCAACGCGTCGACGTCTTTTCCCTCGTTGAGGAGACACTCTATCTCGGCTATTGGAGCGCGCAGGGCGCTCAATTCCCTGTGGACAAAAATATAAAAGTCAGATCCTGGACCCAAGTTTACGTCAGTTATGATTTATTATATGGAAGAATATTTAGACCTGCGAATTGCCTCCAGCACATAAGAACAGGCCGTGACAATAAGTACCTTTTCTCAAACATGCTAGGAAATATGACAATTTCTTTCAAGAAAACAATCCAGAAAGTTTGACATTGTCTGTGATTTTGTAATTTCTGAACGATTTCTTTTTTACACACCAGCAATGGATGTCCAATACAACTTTTCTGGCGCGATATCGAAATCGTTCAGAAATTACAAAATAAAAAAAGAATAACTCCTAATCCACATCTTGACTTAGTAATCAGTAAAACAACTTTTTATATCAAAATTACGATAAAATAAATTAAAATCTTTATAATTTTCTAGCATTTTTTTGAGAAAAGCACTATGTAAGCCTCGGGGAAAATGACTTTGCCAGACTCGTATTTTTAAAGTCGCCTGCGGCTCGGACTTCAAACTCTACTCGTCAGTCAAAGTCTTATTTCCCGTCCTCGTCAACAACCTACTATACCATGCCATGTCTTGCCCTACCCTACAAAACCGTGCTTTGAAGGCGAAAATGATATCTACACGCGATCGATTTCCCCTTTGGACTATCGTCATAACGGGGACAATGGGAAGTAAACTCAATGACGTCTCATTGTACCTGTAACGGGGACGACGGGAACCTTAGACGGGAACACACAGGCAAATCTACTAGATATGCAACATATAGCTGGAACCTTTTTAGGACTTTTTTTGCAACCTGGGCAATTTATTCAATCTTTTCAGGACAGGACATATGAATTCTCTTTCTTGGGAAGCCTTCTGCAGAGGTACTGGGTTTAATCAATGCACATCTGAGGAAGATATTAGTTCTGAATTGTGGGTTTCTGTGCTATCTATCTCTAAAATCTATAAATCTTCTATACAATAATTACTTATTATTATTCTATTCATTGCAATTAGATAACATATAATAATGTCATCTGCATTATGTAGGTCACCAGCAAAGATTACACGTGTTACAAACACGTTTTGTAACTGCTATAGATTATAAAACAGTATGTTACATACATATGACCTAACCTGCCTATATCAAACAAAGGTTGATATCATTCTGAGGTCCTTTATAAGGGTTATGAAAACTAGCGGTCCGCCAGAGCAGTTTTACCCGCTGCACTCACTTTCCCGCGGGAAAAAGACTTTTCTAGGCATGTTTTACACATTCAAATCTTCCTCTTGAATAAATCTATCCATTGCAAAAAACTAGATCAAAATCGCTTCCGTTTTTAGGAGGAGTTAGCGAATTTCACGACAGACAGACAAGCAGGTGGACAGAGAAACGGCAAAAGCTACTTCATACTATACTATGTACTGAAAAAATAATCACTAGCAATAAATTTCTGTAAATTACTAGGAATTCTATGAATTAACTTTACTTCTAGTTGCCAAGACTAACTAGTTTAGTTCTCAAAACTTTATTCTGCTAGTCAAATACATTGTATTCTCAAGAAACTTTATAATTAAGGAAAGTAGGTAAGTACAGAAATATTTTGCTAGGAATAATAGCATTGGACGAATTCCAAAAGCAGTGTTCTGAACAATAAACGGTAATTGATCTTTTCTTCGTATGTCTTATGCTGAGCTTATTACTAAAGTAAATGAAGGTCCTTATCTTTAAATAATATTTAAACTTTGAATAGCAAGCGAGCCAACTCACAATAGGTAACTTATTTGGTTATGATTATGTATGACACTTGTGTCTGTAACTTTGTATGTCAGGAAGAAAAAAACATTATTTCAAGAAAGAAACCTGTGTATTTACTTACTGTCCAGCATAAATACCCAGCTCCCAGAGGCTCCCCAATAAATTTGTTATTTTGGAACTTTCTTCTTCTTATCTTTTAAGCTGATGTCGTTGAACGACTCGGTGTCCAACACGAAATGAGAGAGAGACGATGATCTATTAGCAGAGCGGTCGTGGTCGTTATTGGTGGCATGCTTCACCAGTCGTCGCCATTCCATCCTGATTGCTGTTTTTCTCGTTGGGGGCCGCCAAGAGATCTGTTTTATCTATCTGCTCAGTCTAACCTTACCTTTTACCTATACAGCCACAACAGTCAACTGCTGGACATGGGCCAGTCTAACATACAGGGGAATTTCAAAATAGAGCATGTTACACTCACATAGCAATCACAATCTCTGCGATGATCTCGCTGAAGCCCTTCTGGCGCTCGCCGTTGACAGTGACATGGCCGGCTATAGGCACCACCTTCATAACCCGCCACAGAAACACTTGTACCAGTCATCAACCACACTAGAGCATATTACACTCACATAGCAATCACAATCTCTGCGATGATCTCGCCGAAGTCCTTCTGGCGCTCGCCGTTGACAGTGACATGGCCGGCTATAGGCACCACCTTCATAACCCGCCACAGAAACACTTGTACCAGTCATCAACCACACTAGAGCATATTACACTCACATAGCAATCACAATCTCTGCGATGATCTCGCCGAAGTCCTTCTGGCGCTCGCCGTTGACAGTGACATGGCCGGCTATAGGCACCACCTTCATAACCCGCCACAGGAACACTTGTACCAGTCATCAACCACACTAGAGCATATTACACTCACATAGCAATCACAATCTCTGCGATGATCTCGCCGAAGTCCTTCTGGCGCTCGCCGTTGACAGTGACATGGCCGGCTATAGGCACCACCTTCATAACCCGCCACAGGAACACTTGTACCAGTCATCAACCACACTAGAGCATATTACACTCACATAGCAATCACAATCTCTGCGATGATCTCGCCGAAGTCCTTCTGGCGCTCGCCGTTGACAGTGACATGGCCGGCTATAGGCACCACCTTCATAACCCGCCACAGAAACACTTGTAACAGTCATCAACCACACTAGAGCATATTACACTCACATAGCAATCACAATCTCTGCGATGATCTCGCTGAAGGACTTCTGGCGCTCGCCGTTGACAGTGACATGGCCGGCTATAGGCACCACCTTCATAACCCGCCACAGGAACACTTGTACCAGTCATCAACCACACTAGAGCATATTACACTCACATAGCAATCACAATCTCTGCGATGATCTCGCCGAAGTCCTTCTGGCGCTCGCCGTTGACAGTGACATGGCCGGCTATAGGCACCACCTTCATAACCCGCCACAGGAACACTTGTACCAGTCATCAACCACACTAGAGCATATTACACTCACATAGCAATCACAATCTCTGCGATGATCTCGCCGAAGTCCTTCTGGCGCTCGCCGTTGACAGTGACATGGCCGGCTATAGGCACCACCTTCATAACCCGCCACAGAAACACTTGTACCAGTCATCAACCACACTAGAGCATATTACACTCACATAGCAATCACAATCTCTGCGATGATCTCGCCGAAGTCCTTCTGGCGCTCGCCGTTGACAGTGACATGGCCGGCTATAGGCACCACCTTCATAACCCGCCACAGGAACACTTGTACCAGTCATCAACCACACTAGAGCATATTACACTCACATAGCAATCACAATCTCTGCGATGATCTCGCCGAAGTCCTTCTGGCGCTCGCCGTTGACAGTGACATGGCCGGCTATAGGCACCACCTTCATAACCCGCCACAGGAACACTTGTACCAGTCATCAACCACACTAGAGCATATTACACTCACATAGCAATCACAATCTCTGCGATGATCTCGCCGAAGTCCTTCTGGCGCTCGCCGTTGACAGTGACATGGCCGGCTATAGGCACCACCTTCATAACCCGCCACAGGAACACTTGTACCAGTCATCAACCACACTAGAGCATATTACACTCACATAGCAATCACAATCTCTGCGATGATCTCGCCGAAGTCCTTCTGGCGCTCGCCGTTGACAGTGACATGGCCGGCTATAGGCACCACCTTCATAACCCGCCACAGAAACACTTGTAACAGTCATCAACCACACTAGAGCATATTACACTCACATAGCAATCACAATCTCTGCGATGATCTCGCTGAAGGACTTCTGGCGCTCGCCGTTGACAGTGACATGGCCGGCTATAGGCACCACCTTCATAACCCGCCACAGGAACACTTGTACCAGTCATCAACCACACTAGAGCATATTACACTCACATAGCAATCACAATCTCTGCGATGATCTCGCCGAAGTCCTTCTGGCGCTCGCCGTTGACAGTGACATGGCCGGCTATAGGCACCACCTTCATAACCCGCCACAGGAACACTTGTACCAGTCATCAACCACACTAGAGCATATTACACTCACATAGCAATCACAATCTCTGCGATGATCTCGCCGAAGTCCTTCTGGCGCTCGCCGTTGACAGTGACATGGCCGGCTATAGGCACCACCTTCATAACCCGCCACAGAAACACTTGTACCAGTCATCAACCACACTAGAGCATATTACACTCACATAGCAATCACAATCTCTGCGATGATCTCGCCGAAGTCCTTCTGGCGCTCGCCGTTGACAGTGACATGGCCGGCTATAGGCACCACCTTCATAACCCGCCACAGGAACACTTGTACCAGTCATCAACCACACTAGAGCATATTACACTCACATAGCAATCACAATCTCTGCGATGATCTCGCCGAAGTCCTTCTGGCGCTCGCCGTTGACAGTGACATGGCCGGCTATAGGCACCACCTTCATAACCCGCCACAGGAACACTTGTACCAGTCATCAACCACACTAGAGCATATTACACTCACATAGCAATCACAATCTCTGCGATGATCTCGCCGAAGTCCTTCTGGCGCTCGCCGTTGACAGTGACATGGCCGGCTATAGGCACCACCTTCATAACCCGCCACAGGAACACTTGTACCAGTCATCAACCACACTAGAGCATATTACACTCACATAGCAATCACAATCTCTGCGATGATCTCGCCGAAGTCCTTCTGGCGCTCGCCGTTGACAGTGACATGGCCGGCTATAGGCACCACCTTCATAACCCGCCACAGAAACACTTGTAACAGTCATCAACCACACTAGAGCATATTACACTCACATAGCAATCACAATCTCTGCGATGATCTCGCTGAAGGACTTCTGGCGCTCGCCGTTGACAGTGACATGGCCGGCTATAGGCACCACCTTCATAACCCGCCACAGGAACACTTGTACCAGTCATCAACCACACTAGAGCATATTACACTCACATAGCAATCACAATCTCTGCGATGATCTCGCCGAAGTCCTTCTGGCGCTCGCCGTTGACAGTGACATGGCCGGCTATAGGCACCACCTTCATAACCCGCCACAGGAACACTTGTACCAGTCATCAACCACACTAGAGCATATTACACTCACATAGCAATCACAATCTCTGCGATGATCTCGCCGAAGTCCTTCTGGCGCTCGCCGTTGACAGTGACATGGCCGGCTATAGGCACCACCTTCATAACCCGCCACAGAAACACTTGTACCAGTCATCAACCACACTAGAGCATATTACACTCACATAGCAATCACAATCTCTGCGATGATCTCGCCGAAGTCCTTCTGGCGCTCGCCGTTGACAGTGACATGGCCGGCTATAGGCACCACCTTCATAACCCGCCACAGGAACACTTGTACCAGTCATCAACCACACTAGAGCATATTACACTCACATAGCAATCACAATCTCTGCGATGATCTCGCCGAAGTCCTTCTGGCGCTCGCCGTTGACAGTGACATGGCCGGCTATAGGCACCACCTTCATAACCCGCCACAGGAACACTTGTACCAGTCATCAACCACACTAGAGCATATTACACTCACATAGCAATCACAATCTCTGCGATGATCTCGCTGAAGTGCTTCTGGCGCTCGCCGTTGACAGTGACATGGCCGGCTATAGGCACCACCTTCATAACCCGCCACAGAAACACTTGTACCAGTCATCAACCACACTAGAGCATATTACACTCACATAGCAATCACAATCTCTGCGATGATCTCGCTGAAGTCCTTCTGGCGCTCGCCGTTGACAGTGACATGGCCGGCTATAGGCACCACCTTCATAACCCGCCACAGAAACACTTGTACCAGTCATCAACCACACTAGAGCATATTACACTCACATAGCAATCACAATCTCTGCGATGATCTCGCTGAAGGACTTCTGGCGCTCGCCGTTGACAGTGACATGGCCGGCTATAGGCACCACCTTCATAACCCGCCACAGGAACACTTGTACCAGTCATCAACCACACTAGAGCATATTACACTCACATAGCAATCACAATCTCTGCGATGATCTCGCCGAAGTCCTTCTGGCGCTCGCCGTTGACAGTGACATGGCCGGCTATAGGCACCACCTTCATAACCCGCGCGCGGCCATCCGGTGCGCGCCACAGAAACACCTCGCCGTACACGCCCTCGCCGATCTTGCGGCAGTTTTTCAGTAAACTGTAGGAAAAAAAAATATAATATTATTATTTATTCTTTTTCCTCTTCTTTTGGGCTGATGCGTGTATATCACTGCACTTGTGTCATATGGGATAAGATATTCTCTTGGCATACATAGCTGTCTGTGTGATGCTGGCTTAAAAAACTATCACAGTAAGTCTACCAGTGAGCATCGTAAACCAACTAAGGAAAAACATCATCCAGGGAATACCACATCACAGAAAAATTTGCATTTCAAGGGCGCGCACACCGCGCCCGTATACGTGACGTGCACTTAGTCACGACGTCATCTCGCGCGTAGATATGACGTTGTATCGTATGGGATTGTATGAGAGGCAATTCCGGAGAAACAAAGGCAATGTCTTGCACTAAAATTACCTTAAGTTTCGTGGAATATAGGTTTCCAATGGTGAAAGAAATTATTCAAATCAGTATTGTAGTTAATGAGATAATTGCTACACAAAGAAACTAACACATAGTCACCACTAATAAAAGTATTTTCAATGAGTCATACTAACAATATTCATTGATTTATGTTACTATGTATAGTATAGTAGATTACACAAATATTTGCTTATTTTACTATGTCTGTGCAAACAAAATAAGCAGTATAAATTGCTTGTTATCAGACAATAAGTGTAATGAACCCTGAAGATTTTAAAAGAATTTGCTAATAGATATTTCTAGAAAATTGCCAGAAGTCTGAATACCGTAAACGTAGGTTACTTTAACCCTAGGGGGTTACTATAGCCCAAATCAAAAAAAGATTTTGAATTTCCGCCTTTATTCTGGAGTGACAGAAACCGAAGTAATTTGTACGACAATTCATAGATGGCGATATAGGCTTGTCGGGAAACAGTTTCAAATAGCTCATTCTCTCGTTTTTAACGGTTGGTAGTGTTGACAAGTTGGGACCTACAAATTGCAAGAATTTTGGCTGTGCAAACTTTGTATCGTTACTAAATTTTAAGGTAAGTCTGGCTGTCTTTTTGTAGTTGGGTGTATCAAATATATTAAGAAGATGCGTTATAACAGATATTATTCAGTTTTACGAACTTTTTTAGGATGAAATTGGCAGAAATAAAACTGCAGGCTACTTTGACCCGCAAATGTGGGTATCTTTAGCCCATGGGCCAAAGTAACCTACAGGTTTAGAATTTCATATAATTTCTCGATTTTCGTTTAAAATATGTTTCTTTTCCTTTTAGAAAAATTGGGATATGATATTAAGCTGAAGCAGTCAACATGCCAAGACATTACAAAAGAAAAGTAGGGAATCACAGATAATGTGGATTATTCCAAGGAGCAACACGTAGAATATTTCGCCAGAATAAGAGCCAAATCACTTATACAAAAAGCTGCTGCTGAGCTATATGGCATTCTTTGCAGCACGCTAAAACTCAAATTAAAAAAGAATTACGTCAATATAAGTCAAGATAATGTAACTGATGATTCTCATAAAACAGACCGAATTATTGACAATTTTGATAAGAGGGGCAGTATTTTTGCTGTTTTTTTTATTATTTTATATCAATTTTGTACTAATGCTTAACTTATTACGGTATAAATTTCTGCAAACAAGTAGTTTGCGAAGCAAAATGTTGATTATATTCAATTTTGTAGTAAAAAAAAATAATTTTACTGTGATTTACTGAAAAATGTTGATATTATGAAGAATTTTCTTAGAAAAATTAACCAAATAACATGTATTATGGTTCTTTAAATCATCTGCTCTTATTTCCATGAGGTTACATTACCCCAAAATGAAATAATATTACGTTTAAGCTCCTTAAAAACGTGTGGGCCAATGAAACCACCTCCAAAGTACAACTTTGGCCCAAATAAAAAAAAATAAAAAAAAATTGTTTTCACTATAAATGAAATGTATTTTTTACTTAAATTAGTTACTTATACCCTTATTAAACAATCCAAGACTGTGCAATATCCATGTGTCTATTAGTGGCCAAGAAATCAGAAGAAACGTCAAAACATACCCTTTTTTTGGACAAAGTAACCTACGTTTACGGTATATGAAAGTTAATGGGCATAAACATTGGCAAGCAAAAGTGTTATTGATCCATTGACACAATAAAGAAAAGGTAAATGAACTTTAGAAGCTTATAAACTTGTTTGACCTTTAGACATAGCAAAAAAATATATATAAAGAAAAAATGTGTGATCTAATACTAATTTTAGATTATGACTTCAACTGCTTCCGAGAATAGCATAGAAAAAACTAGAATTTACTTAAATTGTGTAATTGGACGACATTCACCTTAGTAATGGTTTAGCAACTAACTTTTAGCTAGTTAAGCTAGGCAGGTGTTTGTATGAGTGACATCTGAATTGAATAATAGCATAAGAAAAGAACTGAATTCTAGTTGTTAATTTGAGTTCATTGCAGCTTGCATGTTAGCTTATTAGTGCTAAATGCCAGATGAAATAATTAGTTCATTCATGTTTCATGCATGATAGACCTAATCAACTCATCTCTTTCATTGCATACCTATTGAATGATTTAAGTTTTTGACTATGAATTCCTTGCAATGTCTACCCTAATTATTATCATTAATTTAGTATGTCTATGTTTGTAATAACAAGTAAATAACATAATTAGTCCTCTTTAGTTGTGAGGCCTCATTAGTTAATAATTTGTATGGAAAAACACTATTTTGTCACAAGTTTGTTAAAAAATAAAATTCTTTTTTAAATAATAGAGCAAAATTTACAAATGATGGTATGTTGTAATTTCTCCCAACTTTATGAAGATCATAATCTAATAAAACATGGTCTTTCCTTCCCAGAGAAACACAAGTCAACGTCACTTAGTATTGCCACTTTATTTCAATAAAATATGTTATGGGGTAGGTAAATTCAATCTCAGAACAATGGGTTAAAATCTTTCTTAATAATTTTATAATTTAGATTTACGTGTGTATTAACTTTAACTTTACAGCAACACTTAAATTTTATTTATTAGTTAACAGTATCTTATATGATTTACAAAAAACATCATAAGAGTGGGTAATTCTGGTAACCCACAAGCATGATGACATAGTCTTGTGTTGGTCATGTGGTTCACGAGTCTCGGAAAGAAATACCAGGCAGAGTATCTTATTATACCATGATAAAGATGAAGATTTGAATAGAAACCTTATATGAAGACATTTTGAAGGCCATTAAACTCTCAATTTCTATAGAGTTTGATGCCAAGTCTGTGATAAATTGACTCCGTCTGCTCCGTAAACCTTGTCCGGTGTCAAGGATGTTAATCCGTGCAAAAACTTGCCATTGGACTGATGCCAACGCAAGAAATAGCTATTTCTACCTTTAGAATCTTGTTTCACTGTGGTAAAATGTTAAAATGAATTTAGAGAAGATTTGAAAAACAAATATTATATACAGTGTATAGCGTCCAAGGTGTGTAATGTGTGCGGTTATAAAATGAGGTTGCATTACAAAGAAAAATGTGGGTGGGCTAAAAACAATGCACTACAAATATTTATTTGCAATACATACCTAATTTCCAAACACTTGCGCAGTTGTTCAATAATAAAGACTGTTTGTGTGTATGACCTACTTAACAGTTTTCATTGCAAGGTCAAAGATCTTCGTAATTTATGCCCGTTGTGATATGTACTACATATAGAAGGTATGTTTATAGGTACTTACTGGTCGGGATAGCATTCATCAAATGGTACAGTGTCAGATTGGTTGCACCGCCTGAGCACGTAATCCCTGGCAGTAGCAATACGACTCGCCTCATGAAGCTTCTCTATAACAGTGACGTCGTGGTCGTCGGCAATCGAGAGCTTCGATAACTCGACAATCGTATCATCACAGTCCTCGAGAAAACCTGCAAACACCGCCCGAATTAATACCATGACACACAACTAGGAAGTGTTTTGACGGACATGGACTTTCCCCATGCGTAATTCGTTACGTATCCAACACACACACGTAAACGCTTAGTAAAACACTTTTTTAGACACTGACCTGTGTATTGCAGGGAAAGATGCATGCACTTGGCTTTAGACACTTTTCTAACAAACAAAGACGCAGAACCAAGCTCTTATCCCGTTAGGGGATAATGGCAGTCAACACAGCACAAAACGTTTATCACCAGCTACACACAAGTGTAATGTTTATCGCACTATTATTCGACAATAATAGCGTCTATATTTTCACTACGGACGTATCCGATGCACGATTTTGTAAATAAAATAAAAATAAAATTATTTGGACTAAGACCACTTGCGACAAGCGTCTTCTTCCGCGAACGTAGGGATGGTTTGTGATCCGTGTTGCCAGCGCCGTATGCTCAAAAGTTACTTACACTCTTTGAAAAAGTTACGTTTTGCAGAAAAAAGTTACGCCACAATTTTTTTTCAACAATTTTTTTTTCATGTATAGTTACAATGGTTTTTATTATTGTTTAATTGAATATTTTACTAACAGCCAATGTTTCGGTTCATGACACTGAGAATCATAAATAATATGATATAAATATGAGATAAATATGAAAATTGAATCTAGGTTACTTTCTAGTATAGTATTACAGTCAACAAAGCGTGCGTTCTGTCTTTTTCGTTTCGTCTTATGAAAAATATTTTTCACGAAATGTTACGTAAAAGTTACGCCCGTGGCTAGGTTACGCCGAAGTTACGCTTAAGTGTGAAAAGTTACGTAAAACGTAACAAAAGTTACGTTCTGGCAACGCTGTGTGATGTGAAACGAACGGGTATCCAGTGTTGCCAGCGCCGTACATTCAAAAGTTACTTCCACTCTTTGAAAAAGTTACGTTTTGTAGAAAAAAGTTACGCCACAATTTTCTTTAATAAAAATATATTTTTTCGAGTGTTTAGTACAGATACAATGGTTTTTATTTTATTTTTCATTATTGCTTAGGTGTTTTTTGCGTGTTAAGTATAGATACAATGGTTTTCATTGTTGCTTAGGTGAATCTTTCATCAAAATTCGATGTTTCGGTTCATGTCACAGGATCGTAAATTTAAAATAGAAAATTGAATGCAAGCTTGAAACGAAACAAAAGTTGCTTGCGTTCCATTTGACGATTTTTTTCGTTTCGTTCTACGAAAAACATTTTTTCACGAAATGTTACGTAAACGTTACGCCCATGGCTAGGTTACGCCAAGGTTACGCTTAAGGGTGAAAAGTTACGAAAAACGTAACAAAAGTTACGTTCTGGCAACGCTGCGGGTATCACGCCGAGATAGCCACTCTAGAGATTGGTAACAGATATCAAGTAACAGCTTTATCGCGTGTCTAAATTATGCAATAAAGTAAATTAATGCATGATTTTACCAACAAATTCTAGATATAAGACCCCTAATTTTAAGAAGATTTCAATATTGTAATGAACATTTGACTGTACTTAGTTTGATTAGTGATTAATACATAAATGTTGTGGAGCTGCTATTTGAAATGCAACACTAGCTGCTCCTGCAACGCGCAACTCTACTAATGATGAAGCTTGGGTGTAGCCATTTTTAAAAAAGGGTAATGGGTTACTATTGTAATGAAAAAAATAACTACCATTTTACCTTTTAGATCATCGAACACTGCAGTGTTGCTCAGACTCAAGCGGGAGGAATTTGTATCCTACAACGAAAAGCAAGTTAGGATATTATTTCACATAGGAAAAAAGAAAAGTTATTATGAATACAACAACCTTCAACAAACATACTCACTTTCACAATCCGGATCGTGGATCTGCTTGGTTTCGACACAAAAGTACTTCTGCGGGTTTGAATTGATTCATTATGTAGTAAACCTGCAAAGAAATATTAATAATTATCACGATTACGTACGAAAATATAATAATTTAAAAACACGAACCTGACATTACACAGAAACTTTGGATGGAGGTGACAAATGCTATGGAAGTTTTACCTTTTTTATTTGAAACTTCAAAAACTTTACAGCCAGTTCCAAAAAAGTTTTTATAAAAGTTAAACTTACTTCTATCTTGCATCTCCATAGTTTCAATAACACTTTGCCTGTACTTTCTTCCCTTTGCACGTAAATCTTCATCTTCTAGAATAGAATGTTCGAAATGATCATTCATAGTCATTCTTCTGTAAATGCTTAGAGATCTCTCCCATTTTTTGCCTGGCTGAAGTATTATTGCTGGTTTTATGTCTGTAGTGGTAGAAGTATCTATCTTTGGATGTGCACTTCTTCTGCATAATGAGGATTTCCTTGTAGTAACATAAGACAGCCTTGGTTCAGGAGATCTTGAATCAAGTTTGTTAGTATCATTAGCCTCATCAGGAACTTCTGTAGTAGTTTGTTCTGTGTCTACATTTGTTTCAACAGGATTAATTAAACTGTCTTTCTTATTACTAAGTACAGTTTTATCACATTCAATGCTTGAACTATCTTGTGAATCATCAAGTACGAAAACATTTGAATCATTAGCTGGTTCATTTCTTCTTCTGGTTGTAACAAAACTCACACATCTATCTCCAATACTTTGTCTGTTTTCTGAACTTGTCGTTCCTTGACTGCTACAATCAAGATCACTTTCTGTAGTTATATCATTTTCTGCATTAGTAGATTGACTATTCTGTTCAATATCTTCATCAACATTGTAATCACTGTCTTCTAAACTAGCATAACTTTCACTTACACCTTCACTTAGCTCTCCTTCACTATTATTACCTTCACCATCTATATTTTTCGGATTATCTTTATGGTATTTCTTAAATAAATCTATATTCAGTCTTTCTAAAGCAACTACTGGCTTTTTACTATAATGTACAGGCATTTTTTTATAATACTTTTCAAATAAAGCTATATCCATTTTCTCTAGGGCTACAATTGGCTCTTTCTTACTATCTTCTTCACTGATAGATACATCAGAGTTACATGTATCATATAATGACTCTTTTTCATCATAATCACTATGTCCTTCTGAGGTCTTATTATTGCAGCTATTTATGTCTTCACTTTTAGAACTAAATGAGGACAAGGACGAATTGAATTCTTTAGTAATATTCTCCATTTGTGATACTTGATCTTCATCATCATCATCACTGTCAAGAGTTATGCTGCTTTTTGCTGTAGTTTTAGGCAGTTTTGTTGTATCTACTTCATCTCCTACACTATTAGTTTCAGTCTCAGAATGTTCTGGAACTTGTTCAATAGTATCATTAACTACACTCTCATTTTTACTGACAATTGATTCATTTTGACCTTCATCTAATTCAGAATGTTGTGATAAATGTCCAGCATCATCAACAGTTTCAATATGGGATTCAATTTCAGTAAAGCCCAAGAAAGGTTTGCTAGGCAATGAATCATCTGTGGCAGATATATTGATAATGGAATCACTTTGTTTCGTGAATCCAAAGAATGGTTCTGGTGGTATAGAATATTCAATTACAGAAAGATTCTTATTTTCTTTTCCAAAACTGCCACTCTTGGTTTCATTACTTTCAGTACTTAGTGCTTTAGACTTTTGACTACATTTAGAAACTTTTGCTGTTGATATTATAATAGAATCATCTTTTCCTTCATTCTCAGGGATCAAGCTTTTATTCACTTTAGCAATAGTTTCTTCAGAAAATCCGAAAAACGGTTCCACTTCACTTATCTGAAGGGAGCTTAGTTGAATAGAGTTTGGATTGACATCTTCTGCATTGTTAATTGAAACTTTACCCGACGAATCATCATCTTTTTTAAGATTCTCATGAGAATTTGCATCTGATGAAAATAGTGGGTCACTGTTTCCTTTGCATTTACTGCCATATTCTAAAGATGGAATGGGCGAATTTTTGTCCTGAGATCTTTTCAAAGCATTGCTGATATTTTTAGGAACAAATACAACACTTTTGTTTATTTCATTATCATCATCATCAGCTATAGTTACATAGTTTGGACTGTCATCTAAATCTCCCATAGGTATTGGTGAGAATTTATATATAGATTTGCCTCCATTCCTTTGTGTATAAGGGGTACTACTCAATGGTGAAGTTTTTGTAGCAGGTGAATGGTAGTTTTTAGTCAGTCTATTATTCTTGTATTTAAATGTTTTCTTCAAAGAACCAGAACCTCTTCCATTGATGTTATTGATGAGAGACAGTTTTTTCACGATGTTGTTGATAGATTCATCAAATTGCGGGGTCGGTTTAGCCTCTTTCTCAACAATCAATTCATGAGATTTTATATCAGTTGTATTTTGGATTGAAAGTCCATGATTATTGCTTGTGTTTTCTTTGTCTGACACTAAAACAGAGATAGAAATTGATTATTAATATAAATTAATGATTAAACTCTAAATAAACGGTGATTCTTAATAGATACATACCTGAACTTTCAGTAGAAGAAGAGTAGTTGAATTTTTTAATTATCTTCTTTTTTCTGTTGTATGTTCTAGTTTCTTTTGGCCTGAAATGCACAAACAGAAATCATAAAACGGTTCAAATTGGATAAATTCATTAGTGAAGCACTTTTAGGTCTTTGATAGGTAAACACTTACGTTCCAGCCAATACCTGATCAAAAAGATCCACTTTCTTCACCTGTTTCACGTCGGAGCACGCAGGAGACGAGTTCAGAAGCTGGTCAAATAAATCTGGAGCTTTGTTTACTCGCAAAGACTTGTCTGGAGTCAGAAACAGAGAGCCCGAGATAGATTCACGTTGCGATTCCACAGGCGGTGGTTCCACGTCTTTTATCAGCCTTTTTACATATTTTCTCTTCCGAACTTTGTTCGAAGCGGCTCCGTAATTGTTTGACGAACCCATGCAAGATTGCTCTCGCTTAGTTTGCTTTATATTTTGAATATAAAATGCATCGAAAGCAGAACTTTTTTCGTCCATATTAAACAACATGTCTCTATGATCTAGGCCTCCGCCAGTGTCTTTTTTCGACTTGTACGTGCGTCTCATAGTGGCAGTTTATTATTTAATATCAACCACAACACAAAACCACACTATATCATTATTAATTTAAAAATAAACAAAAATAATTCAAAGTTCAAACGGAAAAACAAACGTCAGTCAAACGCCATTATTTCCACAGAGTAAAAATTAATATCGTTAAAGAGAGAAGACAGATACGCATCTCAGTTTACATTACGTCAGTGGCGCCATCTCATTGAGAATGGTCCTAATGAAGATATTTGGACTATTTGGACTGTCAAAGTAGGTACACGAGTCCGAACTACATAAAAAACTTTAACTTTTTCAGATCTCACCACTATTACACGACGTTGATGATACGAAACATAATGTTGCCGCTTTTTAAACTCTAACTCCTTAATACTAATAGATTTGGCGTTTATCCTCAATATAAGGTACGGAAAATAAGTGGTTTTATAAATCGTGTTTTTTTCTTCAATGTATCTACAAGATAAAACATCCTACTAATATTATAAAGGCGGATGTTTGTGTGTGTGTTTGTTACGACATCACGCAAAAACGGCTGATTAGATTGAAATGAAACTTTGCAGAAATATAAAAGGGCATCTGGAATAACACATAGGATACTTTTACCGCGGAAAAATGTCTCATTCCCACGGGATCACGCATTTTCCAATATTTTTGAAATAGGTGGCGTGACTGAGCCGATTCGCGTTTTAAACGTTTTCGCCGAAAACTAACAGCGACATCTCTTGGCGAATAATGCTATTTTCCCGCGGAACAATAGGTTGCAGCGGGTGAAACCGCTGACGGGCAGCTAGTAGCTAATATTTAATAAAAATTTACTACCCCTAATAAAGGAAAATCGGGCATACTACTTAACTGAGCATTTTCATGATTTGCCATCAGCGCCACCTACAAGGAACTAAACGAACAGATTCAAAATATCCGATCAAAATCCAAAAAAAACTCTTTATCTTTTGCTACAGCCCAAACCCTTGTTACTTGCCCGCCCATCGCTTTTAAAAAGTCACAAAAAATTTGAAATTATCTCGGATAGTTGGATATATAAAAAAACAATATATAAAAATTTATATAGAATGGAAACAATTTTTAGTTCCCAAAACGGTAATTATTTATAGATCGACCATAAATGTTCTGTGCTAAATGTTAAGTAAGGCTAAACTTCAAACTAGTAGCGCCTTTAAACTGGAAAAAAAACCCTGGCTGAACACGCTAAAGTACGGTCATTCGAATGGGCCATTTTGACAGCTGTCAAACGCATACGAGAAGACATGTCAACAAAGAAAAACAGACCTTATGACATAGCATTAACATGATTTCGACAGCTGTCATATATGGCCTTTTCGAATGTCTGATCTGTGATCATCTAGAAACCAATGACAATAACTAACCACAAAGATTATTTAAATCTTATAAAAGAAATTAGAATTGGTAATGTGCACAGTTTTCCAAGATTTTACTGATCATAAAAATTCTTCGTTGTTAGTGATTATCGTTAATTCATAATTTAGTTTCCTAATCACTCGCGTATTCAGGCAGTAATTTTTTTTCACGGAGCGGCGCTAATGTCGCTTACGTTGAGCCTTAAAGGATGAATTTTGGTTTGGTTAACACATAGGTTACTTTTGCCGCGGTAAACATGCCCCCGAAAGGTAGATGCTTGTGAAACCGTGGGGCGGAAATCTGTTTAGAAGATTAAACTTATGATTGCAGTCTCTTCACGCCTGCTGTATAGTCTGTGGATCTCTCTTCTTCATTTGACAGCAGTAGGTTGCCATATTAAAATAATATACTTCTGTTGGTAAAATCTTGCCACAACAAGGCGCAGTCTATAATTCACTGATCCGTGCGTGCGGCAACGGACCAATAATGGAGGATTCGTTTTGAGATGAAAGCGAGCCGAGAGCTACACTTGCCACAACTAGAAATTATTGGGGATAGGTGGCGGTGGGTTTAGCCGGTTTCTTTAGGGACATATATATAAGTGATCTGGGGCCGGTTTAGCCAAGTCCAGCTGTTGCAATGATGTTGCCCAAAGAGCATGTAAATATAAAACTATCGTGTGAGGTTGCATTGCATCCAAGTCCGAAGTACTTAAAAACTAGATATTCCTAGCCCTGTCCATTGTCAATATGGGAATAGCGGCGATTTACTTGTTTGATTGATAAGGTACCACGTAATGTGTGTTTTGCTAACATTATCTTCCAGGCAACATTCCTGGTTGAAAGTTGGGATTTTTTGCAGTATGTAAAGAATAAAGACATAACGACATAGAAATTGTATTTATTGTAAATAAACAATTAAAAATACATAAGACAGACAAATTAAGTAATCCTATCTATTAAAATTCAAGAGTCCCATTAGATAGATATTGAAAATAATAACTTATGAGTAACTTTCGAAACTTGGTCAACGAAAACTTGCAGCTTTTCATATCAAACATCTTTTCATTAAAATCGTGGGCAGAAATACTTAGATAGCTAAATAGATAGCCTAAAGATATACCCTTCTTGTTTACTACATGACGCCAAACAGTTTAAATGTTTTATTAAGACCTATTCAAATCACAGCGGTATCCGCATCGTATGGGTATCGGTATTCAGCTCTTACCAATTTTGTACCCGTCGGCATACTACGGCGTCGGTACCTAGCGATTACTGCCGTGATTTGAATAGAATAGGCGTTTAATCGGCTCGTACTTGCTAAGAAAAAAAAAGTTATTTTTGAAGAGATTTCTTTACATTTCTTCGTTTGATCAAGTTTCCAAAATACACATTAAATGGCATCTTACATTATTTTAATAGCCTTTAAATTACAGTAAATAATATCAACCTCACTTAGGCATAAGTTCTACATATTTTTATACAATTTTTAAGTTTATAACTATACATAGCATACACTACACCATATATTTAGTTAGATACTATATTTGAAGTCAAAGATCATGTGTCTTTGGCAGAATTGCAGTTGATTATGGTTACATAGAAATAATAAAGTATGACTAACTAAAATAAGTTTTTTATAAGCTTTAGTTACAGAAACACATCAAAAACTAAAGACAACTATAATACAGCTGCTCTTAAATTAATGGATATTTAAGTCGAAAAATAAAAGTAAATCTGTAATCAATTTTGTGCCCATGTTGGTTTTAATCTATCAAATCAATTCGAGTTAAAATGTATCAAAAAGTAAATAAGAATTACAAATAAATAACAAACAACTTATTCTTAAATGTCTGACTCTTGGTTTCGAATCTGTAAGAATATTAAAAATATAAAACTATTATAATATTTGTGTACAACTAAATATAAAATACTATCATCAGTGCCGATATCATTAAACATTCAAATTATTAAAACGAAAAACTGTACATAAAAGTTAATAATTAGTATTTACCCATCAACTTATTACGATTACATAATTTTCTGTAGCTTATTTATAATATTGAACTTTCATTTAAAATTGATGAAGGGCAGGAAAGTTACCTAAACTTCACCAGTATCTCCAAAAAACGAAGTTTCACTAATAAAAATAAAATTACATCAAAACCAAGAGGTGGACAAAAGGAATGACTAATATAATAAGCAAATACAGGCGACAGCACTATCTATGCATATTTGTCCCTCTTCAGGTGCAGAAATTGCAGAATGCCTTGATAGCTTAAGGTCATGGTGGCATAATGTCATAGTGGCACAATATCACACTTTGTATGCTAGAGCAAGTTCAAACTATGAAATATATTGGAAGTAACACACCAAAAAATTAATATATACAAGCCGAAAGGAGGTCAAGGTACTCATGGAACTGAACAACTTTCCCCATGGACATGGGTCGAAATGTCAAAAAAAAATATTGGACCTCCCATACAAAATCGCCGATCAGTCAATTGATTTACTATGGAGGAAGGTTCAATTTTTTTTTCACATTTCGACCCATGGTACCATGGGGAAAGTTGTTCAGTTTCATGAGTACCTTGACCTCCTTTCGGCTTGTTATACCCTTTCCGTTACTCCCTGTATATATTGTATTATGATTTGTTTGACATTTTGCATCTGTGGTGTTATGCAACTTTGACATATTGCACTATGACTTAAGCGAGACATTTTGCAAATAGTTACAAATAAATTGGCTGATACTTAATAGCAAAATAATATTAATAGTAACATAGTTGAATATAACAGTAAACTAACAATAATTTTAAACATTTTAAAATACCCCGACCTTATGCTACAATGAACACAATAACCTACACAACAAGGAGGATAGAACCAATGTGAAGTATATGAAATGCATTTTTTTGTATTATGGTAGATATTTCCAAAGTTATGTAGTTACATTCAATACGGCCAATTCGGGATCCATTCTTTTTCAGCTCAAGTTATACAGAGAGGAAAGAAGTGAGTGCTCTCTGATGTGACTGAGTTATATGTGGTTTTTGTTGGCCAATGGAAAATGTTGCGAGGCATAAGGCTTGCCTTTTTGCAGCTTTTAGGTTCCATCCACCTTGGACACAACACTATTCATTCATTAAAACTATACTAATTCTACACTATAACTCATTTTTATAATAGGTATCAAACATAATTTAATGACTGTCGGGGCCTACAAATAAAATTTGTACGTGGAAAATACAAAAAGTAAAATCAAATAATATAATTAACAAAGTGTAATTTCATAAACATATTGAGTGGGTTTAAAGAATATTTACAAAGAATACTTTCAACATATTTTAAAATATTGTACAAGGAATATCTACCAAGCTTTCTTGCATTTGATAGAAATGAGTAGGTAGAATAGAACTGTTACCGAGCATATCTCCGTACCTATTTCATTTAGAATTAGAAAAATGTGTTTAGTAATATATTTGGGGAACTTGAGAACAATTTTGTTTATGCGCTCGGTAGTCAAAAATATGTATAGTACATGGTGTTTTGTATGTAGACGTTTTTTACTGAAAATTGTAAACACCAATCAAATAGTTATACCACTTGTTTATACTAAAAGACAGCATAAAAAACCAAGAGTGTTTTTTTTTCATACTTTCATTTTGTATAACGAAAATATGAGTAACATACTGTGAATACTCATCATAAGAAAGTATTTTTACATAACGCACCAAATCTCATTGCACATACACAAAATACGGACGAAAATATGAGCATTTAAATACCTAACATATTACTTACTACGCTAAAACTATAGAATGTTGACAGTATAGCCCATTACACATGATTTTTATTGCTTTTATCTTTGCTTTTTTTATAGAATGTTTGCTAGTTTTAATGTAATTTTAAGGGCATTTTTATGTTGGTTACTACTTTGTAAAAGAAGTCTCATGCATGACTTTGGAATAGTATTTTATAGAAACGGTCAAATTTTTCAATAAATTAGTACCGCCAGTCATCTAATCAAGATAATATTATATGCCTCCTCTTTTGATATTATCACCATTTGATTACTATGGAAAAGATATCGCTGTATTTGTCTGTCAAAATTTTAAAATCTATGAATTCGTACGACACGTGTTTATTTCTTATTATTTTCCATTTTATACCTAATTTCACGAAAATACATTCAATGTGTTATGTTTTTTTTATATATTTACAGTCTATACATGTATGAGTAAGTAATTTTAATGACATTTTACTTACTTAAGAGTTTACTTGACTGTTACGAGATTACACATACATATAGTTTGATTTGAAAATATCGAGACTTCGTTTACAAAATAAAGTACAATATTAGTTGTGCAATAAATCAGTGGAAATATCACAATGTTTGCTTAAATTCGGCAGTAACTATACTTTAGTTTTTACTTACACAATTCACAATGGTCGACAACAGGTAGTATTTGTAATACAAACCATGGCCAAAGATATAAAACATCTCTATACATCTTTATGACTCAGTGATTGAACACACATTGACTGGCTTGCATCGCCTTCGAACAAAGACGGTTCGAAGTTTTGTGCTTCGGAGGGCACGCAAATCTAGTAAAAGAGATGTCGGGCGTCACACAAACTTGTCAGAGGAACTTGTCTTTTAGAAGCCAGGACTTAACATGTAGGCAGCGCAGATAGGTGATACGATAACCTCACATATTATTTATTACGGCCGTTTACGTTCACACTACCTAGCAAAGGTAATGGGTAAACCGCTCTATCCATTAGTGGCTATACCTACAGGGAGTAACAAAAAGAGTATAACAAGCCGAAAGGAGGTCAAGTTTCTCATGAAACTAAATAACTTCCCCCAAGGAACATAGGTCGACAATAAAAAAACCATGTTGGTCCTCCCATAGTAAATCATCTGATCGCAATTTTGTATGAGAGACCCTTATTTTGACCCATGTTTCCTGGGGAAGGTTGTTCAAATTCATTCACCTAGAACTCCTTTCGGCTTGTTTACCCTTTTTGTTACTCCCGTAGTATACCTGTTGTCAACCATTACAACATTACCTGATCTGACCTAGGAGAACACATTGACATGGTGGCCAGGTTATGTGTGGAGCTCGCGAGGGCAGAGGACCTCCTCTTAGGATAGCCCAGCATAATACAGTATTATATGGCAAGGTATTAGACTCAACTATAGGTAAGTCTAAAACATAAACAGCAAATAGACTGTCGAATTTTTGTGCCTTCCTACAGAAACATCCCTTTTTCAGCGTTTACAACCCGTAAAATAGAACTGTCCTTTTTTATTGTCCGTGGTTTGTATGAAACCCTGTTGTCAACCATTACAACATTACCTGTGATCTAGGAGAACACATTGATGGGTCGGGGCGACATGGTGGCTAGGTTGTGTGTGGGGCTCGCGAGCGGGTCCTGGATGTGAGATTCTGATCTCTTGGCCTCTAAAGTTGCCTGCTTGACGGCCTCTTTGTAGGCGCCGCGCTTCTTCTTATTGAATCTTATCTGGAAATGGTAAGGCAAGGGATTATTTACGTGCATGTAGCGTCAGTTGTGTGATGCCGGCATATAATAGCGTCACCTCAATTCTACCCATGGATGTCGTAAAAATGACTAAGGGATAATAATTATCCAGGGAAAGTTCTCTACAAACGCAACATCTCGCCAAGCGCGGTGAGTAGGTATGGCAATACTTCCGATAAGGGGATGCCTATGTCCAGTAGTGGACTGCTGTGTCAGTACATGAATGGTCAAATTCACATCCGCCTGTTAGAAACTCGAGCCGTTCATAAGTCCATGCGCGCGGCATAAGAACGGTCCAAAGTCCAAAAACTGCCTAACCCAGTTTTCTGGGAATACTTCATCAGTCCAATATATGAAACAAGGCAGTTACAAACCCCAATAAATATTATACCTATTTTATTTATATTCAATCAAAGTTATAATAACTTGTCAAGGCTAAAGCTAATGAGAAATTCAATAGCTTTGTTAGCAATCTTGTTATTGAGAAGGAAATACCCCATTAGTTAAGGGTCATTCATTTGTAAAATGCATTGTAAGGCTATAAAACTTTCTCTTTCACAACAACAATAATACGTTAATCCAACTACTGTATTTAACAAAAACAGTGCCATAAAAATACTTCAGTAAATAGCTGAGAGTGACTCAACTCATTAGGTAATCCAGCAAAACATGTTAGTGTAAACAAACCAATTCTAAGTAAGAAACTAATAAGGAAAGTCTTTGTTAAATATTATTGATGTGAATGTGTGTGAAGTCAGTTGCAAATGATATCTGATATCCTTTTGTTATATTATAAACAGGAGACTTACTGTATTACCTGGATACCATTATGATCAGAGGCTCATAAACCATAGTAAATCATCCATCATATGCAAAAGCCAGGACTGCTTCAAATTAAATCCTAATAAAAAAGTTGATGATCATTTAGTTTCAGCTTTTGCATATGATTGATGATTCATATGACCATGATGTGATATGACCTGAATGTGAATATAGGGCTGTGCCATAGTAGGCATTATGTGATGCGATAAATTATGGAAAATGGGCAGCAGTGTTCCATGTGAATATGGCATGTTGCACTGCACGCCATAATCCACCAGGCATGGTATGAAGGAGGAGACTGATGTCCAGCAGTAGTCTGTTGCGGCTGGTGATGATGATGATAGAGAAAAAATCTTCATAGCAAGAGTAAAGATGTTTTGTTGAGGCATACCATAAATGACACACAAGCGCGCGATGTTGACGTGACACAAGACACCAACTACTGTGATGTAGGGTTGCTGAAATATAATGACAATGACAATAAACTATACCTTGTAATCTTCAAGGAATGGGCTGAGACTGTCGCATGGCATGAGTGATGACGTGGTGGAGGCGTACCACGACACGTGCGCACGCGACGTGGCCGTCACGCTCAGCACGCGCCCCGGCCACCACGGGAAACCCACTACTTTACCCCAGACTATATCGCCCGGGGCCACTCGTAGCAGTTTCCCGCCGATACCTTTAATGAAATGATACACTATCTGAGTACAGCACAAATAGCATTATGATAAGAAATTCAATATTCTGTTAGTTAATGAAGTTGTTTTATGAGTTGAAAGGTAGTAAAGTTTGATAGATGAAAGGAAACTTGAACAGATTTTGAACACCAAAAGCATCATTACAGCTGTAAAACAAAGTGATGTTACTTATTTGCAGCCAGCTTTAGTGACCTTCAGTATTAAGGAATTTGGCTGGCTGTTATGACCGCATAGCTGTAGCTTTTGAAGGATTCTATCTATCTTTCTCAGGTGCAATCAGGGTGCAATATCTGCAGTTTTACAACACCTTTATATTGGAATTATTTGGGGCTCTGTGCTTCTTGGACCTGTGAAAAAGATTGAAAAGAAAACCACATTACCTTCACTGCTGCTGGCAGGAAAATCTGGCACTAATTCTCCTTCCCACTCCTCAGATCCACTATCCTGCTCACTCCTCTTCTCATAAGAATTGCTGCTCAGCCTTCGCAAGCTAATTGACAGTTTTTGTTTCAAGCAACTCTCTTTTACTTCACTGAAACAGTCATTGGAATCACTTTCTCCACATTTACTTGTGTTTTCATCTCTTTTCTTCTGCACTTTGCTCTTCTTTTTGTGTTTGACTTTGTGTTTATGTTTCTTCTCTAAAGGGTCTGATGGTGGACTGTTGGAGACATTATTTCTTGGCGATAGAGCACCTATGTGCTTGGGTGACTGCCCATTCCATTCCTTTTCTTTGTCAATGGCATTGTTTTTCTTGGCCTGCTTTTTAGCTTTCTTCAAGGCTTTTTTTGCAGCTTTGGAATCAGGCTTCATATCACAGGAGACTCCTGAGTCCTCATTGAATTCTCCAGCTAGGGGTGGTATTTTCACAACCGTCCTATCACCCTCTCCGAAGCAGATCTTCAGTGTTCGTGCACTTTGAAACATGGCATTAAAATCTTTAGGATCATCTTTATCACAGTCATTATCTTCAGAAACATCTACGAAAGCTAATTCCCTGGTCGCCGTTGCTTCGCTATCACTAGATTTTTCATTTTTTACAGTCCTATTTGATTTGTCACTAGCCTTATTGGAATTTTTTGAGGCGCCTTTTATGGCGCTAGTTATTTCGCTGGGTTGTAGTCTCGACAACTTCGGGATGAGCATACTTCCCATGAGGTATTTTTTGGCAGCCCTCGGTGACTCAGAATGGTCGTTGGTTACATCGTCATCAGAATCTAATTTGCGTTTTTTAGACACGTCTACGTTTTCGCTGTTTTCATTGCAAATACTTTGGCAGTTGGAGCAGAGAACCTTTCGTGCTCGCAGTCTTACTGTCATCTTGGGCTGGGGCTTACCCTTAGGACCAGGCTTTTTTGCCTTTTCAGCGTTTTCATTGCCATACTGGGGCTCCTGATACGTAAACCTTTGACTAGCGGAATGTAGTTTTTCATCGACATTTCCTGTTGTAGAACTTTGTTTTGAAAAGGCAGGATGAAGGCTATATACACCGAAAGGCAGGTTACTGCAAAGAAACCACAAAATAAGCCAATAATCTCGAAGTTATCGTCAATAATCGATAAAAACAACGATGTCTGTAGTAACAATACTAACCCTTTGCTGGAGTCCAAAAGCACACCCTGAAATTTCTTATTGTCTGCAGAGTATGAAACCACTAATAAATCTGCAAGAGCTTCTTCCACATTCACTAAAATTTGAGAATTCTTTTGAATCGTCATATCGGCTGTTGCAGCGACAGCCGCCATATTGTTAATGACCATAGACAAAGATGATGTTTTTTTAAGTTTCTGACATCATTGAAGCCTCGTTTACATCAATCAATCGTCAATCCGATCTATCTGATCAATCTTGAAGTTTCTATGCCGTGGCCATAGACCGTGGCCTTGAACGCACCCCTCATTTGACAGTGACATCTTTGACAGTCTGTTTTCGATTTTCGCCTTGTGTGGTAGTATCGTAGTTTTGCTGTTTTATTTGTGAATTCAGAATAAAAAGTCCTGTGATTTCCCCATAAATAAGTAAAAGAAGCTATATCTTGTAAGTAGTAATTTTTCTCCATCTACATATCTAACCGTAGAGTCGTTTATCATCGAGTTATTACAATCTTACATAATCCGGTATTTACTCGTAAAACAACTTAATTTTGCGCTTATTTAAATTCTATAAGACACTGAGCAGGTTTCAAGGCCTTCAAGTGTGGTGTACGTATTGTTTTTGTATCCGTAAAACACCATTACCAATTCGCTACTTGTAGGAACCTACCTACAATATTTTTATTCTACAAACTAATTGTATTACAGTAGGAACGTCTGCGTGATTTTCACAGGTTATTTAGCGATTTCTTGTATTCTTGTTATCAAATATGAACATCTGAATGTGTATGGTTTTATTTTAATAAATGGCATTCTTTATTAAGTGCTATTAAAACTATTCTGTTAACAGGATATGTATAATAATCATGTAGGAATTAATGGACTTTGCCATATCAGATTACTAACACACAATGTATACCTATACCATACAAATGTTGGTACAATATAGGTATAATAAGTTCAGAGTTAATGTATTGTTTCAATAAGCATTGTACTGTACTGAAAATATTTTATTTCGAATAGTTCTGAAAGTTTATTTTTATTAGTTGTTTATTGGGTCAGCAATTGGCAGGAGTTCACGCAGGACAGAGATCAGTGGAAAAGGCTTGTTTTGGAGGTCAAAATCCTTTTTTTAAAAGTATTACTCATTCTGTAGGCTTGCACAACTTTCTTGTTAATTATTTGGTACAGTTTAGCCCTCTACATTTCAGCTGGTTAGGACAGCCATCATCAGGAGATAGACAGATCACAAATGGCTGCCTGACTTTCTTTGAACTAAAACATGTTATTTTTACCAGGCCATGGAGCTGGAAAAACGGATTGATATCACCCAGCCACTCTGGGACCAGAGCACCTTCATTGGCAGATTCAAGCATTTTGCTTTGATCAGTAATCCTTTACTCACATTTGTACCAGAAAAGGAACTATATGCAGCTAAAGAACTCTATTTTCAGTACAAGTAAGTTTTTCACACTTTATTGGAATAAAATAACATGATCATAATTTGCAAGCAGCCTACAGTGTCTCACTGCTGGCCAGAAGTTGCCAGATAATTGATTGAAAAAAAAATAACTGTGAGACATACTTATGAATTCTAAACTAAAAAAAATAATAAATAAAAAGAAATTGCAAGAGAAATAGTTTTTCTTTCTAACACAAAATAATATGGCAAACTTTTCTCAAATTGGTGACACAAAAGACTGAACATTTTGGCGGAACATTAAATAATTCTCTTCTAAACACTATCAATATTTTACAGAGAAGGGAAAGAACCAAAAGGCACAACCTACTCGCAGTTGGTGCGAGCGAAGCAGCTGTATGAATCAGCATTCCACCCAGACAGTGGGGAGCTGCAGAATGTGTTTGGCAGAATGTCCTTTCAGATGCCCGGAGGGTGCTTGATCACAGGAGCTATGTTGCAATGGTATAGGTGAGGATATTGATATGTTTATTTAAGCACATTGATATTTCCTTCATTATTATCATCATCACATCAGACTATAGCTTCTGCTGAAAGTAGACTCCCCCATGAGCATGATCTTCTGATGTTGCCTTAGAACTGTCTGAAAAAAAAAACTAACTCTGTTTTCCTATGGGATAAAGTCATTTTGCTCCAGTTAGTACCTTTGTTAGTAAGTGAGTACTTTGATAGACAATCAATGATAACTACCTCCATAATTTACCTACATTGTACTGAAAATGCAGACATAAAAACACACAAGGTGAATTGAAAACTAAATAGGTACTCAGCAGTAAGTACCATATTTTTAAAGCAGCTCCAGTAATAATCGTCTTGCATTTACGACATAAACTATAAGTTGCTAGTTTATATGGCAAGTGTTGGTATGTAACTGTCTTTTTAGAAATTAAATGAACTTCAAAAATAATGTTTCGCTGGGCAGCGCTTTCTATCGCCATTTAGCGCGAATCATTGCCTGTACCTGCAATTGACTTACTTTAATAGCCACAAGGAAATAGTCCACTGCTGGACATGGACAGACAGGCGGATTGGTGAGCGAAGTGCAAAAGTTGCATTTACAGGGAAGGGAATGCTGCTGCCCATTTCCTTGTTGATTAATTATTCCTTAGTCGCTTTTTACAATTCCCACAGGTAGAATTGGGGTGATGCTTTTAGCCAGCGTGCATGACACGGTACGCAATGTATTCGTTTCGTAAATAAGAACGAAGCGTCCGTCAAATGGTGTTGGATAGATGTGCGACGGCCGTGACTCGAATAACCTAAGTGGCTAGGTAACTTTTCCCAAAATTCGGCCACGACTATTTCCTATGAAAAAAAAAACTGTGTTCAATAACCTGTCCTTCCCACCTGCTAATTACTCCTCTTTAAAATAAAACTAGTGCAGAAACCTTGACCAAACTGTAACTGTCACAGTAGAATGTCCCTTGCCAAAACTCTTCTATTACACTTGCGCAAATAGAAAGGTATTTTTATATTCGCGAAGGTTATTTCTTTTTGGATTGTTGACCTCTATATCTATAGTAACTGAAACCAAGTAGTTACTAAAAGAAAGTCTGAAGGATCTTCTATTAAGGATTTAATATTTCAAAACATAATTTTCTACCTAGCAAGGTGGATCATGAAATATTTTATCCATGGAACTACCTATTTGACTCATTAAAAATTCGCAATCTTTCCCATCCAAAAATGCTTCAGAAAAATATTTCTACCTTTTGTTTGTTCTACACTTTTCAACATAAAGGGCAATTTTTTACGTTACGTGTCTTCCATCGCAAAAGGAAGCTATAAATATTATCTTTATTATGGATCATATATTTTGCCATTTTTCATTAAACTTTACGACAGTCCAGTCTAGTAGGTATGTAGTATGCAGCACCTATTTTTATCATCTAATTATAATGCTCGTATGATTCAATCGAGTCTATTGTAATGCACTTTGATATGAAAATGATCATTTATCATTCAGATATGTACTTTCTTAGTGAACTCCTTCCTTCCTTCCTATTCCTTAGTGTTTTTTTTTTTACTATTACATAAAACATTAAAAAGACTGCAGATCCAACCATTTGTCTTTATTTTAAAGTATACAGTGAGATTTTACAGAGTGTACTCTCCAACTTTAAGAAACCGAATTCCAGCGAGATTTCATATCTCTGTATTTTGTTTGTTTATGATATTACAGTGACGGTTCGATTCCCCACCGAATTTGTCTACGAAAATGTACTGCCAGAATATCAAGCATTATCAAAAAACATTAAAATGCATATTATTGTTAGTTTAATTGACACTATCCTATCCTAAATAGTTTCATATACCTTTCAGAACAGCAACAGCAGTAGTTTTCTGGCAATGGGTCAACCAGTCGTTCAACGCCCTAGTCAACTACACAAACCGCAATGCCAACTCGCCCTTGACCACTACGCAGATGGGCGTGGCTTATGTTTCGGCTACAACAGCTGCAATGGCTACGGCGCTGACTTTCAAATTCGTAGTACAGAAGAGGGCGAAAAACCCTATCGTAGCTGTAAGTATATTTGTTTCTCGCTCTTTTATACGAAAACAGAAGGAGATGCAGCTACTTGACTACGCAGATGGGCGTGGCTTATGTCTCGGCCACAACAGCAGCTATGGCAACAGCGCTGACTTTCAAATTCGTAGTTCAGAAGAGGGCGAAAAACCCTATCGTAGCTGTAAGTATATTTGTTTCTCGCACTTTTATACACAAACAGAAAGAGATGCAGATACTTGACTACGCAGATAGGTGTAGCTTATGTCTCGGCTGCGATGGCTACGGCGCTGACTTTCAAATTCGTAGTTCAGAAGAGGGCGAAAAACCCTATCGTAGCTGTAAGTATATTTGTTTCTTGCTCTTTTAAACAAAACAGAAGATGTAGCTACTTGACTACGCAGTTAGGAGTGGCTTATGTCTTGGCTACAACAGCTGCGATGGCTACGGCGCTGAGTTTCAAATTCGTAGTTCAGAAGAGGGCGAAAAACCCTATCGTAGCTGTAAGTATATTTGTTTCTCGTTCTTTTATACGCAAACAGAAGAAGATGTAGCTACTTGTCTACGCAGATGGGCGTGGCTTATGTCTCGGCTACAACAGCTGCTATGACGGCTGCGATTGCTTTGGTGGGGCGCTGACTTTTAAATTCGTGTATCGTAGTTGTAAATATCTTTATTTCTGGGCATTCCACGAAAACTCCAACTTTGTCCCCCACGGGACGTGTCTGATAGTTTATAGTTATGCTTATATTACAAAGGTAAAGAACTTGTAGACCCTAATGCTTTTTAGATACTTTCATAACCGTATTTGCGGACATTTTCGTGGAATGCTTCCTCTGTCTTTTAAACTCGAACATAAGAAGATTGTTACTTGACAACTTAGGTGGGTGTAGCTCGTTTACGTCTTTAAAATTCGTTGTCTTGAAAAAGCCGAAGCTAACACGTAGGTAAGCTTCCAAAAATATTTGATAAATTGTCTATATAAATAGTGGTCAGACAGAATTATTGGCATACTAGCAAAGTCTCATGATTATTAACAACCACGTGAGAATCCATACAAAATATGTCATATAGCCATATAGCCAACCATTTTTGTGGTGGGTGTGTCACGCAAGAATTTGTCAACATGCCAAACAAGTGGTGTATAAGTAGAGCTATATGTTCGCCAGTATTTAAAAATAACTATGTTGCTAATGGGTATATCTCTTGAACAATGTTTGCTCAAAAGCTCATAATTTTTTTACGAGTCTTCGTTACTTTTAGTAATGTCCATTACGCTACGAGAAACATTTTTCTGCAATAAAAAATCATTTCAACAGTAGTTCATTATCTAAACCAATACATAGAATAAAATTAAGTCGCGTTTCTCTGTCTGTCTGTCGTAGAATTCGCTAACTCCTCCATAAGCACACAACGGATTTTAATGCGGTTTTAGTGTAATAGATAGACTGATTCAAAAAGAAGTTTCATAATGTATAACACATGCCGCGAAAAACCTTTTTTCTGCGGGAAAAGGGGGAAAATGAGTTGCAGCTAGTGAAACCGCTAAAGGACCGCCAGCAGAACAAAATTTTCAACGGTTACTGAAATATTAATGGGTAGGTGTGTCATGTAGTCATACCTACCTACTAGTTTGTTGGATCTCGACATTCTCGACGATAGATTTTGAACGCTCTTTGAGACATTTGTTACTATGTAAAACTCTTCACTGAAATTTAAATTACATTTGAACAAAAATTAAAATCTTATTCAAATGATTATGTAAAAACTGAACCACATTTTCTGTAGTATACCTACCTTAATGGGTTAAATTTCAAAGTTATATTTACATTTAGTATCTGCCATTTGAATTTATGAAATTTTAATAATTCCCCAGTATCACTTGGTACTGATATCCGAGGTACTGATCTGTACTGATACTGAGACGATTCTAGCGACATCTCATATGTCAAAATCCAGCCGTATGGATTGTAGCCCGTGAAAAAGAATTAACCTATCTAAATACCTACATACGTACCTACTTTCGAAAAACATTACCCTCCAGAGGCAGTCTACTTCTGACTTTTTATGAAATTGGTTGACTTTTAATATTTTTTAACAATGTTTTGGAGTAGGTTAACGTTACGTTGAGTTTTTGAACATATGGCTATAATATCTACAGACTATGGTCAACCACCGACGATAGCATTCCCAACGAGGGTTGACGTCAGGCAGGCGGCCGGTCG
The DNA here is from genome assembly GCA_024500475.1 of Phthorimaea operculella. Classification (NCBI taxonomy): domain Eukaryota; kingdom Metazoa; phylum Arthropoda; class Insecta; order Lepidoptera; family Gelechiidae; genus Phthorimaea; species Phthorimaea operculella. Next base: position 289,654 of record JANFCV010000188.1, on the reverse strand, counting down.
TAAAATTAAGCCAAATCCTTTTGCATCATGATTTTGTGTTCAACAAAGCGCGGGCAGGAAGATGATGATGCTCTGGAGTACGTTCATGTTGTCATCTTTCGTAGAACTTACTTTCGTCCTTCGAAAGGTGTTCGTTCAGCGACGGCACAGTATAAAATAGCGATGAAAAAGTTACGAAAGATCATAGCATGACCCTACCCCATGCACCCCTGCAAAACTTTCAATTACATGCCTGCAAATTCTTTTCGGTACGCCAATTTTCGGTATACCTCTTACATCCGGTATAGATGGGTGTGTCACCATAACAATGGTTGTTGATTTACATACTTATTGTTTGTGTTTCAGCGTTTCGTGCCGTTCGTGGCGGTGGCGGCGGCCAACTGGGTCAACATTCCGCTCATGAGGCAGAACGAGATCAAATACGGTGGGTCCTTTTGAATACACCAAATAAATATACTCCACATTAAAAAATCGAGACACTTTCGGTTTTATAGTCAAACAAAATATGAAATCTTTGAAATAAAAAGTTAAAATCGACATTAGGATTTTGAAACTTAAAAATAATATAGTAATACTCACTTGGAATACTCACTATTGAACTACATTAGACATTGGTTTATTCCAAAATAAACATATGTTTCCAGTGTCAGATGATGTGATCCCTACAAAACGTAACCTTGCTAAGTGTCTCGATTTTTCTCATGAGAATTATGATGATGAGATTATGAAACATGAAACAAATAAAACATGAAATAAACATGAAATAAATAAACAAATAACAAATAAACAAATGAATAAGAAAGATATGGTCAAGGTACCATGCGCAGTCTCTCCCGCCCAATCATGAACAATCCAAAAAAAGGTTTCGGTCTTTTCCTGACTGTAATATTTTACAGCAATAATTGTTACTTTTCTAGATGCAGCAACATTTATTAAATCGTACAACATAGTTTTTGTCTGACTTGTCGGTATCAATCAAAAGACAATCTAAAGCTTAAAAATGGAATTGTTCATGAGTTAGCGTGAGAGACAGTACCAACCTTAAACCGACGTATGTATGAAAAGATTACCTAATTATTTAAAGAGAAAGTGAACTTTTAGTCTAACAATTTATTTTAAGTTTGATCTAAAAACGTATGTTAAAAAAAATCAACACTCGTACGTAATTGTGTAAATTATGATTCGGTTTTGAATGCTAACAGTATAAAATATTATTTACAGGATTGGAGGTAACGGATGACAATGGTAAAATTATTGGTAAATCGCAAATAGCTCCCGCCAAAGGAATAGCTCAAGTAGTCACTTCAAGGTGAGACTGCATTTTTGTGACATATAGTACATATATTATGTACTGTGTTTATGTTTTAAATTTAATGTGTTCTAAAACATTTTTACTTTCAAAATTGAATTAAAAAGATCCTATATAGTGAATACACAAATTTAAAACACTTCCCGTGTTAGATGAAAAAATTTAGGAAAAATTGCAAATTTTCCATTTGTTTTCATCGCTTTGGCTACGCCCAATCTATAAAGATTTTATTATTCGCTGGGAATTAGTTGCAAACTATCCCAGTAGATGGAGCCCTACCACGCGTTAGTGGTCAAGATACACTTGCTTAATTCGCGGGCTTGGAGTGAGCCGATGTAGCCCAGTTGGTAGAGGCGTCGCCAGTACAGATAGTGAAAGTCGCTGTTTCAAATCCAGCCTGCGGTGGAAAATTTTGCAATTTTTCAAAAACCCTTTAGAGTATCTCATTAAACTGAGTACCCAACTCATATTATAAAAAATGTCCTTCAAATCCACCAATCGCATAAAAACTGACTCGTCTTACTAGGGGGTTCGAATTTCACATTTTGCAACTACTCGTGTAGATCTCAAACCTTTTGCATTATCGTTTTCTAATATTTATTTTATTACGAACACAATAGATTACAATCATAACAAGATAAGCTAGAGCATGATCCAGATTGAAATCCAATATAGTGTGCGTACAGCTAAACATGCAAATAACTGTGTTAAACTACTTAGATATACCTAATGAAAGTTTTAAAGTAGGTAAAATTTAATTGTCTATCAATAATTTAACTTCCTAAATTTTTAACAACCCATTTTCAACTTTGTTTCCAGAATAATAATGTGTTCCCCGGGAATGCTGCTACTGCCCTTCATAATGGAGCGTCTGGAGCCCAAACGCTGGATGCAGAGGATGAAGTGGGCGCATGCAGGCGTACAGACAGCCATCGTCGGTGTTTTGTGAGTAACATTTATCATAGCTCAGCTCAGTTCAGCTCAGTTCTACACAGCTCAGACCAACCCAGCTCATTAATGCTGTTACTGCCCTTCATAATGGAGCGTCTGGAGCCCAAACGCTGGATGCAGAGGATGAAGTGGGCGCATGCAGGCGTACAGACAGCCATTGTCGGGGTCTTGTGAGTAACATTTATCATAGTTCAGCTCTTCACAGCTCAGAGTAAACCAGCTCTTTAATGCTGTTACTTCCCTTCATAATGGAGCGTTTAGAGCCCAAACGCTGGATGCAGAGAATGAAGTAGGCGCATGCAGGCGTGCAGACAGCCATTGTTGGGGTTTTGTGAGTAACATTTATCATAGTTCAGCTCAACCCAGCTCAAGTCTACACAGCTCAGATCAACCCAGCTCAGTTCTACACAGCTCAGATTAACCCAGCTCAGTTCTACACAGCTCAGATCAAACCAGCTCTTTAATGCTGTTACTGCCCTTCATAATGGAGCGTCTGGAGCCCAAACGTTGGATGCAGAGGATGAAGTGGGCGCATGCAGGCGTGCAGACGGCCATTGTTGGTGTTTTGTGAGTAACATTTATCATAGTTCAGCTCAACTCAGCTCTTCACAGCTCAAATCAAACCAGCTCATTAATGCTGTTATTGCCCTTCATAATGGAGCGTTTAGAGCTCAAACGTTGGATGCAAAGGATGAAGTGGGCGCATGCAGGTGTACAGACAGCCATTGTTGGGGTCTTGTGAGTATTTTCATCTCCGGTGCACGAGACGCCGGTTGGGATTCCACCCTTATATCGTAGACATCCCGCAATTCGCGCAAAGCGCTTCGCTTCTATATTTTTAATGCGAACTGCTAAGGAGTGGAACTCCCTGCCTGCGGATCTGTTTCCGGAACGTTATAACCAGGGCCTTTTCAAGGCGAGAGTGAATAGGCATTATCTGGGCGAGCATGTTCCATCATCGTCTGCATCGTCACTTAACATCAGGTGAGATTGCGGACAAATGCTTACCTATTATTTATATTAAAAAAAAACTGGCCAAGAGCGTGTCAGACACGCCCACAAATAGGATTTCGTAGTCAAAGTTTAAATATCAGGTTTTTCAGCATTACAAACTTAATTTTGTTGCTGGTTTGTTAGCAGCAGTATGATGACCAACCGCAAATAGAAAAACTTAATTTTTTCTTAAACCTTTAAGGGTACAATATCCGTTATAGTTTTCATTGTAATTTCAGATTGTAAGCTATGTTCCATATTTATTTCAAATTTTTAGCGTTTATACTTGAGAAGTTACAGCTGGAACAAATTATGCGTCAAAAAAGCCCTTTTTAAAAGCAAATATCTCGTTACAGAAACATTTTAGTGACTTTGTTTCAAAGAAACCTCACATTAGTTTTAAAAGACCTATTCAATGATACCCTACTCAATATTACAGAACAAAAAAAAATTTTTTGCCCCCCTTTCACTTGTATGGGAGGGGGTCCAAAAAACATTTAAAATATTTTTTTCTTAACATTTCTATATTTGGGTAAACACGATCTATGTTCTCACCAAATTTCATGTCGATAGCTCTAAAACTGACGAAGATATGAGGGCGCGGCATACAGACAGACAGACAGACATAACGAAACTATAAGGGTTTCTAGTAGACTACGAAACCCTAAAAAGTTACATAGTCGAGACGGCCACTCGCTGCATTCGCCGACGGATGTCAGTTGTTTGGCGCTCCCTTTTCCAAATGAGTTTACCACCAAGTGTGAAAGGGAGCGCAATACAACTGACATCCGCCGACGAATGCAGCGACTGGTCGTAGTAGGTTTAGTACTAGAATTATAGTATAGCGCAACTCTGCTCAGCTCAATATAGCACAACTCAGTCCAACTCTCCACATCATACCTCAACTATTCTCAGCTTAGTTTATCCGATTTCAGCTAAACTCTGCTCAACCTTGTTTAGTTCAGTACACTCAGCTTAGCTCAACTAAGTTTAGTTCAGCTTTGGTCAGTTCAGTTAATTCCATTTCAGCTCAGCTCAATTTAGTAGACTCAGTTCATGGCGTTTATAAGATCAAAAGCCTCATCGAATAGCGTTATTCAAACCGCATGTTCAGGATAATATTTAGATATTTTCTTGATATTTTCTGACGTTTGTGTTTTATTTTCAGCTTGACATTCATGGTGCCGACCGCCTGCGCAGTATTTCCTCAAAGATGGTAAGATGTTCTGCTATTTTTTCATATAAACTATGTGCAAAAATGCAGTACCCTCTGGGTTGATACTACAAAGTAAACTTTAGCCGAAATATCAGGACCATTGTGATGTTTTGAGTTCTGATATATTTAATACTATCCAAAATCGCGAATAGTTTTTATTGCATGTTCTACCACAAGGCATTGTTATTGAAATATTGATAGATATTATAAATCTATAGTACCGATACTATCGATAGTATTAGGCCTTTTAAGCCAGCTATTAAAAATTGGTAGTTCGCAGTTAGTAAAATCATTGATAAATTTCGTTGAGCCAATGACGGCGACGCTTTCCAATCGATACTATCGATAGTTAGTCGATAGTCTACTATCAAACGGCAACACATTTGTTGTCACATTTTGGAATTGAGCAAGACTAATCGAAAATTAACCCTAATCCTTGTTTATTGCAGCAAAATATCCACGGACACAATCAAGAAATACGAGAAAGAAAATTACGAGGAGATCGTGAAGAATACTAACGGTAACCCGCCGCCATACGTGTACTTCAACAAAGGACTGTAAACGCATACAGGTACACTGCTTTGCTTTACTTTGAAAGCTATAATAATTTTGATCGACAAAAAAATTGAAACAAAAAGACATTCACGAAAGTGGGATTCGAACTAAAGGTCTTCGGAGTACCGTTCCGATGCTCTAACTATTGCTACTATGCGAGATATTGGCCGCAATTTGGGAAATTAATTCTCTTAACTTACTTTAAAGTCAAAAAGGTTTGAAAAAGGTCAGCAAATGATCACGACTATAATTTCTTGAATGTGTCCTATACTTTGACGAAAAATGCGCGTTATCTGACTAAATAAGGCGACGGTGAAAACAATGGTGAAAGATTAGCGCTTTGAGAGCGTACTTTATTTTAAAGCATTTGCCGAGTGGACACCTTTTTGTTACCATGTGTTGTCTGTCTTTCTTTCAATGGCTACTAATTGACTAGAATAGAAATGTCGAAACACCCATTTACATATTTAAACATGACAGGGCTTAGATATCTCCTATCCTCTTTTGAACCTATTTGACGGAAAGCGACAGCCCTAATTTAAGGTGAGTTAAGAGAACTTATGCGGTCGTTGTGTCTTGTTACAAGATCGGTAAAATAAGCAACTTCCACGGATTTAAAAAAGGTTGTTTAGTTTTTTATTTATTGTTGATTTATGAAAAGAAATCAAAACAAACGCACGGATTTTTAATGGTTTTATGTGATTAGAAAGAAAGACATAGAAATTTGAAGATCTTGTTGTAGGTAGTATGATGGTATCATTATTGTTAAAAAATCAGGGTGGCATTTGAAGATCTGTTATGATGTTACGCTATTACTTTATTATAAATAATATTATGTTGACAAAAACTGGGTGGTCAATATTTTTAAACTAAGTAGAAAATTTACAATTGGCGCGTCCACACCAAGCGAGGCAAAAATTACGTGGTTCACCCGAGGCAACGCATGCTCGTGCTCGGAAGAACGCGCGCGGGCCGAGGCAAAATCTACGCGCCTCAGAAGTTTGCCTATAATTTATTTTAATTTCTGCGTACGAACGTATGCCGCGCGAGGCAATGAGGCAGCGAGCAGCCTCGGTTGGTGTGAACGTACCTAATAATGCACCAGTGATAATTTTAAGTTAATTATACAGGATGCCTATCAGCCTGGTTTATTACAAATCGTGCCTCGTGACGTCACCATCCCAGAACCTTGTATGGTGAGGTTCGATTTTTCATCTGTTTTTAAAGTCACGAATCTAAGGTATGGTCGTACATACCTTAGATTTATACTAAGTATCTTCACCAAGTCAGTATCGTCAGTTTATTCACCAAGAAAGATCGGAAAAGCATTGATTTTAGAAAGCTATATTGTGGCCTAGACGCATTGCCTAATTGAGTGACCACCCTGTTTTGTTCTCATACCTATTTATATCCGTAGTGTAGAAAGTATTCGAGGGAAAGATATAAATATCAATATGTATTGTATTATAGTCATAGTCAATTAAAAAGTCCTTTTTTGAGGACTTGTAATGTAAGCAATATTTTATATTTAGTTGTTTGTTTTACTGTTTTTGAATATATTTTTGCTACTTTTTATCTCATTTAACCGTTGCTTAAGTATGTACTACTTACTTATTTATTTATATTTCTATGTATTGATAATCATAACGAATTTTATTGATCTGTTTTTACCTTCTGTTTGATTCCGAAGCTGATCTTAGCGCAGTGGAAGCAAATTAAAGTTATCTTAAAATCTAAAACTAAATGGTCGATCAGCCTCGGAACAACATTTGACTACGATTCGTAGTGCTCTTTACTATAGCTAAATAAAATAAATTTAATGAGAGAATTTTGTTCCGGAAAGTTTCCGGCCGAGAAATTCTTGTTTCCAAAATCTACTTAAACAGGGCCCAGCAACGAATTGCTTACCGAGCGAACGATGACGCCGTTTCTTTGTGAGTTTAAGTATGACAGGAATCAGGTATTCAGGATATTTTAGGAGCGCAGGAATAGGGAATAACCTAAACTCACAGCACTGGAACATCCGCTCGTTCTCGAACTCCTTTCCTCCAATTTGCACTATAGTTCACAGTTCGACATCACATAATGTTTTTTAACACAAAATAACTAAAAGATTTCTCTCCGAATGAGAAATCGGCCCCGTTGGCCTCCAATCATTTATAATTAAAATACGTAGCTATCGGCAGCCACGACGCGAGCCAACGAAAAGTGAGGTTATATTTTGCCGGCGGTCGCGTGACTCTCAATCAAAGCGCCGGAACCAAAATCACTTGGTTCACTTCCCCACCGCACAGGGAACCCTTCCTTGTGGCAAATAGCACACGAGAAAACCGAAAGCACATTATAGTTATACCACTTAAAACTAAAATTCGCATCAACAATGCGGGCGACGGCAGAGGACGTGACAATGACAGAGAAGTGTTGCCAGCACCGCGCGCCCATTTATACGAAAACTAAACATTCACCCGCCCCGGACCGACCCATCGGTCCGCTCTATGCATGGCAGGCGTGATAATGTAGCTACTGCTCGCTTAAGAACTGAATCCCCCACCTGAACTTCTGCAACTCGAGGAGTGCCATCACTACCCGGAAACAGGTTGAGAATGCGCCCCCGGCGCCAACGCAGTGGCGGTAGGTTGGCATCCTTAACCAGAACGAGATCCCCAATGCAGGGGGGTTCAGTCCTGTCCGTCCACTTAAGGCGTTGCTGCAGAATGTGCAAGTACTCAAGCGACCAACGCTTCCAAAAGTTTTGAGTCATTTGCTGCAACAACTGATAACGCGACAAACGATTGCTATTCACCTCCGTATAGGGATATTCCGGCAAGGCGTTAAGTGGGCGGCCAATTAAGAAATGCCCTGGCGTCAGGGCCTCTAAATCATTTGGGTCTGAGCTGAGCGGACACAAAGGACGCGAATTGAGTACAGCCTCAATTTTACAAAACACGGTCGCCAGCTCCTCGAAAGTCAAAATTGTTAACCCTACAACGCGCAACAAATGCGTCTTAGCGGACTTTACAACCGCTTCAAAAATACCACCCCAGTGAGGGCACGCTGGTGGATCGAACACCCAGGTAATGCCCTGACGGGAGAGGCCCGTGCTGATGGCTTCTTCGTTCTCCCTTAAGAACGTTACAATTTCCTTCATACACCGATCAGCACCCTTAAAGTTGGTACCACAATCCGACCTGATCAGCGCTGGTCGCCCTCGTCGCGACGTAAATCTCTCCAGCGCTGCCAAAAGGCCTCCGTAGAAAGGTCGGCCACGAGCTCCAAGTGGACGGCCTTGGTGGCTAGGCACACGAACACGCACAAGTACGCCTTGATAGACTTTGCGTTCCGCAGGCGTGATGCCTTCACCATGAAAGGGCCTGCGAAATCCGTTCCCACACCTGCAAACGTCCAGGCCTCCGTCACCCGGTCCGGTGGAAGATCTCCCATCTGTGGCTGCATTGTGGCTGCCTTCAAGCGGTAACAAGGCAAGCACCTAAACACAACGCTACGCACCGTTCGTCGTCCCGATAAGATCCAAAACTCGCGCTGTAGAATGGCCAATAGCGCATTACAGCCCGCGTGCGAGTTTTTCTCATGACGATCCCTGACTAAGAGCTCAACTAAGGGTCCCTTTTTGGAAGTAACAGTGGATGCCGAGCCGAAAAGGGCAGGCTAGCGTTCCGAAGTCTGCCTCCAACCCTGAGCATACCTTGCTCATCCAGGAATGGGTTGAGGCGCACAATTCCTCCCTTCAGCTTTCCACGTCCATCCCTGAGCAGCCTGACCTCCTCTTCAAAATGTTCCGCCTGGACGACTCTAACCAATGAGCATAGAGCCGCATTCCGTTCCGCAGGCGAGAGGACAGGTGTAAAGTTCCGTTCTGCTTGAGGCTTCCTGCAGTTGTTCACGAACCGTTTGATCCAACCTGTCACCCCAAGAAGTTTGTCGAGGAGCTATACCGTTCCAGCAAGAAAGCTGGGTTAGGCTTCGGTACGAGTTGCCCCACGTTCACTCGCAAACCTCGATCAGGTGGCCCAAGCGGCGCCCTGCACTCGTTGAATGGCCATTCCTGCGGCGACTCAGTCAGCCATTGAGGTCCCCACCACAGTGGGTGACTCACCAAATCAGGTGCCCTGCACCCGCGCGAAGCGCAGTCCGCTGGGTTCCATTCTCCCGGTACGTGCCTCCACACTAACGGAGTTTCCGACCCCGTAATCTGTGACACCCGATTTGCCACGAAAACCTCAAGTGTATGTACCGACGTCTGCAACCAGCACAGAACTATCCGACTGTCAGTCCACGCGTACACCGTTTCATCCAAGTTGATGGTACCACGCAGATTGCAGGTTACATGATTTAGCAAGCGCGCTAGAAGAGCTGCCCCTGCCAATTCCAATTTGGGGATGGTCCATCTAGTTCTGACTGGTGCCACCTTACTTTTGGCCATAACCAGACGCACGTGCACAGTTCCCGTTGAACTTGCTGTCCGAAGGTATACAGCTGCCGCGTACCCTCGCTCCGAGGCGTCACAAAACCCATGTAGGGTAGCCTTACATCCCACCGATGGGACTAACTTGCGGGGTATCGCGATGTGCACAATCCCTGGTAAGGTGGTCACAAACTTGAGCCAATCCTTCAACAACTCTCCGGAGAGTTGGTCGTCCCATCCTAAGTTGGCTAGCCACAACCCTTGCAAAAAGCACTTCGCCATGAACGTAACCGGGGCGATCCATCCGTTAGGATCGAACGTTCTAGCGATTGTCGACAGCACCGACCGCTTAGTCCAAGTTTTCTCCAAAAGATCGGGCTCAATCTTGTACGTGAATACGTCATGCGTTGGCCTATATTGCACCCCGAGGATGCCCAACGTATTTGGATTGTCCGGGTTCTCAAAGAGGTGCGGGTCCTGATGGAACTCGCCTGGCAAACCAGCCAGGAGCTCTGGGCAACTGGACAACCATTTCCGCAACTCGTAACCTCCTGAACCCATGATCGCGATCAGCTCGTCTCGTAGAATTAGCGCCTGCTCCACGCTATCAGCACCCGTGCAGATATCGTCCACGTAGACGTCGCGATCCAGTACTGCTGCGGCTCGAGGATATCTTACCCTTTCCTGTGCGGCCAACTCTCGCAGCGTACGTACTGCCAAATACGGACTTGGCTTAAGTCCATACGTCACCGTGTTAAGTTCGTATGTGACCATCGGCTCATCTGGGCTCTCACGCCACAAAATCAGCTGATACCGACGGTCATCCGGATGTATCATGGTTTGGCGAAACATCATTTTGACGTCTGCGACGAACGCTACCTGGTGTAACCGAAAGTCTGTGAGAATGTCCACAATGTCCCGGTTCAATTTAGGACCCGCGTGCAAACATTGGTTCACAGACACACCATTCGAGGTAGGAGCAGAACCGTCAAACACCACCCGTATTTTCGCCTCAGGTGACTTCAAGACAGCCAGGTGTGGAATGTAAAATGCTCGACACACCTCCAATCCAGGCTGGACACCGACATGTGGCCCAATTGAATATATTCCCGCATGAATTCTATATACTTCTGCCGAAGTGCTGGGTCTCGCCTCATCTTCCGCTCCATTCCGAGTAGTCTCCGTTCCGCGAGCTGTCGCGAACTACCTAAAGCGGGGCGGTTTGGGAGAAAAGGTAGCCTGGTCACGAATCTGCCTGACGGGCATCTCGCAGTGTTGTATTGATAGAACAACTCGCACTCGTCATCCTCTGGCTTCCGTCTGTCCGCCGTGGGCGGCTCTTCAGACTCCCAAAACCTCTGCAGCACCTCTGACAGCACACTACCATAGAGGACCGGATCCCTTCTGGTAGGTCCTGAGGTCTCCAAACTGGGCCGAAAACAACATACCCCTGTGGTATCTACGGCCACCAAACCAGTTTCCTGGAGTACCTTCTTCCTACCGCACCATAATCTCCCGAGGACGTCTGACCCGAGAAGTACGTCCACCGTACCAGGAGTATCAAAATCAGGATCAGCTAACTCCAACCCTGTGGTTAACCCTCGTACCGTTGGTGGTAACCTAACCTGAGGGAGTTTCCCAACCACTTCATCCAGCACCACGGCTGAGACTTGATAGCTGACCCTGTACATGTGCTACCTAATGCGAACTCAAAGTTCGTCTGACCCCGAATGTCAGGCACATTTAGGCCCCGATGCCTACAGCTTCATCCTCACTTGGCCGTACATTTAGGCCTAGCCTACTCACCAGCTTACTCGATACAATACATCCCTGAGCCCCTGTATCCAGTAGGGCTCTTACTTGAATGGTCCGGCCACCGTATCCCCATACCCAAATCTTAGCCGTTGGCAAAAGTACCGTGATTGGACGGGGAGCCGAAGCTGATGAGTAGGCGGCGATTACCTAGCGGGAATCTAAACGCGGTGAGGCCGCGTCCCGCGGGGTATCCTCACTACCCAAACCTGTGTATGGGTCCCACTCCTGCTGGTAGGAGGTCTGCCCATAAAGGCCATGGCTGGAGTTCTATAGTACCCCGACGGCAAACGTCCGTACCGAGGTTGCGCCTGTAGCCGCGGGTACTCAGGCATAGGCGGGGGCATGCGTGGGTCTTGAGACCCAACCAGGTGGCTCAAGCCCGCAGAATACTGCATGTACCCTGGTGGCTGCCTAGTGCTCCCTGACACCCGCCCGTTGAATCCCGTACCTGGGATGGGTGTCCTTGGCCACGTTCCTGTGCCGCTCTTCCCAATCCGGCACCTGCTGCCGTGGTGGGGATCGTCCCCACGTCCTTGGGTAAGTGGGCTCCGTCTGTTGACGTCCCCTGCCTGTCCCTGTGACCGATGCGGAGGTGGGCTCCTCCTTGGAGGGTGGGGAGCGTTGCTCCCTCCCTTGGTGGGCAGGCTCCTTCGCTGATCCGATCCAGCGCTGCCCCGGCGCCTCCGGAGCGATTCATGCAGAGCAGCGGATGGTGTGCACCCTGGCAGTACCTACAGTTGGTGCTTGAAGGGCACTCGCACCTGATGCGGCCCCAGGCACCGAAAACACCAACGCCTCTGCTGTGCCACACCCCGTCTCCTCTGAACCCGCTGCGCAGCAAACTCCTGACACGCTGCCACCCCGTGGCCTGTCTCCCTGCAGTAGGCACACCCTGATTCCAATGCGGTGTCGTACCGCCTGGGTTGCCCACTGTTGCCTCCTCGCGCCGGTGCACCCGGCCGTTCCGGGTGGCGAGGGGCAGAGGTCTCCTTGCGAGGGGCTTNACCAGCCTGGACGTCCACTCGCCTGCTTTCGGCCTCGAGGAACGACTTCAGATCCTCGTAGGTCGGGAGGTGGTCCGAGGACTTGCCCCATGTAGCTGCTCGAATCGAGCGACCATTTCGCTCGGCAGGCGGCGAAGCACTGTGTGGACCAAGATATAACCGTAGCCCGCCACTGGCAAACCCTGTCGCTCTAGTGCGCTGACCGCGACACTGACTGGGTGGAAGATTTTCTCGCGGAGGTCCGTACCTCGCGTTATGGTTGGTATTGACAGCCACTGGTCTAACAGCCTGTCTACAATCAGGCGCTTGTTTCGATACCGGTCGGTAAGGATCTTCCACGCCACCTCATAATTGCTATCCGAGACAGCCAAATGCGTCAGCAATTCATGAGGCTCTCCATGTAGCCTGGACATCAGCTGAGCCATCTTGTACGCCGGCGTTATGTCCGTCCGTGTGTGGACCACACTGCTATACAGGTCCTCAAACGCCGGCCAGTCGGCGTAATCGCCTGCAAAGACTGGAACCGTAACAGGCGGAAGAGGCACCTGTAATCCTTGTCCCACTTTACCACGGAATGGCTTTTCCTTTCCGTCACGTCGCCTAGATATGTCCGCAGCTGCCTGCGCAATGTCCTGTGCCAGCTCCAAGCACTGGCTTACATCGCCCTCAACCAGCTCCTTATCTTCAGGGTTAGGAGCTTCCTCAAGGAGCATGAGGCACTCTGTGAGGTGTTCCGACACAACCCGAACCCGTTCATCTGCCTGTAGTGCACTTTTCAAGAGCGCGTCCTCCCGGTCCTCGCGGCCGATCATTGCCGCTGTGGTAGTAAACCACCTTAATTCTGTCTTTATAGCAGCCTTATACCTGGCGATCGAGGGAGCCATGGTACCAACTTTTACACACTCGACTTAATAAAAACGAAAACCAATAAACAAATACCACAAAATAAATGTTAGTTGACTGGCCTAGACCTTACCGATAAGGTACCGTTCACTAGGCAAACAATACAGTCACAAAAAAACCGAAACAATATTTTCCAAAATTAATAAAATATGTGGGTAATATAAAAACACGCTTAATACTAAAGTACGGCTAACTATGTTGCAATAAAGCAACCACGCTCTGCTACCAAAAATGTTTGATTCCGAAGCTGATCTTAGCGCAGTGGAAGCAAATTAAAGTTATCTTAAAATCTAAAACTAAATGGTCGATCAGCCTCGGAACAACATTTGACTACGATTCGTAGTGCTCTTTACTATAGCTAAATAAAATAAATTTAATGAGAGAATTTTGTTCCGGAAAGTTTCCGGCCGAGAAATTCTTGTTTCCAAAATCTACTTAAACAGGGCCCAGCAACGAATTGCTTACCGAGCGAACGATGACGCCGTTTCTTTGTGAGTTTAAGTATGACAGGAATCAGGTATTCAGGATATTTTAGGAGCGCAGGAATAGGGAATAACCTAAACTCACAGCACTGGAACATCCGCTCGTTCTCGAACTCCTTTCCTCCAATTTGCACTATAGTTCACAGTTCGACATCACATAATGTTTTTTAACACAAAATAACTAAAAGATTTCTCTCCGAATGAGAAATCGGCCCCGTTGGCCTCCAATCATTTATAATTAAAATACGTAGCTATCGGCAGCCACGACGCGAGCCAACGAAAAGTGAGGTTATATTTTGCCGGCGGTCGCGTGACTCTCAATCAAAGCGCCGGAACCAAAATCACTTGGTTCACTTCCCCACCGCACAGGGAACCCTTCCTTGTGGCAAATAGCACACGAGAAAACCGAAAGCACATTATAGTTATACCACTTAAAACTAAAATTCGCATCAACAATGCGGGCGACGGCAGAGGACGTGACAATGACAGAGAAGTGTTGCCAGCACCGCGCGCCCATTTTATACGAAAACTAAACACCTTCAGATATGTTACTTTTAAAAATAAGTTGAATGTGCCATGTTTTTACATTCCAAAACATTTACTGCCACATTTAAATCAGCTTTTAATTGATATATATATTTTACAAAGAATAAGATAAAACATATTAATTTATAACAATAAATAATCAATCACGCTTTTTAACAGTTCCTTACAAGACAATATTGTTTGTAATATTAAGACAAAAGTATTTAAATTAAGTATTTGTGAATTATTTGCGGTTGTACATTTTATATTTCATATGTGCAAGGTGTACAAAAAATAAGTTAACCTAGAAAATCAGATATCTTAAAATCTAGTCTTAAATTTTGGCTTTTGGCAAGGAAAGAGCACGCTCAAAACTGTATTATTTTAGTATTTTTCAAATAAAGGTCAAACCATATCACGTCACGACCTAGTATATTAGCTGGAATCGTCACGCCTCGGTATGATTTGACCCTAAGCTTTTTATTTTAGTAGAAATGTGAATTTGGATCATCATAGATATATAAAGGGCGTAAAATCACTAATTTACGCCATGTTATTGTTGGTAAAAATATTAGCGTTTAGCATAAAATTGTTGTGTTGCAAAGACAATAAACACATAGAATATTGAATATTTGTATTATTTTATCATTTGTTGTATAGTTAACGTTTTGTCTTCTACCTGTACCTTTTTACTTATTTTTTTTAAAGGATTATAATCAAATACCACATTTTATCATAAATCTGTATATTTATATTCGATGAATCTTAACAAAAATAAGTGATACTCCGACCGCGACCTTACTTACAAAATAATATAGAATAATATAAATTATATGCTCAAATTTACAGTATGTGTATTATACAATATAAAGGCACCGGAAACATTTCGAGTATATCAGTTCAGACTATTCTTATTGGCACCCAAAAAGAGAAAATATAATTTTGTTTTAACGTGTTACGTACCTAGTGAAAATCAGGTAAAGTTAACAACGTTTAGTGTCTATCAAAATTAATATCAAGTGTTTCTTTTTTCATCGTGGTTTGTAGATTATATCTGTATACATAGTTATTATGAGTTATATGATCACAGGATATTATGATACGTACTTTACTGGTCGACTACGTAGAATTTTAGTTTCTTTATCAAAATTATATTCAATCAAACAGTTTTGAATTTTACTGGCATAAAGTGATACGTATATTATTTTCTAATTTTTTTTAACAAATACACGCTTTTAATTTTATCTTTTAACACTAAAACATTCATAAACAAGTCTTTCAGGTGCCTAACTATACTAGAACTTAGAAATAAGTAGATATGCCTTGTTTTTAAAGTCAGTACTTTTAAAAATAGAAAAAGAAAAACAGTGAAATTATTCCCAAAGCTTAGTAGAATATTTTAAGGTCAGTCAGTACAAATTCGTCCATATTATCTGAACGTCAATAAAACCCTGTTCTTACGTATGTCCTGTCCTTAAACTGAGATGAAAAAGTCAACTTTCAAATAAAATGCAAAAACCCACAAGGCATACCGAATAAAGCTTAAAAGAATATACACATCAATAAACATTAGCTTTCTCCAGCAGAACTGACGCTTCACACATGTTTTTCGCCGTCGACCGCACCAAGAACATCAAATGCAACTGCTCAAAAACGTTCAGCTGGACCCTGGTTCTTACTAAACCGTGTAAAACCGTCGCTCTTTCCAAATCCAACCACCTTTGTAAAGACAGCTCTCTGTCTTCGACTGGGACCCCTTGGACCACATCCAAAGGTCCCCAAAGCATGAATTCTAGGACAGATTTCGCCTGGTTCAAAGAGATAGCGCGCTCCTGGTCCAAGAGTTCTTTGAGCAAGGGAGTGAGTTTCTCCCCGGGCAGCAGGATCTCCAAAGCTCTGATAGCACATTTACATAGAGAATTGAGATGCTCGTCCTCTGCCGATTTGCTGCAGTTCATTTCTTCGCTCAATCTGGAAAGAGAGAAACGGTAAAAAAAAATACAGATGAAACAAAGTTCCGAATTATTAGCTCACTATCTTTCTTCACTTTTTCTGACTTCCATGAGGAATCTTTATTAAATAAAAGTTCAACAAGAGACGCGTAACATACTTTTGTGGGAATGAATATGTGTCTACCAAAATTCATCGGCTTTCCACAGTTTTTCAAGACCTAATAGCTGATTTTGGCCTAGTACTTAAGGTAGAAAACAGAAGTGGATACGTTGACCTACTAGCCATTTTTTCTAAAGCTATTGAGTTCGCAGATCAGCGTTATGTCTTGATTTGTCCACTGCTAGTTATATAGGAAGGCAAATCTCAAGCATCTCCCAAAATCTCTTTAAAAAGTTTAGTAGTTTTCAAACTTACCCTCCCAATATGCATAGCCGTCCGTAGCAGTTAGTCTTCGGCGCCCAAAGCGAGTTCAGCCTATCATCCGGAGACGGCAAATTCAGCGTACTCCCGTGAGTCAACGCTTGGATCTCCTTTAGTGCCACGAAAGAGGTCAAACTTTCTGGAATCTCCTCCACTCCTCTCGCTTGAAGGCATTTGAGTCCATTTATAAGTTGGAGCATCATGAATATGGCCTCATGAATTTGTTCGGTCTGGACTAGTTGGTAGTCCTTAGTGGTTAGACCTTCGGTGGAGTGGAGGGTCTCGCCGTAAGACTGGATCGTGTCGACTTGTGCGTGCGCCAGGACGACGATGGTTGCTGGAACAGAGGAGGAAAGGTAAGTCAGTGTTTGCTTGTCTTTCAATAGGCGGAATTTGCCATTTATCACAAATTACAAAAGTTCTTTGTTGTAAATAAGCCTTATTATTAAGTTCGGAAGGAAAACCGGCTATTCCTTGACGAATAAATACATGTATAAAGCGTAAACAAAATCAGTCTTGCCGTAATCAGAATCTTTTTCTTAACAAAGAGAGAAAATCGAAATGTTTTTCAGGTCACAAAACTCCGTGATCGCATTCAAACTCAGCGTTTGCGGTGTGATGCGACCTGCTCCTTATAAAGCATCAGGGTCACATTCACTGGGCCTTGGCTGGAGTTCCAGACAGCTGGGTAGAAGATTCGCTTGCCGCAGCGGACGAAGGTCTTCAAAGGTTGGAAGGTAAAGTCGCTTCATCGGACACTTAAGTAAAATCAGGAAAACAACTTACCTTGTACCAAATCCTCCCCTTCTTCCCCAAATTGCTGCAAGGACACCAGGTCACAAAACTCGGTGATCGCGTTCAGACTCAGCGTCTGCGGCTATACCGACTGCTGGCTGATCATTTGTGACGCCATCTGCTCCTTGTGAAGCATCAGAGTGACATTCACTGGGCCTTGGCTGGAGTTCCAGACAGCTGGGTAGAAGATTCGCTTGCGGACGAAGGTCTTCAAAGGTTGGACGGCAAAGTCGCTTTATCGAAAACTAAGTGACATCAGGAAAAACAACTTACCTTGTACCAAATCCTCCTCTTCTTTCCCGAACTGCTGCAAGGACACCAGGTCACAAAACTCCGTGATCGCGTTCAGACTCAGCGTCTGCGGCTGCACCGATTGCTGGGATATCATCTGGGACGCCATCTGCTCTTTATGAAGCATCAAGGTCACATTCACTGGGCCTTGGCTGGAGTTCCAGACGGCTGGGTAGAAGATTCGCTTACCGCAGCGGACGAAGGTCTTCAAGAGTTGGACGGTAAAGTCGCTTCATCGGAGACTAAGTAAAATCAGGAAAAACAACTCACCTTGTACCAAATCCTCCCCTTCTTCCCCGAACTGCTGCAAGGAAACCAGGTCACAAAACTCCGTGATCGCATTCAGACTCAGCGTCTGTGGCTGCACGGACTGCTGGGATATCATCTGCGAAGCCATCTGCTCCTTGTGAAGCATCAGAGTGACATTCACTGGGCCTTGGCTGGAGTTCCAGACAGCTGGGTAGAAGATTCGCTTGCCGCAGCGGACGAAGGTCTTCAAAGGTTAGAAGGTAAAGTCGCTACATTGGAGACTAAGTGGCATCAGGAAAAACAACTCACCTTGTACCAAATCCTCCCCTTCTTCCCCGAACTGCTGCAAGGAAACCAGATCGCAGAATTCTGTTATCGCATTCAGACTCAACGTCTGCGGCTGCACTGACTGCTGGCTTATCATCTGCGAGGCCATCTGCTCCTTATGAAGCATCAGAGTGACATTCACTGGGCCTTGACTGGAGTTCCAGACGGCTGGGTAGAAGATTCGCTTGCCGCAGCGGACGAAGGTCTTCAAAGGTTGGACGGCGAAGTCGCTCCATCGCAGGTTGGTGCACGCTTTTAGTCCGCGGAGGGAGGGTTGCATTGTAGCGCTTTGTTGGACCTGGAAATAAAAGAGTTTCGGGTTACTAACCTTTCTCTTGAAACACTATAAAAAACGCCGCATCAAAAACCGTTGCATGGTTTAGGAGGAGTTAGCGAATTCCACGACAGACAAACAGGCAGAGGAATACAAAAAGCGAATTCATTTTATACTATGATGTATTGATGTTACACTGACCTACAATCTTTGTAATATTCGTGAGTTTGCTATTTTGAAGTCGGATATTTGGTGTTATTTACCTACTTAGCGCCATGTAAACCTTGAATAACATATCTACCTTCTTACTGTTAATTTATGCTATGTATTATAGATAGCGGTTCAAGTGGTGCTTATGGTATGGATAATCTAATTCACAAAAAACTATACAATTATACTTAATTTATTAACCAATTTTGCCAATCATGCTACTATATACTTTTACAACGTCTATAAACGAGAATAGCTTACGGTATCTATTGGAAATGTGATAGTAAACGCAACACTAACGGGACGGGCATCACAAGAACGCAAATAACTTAAAATTGATGATGCAGAGCTAATAATCTGAAAACATCTATCGTAATTCAAGATATTCCGGCTAAAGTCGTAAAACTGGATTCTGCAAAAGCACCGCTAGCGGAAACGAGATACAACAAGATAATAATACGGCATTACCTGTTCTAAAACCTGGGCTAGCGCTTCGTGATTCGCTATAACCACCGCACCGTAATTATCCTCCAAGTTCCTATGCACTACGCTCCTGCCTTTTCTGACTCGAAGTTTGTTGGTTGTCGCCTTTGGAGTCATTTCGTTTTGATAGTCATCGTTTGTAGGACTGTCGATGGTGTCTGCTGAACTGTAGAAGCTGTATGGCGAGTAGATTTCAGATTCGGTCTCGCTTCCGCAGTACGGAAGAGATGTTCTATTGAAACTGTTCCCGTATTTCGGGAAGTCGCCATTGCTTTCTTCACTTTTTCTGACTTCGTTCCTTGCTTCGACGATTTCTCTTGGTTTGATAGCGGAATCACATTCAGGTGAGCTGGAGCGCTGATGGTGGACGTATTCGTAATCACTGTCGCTGTTCTTCGCCGAATCACAGGCTTCCTCCTCATATTTGTTTGAGTTGTATACGTCATCGTAGCTGTTGATGACCGGTTCGTTTGTAGCTTGGACTAGTTCTTGAGGACCGTCGTCTATGTCGTCCTTGTCATCGTCGATAGCGTTTCTGCGTTTCGGAAGTTCTAAGTGAGCTTCTCTTTCGCGCATACTGGCCGTTCGCTCCGGTTTTCTTGGGGCAAGAGCTGATCTGATTTCTCCTGAAAAGAGAAATAATTTCTACTTGAACAGTGTCATTTAAACGAATAGCTTCTTTAGGATTGAGATAGGAAAATGTCTTAGAAAATGCTGTAAAGAGCATGGAAAGAAAGGAAGTTGTAATTAACCGAAATACTGACATAAAAGTTAGTAAATATTGCAATGTCTTACCGAGGTTGGCATAAATGTTGTCCTGTTTTGTAGGCGCCGTCCACGCTTGCTGCTTCTGTTTCTTCTGTAAAGCAGCCGATCTCGGCGGTGGTGGTCTGGCTGGCTTTGGAACACTCGACACTGTCTTGTTTTCCTCACTGGATTGTCTTGGTGGAGGAGGCGGTTTGGTTATGACCTTCGGGCTTTCGCCTTCAGTAGCGGAACTACTTGCACTGTATATCGATGACACGTCATCATGGCTCAGTCTTCGTAGTTCAGAAATCTCATTAGGTTTCACCACCTCAACATTCGACCCATTTATATCCAAAGGATGAATGATAACGAGACGCGGTTTTGGTTTAGGCGCGTAGTCATATATTTCTTCTGGTTTGCTTGGGGCAGCCTTAGGCATTGAAGCCACAGTAAGTTCTTTCTTATCCAAATCTTTTGATGACCCTATACGTAACAGTTTCTTGATAGAAAACTTGTATTTCCCTTTCCGCTTTTCTTCCATCAGTAAGTTGTCATGAGACAAAGAAATATTTCTTCTTGGCGCAGGTTCTGGTGTGGGAGCCATTTCCATTTTCTTCGGAAGTTCTGGAGTTTGGGCTTTTATAGGTTCTTCAGATTTCATCTTTGGAGACGACGACGGTAGTGCATTTGTAGCTCGCTCCCTCTTTTCCATTTCTCTGACCACGGGAGAGTCTGACTTCATGAATCCGTTTGGATTTCTTTGGTAGAGAGTATTGCTGTTGTATTCCTCAACTGTCGGTGATTGCGGTGGTGTTGGCGCCTTCCTCTTGCAAAGACTATGAAGAGATGTATCACTGTCTTGTTTTGTGAGAACTGGTTTAGCGTAATAAAGCGGTTCTGGTTTGTCTTCGTGCACTTCGGTAATCTCATTATTTTTTTCTTCACTTAAACATCTTAATTCTTTATTGGCCTCATCTGTTTTTGTAGTTTGTAAATGCATAACAGTCTGTATTTGTTGTGGCGGAACAATGTTCTTCTTTGTAGTTTGTTTTATAACTGGTTTCACTGGCAATTTTGGTTTTTCTGGTACTGCAGGTTTGTTGCTCGGCAATATGTCAGTGATCATGCCATGTAAGAAAGATGGACGTGGATCCATTGTTGGCACTGGACTTTGAGGTAAAGCTGGAGCTTCTGTTGGCTCATCAGGGTCTGCCCTTCCATCTGGTTCACCAGCTAATTCTCTACTGGCTTCAGCAGAGAACATAGTTTCTGCCTCTTTGGGTGGTATTATCGATGGCATTTCTATAATGGGACTTTGGAATGTTGAGTAACCACTGTTTGTTTTACCATCAGCCTGTCTGTGCTGTCCAACGGGTGATAGTTTTAAATTCTTATCTGTTTCGTTGAATACTTTAATCTTTACTGTTTCTTCGCCTTTAGTAGGCTCGGAAAAGTGGCCGCTGTCGTCGTTGTCGGAATCGGTTCGACCGCTAAAGCTGTCGTCATCTGAAGCTAAAGAGTTATTAGCGGTAGAGTTGAGAGTCCCAACAGCTGAATCAACGCTACTATTTTCAATATTAATTTTACAAAATTTGAACTCTGATCGGCTAAGATTAACCTTAGGTCTTTCTTGCGTTTTTGGCAATGGAGATTTTCTTACGAGACTGTTTGTCTTTTTCGTTTCGGACATTTCTTTCTTCTCAAACATATCGTCTGACATACTCTCTTTCATCTTACCTTCCACCACGGTCGGTTTGCTGTTTTCGCTTTGCGGAATCAAATCTGTGCCATTTGTAATTCGATTCTGTTTAAGCGTTTCCGAAATTTCTTCTAGTAATGATTTTTCGGTGCATATGGTTTCAGAAGTGGTGTTTACACCTTCGGAACTGATTATCGTTTCCGATTCTGATTTTACGTATGACGATAATATTATATTAGTCTTGTAATTACTTATTTCTTCTGATGGTGGGTCGGATACTTGTACAACGGCGGGTTTTCGTACGTGAGCTTTAACAATAGAGTTCTTTTCTCCTCCAAAAGGTGTAACAGAGACCATGAGTGTCTTTTTCTTGCCATCAGAGTCAGTTTGAGCCCTTCCAAGCATAAGAGATGTGAAGGATTTAGCTGTGGAATCTCCCAGAAGGTTAGCTTTGACAGTGTTAAAGTCTGTGTTAGATTTTGTGATCCTGTGCAGCTCTCTTTCTTCTTCAGTGTCTGGGAAGGGATCTTCTTCATCATTATCCTCAGACACTTCGAATTCTTCTCCATCCGACCAATCGTCACCTCCATAGCCTATGACGCTGCATACTGCTTCTGGAAATCTGACATTGCGCTTGCCCTTCTTCTTCGGGTGCGTTTTGAGAATGCTCGGTGGTGTCTTTTTGAAGAACGCGCCTCTGTTCTGGAAGGGGGTGGCTAGGTATTTCGCTCCGTCAGTCTGTCGGTCTTGCTTGACGTGCTCCTCGCGTGATTTAAAGCAGTTGGAGCAGAAGTCCTTCTTCCATGCGTTCTGCACGAAGTTGTGGCAGACTGGTGACATCTTGCCCCGCGAGTATCTTCTGTTTATCACGTAACTGGCATTCTGGAAAGAAAGAAAAGACAACATTAGTTTCAAATACTAACAACTGGAATAGATGTAGGTATAATTCTAATCTTAAAAATTCATAGTCATGGTGCAAACCTATGGTGCAAACAGACAACCCAGTTTAAGGCAGAGTATTGCAAATAGCCTTATGGAGAATCGTTTCGTTTCAAGTGCAATACATTGTAAATAACATGCTTGTTCTGCGTATTTCCATATTGGAACAACACAAGGCACAACTTGCAACAATATTAGCACAAAACAGCGTGCAATTTCCAGTTTCTTAGTATAGTAACTTCGCTTTTACTCTAAAGGACTTCGTTAGAAGATCCTGTTAGTGAACATTATCTAATGAATGCTTTCGCTTCTGTCGCACCGTTATAATACCGGGTGTTAGGGACATTGAACCGTTAACTTTGCAGGTATGATCAGACCATAACACTGAACAACTTGCTATGTATTCTATATTGAATTTTTCGAGTTTCTATAGAAGTCAGTAAGTTGATCGGGAATTAGATCCAAAAACTCTTTTACTAATACAGTGTCCATAGAAAAAAGTTGTTGAGTTTCATGGTCTGATCATGCCTGTTCCTTAAACCCGGTATGGATGTCTTTGAGTTGTTAGTTTTAGAACTTTCTCTACAAGCATCAAGTATGGATGTCGTAGTGTTTACATGCTAAAATACTAATTTGATATTCATAGCGTGTAAGGAAAACAGGTGGGTTGTTGCGATTGATATGTAAAGTAGCATAATTTTCTTGCTTATTTATAGTTTTGTCTTTCTGGAATGCCATGTGCTTCATGTAGTCTTTGCCAAATAAATTGTGTTAAAGAAATAGTTAAGGTACAGTCAATGCCGTGTGGTGCCGGCTTAGAATATAGTAAGAAGAGCGATTAAGGGATTTGTGAGTTGATATGTATTGCAATTTTAGACGACAGACTAACAACCTGTCGCTATGGTGATACAAATGCTTTTGAATGACTCCCAAACTTTTGTCAGACGTGGTTTAATGGCCGTTTTTGCAGCCGTTTACGTTCTACCTACCTCGCAAGGGATATAGGCGTGATGTATGTATGTACTTTATTTCTGCACATCCACATTATTATTAAAACTGGCAGAAAACTTGCCTGGATGCCTTAGTGAAAGAACCCAAATTGGACACAAAAATGTCTACAATGCTGTCACTGACCATAATTCTTGGCGTTCCTTTACATCTTGAAAGTTCTCAAGCATTTTAATGTTCTTTTATGTACGTAAAACAGCTGTAAATCAGGGTAATTTTGTTATAATAACCAGGTGACATTCTCTGCTTATAGACACTAGTCAGTTACTTGGCAATACTTAGTAGTATCACTTGTCAAGGTCGTTAGTAACTTAAGACCACTATCCAGTAGCAAAAGTTGTCGAAGGTTGCATTTTATTTGAATTACATACACCTGGTTTGTATATCGGGCCTTGTAAATAGATAAGAAAATCGATTATATTTTCATTACTTCCCAAAAGACTATTGTATTAGGACCATATCGTCATATAAAAGACATCAACGCGAGCGAAAACATAATATAAAGTTAAAATATTATTTTTCATGCAATATTCATCGTGCCGTGTGATGCCGGCTTAGAATAGCATCACCCCATATCATTCCCGTGGGTGTCGTAAGAAGCGACTAAGGGATTCATTGAGAGTTGATCTGCAATCTGCATTGAAATTTGGATTGGATTCACTATGGTGATGCACAGTCTTCTGAATGACTCTCAAACTATTGTCTGTCAGACATGGTGTAAATGGCCGTTTTTACGACCGTGTAGGTATTAAGAGGTACCTAATAACTACACGATAAAAACCTAAACAGAGACCGAAACCAGGACGTAACGTAAAGAGTTCTCCAAAGCATGGAATACTTTCGTATGCATGTACTCGTCGTACTTGTTTTAGTTATGGCCATACATACTACAGGTCTTATTTTGAATGGACAGTGTAAAGTATTATAGGTATAGTGTAGATATTTTTTCATTAATTTTATTTACACCCTATATCACGTATCAACTTTGTGCAATTTATGCAATTCAAGTTGTAAGTAAATAAGCTCAATATTCTAATACTGCCTTTATTGCGGTTCTGCGGTCAACTGGTCTAGTTTTCACGGCGCCAGACAGACACACTTGGTTTTCAATCATCGTTTTCGTTACATAGTAAAATATTTTAAGTATTGAACCGGGTCTATCGCGATAATTATTTAGGTAAACCTTTATAATTTACTTGTGCTGTGTCCCGACGTTTCAACACAGTTTCATGTGTTGTGGTCGCGGGTTGACTCATATCATATTATCGCGATAGACCCGGTTCAATACTTAAATTGTGTGAAAACAATCGCGAGTGCTTCAAAAGTTACATAGTAAAATAGTGGCCAAGTATGGTTGTTTACTAAGTAAGGGGACTGACGGATAAATCCAGGAAATATACAATAACGTTCCATGTGAATGCAACTTCTTTATTTATTTTATTTGGGGAGCCTACAGCCTATAGACTATGTAAATAAACTTTTAGACAACTATGCACAGGCATTGCCTTGCCAAGGTTAGTCTGCTACGTAGGTACGGTTTTAAATCGGTGGTAGGTATGTATTTGTTTTTACCCGACTGCCTCAGAAGGAGGGTTATGTTTTTCGAGTGTATGTATGTTTATTTTTCACGGGCTACAGCTGAAACGGATAGTTGGATATTGACATACGAGTATGAGGTGTCGTTAGATTCGTCTCAGCAGCGCGAGTGACACTGGCTATATCAAAACTTCATAAATTCAAGATGGCGGATTTTTAACGCAAAATACAAATTTGAATGTTTACTATTTTGTAGAAATTTTCCACAAGATAGTAATTTTTTGAACACTTGGTGTTTTTTTTTAATCAAACACTAGATATTGATATTAACTTTTTGTTACAAATTTAATACAAACGAAGCAAGCGGAAAAAATTCACGCCACCGATGGGATTCGAACCCACGTCTTCTGACAAGCCGGGTCAGACGTGTTTGACCGCTACACCACGGAGGCTCTAGCCCCGGCGACGAAATTATGATCCACTTGCTTCGTTCATACATTTTTGTCACTTGACTACTTACGGGTAGCTTAGCTCCATCTATGACATTTTAGTAGAACTATATCCCACCAAAAACATAAATGTGAAAATTGGTAGCCAAGTTCAATGTTGTGCCGAAAAAAGGATTGATATGAACATGGTCGCCAAGTTCAGTAAACATTCCTGAAATTGATTTCTTTATAAGGTCGCTTAAGATTCTTTACTAAAATAAAACAAACACCTTAAAATCTAGAGCACCTCACAGTTTGACTGGGCTAGTTTTCACAATTTCCTAATTGTTTAATATCTTGTTTATTATTTACTCTAATCAATATTTGAAGTCCTATTAAAAACTAGCCAAGCAAAACTGTGAGGTGCTCTAGATTTTAAAGTGTTTGTTTTATTTTAGTAAAGAATCTTAAGCGACCTTATAAAGAAATTAATTTCAGGAATGTTTACTGAACTTGGCGACCATGTTCATATCAATCCTTTTTTCGGCACAACATTGAACTTGGCTACCAATTTTCACAATTATGTTTTTGGTGGGATATCATTACTTTTTGTTAGTGCTAAAGACGATACAAAGACTTTTAAAACATTTGACTTTTCTGCGGTTCTGTTAATTTTCTTGGACTTTTGACACACTTGAACGCATTGCCCATTCATTATCACTAACATTTTTTTTGCGTTTTCTGCTTATTGTTAAACTTTCTAAATCAGGGCGGTAAAGAGTTCGCAGGCGATTGTACTCTATTATAGAAGTCTCTTGCGCTTTAATTTGGATTTTAACATCCTGCATACATCCACTTTTAACACCCTGTATATAGCCACTTTTAACACCCTGTATACATTCACTATTAACACCTTGTATACATCCATGATACTTTTAACATCCTGTATACATACATGTTACTCTAAACACCCTGTATACATCCACATTTAACATCCTGTACATATCCACTTTTGGTACCCTGCATACATCCACTTTTAACACCCTGTAAAGATCCACTTTTAACATCATGTATACATCCACTTTTAACATCCTGTATATATCCACTCTTAACACCCTGTACACATCCACTTTCAACACCCTACATACATTTTGAACACCTTGTATACCCATGATATTTTAAACACCCTGTATACATCAACTAATAACACCCTATATACATCCACTCTAGAACCAACCTGCTGAGTAGCTCTACTCTACGTTATTATCTACAGTTCATCAAAATAAATATTCATTCAAATCTTACTCGGTCGGTACTAAAGACCAATTTACCTTTGCCGCTGCGAAAATAAAATCCCATACATTGTGTTTCAGAAGTTTAGCTGCAAATATAAGTTTGTAATCACCCTGAAATCACAAATTCGTAATTTTTTTGTGATAAAAGTGAAAAATTATAGATTTTTAATTTTTTCCTGTGTATTCACATAGTTATCTAGGTGTGTGCGAAATTTTAAGTCTCTAGGTCATCTAGAAGTGGGTTAGGTTTTTGATCTATATATATGTCAGTGAATGATAAAAATGCCGATTTTTGATCGTCAATATTTTCATAACCGTTCAACCTATGTTTATGAAATTTTGTATACTAGGTCATCTCGGAGGTCTGAACACGTTTACTAAATTTGGTGTGCCTATCTACACTAATATAATAAAGAGGAAAACTTTGTTTGTTTTTTTGTTTGTTTGTTTGTTTGTATGTAATCGATAAACTCCGAAACTACTGGACCGATTTCCAAAATTCTTTCACTATTAGAAAGCTACAACATCCCTGAGTAACATAGGCTACTTTTTACCACGGGAAAATTCCTCATTCCTACGGGAAAACGGTTAGCAGCAGGAAAACGGGGAAATAAAGCAGATAATACCCAAATTAGCCAAACCGCTTTACCGATCCTCGCGAATTTTGGCACTGATATTACTATCATATAAAAGACGGACATGGTCAGCCCTCGAGGATCTGGAGTACCTGATGAAGACCACCAGCATCCCATATAAACTATAAGAGATACGGTCATGGCTTCATAGAAAAAGTTGTTCACCATGACGGGCCGCTTCTGCTGGCACATGGTCATCGAGGATCTGGAGTACCTGATGTAGACCACAAGCATCCCATCTAAACTATAAGAGATAGGGTAATGGTTTCAAAGTAAAAGTTATTCAGCACGACAGGCTGCTTCTGCTGGCACATGGTCACGAGGGTCTGGAGTACCTGATGTAGACAACCAGCATCTCATCTAAACTATAAAAGATTCGGTAATGGCTTCAAAGTTAAAGTTATTCAGCATGACGGGCCGCTTCTGCTCGCACATGGTCACGAGGGTCTGGAGTACCTGATGTAGACCACCAGCACCCCATCTAAACTTTATTAGACTCGGTAATGGCTTCAAAGTTAAAGTTATTCAGCATGACGGGCCGCTTCTACTGGCACATGGTCACGAGGGTCTGGAGTGCCTGATGTAGACCACCAGCATCCCATCAAAACTATAAGAGATACGGTAATGGCTTCAAAGTTAAAGTTATTCGCCATGACAGGCCGCCTCTGCTGGCACATGGTCATGATGAGTAACTTCTGCTAGAATGGATTAATGGACTTTTTACTACGGGCAAAGACCCCATTGCTCAGGGAAAACAGGTAAGTAGCAGCGAGTGAAACCGCTGGGCGGGCCGCTAGTCTTTAATAGATTTAGAGTTATGAGGGGGTAAAAAGAGGCTCTAAATGGTTCGTGTAAATATACACACGGCCCGGTCCGCCAGTTCTTTGCTTGAACTTGGCTGGACACGCTGCCTCGTGTCTTGATAGTCAAATCAAACACTAGATATTGATACGTCAAACACGTCTGACCCGGCTTGTCAGAAGACGTGGGTTCGAATCCCATCGGTGGCGTGAATTTTTTCCGCTTGCTTCGTTTGTATTAACTTTGTAACAAAAAGTTAATATCAATATCTAGTGTTTGATTAAAAACACCAAGTGTTCAAAAAATTACTATCTTGTGGAAAATTTCTACAAAATAGTAAACATTCACAAATCGGAAAAAGCTCCATCTCTCGTCAACTTGTACATACGTAATGTTGTCAGTTGAGTGACTATATAGTTCTACTAAAATGTCATAGATGGAGCTAAGCTACCCGTAAGTAGTCAAGTGACAAAAATGTATGAACGAAGCAAGTGGATCATAATTTCGTCGCCGGGGCTAGAGCCTCCGTGGTGTAGCGGTCAAACACGTCTGACCCGGCTTGTCAGAAGACGTGGGTTCGAATCCCATCGGTGGAGTGAATTTTTTCCGCTTGCTTCGTTTGTATTAACTTTGTAACAAAAAGTTAATATCAATATCTAGTGTTTGATTAAAAACACCAAGTGTTCAAAAAATTACTATCTTGTGGAAAATTTCTACAAAATAGTAAACATTCACAAATCGGAAAAAGCTCCATCTCTCGTCAACTTGTACATACGTAATGTTGTCAGTTGAGTGACTATATAGTTCTACTAAAATGTCATAGATGGAGCTAAGCTACCCGTAAGTAGTCAAGTGACAAAAATGTATGAACGAAGCAAGTGGATCATAATTTCGTCGCCGGGGCTAGAGCCTCCGTGGTGTAGCGGTCAAACACGTCTGACCCGGCTTGTCAGAAGACGTGGGTTCGAATCCCATCGGTGGCGTGAATTTTTTCCGCTTGCTTCGTTTGTATTAACTTTGTAACAAAAAGTTAATACAAACTTGAAATCACCGCAGTCGGATTTTTGTTTTTTAATTAACACATCTACTTGTTGAAATTCTAATAAAGACCAAGACTATAGGGTCGTTATTTACTAACATTAGTATACAATGCCCAATGTCCATACATAATGTGTAGTACCTACTGCGTACCTATAGCAGTGGTACCTATTTACACTAATGATAATGACAAGCCTTGTGTACAGTATAGTACCTGTAGTTTAATAAACAATTATTCTTTTGGGAATCAAACACAATGCTATTGTCATTGGGAAGATATCGTGTCTGTATACGTTGACAATGTCATGAATGGATTATGATTATGAACCCTAATGACGAGGTCAAAACAAGGGTCAAAAGGTCTCGCGACATATCGTCGTATTAAAATATAGGTAATTATCATTGTGTTCGCTTTTTACTTTTCAATAATAAAATAAGAACTATCCAATACGAGCAGATGTTTTGAAATACAAAAAACCCGACTGCGGCAATTTCAAAATTGTATATTGCGATGAAAATCTTAAATTTATGAGTTTTTAATATAGCCAGTAGTAACACTCGCGCTGCTAAGACGAATCTAACGACACCTCACATGTCCACATCCGCTCTGACATTTGGGCTATAGCCCGTGAAAACGAATTTGTTGCCTACATAACTAAATACATACATACTCTCGAAAAACATAACCCTCCTGAGGCAGTCGGGTAAAAAACGGGTACCTATTCGTGGGAAAAAATAATAGGTACAGGCTGACCCTTTTTAAGTGGTCGATACAAAACCAAATAAAATACATTCGTTTCCCAAAATATGCCTCATAGAGAGTTCCGTGGTATCGCTTGAAAAATTTCGGAATGTATGTAAGTGGACCACGTCTTACACTTACACCCAGTATTTGCATAAACTCATAATAATCCGGCGCAGATTTGAGCAACAACACCACTGTAACCGCCAAAAGTAATGAAGGCATCGTGATTCGACCGATTTGGATGTACCGAGAATAGGTTCCATTACAAATAAATATAGGGTGTAAGGACGGAAATGAAATTATTTCAAGGGGTGTCCCTGTCCTTAAAACTAAACAGCATCCCTCGGAGTATAAAAATAACCTGACTGTAGTCTAGCAGGTGGATTAAAGTGGAACACGAGAAAAAAATAATTTCCCGTTGTGTGGACTACGGGGTTGAAAGGACATATACACTCTCGAAAAATAATAACCGTTCTTTTGAGGCAGTCGGCAAAAAGAGTCTTTATGATAGATAAACTAGTATTTTTTCATAAATAGTAAGAGTTTCGGTAAAGTGGTTATATAGGTCGTTTTTTGTAAAATTCGTGGTCATTGTGGTAAAGTAGACTTTACGTACGTGAAGGGTTGGAATGTGAAAAGCATGAATACCCAAAAATATATCAAGAGCGAGAGGCTCATAACTCTTTCATTAGCATATTTCAGCATGTACTTGTGCTTGTTCGTTCACCTTGTGAAATATTTTCACAGTAAGTATCTGCAGTTACCAGTTACAGTTAGTTCAAAAAATCACCAACTGGTACAGTTAGATTCACTTAAAATATCATGAATTATTCTAGATTTGTCGTGACAAGACCCAGTATGTTTTTAATAACAAACAATCGTAGCGCATGCCTATCTTGGGTTGTATTGTTACCGCAGAAACTTATTATTCCAGTTACCTTCGTTATACAAGCCGTTTTCTATTACGTTATGATCATGTCATTGAAGAAATAGATCAATTCATAGGAATGCTGTTAGTTCATATTGTCTCTTTCATAATGAGTTATGGTAGGTACGTAGGTAAATAAATGATAATAAAAGTAAATGCGTTATTCTGGGTTGCTAAGGTGTGATATTCTACGTCCTGAACCAAAAGTTTGTAGGTAATATCCACCATTTTTGGTAGGTTGCGTGAAAAGGCTAGGTTGAGTAAAGACTTCCTACAGGAAAGTGTAAAATTTGTATCTCGAAATCACAACTTTGGGCCTTTACCCCGGCGATGTTCAGGTAGGTACTAATAATATGTCGAAATTTAAAAGTGGACGGTTTTATTTTTTGAATGAATCATGGTAATATCTAGATATGATTTGCAATTTTACCGCGATTCGATGGTAGTAGTATATATCACCTTTATTTAACTTTACAGCCACAACAGTCCACTGAGGTATCTACATGGGCCTCTCCCTATCGGGGGGTATTGCTGTATGTACTCCCAATGCAAGAGCGCAGTGCAAGATATTTAATTCACAGGGAAAACACTGCTGCCCATTCCCTGGAAAATTAACCCCTAAACGCCTCTTACGACACCCACGCGTAGAATTGGGGTGATGCTATTCTAAGCCGGCATCACACGGCATCGCACGCTATCACCAAACTCGAGCAAAACATGGCTAATTATCATAAAGCAGTGTTTACACAGGCCGATGCATTCTCTTTTGCAACTGCAGACTGCCGAGGTTGTACGAAAGACCATCCTTGGCTTAATGGAGGATGGGTATGGCGCAACATTTTGCTGTGTGCAGTTGATTTGTTGACTAAAATGGAGCAAATTTTTATTTCTAGGCAATATGATTATTTATTTATGAAGTTAGTTAGTTATTAATTAGCCGTGTGGTGCCGGCAGAGTAGAATAGCACCACCCCCTTTCTTCCCGTGAGGGTCGTAAGAGGTGACCGAGGGATAAACCCGACCCAAACAGCCCGGGCCAACCGTATGGTGGCGGTTAATCCACCACAGAAGCATTCCCAAGGAGGGTTGACGTATGGTAGGCGGCCGGTCGTAAAATTAAGCCAAATCCTTTGCATGTGGCGCCGACCCCAAGTAATTGGGATAAGTGCAGGAAGATGATGATGACTTTGAAGAGAGCTGGTAATCTGGTAGGCAAAATCAGGAGAATGCCTTAGCTGATGTAATTTAGGTGTGTGATTTCAACAAAATGTCACTTTTACATTAGGTAATTACGCCTAATCTAATAGTATTTTTTATATACTGTGCTTACGTCTTGTTGCTAATATTATCGAATTAAGTAGTACGACCCAGTTTTAATTAATACCTAATGGATGTAAATCAAGGCTAGTCAAGGTTAATTTAATTTTCAGATCGAAATTACGATGAATCATATGTGGGGAAACGATTAGACATCTATTACACTACAATTAGTTCATCTTTGTTGATTAGACTCATAATTTTAACGATCGTTTTGGTGTTAAACTGTTTCATCGAGGTTGGTGCCGTGTGGTGCCGGCTTAGACTAGCATCACTCCGCATCTTTCCCGTAGGTGTCGTAAGAGGCGACTAAGGGATTAGAGAGTTGATGTGTATTGCAATTTTAGGCGACAGGCCGACAACTTATCTCTATGGTGATACACAGTCTTCTGAATGATTTGGCAGACGTGGTGTAAATGGTCGTTTTTCAGCCGTTTCGCTCTGCCTACCCCGCAATGGATATAGGCGTGATATATCTATGTATGTATGCAACTCAGCCTTGAGTATAATGAATATTTACTCAAATTTTAGGTAACTACACCATTATTCAGAAGCCCAAACAAAATGGACTTGTTATTGTGGTCAAAAGTTCAATACGTAGCCACTTTCAAACCATGGGCTTAATTGTTTTACTTTCGTTATCGTTTAATATTTGTTATTTGAAATTTTGATCTATGCAAAACATTTCATTCAACCTTGTGTAGGTACAATGATAACACAAATTGTAAGTATAAATGATTCAGAAGTCCAAACAGAATGGACCTTCGTTATTGGGGTCATCAGTCCAATACGTAGCTCTAAACCATGGACCAGTTGTAAGTTGGAACAGCTGTTCCACCGGTATGCGGTGAAATTGAGGTGACGCGCGCATCCACAGACAAATTCGAGGCCTTGTAAAGTACAGAAAAATTATATACTTTACAAGGCCTATAGTGGCTTGAAATTGGTGAATTTACACTATTGCAATAAGTTGTTAAGTTTTTCCGTGTGGTACCGGCTTAAAATAGCGACTTTGAGAGTTGATGTGTATTGCAATTTAAGGCGACAGGTGACCTGCCACTATGGTGATAAACAGTTTCCTGAATGATTCGCAAACTTTTGTCAGACGTGGTTTAAATGGCTGATTTTTACATCCGTTTGCGCTCTGCCTACACCCTTAGGGATATGGGTGTGATATAGGTATGTAGGTATGTCTTGTTCTTCTTCTTCTATTTGTACTATCACCACCACATCACTATCCATTAAAAGTGACTAATTATACTGATGAGCCGTCTGGTAACAGCTAAGAATACTGCCACCCCTAGTCCACTCGGGGTGTTTCGTAAGGCGACGTAGAGTTTCTGATCTCGGCTATTCAGCCGATTCATACATATTCATGTGTCGACTATGATAAACCGCTTGGTGGCGGTGATATCTCCTACAATGGTATTCCCAAAATTGTATTGCCTGACAACAGGTAGGCGGTCGGTCATAAAACTTAGCCAAATCCTTTTGCGACATGATATTTTGCACTAACAAAAGATGTTGCACCGACCTCAAGTGATTTGGGATAAGGGGCTGGCAGATGCTGGATGATTCGTAAGTTGGTTCCCTAATTGGGTAGGTTGCTGTGCTGGCGATATAGGTAGGTAATGGTTAATATCCGAAAGTGGAACCGATTTTAAAAAGCGTCTCTGCGTTCGAAATCTCTCTAGTTGTGTTATCCCTGAGTTTACTTTATTGAAGGAAAATGCGCTGTTCCCACGGAAAAACGTACAGGTTGCTACAGCGAATGATTTCTAGTTAAGTTGATAACTTTGATTTCTGGTTAATTTAGTATTAAATAAACAGCGTGTGTATAAATAACTATAGAAACATGACCTCAATAATTCCTAATGAACTTAGATTTTACTATCAAAATGCTAAAAGCTTAGCTTAGTTAAATACCAAGGACTGCAGCCAAGTCACCTTGACGACTGGATTTCATACGTAAATAAATGTGAGTTATAAGACTTTTATAAGTTTAACATGCCTTACTTGGAAGTAAGGTTTATATAAAGAACTGTATGATATCATCTTGATGTCACTGCCTCACGGTAGACACGTTATGTTTGTAGGAAGTCTTTTGCTTTGTATTTTTCTATTTTTTTACTATCATTACATTATCGACGATTATTAAGTGGTATTAAGGTAGACCCGGGTAATAAGGCCCACCTAACAACAAACCGAAATAAAACCTTTATTTTATCACCCTCAGGTAAAACAACGTTTGCGACGTATAACAAAATTTACTATTAATTGCCCTATATGAATTTTTTATGATTTTTACAATAAAAAGTTACGATTTTTATCATTTTTCAAAACATCGATTTTTGGCCTTCCTAAACTGGGCATGTGTTATAAGGCCCCTGCCAATTTTATTACATTTGGAGTTAAAGTAAGCGTTAATTATAAAAAAAGGTACACTTATATGAATGTTGACATATTATTGAACCTAAATAAAAGCAAAAAGTTGTGAAATCATCAATATTTTCCAAAAAGACTTCATTTTCTCAGTGAGAAAGAAAACAGCCTGGCAATCGAAATTTCAGGAGCTAAGTGCAAAAAAATTGCCAATCATCCCAAAAGTATTTTTGTTTAGCTTAGAAAAAGGTATTTATTTTTAAAATTACTTGTTTTTAAATTTTCATACATTGGGCCTTATTACCGGTATTTGGTTTGGATAGCCCCGATTGTGGGTTGCAAGGCCCAAAATAAAAATGTCGTGTCAAAATTTATTTTTATTAATAACATAAGTGGATGTAAAGTTTATTTAAATTCCAAAAATGTATGGGCCTTATAAGACAGCAACAGTGTAGAGAGGCCCCAACAGCGCTTGTAAGGCCCAAGCAACAACCCTGTGGGGCCTTCGTAACCGATCGGGGCCTTGCAACCCGTATTCACAATTTATGAATTAAATAGCTTTAAAACTAGACAGACCTACACGAATATCAATGGAATGATAAATAAATAAACACATTCAACAATAATCTACTAATAAATTGCAGTATTAACTATTGAAAACTACCGTTTAGTGGGAGCGCAAAATAGCAAAAACACTGGCCGTGCCCGAAGTCACCGATCAACCAGCCGTCACTGGCAAAATAGCGGTCGCACGCGGCCCGCTCCCGCGTCCCTGCTTTCCAATTGGTTCATTTTACGCTTGCTATGAATTTGGCGCCAACCGAACGTATTTTAAACGGTTTTCTGCGTTTGGGCCTTCGAAGACTGGGGGCCTTACACCCCCGATGTACCTTACGTAAAAATAGCATTACAAAACATCAAATTTATAGAAAAAAATTGTATTTGAAGTAAAAAACTCTTCATTAATACATACCTAGTCCTAGTCCCTATTAAAATAGTGCAAGTTTTACAAAACAATAAAACTTGTATTATGGTGCAGATATAGATGCACCGTATCTATTGAGAGTGCATCATTACTTATCTTTGAATTTCCTTAGATTTCCTGCCATTTTAGCTCCATTTCCGGTAGCTAGCTGGTCCAATAGCGCCCTCTACCGGAAACCATCTGTCACAGGAGAGTGGCGGCGGGATCGCCGCCATATTGCCTTCATAGAAGTCTCTCACCAGGAGCCCTTATCGGATACGGTGCATCTATATCTGCACCATAATACAAGTTTTATTGTTTTGTAAAACTTGCACTATTATAGGCAGTGATATAGATGCACCGTATCTATTGAGAGACGTGTTTCTAACTCCTGGTGACAGCTAACGACGCTATGTGATGGATAAAGTACCTGTATTTAAAATGTGATGTTAAATGACATCATATTTCATCTTATTAGTGAAAAGTAAATTAATGAATGACATGTATTAACCCAGCCGATAACACGATACACAATATTTTAGGCATGTGTGTGTATTGTAAATAAC
Organism: Phthorimaea operculella; assembly: GCA_024500475.1. Classification (NCBI taxonomy): domain Eukaryota; kingdom Metazoa; phylum Arthropoda; class Insecta; order Lepidoptera; family Gelechiidae; genus Phthorimaea; species Phthorimaea operculella. The sequence continues at coordinate 253,449 of JANFCV010000188.1, read as the reverse complement.
ATAACAAAACAGTTAGGATAAGTCCGAAATATACTCAACTAACTACTAATTAATTTAATTATCAATGAAAGTTTTAAGATTTGATTGAGATAGTTTCATCAGTGTCAAAAGACGTTCGGCTTACGTATCGCTGAAGCCCCTATTGTCAACTGGGATTACTATGCTGTATGCTATGATACAGATAACAAATATGTTCAGCGTACATTTACAATTTTACAGGCCTTTTCTAGAAAAGAAGAGCTATCATGGAACAATGTTAGATATTGTTTCACCAGATTGAAAATAGCTGTTAGACCAAAGATCACGACAAGAGTGATGTAGTTAGCGACATATCTACATGTGCGTTATGGAATATGTTCTCAAGCAAAAGTCTTAGTCACTGCGCGACAGTGCAAAATAAATGTAATGTTTGAAACAGGTATGTCGCTTAGCTCACAACGGCTTTGCGCAGTAAGGGAACCGTGTTAGGTACTTACTTATCAAAGTTACAAGATGGGTAGCTATTCCGCCCTTAGATATTGTATTCAGATTTAAGGGCTAACGTATTTCAGATTGATAAAATTTTTAGATATAATACTTTACTCCGGCATGTTACATACATTCGTGCAACAAGGTACCTTGCTTCAAGGTGAACGCTCCAAAAATAAATTTATGAATAGGGAAGTACTTACAAAAAATAATAATTATTATACGATTCTCTGGTGACTGACTTAACTTCTAAGTTATCCAGGCATACGACTCTCATGTCCTGGACTTGTAGAGACAGCCTGGTAGAGCTAGGAATTATAGAGTTCATACAACTTACGGCTCAAGAGAGAATTGACACCACTCACAATAGAAATTGTGAAATCTGGTTGGTGGTAATCAGGGTGGTCAAAACTGTACTTATTGCAACAAGCACTAGAGATATATTTCTCACATTTATCACTATTACATTAATCCATTTAGCAGCAAATAATAATTGAAGGTATATGTAAACCCTTGGTGTAAACCCCATCGCTAAATTCTGCTACTGTGTTCATACACGAAACGAATTTTTCTTTGTGGGTGGGTAGATACAAAGTAGACAGCTTAACACTTTATATGCGGTAACTCTTCTGCAATGTAATGGCAATGGTTGACAATCAAGTCAACCTGACACTCACCTGTTGTTAAAGATAGTGGACAACCGATTGGATGATCAGTTGACAAAAATCAATTAAGTACCTTGAGAGTAGTTATAACTGGTAGAGAAGTAAAAGGTGAGTGTACCTGCAATCTGCATCTATAAACATAAATATTTGTATAATTATGTAAAATGTATAAAAAATAAATAAAAAGAGGCTACTGGCACTGTGATTGTCAGACTGCATATCGCAGTGGCGGTGACGGCCGACTGTCTTGCTGGGTGCTGTGCTGCTACCGCTGCTGCGTATTCATGGGTGTGCTCCCCCCCCCCCCATTTGGATTACCAGATTTTCTTGTAAGGTCATGTCTATTTCTGCTAAGGGATCAGAATTCCTTTTCTTATGCCGGAAAACTCGATCACGCTTATGGCATTTAGATTATACAGGTTCAGATGTTGACGCTGCTGATGGTAGCACAGTCGTCTTTGTAGTCTTTCTTAGCGCAAGGTCGGGTTGGAAGCCAACTTCATAATATATATTATATCTCTTCCTGCAATAGTCATTCCTTTTAGGATCATCTATCTATATCTATATTTATCAGGCAGGTATGTCGGGTCAGTCCTCCGCTGTGTCAAGGCGCTTAATATGAATGAGGGGGAGGCAAGCCCAGTAGGTAATAAATAAGTAGATATTTCCTGCTTACCACCACTGTGGAAGTCTAGGCCGTCATCAATATTACGGTATTTGTAGAAATTTGATTGTGTTCGGAGAATGTGGTTACAAATCTTTTTGTCGCTCTCGGTCGCAGTTGAGCCTCTGGCGTATTAAATAATCGAGCGAGAAGAAACATTTTCTCATAAGTATTTACAGTATCATTTATTGGTATTTTTACAGCATTGGCATGTGCTTAATTCTTTACATTCAGTTGTGCTCCTGCTAGGAGCTAGGGGTTTGAAGGTGTAAGACATTTGCGCTGCCGTTAGTATGATAAGAGATTTCGGAACAACCAAGCTCATTGTCTCTGCTGCCACCGATTTATTTTCAACCTCCATCATTATGTGCCTAGCATCATGTTCGCTGCGACACGATCTGATAAGGAGTATCAAGGAGTGAAGAACCCACTGTGGCGGCCGCACCAGCAGGGGTTGGAGGTAACTGGTAGGCGCATACGCAGAAGAAAAGGCCTACGAGGCCCACAGCGCACAAACCACTGCCCCAGATTCGCTCCGGGACAGCCTCCATAAAACCGGTTTCTTTGTAGATAGTAAATTTCATTGTAGGTAGGTACGTATTTAATTTGCATTTGCAAATGTATTATCTCAAGCAATGGCGAGTACCGTGATAGATCAGCGGTACCAGGATGAGCTGCCAGATTATAAGAAACAGCGGCTGTTTAGATAAGCTGTGTGCGATAGCGACAGCAGCGTTTTATTATGATATACACGGCGACAAGCCAAGTACATACAGGTCAACTAGCTAAACAAAAGGGGAAAGAAAACGACCTGCGGAGATTTTATCCACTGTGACAAGGCAGCAGCGGTCAGTAGTGATAACAGTTGAGTAAAGCTTAACAGAATGGAAGAAGTGTATCTTTGTGCTTTGTTCAAATAAGGCATCTGTATTGTAATGCAAGAGCCAGAAGAAGAAGTGTGTCTTTGTGCTTTGTTCAAATAAGGCATCTGTATTGTAATGCAAGAGCCAGTTCTCGACGCCAGGAACGACGAGATTTACCACGATATGTGCGTGTTTAACTGAGCTTCATTTCAACGTACCTTAACGACGCGCTTGCGAGTATAATTATTAGAAATACAAATGCACAATTCAAAAACATTTAGCTAGTTAGGTACCAGTGTTTTATATAGAAAGAAATACGGTGTTTTGAATAAGTAGAAAGAAATACGCCTCGAACGTATTTTCACCACATACCTACATTGTAGGTGGAATGCAAGCAAGAATGTCAAGCAGTTTAGTTTTCGTTCTCAGTTCATCACAGCAATTATTGAAACACATGATATAATTTTAAACTGGCGGCGGTGATCATAATCAAAATTTGAATTTTTAATATTCTTAGACAGACAGAACTACTTATTACGTTGACTTAGTACCTACCTAGAAAGGGTAGGTACGTTTTATGGAGACGGTACCTACGCCCTTTCGATACGTAACACATATCATATTCTGAGAATGTTCTACAGATCTTGCGTAAACAATTCGAACTTTAAGCGTATTTAGGGTTCAGTCGTAAAATTGTATGCAGGGCAACGTAAAATTCTTTCTAATTCTGATATAGGCAGAGCTAGAATAACCGCCTTCTTCCTTCTAAACAGACACTGTTGATTTAAAGCGACGGACGCGATAGAAGCTAAGTTCTAAGTAGCAGGTTCCCTGGGCTAGTAGGAACCGGCCCTGGCTGAGCGGTCGCTCAAAAACTCCTCGACGAACGCGATGTGTGCGTTGATGAGCAAGGTCCTCTCAGAATCGAACTGATCGGAATCCGTACTGGGCAAGATTAGGTCAAGCTCAGGCTGAGCAACAGTTTGGTCTTTAGAACGTTCATATGCTGCGCGCATGAGACTTAGGTCTGTAGGTACATTGGCAAATCGAGTGTATAACTGCACGTGAGCTTGACTGTACGAGCTGATCAGAATGGCTCCAAATCAGGTAAGGTATAGGTACGCGAACGTACCGTACGAACGAACGATATGTATCATGTACGTCGGAAAATTTCGAAGTGATAAGCGAGGGTAGAATCACATTTGTGTAACTTTTCCTCATACGAAGTATTTAATTAGTAATTACTCACCAGGGATGAGGCCTTTTTACCTCACATAATCCTGAGTGGCGGCGGCGGCGCGGCAGCTGGGGCCGCACCGCCAGCCAGCACAAAACGGAGATGACCGGTCACATGGACCGACCATAAAATGTTCCGCGTGTTAAGGACACGCGAGGAACTATCACTTCACGTATTTTCTTTACTTTCTAACTTTTTAAAGCGAGAAATTAATAATAGGCAGAACAACTTTCAAAATCTCGGAAAAATTCGACGGAACTCCGTCGAGACGTCTTAACGGTAGAAAAAGTAACGACGCTATGAAGGCAATATGGCGGCGATCCCGCCGCCACTCTCCTGTGACAGATGGTTTCCGGTAGAGGGCGCTATTGGACCAGCTAGCTACCGGAAATGGAGCTAAAATGGCAGGAAATCTAAGGAAATTCAAAGATAAGTAATGATGCACTCTCAATAGATACGGTGCATCTATATCACTGCCTATAATAAGTCGCTTTTTGAGTTTCTCTGTCATAGACACCACTAGCTCCTCTAGAACCACGTAATGAATTTTGATTGTATGATGATTGTTTTAATAGATAGAGTGAAGATAGATCAAGAGGAAGGTTTATATGAATGTCACATGTCGGGAAAATGTCTTATTCCCACGGGAAAATGATTAACAGCAGGTACAACTGCTGAGCGGGCAGCTGGTTAGGTATTATACGACCAAACCAAGCTTTTTAACATAAAATCGTAGTTTTACATGATAGTGCGATCGGGCCTGTTCATAAAAGCAGATTTTAGCTCCTATGTAACGACTACCATTAAAACTGTAGTTAAAGCTATTACTTAAATTAAGCCGTTAAAAACAAGATCAACCTCAAAGAAATTCCTTTTAAATTGCATAACCAGATTAAAAGTTCATATTAGAAAGAACCATTATAAAATAACATTCAAATCATAGTTCGTGGGAACGGGCACATAACAATTATCTTGTTACAAAGAATTATACTAAGTAACGCAAGTTTTTTAATAGTCAGTTAGTTAGACCCTTTCTTTTACTGGGAAGCTAACGGTAGCTTATAACAGGTGGAAGATATGGCCTAGATTCTATGAAGAATAGCTTTGAGTGGGTTGAATAAGTGTAGGTAATCCTTTTACTAAAGCACCTGACAAAGAGTGAATAGACGATGAAAAATTATTACTAAATCCGCTGCTTGACTAAAAGGTCAAATGGTCAAAAAATCAAAACTTTTTAAGATGACCGAAAACGATATTTTGTATGAAATTATACAAATATGATGCATAATTCAATATTTTGGATGGAAAATAACCGTTTATTATAATTTTGTTGTTTATAAATTCTAACTTTTAAATTTTGGCAAATGATAAATGAAGTCTGTAGTATTTTTGGAAAAATATTTTACGCATATTGTACCTATTTTATTTTTGACCCTGTCAAGTAGCGAATTACACTAGGTTACCGTTAGTACGCAAGATCGCTTAAGTGAGAGTTCCCGCGCGTGTAAAAGTTCGGCCCCGCTTTGGAAACGAATCTTTAGGCTATTCTTTAGCTTGAGCAGGGCCTTGCTAGCAAAATGGCAGCCATTTCAAACTTTTTTTATTGGCCAAAATTTTGTTATTTTGTAATAACTCAAAACTGGTAAGTGCTATAATATAAATGAACATTGTATAGAAGAAATGTTACGCGTAAATTTCTGCACAACCTTGCTCTAATAACTTTTTTGATAATCTAATAGTTTGCGAAAAAACGCTTTAATACATGGCAGTTTTTTCTAAAAACTCACCAAATCTAAAATATGAATTAAGTAGTGAAGTTGGGGATTAAGAATTACTTACTGTGTGGGTAGACCTTGCTACGGTATCCTGACTGATACTTAGTAACAAGCTTTCTGCCCAGTGGTTTTACCCGCTAATATATTTTCAAGTAAACAAGCAAATTTTTTGCCAATTTACACCCTGAGTTTTACCACCTTATGAGATGATTTTCTTAAATTCCTTTCCTGGTGTTAATTCACCCAACCAAAATAACCTCTGCGCAAAATTTCAAGAACCTAGGTCCAGTGGTATTGCCTGTGCATAGATTTACAATTTGTAAAAATATTAAATTTGTTCGTAGTTGCCACATTTTTCTTTTTGCAATCCCTTGAGGCTGTTCTTTAATAGTTCTGACCCAAGGTCCTGTTAGGATAGCAAAAGAACGAAATGTGGCAACAACGAACAAACTCTACTTTTTTCATACAAATTGCATACCACGCACAGGCAATACTACTGGACCTAGGACCCTGAAATTTTGCACAGAGGTTATTTGAATAATCTTAATTAATATCAAGAAAGGATTCCAAAAAATTTATCACTTAAAGTGGTAAAACAGAGGACGAAAATTTGTATAAAATTAACTTGTTTACTTCAAAATATATCAGCGGGTAAAACTGGGCGGAAAGCTTGTTACTAAATATCAGGCAGGATATTGTAGCATGGTCTACCCACACAGCGAGTGACTCTTAATCCCCAACTTCACTACTTACTTTAAACTTTCGAATTTGTGAGTTTTCAGCAAAAACTGCCATGTTGTGCTATGTTTTTCTCGCAAACTATTGGATTATGAAAAAGTTATTGATAACATTCATATGCAGAAATTTACGCTTAACATATCTTCCATACAATAATTATTTGTAGCTCTTACCATTTTTGAATTATTACAAAATAACAAAATTTTGGCCAATAAAAAAAAAGTTTGAAATGGCTGCCATTTTTTTTTTGTAAGTATGCTAGCAAGGCCCCGGCTCGGAATAGCTAAAGAATAGCCTAAAGATTCGTTTCCAAAGCGGAACCGACCTGAAACACGCACGGGAACTCCCAAAATTTTTTTGTATAGGAATTCTAACCTACTACGTTATACATAGTTTTTTTTTATCTTACTGGCTCTAGACCGAGAGGCGTTGAAAAAAGGGAGAGAAGATTTGCCCTGCACTGGGACAATACGACGGGCTCTTAAATAAAAGAACAACATATACTTTTATATTCGAATTAATAAATTAGGAGGCTGATGTTTTAGAACTAAGTTGCAGATCTTAACTGTAAATAAATACCAAGCTATCCCAAAACGATACCAGAACAAAGAGTGACCATTTGCGTCATCTTGAAACAACTTTTGACCAACATCCGGAGTTAAAAAAAGGAAAAGATTCGAATGAAGCCGCTAACCTTGTTACTGCCATAAATGTAGTGTTGGCATCAAATCAACTATCGAAAATCATTGATTTTATAATCAACTTATTATATCAAGTGTGTCGGTCACCGCGTTGAAAAAAGATTTGATTTTGGAGCAACCCTGGTTTGGAGCAACAGTACGGCCGTTCGAATAGGGCATATTTGACAACTGTCAAAATCATGGTAATACTATGACATAAGGTCTATTTTATTGACATGTCTTCTATGGGGTCGACAGCTGTTAAAAATGGCCTTCTTTCGTACCATATACTTATAATATAAGGTGTTCCAAAGGAAATACATTAAATTGGAGACGTTGTTTAGGCCATCGTACCTAATAATTTTCATTATGGGGCCAAGTTATGAAAACCCTTCGTTTAGAAGTAATTAGCAACTTAAATTTGTGTAATTTAATTGAGTCCCACATTATGAAAGGAGCTTTATTGACAAAGAATACTATACTCTCACTGGCGTGGAGAAGAACGCCATCTGTGAACAACGAAGGTGGCCCCTTCATTTATACTACTAGCGCCACCGTATTGGAGCCGTGAATTATGAGTGAACTAAAAATTGGCGGGCTTTCGTAGCAAATTCAAAAATTATATTAAGTTTTTTTTATCTTTACTGAACTAATCAAGTCAGTATGCACATGTTTTTAATATAAATAAATGTTTGAAATACTGTTTCATAACTTGATTAATTCAGTAAAGATTTTAGATACTTACTCGTTGTCGTGTTCTAGAAAATAAAATAACTAAATCAAGTTGAATGTATTTATTACAAATTTTCAGTTTTTATTTTACATATTATCTTGTCATGGTCGGGAATCACATGTTCCATCGTTCCTGGACCTGCATATTTACTCAGTTTTTTCCTGGCACCAACAAGGTAGCAAGAATCTTGGAAATGTCTGCCACACAAAAGTTTACAACTTCTATAGAGAGCAATTAAGGAGTCCACTGAAGAGCAATCCTCATCTTCTGGGTTATAAAATGTTGCCGAAGCTGTTGCTCTACAAATAGATAATAAATACAAAATGCATTAGATTAATTGTTCTATAATAAAGTAAAATGTGTCCGAAATTATATTACAAGATTTTCAGATATCTGAGTCAATCGGCTTGTCGACTTTTCTTCGAAGTTTGATGAGTAAGTATGTAAAATACCACCCATGAATGGTTTATGTCCAGCTGTGGACTGCTAGGACTATTGATACACATAAATACATTACCTACCTGATAATGTTAGTGGAGCCTGGTTTCGGAAACCGGTGAAAGGCTACCGAATTATCACTCACCTGATTTTGCCCACATTTTGTAGATGTACGAAGACATTGCCATTCTGTTACTCAGCCTGGTGCAGGAGCAGGGATCACTCCCCGTTTCAAGAAAAAATCCACAGCTTTCTTTTAAAATCTTTGAGAAAAATTTGTTTTATTGTTTTACTTCAAAATCAAACATGACTTTGAAAGTCATACAGACAGCCATATGACAGTAAGTTTGATAGTGTTGCCAATATAAATAAAACGATCTGTGATTATAAGGCAACATTTATTAAGTTTTATACTCGTTCTGCAGAGTAACAGTGGAATGATATTCGGGTTCAAAGAGCACTAACAAATTTTATTTTCGATTCAGATAATTTTACAATGTTTACACCTAGACACTTTCAATGACAGTATTTTTTCACATCACTGTGACACGACAATACTTGACACAGTCAAAGTCATACACAGATGAGCTCTATGTACAGGCCAGTATTTTGTCCAAAAAGGTCTGCGCCTAACACTTTCCCTTGCACTTTAGGTATTTCTGCTGCAAACACCTAATAGGGCACACATTCCGGCTTGCTTCTCCTTCGGAACTGCCTTGGTTAAGAAGTTAGCCAGTCGCTCATCTGAGCTCACTTTCTTCATCACCAAACCGCCTTCTTCTACATGTAGTATTGGCACTTCTCCAGCGTCAATAAAGCATTTAAGTAACGCGCTCTTCTGGTGAGCCTTGTACTTCACTCCATCGGAGCAGGTGCCCTTGATATAGCGCATGATACGCTTTACTAAAAGCCAGTCTTCTTTAGTTCGAGACTCTAGCTTACAAGATGCAACTCCAACGGCATAAGCGATATCTAGGCGCGTTCCCGCCATCAAGTAATCAATTGACTCAACGGCTCCACGGTAGGGAAGTGTGCTTCTTTGCATCCACTTTCCTGATTGAGTGCTCTCAAATTATAGCGAGGTTCCGCTATCTCTAGCTCTTCCTCATTTGATTCTATGATCACATCATTTGAAGCTTCTGGATCTTCAATGCTGTGTTCGTCTTCATGAACTTGATCTAATACTCTATCTCCCTCTAGAGCTAGTTCATGGTCTTCAGTTTTCACGTTAGGCTCTGTTTCGGAGATGTTTCAATCTCCGCTCTCAGCTCTCCCTCTGATTGTAGGGGCATACCTACTAGTGGAGATTTTGAACACTTCGTAGCCTATGAGCATGCCCTTGAGGCTTTCTTGCTCATCTTCTTACGTTTCTTTTTAGGTACGTTAACCTCTATGGTTCGCTTGACTGACGTGACTGTCTTCATTTCTAGCTCATACAGTCCACCAAACGCCGATCTTTTGCCGACAATTCTTGTCGTGCCTTCTACGTCAAACTTGCACTCTCTAATCTTTGACGTAAATTCACTATTCTGCATTCTGTCATGTGCAGCGAGCGGCGAGAAAAGGTTCTTTGTCAGACTTGGTACTAGCCACACATCTCGGAGCATTATCTTCTCCCTCTTGCCATCGACCTTCGCTTCGACCTCTACAGAGCCTTTTCCTACGGCAGGAATTATGGTTCCGTCAGCTGTTGTAACAGTGTGGTCTTTGTCGAATTCATGGAACTCTTTGAAGAAGTCTCTCCTTACAGCTATGTGTGTAGTTGCTCCGTTGTCGACAAACCAATTGTCTCTATTTTGAGTTTGACCATTCGCACTGGAGCAAGCGTTCACCATCAGTGAGATCTGTTGCACTTGCTTGGATTCTGAGCTTTTGCCTGACGTGCCTTGTACTGGTTTGGGTGGCCTCCCATCTCCAATCCACTTCTTACACTTGCGAACTCTATGTCCTTTTGCATGACAATAGTTGCAAATCAGGTGCTCGTCCTTGCATTTGCGATATCCACTCGGTGCAGTTACTAGGGCTTCCATTCTAGTGGTCTCTTGACTGCCTAAGTCTCTTTCGAAGGTGCAGAGGTTACTCGTCAGACTGTCAATTGTCTTTTCAGACTGCTTCAGCATGAGCCAGCTTGACTTAAAATTGACGAACCGGTCATCCAGAGTATCAAGAATCTTGCATATTAGGAACATCTCAGGTAATTTAGCAGTTGCGTCTGTTTTGGATACTTCAGCTTTCAAATCGTTCCACAAGTTTTTCAGTTTTGACATATGTGTCGCGATGTCATCTGCCTTGTCATGTTTTGTGCCGAAGAATTCCATGCACAGCGTGTATGCCCTGTCACCCGTGTTCCCGTCAAATAATCTGTGCAGCTCCTGCCATACCTCTGATGCCTTCCTGTACCTCATTACTTTGGTTAAGGTGTCTTCTGACATGTTTGTGGTCAGCATTAGAAGAGCGCCAGTTTCAGTTTTCTTAAATTTGGCCAAAGCCGCATTATAAGCTGTTACGGCGGCGTCACCTTCTGGGCCTTCTACAGGAGTTGGTGGAGTCAATTTGCCCTCGACGGCTGCCATTGCATTCTCCGTCCCTTCCAGCATTATTGACATTTTGTATTTCCACGTCGTCCAGTTTGATTTCCCGGCCAGCTTCCCAATATCAATTTTCGTCGTAAATCCATCTTCGAAAAATTATTCGCGACTCTTCGCCCAAATATTAGCGGGTCCGTGACCTATTAATAAAATATAACTATAATATCAAAAGAGCGCTGGCGAATTTTATTTTCTCGAGTTTATTTACAACAATGTGTTTTCACCTAGAGACTTTTGTTGACAGTATTTTTTCACATCACTGTGACACGACAATACTTGACACAGTCAAAGTCATACACAGATGAGCTCTATGTACAGGCCAGTATTTTGTCCAAAAAGGTCTGCGCCTAACAACATTAGCCACTAGAGCCGTATTTTCGTATGGAAACCTTGTTTGTTTGAAAAGAGAACAGGCGTTGTTTATTGATATGACCTTTATTTATGTCATGTTGCCGTCTTGGAAAAACTTTTGAAATTACCAAGTTGCCAAGGCAACGGTTTTGGCGGTAATTTAGTTGCCAAGGCAACAGTTGTGGCGTAGACCAAGGTCAAATGTCATGTTCGTCAAAAACTGACACAACTGACACTACAGACTCTACTGGGTTCTCTGATTCGCCATTTGTCTTTGCGTCTCTATGGGTGCTCTAAGTCAAAAGAAGTTCTTAGTTTGAGGCTGCAATAAAATAAAGTTGACACTAAGAAAGAGATCTGTTATCTTAAGTTTTCGTTTAAATTTAAAACATAGAACAACTATGTTCCAAACTTTTTCGAAGATTCAAATCCAACAAGTTAAAAATGCAAGGTTGCAATCTTGAATAAGGGGTAATACATAATGGTTGTAGTAAATGTAGGCATTTAGTTTGTATGAAAATTTTTACTTCTTAACTGTTAAGAACTCAAACTTGGTGCCATAATGGAAATTGTTCAGTACAATGGTCTATACAACGTCTCCAATTTAATGTATTTCCTTTGGAACACCTTATAAACTATTTCGTACCTACAAACAGGATATTAATATCCATGTAATTACATGATAAACATCAACTTTGTCTGTGAATTTCAATCAGGTTTACTGTTAGGGACGAAGTAGGTACGTACTTCTACATCTTCCTAATACCCTGCGTACCTATACAGAAAATAAACAACGATAATACCAATCTGTAATATCGATAACTCAACAACATTACTTAAAAGCTCCGTTCTCTCAATACAAACAAGACACAGCTTTGGCTTGTATAATTGAATGTGTGTAGTACGGAGACCTGAACAACTACAGAGGTTATATAAATAAAGCTTTCCTTCAAGATAAGCTTTAGCGCCGGCCTGCGACGCAGTGGGTTCCGGGTTCGATTCCCGGTGGTTCACTTCACAAAGTTGATATTTATCACTTTGTAAATTTGTTCCCGGTCTGGTTAGGACATTGCAGGCTAAACCACCTGATTGTCCGAAAGCAAGATGGTTCCGTGCTTCGGAGGGCATGTTGAGCCGTCGGTCACGGTTGCGGTCTATGATTACTGCGGTCGTTTCCCAAACATGTCAGAGGCCCGCAACTTTCAGTAGGCGGTTAAAAAACTCTGACACCAGGGTTCATCGGGTCGTTTGATGACTCGGAGACCCACTTAAAAAATAATTATATTCATAATAATATTTACAAATTTATCAGTCGGACGAAGAAGGCTCAAAAAATTTTGCATGCGGCAATATAGAGGTAAAATGGAGGTTTGCAACTTTGTTTACATCTAATTACGGTCAAGAACCAGCTAATCGCAAATTAATAGGTTGAAACCGCTTTACTACGAACTTTTACTTACTCCCATATTAAATTCCCAGGTTTCTCTGCATGCAGATTAAGTGTAACTAACTGTGTTTACGCTGTCAGGAAACAGTGATAAAATCCTTCACAATAATTATAGTCTTCCCTGACTTTCTCCAGTGAGATACAGGTTTAAAACCAGTATCTTTTGAAGCTTGATTTACATTTAAGGGATCAGTAAATACTGGTTGTTCTTAATAACCATACAGAAAACTAATTTTACAATGTCGTGTGGTGCTGGCTTAGAATAGCATCACTCCACATCTTTCCCGTGGGTGTCGTAAGAAGCGAATAAGGCATTTGCGAGTTGATGTTTATTGCAATTTAGGCGACAGGCTGACAACTTGTCACTATAGTGATACACTTTCGTCTGAATGACTCTCAAACTCAAACTTTTGTTAGACGTGGTGTAAATGGCAGTTTTTTACAGGCGTTTGCGCTCTGCCTACCCCCTCAAAGGATATCATCATTCACAGCACACATCCACCCACCCACTCAAAGGATATAGGCGTGATATATAGGGTGAAATTTTACTACTGACCGATAGCGGATTCAGTCACCCTATACGCATGTATGTATCTAAACTAATTTATGCTGATCCCTCAAAGGCGTACCTACCTATCTTGAATTTGCAGCGTATTCGTAGACTTTAGTAATTACAGGTGATACTGTGGGCGTATGATTTGTGGGAGCTTTGTAACATGGTTTGATGTTGATAATGATCTATTGAGGTGCTTTCGTTTTACATTGCCGTGTGATGCCGGCTTAGAATAGCATCACCCCATTTCTTTCCTGAGGGTGTCATAAAAAGCGACTAAAGGACTCGAGGGTTTCATGTGTATTGCAATTTTAGGCGACAGGCTGACAACCTGTCTCTATAGCGATACACGACAATAGCCTAAACGGCCCTCAATTATATTTTATCAGACGTGGCGATAACGACCGTACATTTACGGCCGTTGACGCTCTGCCTACCCCTCAAGGGATGAAGGCGTGATGTATGTATGTCGTTTCACGGTTGGAACTCAGTTCCAACTCTCAGGGTTGGAACCCGGTTTAGTTTAGCCGTGGGATTTTAGTTAAGAGATGTACCACTGGTAATAACTATCCCGGAAGATTTGAATCAATTCGACACACGTATCGTCTGGTCATCAGAGAGCAAGAAGAATATAAATTCACATCAATAAAATGAAATACACCACGTACACGAATGCTTAGAACGCCACTGCTTTTCAGTAGCAATTAAAAAATACTTAGATTAACATGAGCTTACGCCGCCGGGCTAATGGAATAAAAATAAAAATAAGTAATGGGACAATGGAATAAATTAATAAGGCGAGTTTATTGTTACATTTTGTTGTTTAAACAAGACGTCTCAATGGTTTCAAATAGATGTTGCTATGCTGTGCTGAGCTGACCGTTGCTTTGTTTTACTTTCAGAACTAGTCGGCTTACCTATAGTAATTACTACAACTCATAAAAGGAAGAAAATTGCTTTGTGGGCGTATTATAATACGTTTTTGATGCCCATAATGCGTAAGTCTGGTCGTGTTGTGGTATTTTATGTGGAGCAGCAAACAGGTTTGAATGAATTAAAAAGCTATTTGACGTGATGAAAGCGTTGTAGCTTCAGGGTGATGTGACGGGTTTAGCTTTTGAAACTAGTTTTATTTAAACTGTTCTCAGCCGTTTTGACTGTTCTGAGATCGATCGTTCTGAGTCGGCGCTCAAAACTCGACTGTCGAAGATCTCCTGAGGATGCTCCGTGGAAGAGCGAAACACGTGTAGAGTGTAAAACGGTGGTTGCGTTGTTGGTGAGGTGCATTGCTTATGCCTACATTTGGTTGGTTCACTCAGCAGCATAACTTGTCATCATAAGTGCGGAGGAAGCTAAACATTATTTCTATCACTGTTACCAACATGCAGGCTATGTGGGGTGGGACCACTTTAACTAACAGTCAATAAAAAGCAGTCTACAAACTTGACAGTCAATTCTCTTATATCACCAATCAAACACTTAACCATTGGTTCCAATCAAGCATTAGACGAGCGAATCGCGTGAGAGAATCTACCAGACATACCTACAATGTAGATAGTTTCTTTCTACACACATCCCGGATGAGGCTGCGGAATTTTGCCGGATCGGTGAACGATGAAAGGAATGTTTGACAGCGCAGAATTACGACGCAGCACCGTCGGTCGCGCAGGTTAGATTTGTCAAATAATGCGAAATAAATTGTCAATTGTCTCTCTTTGGTTTTTCTTTGGTTTCATTCGTTCAACATGCGATTGGATTGCAGTATTTTGACAGCCAACAAGCAATCAGCCTGCGAAAGCATTGATATGCTTTTTTGTGATGGTCTCTATACGTATGGCCCCGGGGCCTTGAAAGCTACACCTAACTTTTTTTGGTCGGCAGCGAAGGCTCACTCGGAAAGCATAAATATGTGTCGTTTCTATGTGATTTCAAACAATTGCCCAAACACCGCAAAGTTCTGCGGTGCGTGTGCCATCTTACTACGCATAGCATGCTGTTTTATAAGTACAAACTAGACAGACGTCCACACACATTGCATGTTATCTAATGAATGGTAGAAGTTTGTGCTCTATTTATTCAATAAACTGTTCGTTACGATGTTTGTTGTGTTTCGAGATGTTAAAAGTTGATGGGACGTAAAGTTTTTTAAATTAAGTAGGTATAGTAAAGAAATTGTTAAATAATAACCTTGCCTAACACGTGTCGAACGCAGTTTACTTCTATAGAAAAGAGGAATCAGTATATGCAGGTTTAAAGGATCGGTGTAACGAAAACTTTGCATGTGTGCTCGCTCAGACCATGAAACTGAGGCTATATACATGGTAAAAACAAGTTCAAAGCTTTTGATATAACTAGGATTTTATTAAAATCTGTATCCTGATGCAAATATAAATAGGCCTTTAAGAAATATTATGCAATACCTTCACTTTAATAAACTTGAAGGGTTTAGTCTTAAAAGTTATAGTTATAAGAACTTGGCCATGATATTTTATTGTTATTGCTAAGGTCGTTGCCTGATCTTGCTGTAAATCCCTTTCCCTTTGCTAAAGGGCTTAAAAATTTATAATATGGATCATAACATGATTTCAGTACCTACCTTTAGAAAACTTAATTTAGCGAATAACTCGTTATTTTTTATGATCGTGTTACATTTTCTTACAGCTATTTTCTTACGTGAAAGACTTTCGAAATTCGGCTTACCTGAAACAAACAAATAATTATTAGTACTTTCGGCAGTAGGTATCTAGTTGTCTCTTGAAGGAATCAACATGAAAATAAGTTTTATAAGAAATATCTCCTAGTGTAGGTTGGTCAGATTACCTACTATACTCACAGCAAAACTATACTTAGATAACCATTTAAGGGTTTTTTTTTTTTTTACATTGTTAAAAGAGTCAATCATCTATTATTTTTATTAAAAATAACTACAAATACTACTTACAACTATTTACAGAAAATAAATATTTACAACCTTATCCTATATACAGCCCTTCCATTGCGTCTCCACAAGACATGGTTCCCAACATGCCGGCAGCATTCCCCCTCTGAATAGCAAGGCTAATTCGTTGAGCAAGGAAACTGCCAGCACGTCGATCACCGGATGCCTTGTACATACGCACCGAAATATCTTTAATTAGCTTCTTAGCTTCGGGCCCCCAGGGGCCCAGGGTTTCAAAACCGATCGGCGAGAACATGTAGCTCTTAGATATTTCCGCATATTTTCGCACCTTCGCTGCCTCCGCGTTTGCGGCGGCGGAACCGGCTCGAGTGCTTGTAGTATGGAGGTGGGATGGGGCCAGCGTATCCACACAAAGGGTTTAACCTATTCTAACTGGTTTTTCCCAAATAACTCTACGCCAACCTCTACGCAGGATCAGTATAATGGGGCCTAACTCGAGGTACTACTGACAGCACCTAACTATGATTCAGAGGTTGATTTTAAGAGGAATGACTAATACCATTAGGGTCAGTTCCCACACAAGGCGACGAGACGAAACGCGACGCGACGCTGCAATGTCATTTTCAAGCGGCATCAAGATGCAACGCGCGGCGCCGCTCGATGCATCTTGAAGCCGCTTCAAACCGAGACGAGACGAGACGCGACGCGACGCGACGATGCAATCCCAGATCACTTATATATATATATGTCCGATGCAATGTCAGTTCAGGTGACGTCACTTACGGCCGCCTGTCAGTCAGATTCCCACGCTCAGTGTTGCCGCGATGGGAAAAAAATCCTACAACTTTTGGAAACTCGATACGAAAAAAGCAAAGTAACTTGGTTCTACTTGGTACCTATGAAAGGTAGGTAGTTGTTATTGAACTAAAAAAAGACCAATCATTCGCAGTAGTTCAATTGAGTATAGTTTCATGGAACTACTGCGAAGTTTTTTTCGCACTAGTTCCATTGGGCCAGGTCAGACAATGGAACTATCGCAAACCTTAGTTTACGATCATTCGCAGTAGTTCCATTGAGTAGTTGTATGTGATCCACCTTCTCAAGAAATAGTGTAGGTATGCTAGACTATCAGATTGTTTGAGAAAATGGTAGGTCTTGTGATGGAGCCCGAAGCTGGTGCAAGCGGGAAGAGCCCGGCGGGCACTCTACGCAAGCGAGCGCAACCGACCGCAGCCGACCGCCACCGACCGCCGGCGCACGCCCTACAAAACCAACTGCGCGCTGCCCGGAGAGTCAGTCCGTGCCTCCGCCTCGAAAGAACTAGTCGTCTGCACCGCAAGCCCAACCGAGTCACTCGTCCACCTCCGGCCTCCGCTCACCGCTGGATATTGAAAGCTGAGTATTTAATTTATATCGGCCTTCTCGAATCCTGCGCAACCATCTCGCCGAGAGGACATCGAGCCGTCAACCTGGGAGAGATTGAGACCGTCCGTACCGTCCCGGCAGCTGGTTGATCAAACGTAAGATACCCTTACTCTACTTTTATTCTGTGGCTATTCATTTAAGCGCTAAAGTTCTGCTGTGCGACCATTATCTAAGCTTTCCACTATTACTACCCCGTGGTCCGCGCTCCTGTAGGCGCGACACAATCCCAGCCTCCGTGATCCGCGCTCTTGTAGGCGCGACACCACCCCAGCCTTCGTGGTCCGCGCTCATGTAGGCGCGACACAATCCCTGCCCGTGATCCGCGCTCTTGCAGGCGCGACACAACATCAACCAAGTGATCCGCGCTCCTGTAGGCGCGACGCGCGCTGCCGGGACACCCTTTTGCGTACCCACGCATCCGTAGGCAACATCCCTAAGTCGCTTGCTTACCCCACGCTTAGCACGCACCGAAATACACCCCATACCGTCATTCACTGCACCCCGCTAGCCCCATATTGCCGAGGGCCCGTCGCTGAGTGCACCCGCTATTCCTGTAGAGTGTGGATACACTCCCACAGGACCCGAACCGTAACTCGATCCAGCACGATCAACCCGAGGGATAGCCATCCCTGCCGCTTTACTGCACTCATTGTTCAACCACCATCAACACCCCTACCTAGCCTACGGTAGGGGCCCCAAGCACCCATCACAACGCTTGCTCTAACTCGGTCTCTCTCCCCAGGGAACATCACCGCTACCACCGCCGTCACCGCCGCCGTCTTCCGTCAGGACTCGGCCCAGCTGCCCGCTCCCGCTACACCCGCCCGGGCCCCTTGAAACTACCTCCCCGGTATCGTTATATCACTTGTAATTTCAGTCAACTTGTAATTTGTACGAAGCTTTTATTTGTAATAAAACCTGTATTTGTGTAACTCTGTGTATCATTCCTGTCTGATCCCGCACACTCACACCCGAGCTCATTTAATGTCCATGTAGTCCAGCGCTTCCCGCTGCTAGCTAGTCCGGGCTACATTACATTTGGCGCCCAACTAAAAAATCCACTTTTTAAAGCTCCAGGGTGGTGTGGTATAAAACAGGAATTTTCAGGTAGTCGTCCGGGAACGGACACAGTCTTCAGGTACGTATGCCTGATCCCGCTAAGCTTAGAAAGCTTAAAAAGAAGGACCTTATCGCGCTCGCGGAGCAGAGAGGCCTTCCCGTTGCAGACCCGGTTACGGAGAAGGAATTCACCGTAGCACAATTAAAAGAGAGCCTAAGTAAGTACTTGGAGGGACAGAGAGAGCCGCCGGCAGAGGAGGATCTTACTCTCACGGACATAGAAGAAATTCCGTCGGACAGCGAAGACGATTCAGTCAACTCAGTCGTCGACGGTGCGAAGGGTAAGCCAATTACAATTTCAGAGCAACCGCCGAACGGGAAGACAACCAAAAAAATGTCGACTAAAGGTGAGCCCTCCTACGACCCGAATCTTTATAGCATTGTAAAGAATTGGGATATTTCGTTTGACACGACAAACGACCCGGTAGAGTTTCTAGAGAGGTTAGACGAACTAGTCACAACCTGTGGAGTAGAGAACGAGAAACTTATCCCGTTACTCCCTAGATTTTTCAGGGGTAGAGCCAACCTGTGGTACAGGAACAATAAATATAACTGGAGTACATGGAAGCTGTTTGCGGACGACTTCAAGTTGTATTTCTACCCCAGGGACTATGAAGGTAGGCTACAAGAACAGATCATAGCACGCAAACAGGCCTACAAGGAGAGCTTTATAGAGTATTTGACCGACATCCAGACGCTCATGAGGAGGTACGGGACGCTGAGCGACAACGAGCAGTTGAAGAGAGTTTACGAAAATATGCACGCAAACTATAAACTCTATATCAAGTACCAGGATTTTGATAGTTTACCGGAGTTAATCCGTCTGTGCTCGGATTACGAGGCAGTGACCGAGGAGCGTTACAGAAATTTTGACAAGAGCGAGTCACCGGAACTACCTTACAGCAACAGAACCGCGACCGGAAGAAAGGAGGAACCGAGAGGTAGAGAACCGAAATACATTCATAATTACGACAGGAATTCATGTTGCTGGAGCTGCGGCTACCGGGGCACACTAATCCAGACTGCAAGAGGCAAAGAAGGCTGTTTTGCAGTGGCTGTGGTAAGTTAGGAGTGCTCAGTAGGAATTGCTGTCGACCTGGAGAACCTAGGACGAGCAGGAATAGTCCTAGGAACGCGTGCACGGCAGACGACAACGACTACGAGGAAAACCGACCGTTCCTTGATGTAAAGCTATACGGTAAGTATTTTAAGGCTCTACTGGACACCGGTTCGAACACATCTTTCATTGACGATAGAATTTACAAGTGGTGCAGACGGAATGGAGCCCAGGAGACCAGGATCAACCGACAGATTCGCCTCGCAGACGGTACGAAAGTCAGTCTGACGAGGAGCGTACCGCTGTCGATGGCAATCGCAGGGGTACAAGTGAATCACAATATAGCCGTTCTACCGTCGTCACACGTGATTATAATAGGTATGGACCTTATTAATCATATAGGCTTTCATAAGCTATGGTCAGCCGCCCGGGAATTTCACCAGGAACCGCCCCAGGAACCGCCGGTAACAGGTGTGGTATCAGCGATCACAGTAGAGACTGTCGATGTAAAGCACCAACCGACCCAGGTGAGAGAAAACGTAAAAACTGAGCGCAGTTACGCAACCGTAAAACCGTCTAGGAGCAAAGATTCAAAACCGAAGGATTCACCGACACCAAAGAAAGGTAAGAAAATGCCGAACGAGACCACCAGCAATAAATACCAGACAAAGCAGGAAAAGAGACCCAGCCAGTATACACAAAACCATAGATTTCCGCGCGAAATGGGTAAGCATCAGGTAGGTAAGGTGACCCACGAATCATCGCGGGGTCCCTATAGTTCCCGTATATTCCGTGCCACCCGGGCTAAGAAGGCCAATGGTGAGTACCGTACCGGCCCCGGCCGTCCCAGGAAGGAGAAGTCGCAGGAGAAACCCTACGACAAGCAGAATAGAGTTTGGAGCCCAGCCGTGGGCGACACGGTCTTGCTAAGACACTCCCCATTCTCTAATGCAGGTAAGAATTTCGGGGCGAGATTAGCACCCAAATACGTGGACCCGTTCAAAGACACAGGACAGAGAAAGCTGGTTATTTCTAATCTACGAGATGCAAATAGCACACGAAAACAGTTCACCGCATAGTTCATCAGTCATAGAGGTACGTTGATTAAGTTATGAATCGGTTTCGCACAATTTACTAGTAATTTATTTCCCATCCGCATTTTAAATTTACCGCGTAAATTAGAATAACCGCCATCTAGTATGAAGTAGCAAAACTATTTTACGCTACCCGGGCGGGCAGGGCAGGCGAGCGGGGAGAGGAGAGAGACCGGATATGTGACCATAGACAAAATTTTAATAGGCTTAATTTCTAGGAACGAATGATTTCACAACCAAGCTTCATACTAGCCCAGCAATGGACTCGGAACCGACAAGACCGGAACGACTTTATCAAACGTCAGTTTGACAACCAGCCGAGGATAGTCACCACCGCCGCTCATCCATTTTGCTCGCGAAACTGAAGACAACGAAGACTGGAAGATGGACAGCCCCGAATCCTGCCACAAGGACACGCCGCACCGCGACGCAAGACGCAGGGAGCAGACCGCGACCCCGAGGTGTGATGCGCCGCGTGATGCCCGAGACACCACCCCGCCGTGCCAACCGCTGCTAGAATACCCGCCGCCAAACCGCTGCCAACCCGCCGCCACAAAGCCACGCAGAGCCGCCGTCTCCGCGCCGGCCCAGAGTCGCCGACACGCTCATGCCGCAACCCGAGTAACCCGACACACCGTGCGGCAGAAGCAACACATCACACGCCACGGGGGGTAGCTGGGAATCGACGCCGCGGACGCAACCGCGAGCGCATTCCACCCCGTGGCACCCTATGAAACAGTGAAGTATACCGGGTTTACTTACCTTTCATGGGGATTTCTTTTGTTGTAGTTTTGTTTTATCCAGAGCAGTTAGTTTGTGTATGTATTGCAAGTCACTTTGAATATGACAGTGCTGGTGTGCCTACATTTTTGTTGTACCAAATTCTCCCTGAAAGTGATACCGTCACCGTCCGGGTCAACAAACCATGTACCATGCCCTAGGGACAACCAGGGGTGGTTACACACCAGCAATGCACCGGAAAAGATGTAATTAACAATAACTGTCACCCTGTATTTCCTTTTATTGTGATGAAGATATTTTCTTAAACCAAGACTGTTTCTAGTAGATGGAATAGTTTATCCCAGTTTAGAAGATAGTAAATAAGGGGAACCCAGGATAGTAGGAGCAGAAATTCCTACAGTATGTATGTAACCTGACCATGTTTTATTTTTGAGGTTAGATCCCTCAAGTATTTTGAAATGGAACTTTATCAGAGGTTTTACCTAGGAGGGGATACCCGAGACAGGAATTTTGGATGAATATGCTTTTCTTCCGTTGCTTTCTCCCTTCCAGGCAGAAAGCTCATCATCCGGGGAGGGAGTGTGATGGAGCCCGAAGCTGGTGCAAGCGGGAAGAGCCCGGCGGGCACTCTACGCAAGCGAGCGCAACCGACCGCAGCCGACCGCCACCGACCGCCGGCGCACGCCCTACAAAACCAACTGCGCGCTGCCCGGAGAGTCAGTCCGTGCCTCCGCCTCGAAAGAACTAGTCGTCTACACCGCAAGCCCAACCGAGTCACTCGTCCACCTCCGGGCCTCCGCTCACCGCTGGATATTGAAAGCTGAGTATTTAATTTATATCGGCCTTCTCGAATCCTGCGCAACCATCTCGCCGAGAGGACATCGAGCCGTCAACCTGGGAGAGATTGAGACCGTCCGTACCGCCCCGGCAGCTGGTTGATCAAACGTAAGATACCCCTACTCTACTTTTATTCTGTGGCTATTCATTTAAGTGCTAAAGTTCTGCTGTGCGACCATTATCTAAGCTTTCCACTATTACTACCCCGTGGTCCGCGCTCCTGTAGGCGCGACACAATCCCAGCCTCCGTGATCCGCGCTCTTGTAGGCGCGACACCACCCCAGCCTTCGTGGTCCGCGCTCATGTAGGCGCGACACAATCCTGCCCGTGATCCGCGCTCTTGCAGGCGCGACACAACATCAACCAAGTGATCCGCGCTCCTGTAGGCGCGACGCGCGCTGCCGGGACACCCTTTTGCGTACCCACGCATCCGTAGGCAACATCCCTAAGTCGCTTGCTTACCCCACGCTTAGCACGCACCGAAATACACCCCATACCGTCATTCACTGCACCCCGCTAGCCCCATATTGCCGAGGGCCCGTCGCTGAGTGCACCCGCTATTCCTGTAGAGTGTGGATACACTCCCACAGGACCCGAACCGTAACTCGATCCAGCACGATCAACCCGAGGGATAGCCATCCCTGCCGCTTTACTGCACTCATTGTTCAACCACCATCAACACCCCTACCTAGCCTACGGTAGGGGCCCCAAGCACCCATCACAACGCTTGCTCTAACTCGGTCTCTCTCCCCAGGGAACATCACCGCTACCACCGCCGTCACCGCCGCCGTCTTCCGTCAGGACTCAGCCCAGCTGCCCGCTCCCGCTACACCCGCCCGGGCCCCTTGAAACTACCTCCCCGGTATCGTTATATCACTTGTAATTTCAGTCAACTTGTAATTTGTACGAAGCTTTTATTTGTAATAAAACCTGTATTTGTGTAACTCTGTGTATCATTCCTGTCTGATCCCGCACACTCACACCCGAGCTCATTTAATGTCCATGTAGTCCAGCGCTTCCCGCTGCTAGCTAGTCCGGGCTACATTACAGTCTTGAAGTGGTCTTTCAGATGACAGCTGTCGAAAATAAGATCCGTTTATCTCGGAAACCATAAATCTTAGACTATCAATTTCTGTAAGGAAATGGTAGGCCTTGACGAGTTTTATCAAACGACAGCTGTCAAACTAAAATCACATTTATCTCGGCAATCATTCATGCCAGTCTATCAGTTTGTTTGGGAAAGTTGTAGGCCTTGAATATACCTTATTTTATGTGACAGCTGTCAACATAAAAACTAGTTAATCTCAGCAATCATTCATGCTAGACTATCAGTTTGTTTGGGAAAGTTGTAGACCTTGAAGAGACCTTTATTTTATGTGACAGCTGTCACACTTAAAACTCGTTTATCTTGTCAATCGTTCATGCTAGACTATCAGTTTGTTTGGGAAAGTCGTTGGCTTTCATGAGACCTTTATTTTCAGTGACAGCTGTCAAACTTCAAACTAGTTTATCTCGTTAACTGTGCATGCTACACTACTAGTTTCTTCAGAAAAGTTGTAGGTCTAGACGAGGTCTACATTTCAAGTGACAGCTGTCAAACTTCAAACTCGTTTATCTCGTTAACTGTGTATGCTACACTACTAGTTTCTTCAGAAAAGTTGTAGGTCTGGACCAGATCTACATTTTAAGTGACAGCTATCAAACTTCAAACTCGTTTATCGCGTTAACTGTGCATGCTACACTACTAGTTTCTTCAGAAAAGTTGTAGGTCTGGACGAGATCTACATTTTAAGTGACAGCTGTCAAACTGCAAACTCGTTTATCTCGTTAACTGTGTATGCTACACTACTAGTTTCTTCAGAAAAGTTGTAGGTCTGGACGAGATCTACATTTTAAGTGACAGCTGTCAAACTTCAAACTCGTTCATCTCTTTAACTGTGCATGCTACACTACTAGTTTCTTCAGAAAAGTTGTAGGTCTGGACGAGATCTATATTTTAAGTGACAGCTGACAAACTTCAAACTCGTTTATGTCGTTAACTGTGTATGCTACACTACTAGTTTCTTAAGAAAAGTTGTGGGTCTAGACGAGATCTACATTTTAAGTGACAGCTGTCAAACTTTAAACTCCTTTAGATCTCGTCCAGACCTACAACTTTTCTGAAGAAACTAGTAGTGTAGCATACACAGTTAACGAGATAAACGAGTTTGCAGTTTGACAGCTGTCACTTAAAATGTAGATCTGGTCCAGACCTACAACTTTTCTGAAGAAACTAGTAGTGTAGCATGCACAGTTAACGAGATAAACTAGTTTCAAGTTTGACAGCTGTCACATAAAATGAAGGTCTCTTCAAGGCCTACAACTTTCCCAAACAAACTGAGAGTCTAGCAGGAACGATTGCTGAGATAAACTAGTTTTTAGGTTGACAGCTGTCACATAAAATAAAGGTCTCTTCAAGGCCTACAACTTTCCCAAACGAACTGATAGACTGGCATAAATGATTGCCGAGATAAATATGATTTTAGTTTGACAGCTGTCGTTTGATAAAACTCGTCAAGGCCTACCATTTCCTTACAGAAATTGATAGTCTAAGATTTATGGTTTCCGAGATAAACGGATCTTATTTTCGACAGCTGTCATCTGAAAGATCACTTCAAGACCTACCATTTTCTCAAACAATCTGATAGTCTAGCATACACTACTTCCGAGAAAACTAGTCTTAAGATCGACAGCTTTCACCTGTAAGGTCAAAATAAAGACCGAGCGCGGCGACCTCGTAGTGCGCCGTCAACGTGACAGCGTCGTTCATAGTATTGAGGGCGCGACGCGGCGTGCCACTCTTTTTTCTGGCATCCCCATATAAACCCATACAAACCAGTCATACTGTGAACGACGCTGTCACGTTGACGGCGCACTATAAGCCGCCGCGCTTGGTCTTTATTTTGACCTGAAATGTAGATTTTAACCAAAAAAAAATTAAATACTATATAGAAAGGAAAGACCAGAGGATTTTACACACAATTCTGTAATAATTAGCTAAAACGGCAACACTTTACTGTGCAATTCACCAAGACTGAAAGCTGCTTCGCGCGGCGTTGCGCGGCGTCGCGCTACAACAAGCTGCAACGAGCCATGGTATAATAAGATACTCCACCTGGTATTCCGTTCCGAGACTCGTGGACCACGTGACCAACACATGTCTACGTCATCATGCTTGTGGGTTACCAGAACTACCCACTCTTATGATGTTTTTTGTAAATCATTTATGATACTCTTAACTAATAAATACAATTGAAGTGTTGTTGTAAAGTTCAAGTTAATACACACGTAAATCTAAATTATAAAATTATTAAGAAATATTTTAGGTCACTTTTCTGAGATTGAATTTACCCCATAACGTATTTTATTGAAATAAAATGGCAATACTAAGTGACGTTGTCTTGTGTTTCTCTGGGAAGGAAAGACCATGTTTTATTAGACTATGCAACGAGCGACGTAGAGCGGCCTTGTGCTCGGCAATTGAGCAAAAATGCCGCGTCGCGTCACTCGATGTAGCGCGGCGTAGCGCTACGCCGCGCGCTGCATCTTGTTGTAGCGCGACGTCGCGAGGCGTCAAGCGGCATCGGGAAGCATTGGGATACAACGAGCTGCAATGTCAAGAGGCCGCATGATGATGACTGACATTGTCCATCAAATACCTGTCACTTTATGGTCTACGAGCCTGAAGTTGGGAAAGTCTTGAAACATTATAGCATATTATGGTGGCCCCGTAGCCCCATAAAATAAATCTACATTTATATCTACGCTTCAACACTATCTACATCTACACTTATATTATTATCTACACTAATCTACACTAATATATAAAGAGGAAAGATTTGTTTATTTGTATGTATGTAATCGATAAACTCTGAAACTGCTGAACCGATTTCAAAAAATCTATCACTATTGGAAAGGTACAACATTTCTGATTTTATCACGGGAAAATATAATTTTCTCATGTGAAAACGGTTACCAGTGGTAAAACCGGGAAATTAAGCAGATATTACCCAAACCGCTTAACCGATCTTCACGAGATTAAACACTGATATTGCCAGCATATCAGAGACGGACATGTACTTCTTTTTGTCAGCCCTTGACGATCTGGAGTACCTGATGGAGGGCACCAGGAGCACTGCTAAACTATATGAGATACAAAAATGGTTTCATAACAAAAGTTGCTCAGCATGACGGGCCGCTTCTGCTGGCACATGGTCATCGAGGGTCTGGAGTACCTGATGTAGATGACCAGCATCTCATCCAAACTATAAGAGTTACGGTGATGGCTTCATTGTAAAAATTTATCACCATTACGGGCCGCTTTTGCTAGCACATGTTCATTGAATGTCTGGAGTACCCGATGAAGACCACCAGCACCCCACCTAAATTGTTAGAGATACGGTATTGATTTCAAAGTTAACGTTGTTAAGCATGATGAGGCCATTTAACTGGTACTTAGATATCCAGGATGTGGCATACCTACAATGGAATACCAGTAGCCTAGCTTAACTGAAAGATGAATAGGCAAGGCTGGAACGGAAAAGTATTTTAAACATGAAAACGGGTAAGTAGCAGCAGGCGAAACCGCTGGGCGGGCCGCTAGTTATACAAAATTTATTTTTATTATTTTTGGTATCTTTTTCGGATAAATCGATAATGACCTATTAAATTGGTAATGACAGATTTGTAGATTTTTGTAGTTTCATAGAAACTTTTTTAAAACTCGGCGTGTACAAAAAAATGCAGATTAATCCCTTGATTTCCAGATTTTTATATGAAACCTAATATTATTAAAAAAAAACTAACATGTAGCTTAAAGTTTATTACCACAACTTTTTTTCCCATTTTGTGTAGAAAGGAATCAAACTCCAACGAGCGTTCTTTGGCCGAATGCTCTTTGTTGAATGCCAAGTTGAATGCTCTTTTTCTTTATTTTTTTAACTGTTAACATTTTTAAGTTGTAAAATTACGTATTATCAGCTTATCGGGAATTGTACGTGAGGACAAGATGAATATACACAAAAGGTTATTCGGTTTTATTTTCTAATCATGCCAGCAAAGTTTTCGGTCACTACATTGTGCGGCTATAGTCGTAGTATAAAAAAAGTATACGGCACTGCATTCAAGTGGTGCGACAGACGCCTTCGACTTTCGACGAACTTACACCTTTACACCCTGCCTGTATATCTTCGCTTACCTTGCTCTACAAATGCTATTAGGATCCCACTGCTGGTCAAAGGCCTCCCTCCCCTTCTTCCACAACTCGCCATCCTGTGCATCCGCATATATTTCATTGAAATACCTGGCAAATTCATCACGCCTACTGCGTCGGCCGGCACTTGGGCTCCATTCAGTGATGGTTTTAGCCCATAGTTCGCATGGTATGCGGCAGACCTGATCAGCCTTATCCCATTTAAGATTCGCGGCTGCACGCGCCACATCGGCAATTTACGTTTTGGGACGCAGTATAGTACCTATTTCTGACCTGATTTACGAGTTTCAGACCTAGTGCGCTCTATTGCTCACTGAGATACTTTAAAGCGGGTCTTCTGAGCTTTTGTGAAAGACCACGTCTGTTCACCATAAGTGAGTATCGGGAAAATGCAAATGTACCTGATTTTGCGCTTTAATGATAGGGTAGTCGCCTTTCATTTATTACTTGATGAACAAATAGCTCCTCCAGGCTTTTTCGGTGCATCTCGCAACTTCTTTGTCTTGTCGTGCCTGGAAGGAGACTATTTGGCCCAAATATAATGTATTCGTGGACATATCATTCTCCGGCCGACTAGTCGATTCGCAAAGAACGTAGAAAGGCTCTTATGTATGAATGATATGATAATTGATAAATTAATAGGCGCTAATTCGTCGGTCCTGGTTGCTGTGTTACTTAGACGGCGCGGCGGTCATTAACTCTGGCACCAGAGATCATCTAGTCGTTGGACGTCTCGGTGTCCCAGACGAAGAGAAATATGTAGATAACGCTGTCTATCTATCTGTCAGCATTTTTACTCTAAGTTCTGAAACTTAACAGCCACAACAGTCCACTGTTTGGACATGAAATATCTTCTGGCAAACCTTATTCGCCATACTCACCTTGGCAAGCGTATTGGCAAGCGTAGTGCAAGGTATTGTACATACAGAAAACTGTTGCTTATTCCTAGAAATTTAAAGAATACTTAATTTATTTGACTCTCAAGCAAATCATAAATCAAAAATCGACTAGTATTTATCTATAATATTTTATATCGTAAAAGTAGCTGTTAACTTCAAAAATGGGCAGCCAATAATAAAAGAATTTTGGGCCCTTACTGAAACACAGTCTTCCGTTCCGTTCCGATTGAGGCTCACACAAAGCTATCATATCACATAACCTGCACATACATCAAGCTCTTGAACTACTAAAATGAATTGACAAGATGACAAGCAGCACCGAGCGGCCGGAAGCGACATGAAGATGCATCGAGCGGCGCCGCGCGTTGCATCTTGATGCCGCTTGAAAATGACATTGCAGCGTCGCGTCGCGTCTCGTCTCGTCGCCTTCTGTGGGAACTGACCCTTATGTAACAAGTCTTTGTTAGCAGGTGATTGTGCTTGTCATAACTTAGATCAACACGATTAACTCGACAATTTGAGCGTAAACTTGGCGAGAAAATGAATTGTGTTTTGGTTGGATAAATTGATATTGTTGAAGTGTCACTAAATCAACTGTGCCCTGTGATGCCCGCTTAGATTAACATCACCGCAATTCTACCCATGGGTGTTGCAGAAAGCAACTAAGGGCACGAGGAAATCATACAGGGAATGGGCAACAGCGTTCCCTCTAAATGCAACATCTTGCACTGCGCTCGTCAATCCGCCTGCCAAGTGTGGTGAGTATGGCAATTCCCCGCAAGGTCCATATCTAGCAGTGGACTGTTGTGGCTGTAGCAGTAGTAGTGTGTAAGCGATGAATCAGAGCACGGTTAAGTTCCAGCTTTAGTATAAGTCATCAGTCATAGTTTAGTACTACGCCCTCCGTTCATGCTAAATTAGCTAGGAAGCAATCAGAGCTCTAATAGCTACTATGTGTTCTTTGGAACCTGATTCATAGTA
This sequence comes from Phthorimaea operculella, assembly GCA_024500475.1. Lineage (NCBI taxonomy): Eukaryota > Metazoa > Arthropoda > Insecta > Lepidoptera > Gelechiidae > Phthorimaea > Phthorimaea operculella. Next base: position 223,946 of record JANFCV010000188.1, on the reverse strand, counting down.
AAGTAGATGGGTGCATTAGTTAGGTATTTACCAAGTGATACGTATAGGTACAGCGACAACTGAAACAAGGCATCTGTGAAAATTTCAACTCACTAACTATGGCGGTTTATGAGATACATGCCTGGTGGCAGACGGACAGACAGACAGCGAAGTCTCAGTAATAGGCTGTCGTTTTGCACTTTCCGGCACGGCACCCTAAAAGTAATAATTTGTAGATGGAATGAGACAATAGATGAAAAGGAAGGTACCTACAGAAAGTAGTGCTAATCTCTACAAAACATGAACATTCTAATCCAAGCAAAAACTGGTCTGAAACTTATTCAATACAAGATTATAATCAAGCCACTTTCTATTATTATAAAGTGATTAAGATGTAAGTTTACACTTAGGGAATAAAAAGTCACATTTCAACTCATTTTAAACTAGTTAGTGATGATGTGTGTGTAGCGAGGTATATGTTTTATGTTTTTATACTTAGTGGTTCAGTCTGTTCTAAGAAATTGTCAATTCAAATAATTAATCATAATTTAACACCTTCTAATAGGTAGGTATAATCCTTCTTATCATTTGTAACTTTGCCACTACATTACCTATTTAATTATGACTGTTATAACATAATACTGGTCAGTTTTTATGCCTATAATTAAATCAAAATCGTTAAAGACTTGATTGCAACAGACGATTAGATAAATTTTGACCTCTTTTATCCATGAGAGAAACCAAAATTACGTAATATTATTAATCGGTGTTTTAATAAAGTTCTTTTGGTGCCACAGAACATTTAAGTAGTTCAAAAGTCAGAGCGACGGATTATAAACGACCAAAATATCCGCCTTCTATTTCTATGCCACAAATTGTCACGTACTAATTTTGGTTATTTTTGAGTCGGGTTAAACCCTACTAAAGTTAGATATTATACGGATTTTATACTAAGTAATGTGTTTTCGCCTGCTAGTCAATATAATAAATTCAAAATATCTTAGGTTTCAGTGGTTATGTGTTATGAGCATATTATGAGAAAATATGAGGAGCATATGAAAACTTCGAGACGTCGCGCGCTTTTAAGAACGAAGTTAAGATAGAAGTTCTTTTTTAACATTTACTAGTATTAGAAGTTGAATGATAATTATTGTAAGTATAAATCTAGAATACCATTAAATCTAGTTCAGTGAATAAATAAATAGATTTATCTAGAAGACGTCTTATCATAAATCTTTAACTCTAACAGGTTAACCAGTAATAAATTCAAGTGTCTTGCCAGTTACGTCTTAAAAACTTTCTAACACTAAGGATGGGTCTCTAAATAAAATGCAGTTATACAACCATTTACTGTCAGGAATACTTACGTATAAAGGTGTTATACAATATCATATCACGCTATGATCCTTAGAGGACGGTCAGGTCAGGTTAGGCAAGAAAACATTACGAAATGAACAGGACAACTGAACTACTTACGACTTTTACAAGTAGTTATTTGTTATATTTACTTGTTCTTGTACGTTTGTCGTGATCAGCAGATTTGACGTTAATAGATAGGTAGGTACCTACAATAGTTTGAAACAAGGATTAGGCACGGCGGTCCGTCATATTATGTAGCATTAACTATAATAATGAAGAAAACCCAGTAAAGAACTTTCGACTTGGTACGACTTCGTTTAGATTTCATTAATTACTTAGAGATAAACAAGCAGTAGAGACTTGGCTAGTTTTATATGGGAATGTTTTTGATGGGATTGAACTTACAGAAAGATTTTCAATAAATATTGTTCAAAAGTATGTACATCTTAGAGGATAAGCTAGCTATGGAGTGCGCATATCGCCCCGCGCCGTACTGTCAAAGCAGTTGCTCCCTAGATACAGACGTCAAATGTATGAGAAGTAATAGAGTCTTCAATTAGTGTCTTCACTGGCGGCGTTTTGCTGATGATGGACAGAGAGGTTGTATTCTGACTAATGCAAACCGTTCCAACTTTTTAGGCGCACTCTATAACTTGCTTGTATAAACTCTGATGCACGTGTACCTAAAGGAAAGGCAATATTTATTTGGCATCTTCAATGACTACTTTCTTCAAAGAGTGTCATATCATAATGTAAATGACTCGTCAGGGAGTGCCAGCCACTCTCTAGCAGCGTCATAAATCTCCACAAACAGAGCAGGCAAGATGCCATGTTTAAATAGTTGTTTAATATAAACCTCTTTTTACTTTGACAAGTTCAAGTTTTTCGCATATGGTAAGAGTGAAAACTCAGTTTCTAAAATTTTCTACATACATGCCGCGCGATTTTCCGGTAATTCGAAGTCTGGTTCAGATAGCAGTAGTATCGCCATACGCGGCTGTCATAGGCTGTAATTTAGTGGGTGGCTATCATAATATACCGCAAATTAAGCGACACATGTGTGAAGAACTGTCGTAAATACTTCCCGCCGCCGCGTTCGTGTCCCCGCGCGTTTCCATGACTACGCTCTAGAGGGGTGAGACGCGGGACGCGAGAGGGGAAACTCGCGCCCGCGCCGCGCCGGCCGCTCCGCCGCCGACGCCATGTTTTGTTGGGGTGTTCGTTTGTCTGCCGCCGACTGCAGAGCTCTCGCTTACGCGTATTTTCACATTCTTATTAGAATCGTATTACATCGTGTTCAAATAGTGTTAATTTTCGTAAACCCTGAGATATAAACAATAAACATTCATTAAACTACCTCGCCGTGTTTGAATTTGTGATAAATTCCCCAAACCAAATTCCGCGCGCGAGAAATGGCTGCCCAACGCGGTGCCGCAGCCCGCGGTTAAAACAAATTGTGAAAATAGTGCTCTGTAGTGAGTGACTTGTGCAGTTTTGTGACTGATAGATAATATAATCATGGCCCTCCTAAAACGAGGTCCCAATCAGACACCACGGACTCAACGGATGTGCAGGATCCTGTCGATGCGGGAGCATCGCCCAGCATCTCCATGTCTCAAGACGCCCTGGCGTCACTGGTAGCCACCATACAGCAGTCTAACGCTGAAATCTATGAGCGCATGTTCGAGCGCCTGTCGTCCGCAGCGACTTCCCCCGTCCAGCAGGCGAGCACGCCGCCGCCGCTGAGTTCCTCATCAACGGGAGAGAAAACAGGCAACTTCGCTCGATGCACGGCAAGATTTTCTGGGGCTCCAGGTGAAAACGTGGAAACCTTCATAGATGCCATCGAGGCCTACAAGGAATGTTCACTCGTCACTGATGATGTGGCCATCAAGGGTATGTCTATGCTCCTCACCCATGACGCGGCGACGTGGTGGCAAAGCATCCGCGCCGAAGTCGATAGTTGGTTGGAGGTCACTATGTACCTACGAGAAGCATACGGCGATCGCCGCAGCGAGGATCGCATCTACAGAGAATTCTTCAACTTGGTTCAAGGTGACGAGCGAACGGATATCTACGTCGCAAAGGCGCGTGCCCTATTATCTCACCTACCAAAGAACGATTTATCAGAGAAGGTCCAGTTAGATATGGTTTACACCAACCTACATAGACGCATACGAAAAAGATTGCGCAGAGAAGACGTAGATACGTTTCTCGGTCTTCTTAGAGATGCCCGTATTATAGAAGATAATATCTACGAGTCGCCATCGCATGTTCAAACAAGTTCGCAGTACATTGCAACTCACACGAAGCGCAATGCGTCTAATATGCCTACGCAACCAGCAATGTTCGGCACACGTGCACCGAAGCCGCATAGCAACAACATCGCAACCTACGCAACGCCGCGCGGTGAGGCCACGCCTCCCACGCCACACAGCGCGAGCGCGCCGCTCGCCCATTGGCGCGGTGCGCGCGCGACTCCGTTCCCGCCGCGCGCTCAACCCGGCGCGCCTGTCGGCGCGCGCGCGCCGCAGCAAGTACCGCGCGCGCCCACCGCCGCCGCCGCAGCGCCGCCGGCACACGACTACGAGCGAGATGTCAACAGAGTACCTAAACAGCGCCCCTTCTGTGTCTACTGTAAGCACTATGGACATCTACGTGACACGTGCCGTAAGTTGATGGACAGAGGTGAGTCAGCTGATATACCTACTTCTAACGCGTTCGTACCTATTTCGTGTTATCAGTGTGGTTCGAAAAACGTTACTCGCGAAAACTGTAAACTTTGCAACGGTGAACAAAAGTTTTATAGCGTGCGTGCTGAAAGCATAGAATCCAAACTAGTACAAAAGTGTCGTGAACGTGATAGCGTTAATACCTACACCTGTAGTTTACCGTTCATTGACCTCTGTGACGAATCTGATCTTGTGTCTGCAAATGTTTACAAATATTCATGTGATCGTGATCGACGGTACAGTCAGCCTAAAAATATTTCCGTAATTCCAGATCCGGATTTGATTTCTTATAAAGATTGCTGCCGCGAATTATTTTCGAACGATGATGACTTGTACAGTCGACCACACAAATGTTATGATTGTTTTTCTGAAAATAATTTATACCTAAACCGCTTATACAGTGTGTCTCAAAAGAGTTGTGTTACTCCTGATTTAATTGATTACAAAAACTGCTGTCGAGAATTATTCTCAAGTAACACAAAGTACAGAGTAGCACAAAAGTGTTACGATTTAATCGATTTTTCGTGTTATGAAAATTTTTATGATCATTGTGTGTCTGATGATACTTCTTATGTTACTCAGAATGTTTCGAATGATATTACTGTGTGTGTTAATATTTGTAACGATGACGCGCACGCCGGTGAGAGCTCCGAGTCTAAAGCTGAACCCGTTTTACGTCAGATTTTCGATGTCGCGATTTTGGGATCGTCGGGAACCGCTTTAGTTGACCCCGGGGCCAAAAGTTGTATCGCGGGCCATACGCTGTACACACTCCTCCTCAGTGAAGGTCACCCCCTTGAACCGGCGCGCCGTAATGTGAAACTTGCCGACGGACTTGTTCGTATGATGGACGTGTTTATGACTACTCTTGATGTGCACTTAGAAGAGAAAGTGATTCGTTTACCCTTTCTTATATTTCCTGAGGCACAAAACAATGAGACGTTGCTCGGCATGGATTTCATGTTTAAAGCCAAAATTATCAATGATTATGATCGGAAATGTTGGTATTTCTCCGATAATCCACAGGTACAACATCCAATGCGTTTTGAGCCACTTTCCTTGCCAGATCTTTCTTGTTGTTCCGCTGAAGTACTCAGGGATGACGAAGGTACATTCTTAGATCCACCTGACCGGAGCCTGCTGGCGCAGCTCTTGGCTGACAATATGGACATCTTCCAGCCAGGGGGAGACCCCACACCTTTTGCTGAGCACCATATTGATACAGGTGAGCACCCTCCTATAGCTGTACCTCCGTATCGTTTGACCCCTGCTAAAAAGGAACTCATGCGTCAAGAAATTGAAAAGATGCTGCAAGATGACGTCATTGAAGAATGTGAATCGGCTTGGTGTTCCCCAGCTCTTTTGATTCCCAAGCCCAATGGCAGTATCCGCTTCTGTGTGGATTATAGACGCCTTAATGCCGTTACCAAGACGGACCATTATCCGATGCCGTTAATAGACGAGTTGCTCCAGTCTACCAAGAGGAACTGCTTCATGAGCACCTTGGATTTGCGTTCAGGATATTGGCAGGTAGCAGTGAATGAACAAGACAGGGACAAAACCGCTTTCATCAGCCCGCTAGGCACTTTTCGCTTCAAGCGCATGCCATTTGGCCTCAAAAACGCGCCTTCTACTTTTCAGCGGCTGATTGACAGAATGCGTTCCTGCTCTTCGTTGTCGAATGTGACTATCCTAGCCTATCTAGACGACCTGTTGATCATTTCTGAGGGCTTTCAGCAGCATGTCGCAGACCTCCACGCAGTGTTCAACCGTCTCCGCGAATTCAACCTGAAGGTCAATCGAGAGAAGTGTGTTTTCGCCAGGGAAAGTGTCAAATACCTGGGACACGTCATTACGCAAGAGGGCGTCTCTCCCGATCCGGCCAAGGTTCAGGCGGTACTGGACATGAAGGAGCCAAGCAACTTGAAGCATTTGCGGACATTTTTACAAACTTGCTCCTGGTTTCGCAAGTTTATCCCGAACTTCTCCTCTGTAGCCGAGCCTCTTACAAGGCTAACAAGGAAGAGCCAGACCTGGACCTGGGGTTCAGCTCAGATTACTGCTTTTAACGAGCTGAAGCGTCTCCTTACCTCAGCGCCAATTTTGATCCAGGCTGACTTTAATCGTCCCTTCATCTTGCGCACCGACGCGAGCTCATACGCGATCGGTGGAGTTTTACTACAGGGGGAGGACAAAGAGGAACGACCCATCGAATATGCCAGCCGCTTACTCACTTCGGCTGAGCGTAACTATTCCACTACGGAGCGAGAAGCCTTAGCCGTAGTGTGGGCCGTTGAGCGTTTTAGATGTTACCTAGATGGACATCCGGTGATTGTCGGTAGCGACCACCAACCTCTTCGCTGGTTACTGACGTTGAAGTCCCCTACCGGACGCTTGGTAAGGTGGGCTCTCAAACTCCAGTCGTTCGACATCCAGTACCAGTACACCCCAGGGAAAGCAAATGTAGTGGCAGATACGCTCAGCAGGCCGTTTTGTTCTGAGGAAACTCGAGATGGCTGTGGCGTATGCTCAGTCGTAGTAGACTTACCCACTAAGAAACCTGAAGAATTGAGACAGGAACAGCTTGCAGACCCTGAGGTGGAGAAGATCATCAAAGAGGTGGAAGGTTCAGACGACGTGGCTGCTCGTAGATGGTCGGAGCGTGGCTACCTGATGGAGCGTGGAGTACTTTACCGCCTAAATCCAGATTCTGAGAGCGAGACTCCTCAGCTAGTCATTCCCATCAGTCTTCGTCCTGAGATCCTGAAAGAGTGCCACGATTCGCCGCTTGCTGGACATCCTGGAATAGACCGGACTTACCTGAAGATCTCTCAATCTTACTTCTTCCTGGAATGCGAAGAATCATCACGGAGTACGTCAAAGCCTGTGTAGACTGTCAAAGGTACAAGGCTACAAATGAAAAGCCTCCAGGCCTTCTTCAGACACCCGTGATGCAACAACGAAACGAGGTTTTAGCCATAGACTTATTCGGACCCTTGCCTGAAGGTGAGAACGGCGAGAGATGGATTCTTCTCGTGGAAGACACCGCCACACGTTGGGTGGAACTTTATGCCCTTCAGGAAGCGACCGCTGAAGCCTGCGCACGTACTCTTATCGAAGAATATTTCCTCAGGTACGGTTTTCCACGCAGAGTAACCTCGGACAATGGAGTCCAGTTCGTTGGAGCAGTGATGCAACAATGCATGTTCATCCTGGGAATCAAGCAAAATCTCGTGCCACTTTATCATCCCGAGGCTAATCCCGCGGAGCGAAAGAATCGGGACCTGAAGGTCCAGCTCGCTCAACTCGTTGAGAATGATCATACCTCCTGGCCGAAGAAAATCGCCGTCATTCGTTTCGCTATGAATAGCGCTGTCTGTCGTACCACAGGTACTACTCCCGCCTTTCTTACGTTCGCCAGAGAGATGAGGTCTCCCATCGAAACTCGCTTCGATCTTCGAGCTATCCTCGACAAAGAGAACTTTGTTCCACAGATCACTCCTTACCTGAGGTCTTTCCTCAACTCTTTATCTGCTGTCCGAGAACGGGTTGAGAAACAGCAAGATAAATCCAAGGAAGTTGCTGACCAGTCTCGCCGCCCAGGCCGAGCCTATGAGGTAGGAGACCTGGTTCTTGTGAAAACTCACGTCCTTAGCCAGGCCAGCAAAGGCCTGACCTCGAAATTCATCCCTAAACGCGATGGGCCTTATCAGATTTCTCAAAAGGTCAGTCCTACGACCTATGTTATTTCGCCCATCGACAAGCCTGATGACTGCCTGGGCAAGTATCACGCCCAGGACCTCACTCCGTTCATAGACAGTGGTGATGCTTCTTCTACTCCACCACAACCAGTTGTACCGAAACGACGACGCGGACGTCCGAAGCATCCTGATAACGAGCTAGTACAGGAACGAGGGCGTTCTCCTGCACTAGAGGGGGAGTCTGTCGTAAATACTTCCCGCCGCCGCGTTCGTGTCCCCGCGCGTTTCCATGACTACGCTCTAGAGGGGTGAGACGCGGGACGCGAGAGGGGAAACTCGCGCCCGCGCCGCGCCGGCCGCTCCGCCGCCGACGCCATGTTTTGTTGGGGTGTTCGTTTGTCTGCCGCCGACTGCAGAGCTCTCGCTTACGCGTATTTTCACATTCTTATTAGAATCGTATTACATCGTGTTCAAATAGTGTTAATTTTCGTAAACCCTGAGATATAAACAATAAACATTCATTAAACTACCTCGCCGTGTTTGAATTTGTGATAAATTCCCCAAACCAAATTCCGCGCGCGAGAGAACTTAAATTTCTATCATTTTCTACATACATGACTCTAGTTTGTTTTCCCTTAAGGGCCCATAAGAGATGTTTTCTAGAAGGTGAACAGGTTTCCATACAACAACGTGTTTCGCCTTATCAGTCAATATGGAAACTGAGAAAGCCGCCTTATGGCGTGTAAGAGAAGAAACGTTGGTGATATTGAACTGTTGAATAATCGATAGCTGATGATAAAAAATATTTGATTTAAGGCTAAACGTTAGACTAGTGGCGCCCCCAAACAGGAAAAAAATTCGTGGCTGAACACGCTGGTCAACTGGAGCCCAATTTATGAATTGCCGACAATAACTAGCCACAAAGGATAAATAAATCTAATAAAATGTATAAAAATTGGTACCCATAAGTTATGTAAGCCGAAACTGCTAAAAGTGGCCACTTTTAGCAATTTCGGCTTACATAACTAAAGTGCACAGTTTTTACAAGATTTTACTGATTCTAAAAATTCTTTGTTGTTAGTTATTGTCGGTAATTCATAATGTGGTTTCTCAATCACTTGCGTATTCAGTCAGTGAATTTTTTTCACTGAGTGGCGCTAGTGTCGCTAACGTTGAGCCATAAGGTAAAAAAGACTTTCCTACTTTTTTTACTAATAAGTTTACTATTAGCTCTTTTATAATTCAGTCGAATCGCATAATATTAGACACGAGATTTATCAGTATGGGATATGACAACATACTTTGACATCGTATTCAAACAACTGAAATGCCCTGACAAAACACGTAGGTCGTAGGTGTTTTTGTCAGCTTAATTCGAAGTTACATAATTATTTACATATCTCTAAAGCTAAGCTCAGGCGAATCGCACCGCAATGAGATTGCGGTACCTGCGCGTGACCGCCACCATACAGATATCAATTTCTGAAAGTTGCAATATGATGTGACTGGCGACCAGTGTTTTGATGTCTGGTTTTTGTATAGGATTTCAGTTGTAAAAAACCCGGTTCCGACAATACTTCGGAATGGTATATTCCACACTACTGAGAAGCATGCACGACGCATAACCTGACGAGATTCCGGTGGTCTGGATGTTGTTAAAGGGTCATTAAACACAGGAAGGTTTAAAAAAGGATTGTGAGTATGTGCTATATGGGGAGTCTGGTCTGGTTTAGGAGGTATCAGATATGAGTTTTATGCTTATTACGAGGAGGGATTGAAGTTGCTGTTTAAGAAGTTTGCGTGAAATTATGATAGATAATTGATCAATTGAACACTTGATTTGTCCCTATTTGGGCTGAATACACAAAGTATGAGTAGAGTCTGTGGTAGAGTAGGAGAATTTGTGTGGCGCAAGTTGACTTTCACAATTATTTAGTTTGCAAATCAACAATTAACAATTGTCACTCACTCTAATGCACCAAAACTACAGTTATTTGTCGGAAATACTTGCGTGATAGTACGGCAACCGCAATATTTTCCCAAATTCTATTCTTGTTATGTTTGAACTACAAATTGCAGTATCGATAACTAGTAGGTATACATGTGTAGCAGTTATGACTCTACCTAGTGAATATCATACCACATGTCGCGACGTAGTCCATCAACATTCCGACATGAAAAAATTTGCGACCGTAATATCAATGCTTGAAGACTTGGATAAGAATAACTAAGACGAAGACAGCAAATAGAGGTTTTCAAAACCAAATTCACTTTTAGGGACACTGACAATAATAGGTATTCGTTTTCAGTGTTTCGCAAAACAATGATTTTTTCGGTCTGTTGACCTATAGACACTTTGTAAGTAGATAGGTCATTTTGTAGGATTATAAGAATGAGCAGTAACGTTCCCTATTTAGGTATATATATATGCAACATCTTGCACTGCGGTTGCATAGGTAGGTACCAATATGAAAAATACGAAAAAGCTGTGAACCTAGTTCAGCAGTAGGCTATGGTGGTTATTGATGATTTGGGATAATCATATTCAGGTACTTTTTAGGGTTTTTGTATTTCCTTACTTTGTACCTACTTAAAGTTATTTAAAGCGCTCCATCTAAGTAGATTTTTCCAATCTTAGTGTGACCACAACATGACAAAAAACATCTGCGCATGCACTCATTCATTTGGATGCCAGTCACGATCGTACCCGGTACAACATAATCGAGGAATAAAACACATTTTTATCGCGTTTGCGCAGGAGCGGATTTAGTTTTTATTTAAATGTAGGTACCTAGATATTTACTAGGTTCTTAAGTTAAAGACATTTGTTTATTACCAAAATTATTATTACTAATCTGATACACTTTCGGAGTATAAGGTTTTTTATATTCATAACAAAATAACGTTGATAAAATGCACGCGGAGAGAGCGAACGATATCATAAATCGTAATGAAAAAAATCATAACGAAGTATACCTAGTGTAAAGAAATCAAATATTTTACGCCAACACAACAGCTGTCTTTACTAAAATCGCGAATCCTTTCAGGATTGTCTCATCTCGATCCTGGAGTCAAATAACCAATTTATGAGGCCCGTCCAGACTTTGCCCAGATTTTTGAAATTGTAGTTAGGTAAGTAAGTCGAGTCCGCCTCTGTGTAAAATTTACAAAGGTGAGTGGTCTTTCCAAAAGTAACATCCTACGCTTTTTCAATACGGACATATTTACACATGCCTATGCCTTTTTGGTCAAGATGATTAATTAATACTTTATCAGTGACATTTTAATAAATTCCGGGTCACTACGATTAGCATCAATGTTTCTAATTTATAGCATTTGTATTATAAATTAACGTCATATACCTTACCTAGGTGTGATTTACTACTACTACATCTTAAGTTATCTATCAATCTATTTAAGAGATCAACGGTGACTGGTTCTCCATACAAGTAATAAGAAGGACCAGTTTAGGTTAATCTTTTTCCTAGATATGCTAGTAGGAAGATAAAGATAACATATCATTTGGTACATCCTTCGAGTAAAAAATACATTAGACATTAAATAATAATATTAAGAACGTAAAGAGTAACGAACTCAAGACATAATAATTTACGCGTATTGCAAGGTATTTATAGACATGCAAATGTCAAACACAGAAGCGCCCTGTATTTACGAGAACTCATATCCTGCATTCCTTTAAGATTAATAAGCACTTGCTTACATAGGTACTTAGACTTTAAAAGTCTTAGGTTATGTTTACGTAAAAAAAACTTACGTTAAATTAGTTCGGTTGTCACCACATTAGTTACATTTTTTTCTATTGGCTAAGTTAAGTACCTATTGATATTTTAATTATATATACTTTTATACAACCTGTTACACAACTAACCAAAAAAAAGAATATTTTTTATTATCATCAGTCGATAAAATAATCACATCACTAGTCTAGGTCAGGTGCTACACTACCTGGCGAACAAAGTCCGCTCCGGCATACATTGCTGGTTGACTTAGTTTCTTGTATTGTTGACATTCATGTAATAGCCAGCAATGTAGACCGAACTGCGCTTCGCCGCGTCGGTAACTTCATTTGAACTTTGAGCTGTCAAAATTAGTGCTGCGATGCCACGATTAAAAATAAGTGTAATTTAATAAAAAAATGTTTTTTTCATAGTTTTCAAAAACGATACTACGGCTCTAATTTTTTGTTAATTGAGTCTTTGCAACGGACCTTTCCACACCCTTTCAGCTTTATTGGTTGTTTTGTAACACGTTGTATTATTTACATAGCTAATCTACTCCACACATGAAAATGATGATTTACTGCACTGATTTACTTTGCACAACCACCTTCAGACATAAATACATACTTTGAGTTGCAGATCAACTTTATTTACACTACTATGAAGACTATTTTCATAAAAAGCATGCCTGCTTGAATTGTGATTTGAAATAGCGGAGGTCATACGTGACGACCGTTGTTGCTTATTTTTATCGCATCCCTAACGCGTGCGTTACGAAAATGCGAATTTCCATGTTTTTTTAATGCAAATTTTTTTCCACCGCAGGCAGAATTTGAACCTGCGACCTTCGGCATCTGTACTGCCGACGTCATTACCAACTGGGCTACCGCGGTTCTAATCGAGCCTGCGAATTAAGCAAGTTAATCTTGTCCACTAACGCCAAATGTGAATTTCCAGCTTACTTCCACACAAATACGGCGACGCATGCGTTGCACTTCGTCGACGGATGCGTCTGGCAAACGTATTGTCTTATCTTTGTATGTGATTGATTATGGCAGAAATTCGCATTGTAACGCATGCGATAATAATGCGCAATTACAAGTCAAATGTGATACCTGCCTTAGCTCTTTGAAAGTAATGGGTTATTTGCAAAAAAACATAACAATGGAGTATCAGCTTTAGTGCGGTTAAGTTATGGTTAATTGTTGTCTCATGTTGCTCTAAATAAGTGTAAATTTTATGGGATTCGTTAAGAAAGATACTTATTGGAAGCTGATAGGGTTGCTAGGAAGGTTTTTATTAGGTAAGATGTAAATTAAAACTATCAATGAGTGAATCAGTCCATGCAAATGGACAACTTCCTCCCTTAACTTAAATATTACTCTACACGACACGAAATCTAATGGGCTTGTTATACCTACCTATTCAATTTAGTGTGAAGATATTTTAGATAAAGTGATTGTCTTGTATATTAAGTAATAAATAAATAATTAACAAGCACCGCTGTTTTTTAGTAACTCCTTGAATTAAGTTAAACTTTAAATGAAAATAATGGGATACGACCTTGACATACTAATCTAGCGCGTCTCTATAAAGAAAATAAGAGCTAGATAAGATAAGATAAAATAAAATAAGTATGTACCTACTCACTTATATATATGATAAGATGGACGTCAACGTAATAGATAGCAAAATAAGTATGCAAAGACAAGTATGTATAGTTATACTTTGTGGTATCTAAACGCACTTGCATAACATTTTGCGAATTGTTTGAATATGACATCAGATTTTTCCGCGTGAGTTGTCATATAGAATACTGCGACTCAACCAAGCCGGTGCATTTTTTATGTCATATTTCAATTCAAGCAATTTAATGTGACATCACAATTTTTCCGCATGAGTTGTCATATTAAATTCTTCGACTCAACCAAGCCGATGTATCTTTTATGTCATATTGAAATAATCTAAGGCCCGTATTTATTTCAAATTAAATTCAAATTCAATAATTTATTTCTTAGTAGGAATTTACAAGATTCTCTTTAAGAAAGTCACATTCTAATTCAAACTTAAAAAAGAGAAAATTTCTAATGCAAAATTTTCTATTTTTTATAACAATTTGTGTTCCTACTCTAAACGCGGCACGGGCGGGATAAAAAAAATAAAAATAAAGGCACTGCCTCGGGGCTGGCCAGGCTAACCACACAGCATGTAACTTTATGCCTCAGTGATTGACAAGTAAATGGAATTACATTCTGTCAATATTTTAAAAAGGTGTTCCATACGTATAGTTAGCCGGACCCCCTGGACAGGAAAACCCCCCAAAAACCTGCCCAGAAGTGCACCTATTCTAAAGTTGACAATATTTTAGGCCCTATGCTACCCTATCTAAGCTAGAAAATAAATTAATAGTATAATAGTAATAGCCAAAAACGGCTCAACAAAATAAAAATAATATTACAGTAGATTATTCTAACTGTTTCGTCTTTAAAATAAAGGTACTTTAAATATACGAGCAATAAAATAACATAACAAAAAGTAAATTTACAGTAAATGTAAAAATACATGTCAAAAATTTAAGAATAATAAGTATGAAATGTCAAATTTAACCACTATACATGTCAATTTACATATCATAAAAGTTTAACCACTAAAATATAATGTCATGTTTATTTTTAAATAATGCCTATCTCTTGCATTGTGTTGGAGCAACTGTTGCTACTAACCAGACATCTTTGTCTTTCAGATAATGTTCAGTCTTGTAATACGCTTTCAAACATAAAGTATTCTTTATTTTAATTTTAAATTGCCTATCATTTAACTTTAAAATTTCCTCTGGAATTTTATTATAGTAGCGTACACAGTTACCCATATATGATTTACTGATCTTACTTAATCTAGTTTGTGGCGGTACAATTTTATTTTTATTTCTTGTATTACGACAATGAATATCAGAGTTTCTTAAATAGGAACTGGAATTCTTACGTACATACATTATATTGTCAAATATGTACTGCGAAGGAAGCGTAAGAATGCCAATTTCCTTAAACAATTCTCGTAGGGATTCATGACTTCGCAGTTTATATATTGCTCTTATAGCCCTTTTTTTGTAACACAAAGATAGTTTCAATGTTAGCGGCTTGCCCCCATAACAATAATCCGTAGGACATTATGCTGTGAAAGTAACTAAAATACACAAGCCTGGCTGTAGCAACATCGGTCAATTGTCGAATTTTTCGAACAGCGTATGCCGCTGAGCTAAGTTTACTAGCCAGTGCTAGTATATGTGGATCCCATTGAACGGTTGCGTCGAGTGTAATCCCTAAGAAAACTGTTTCAGTTACATAATTAAGCTTTTCATTATTTAGAACAACATCGTGTTTAATACTTTTTACATTAGGCAAAGAGAATTTAATACATTTAGTTTTTTTAGAATTCAGCACTAAATTGTTTGACGTAAACCATTTATGAACCTGATCAAGTGCGCCATTTACTTCGTCAATATTTACAGCTTTTCTATCCACTTTAAATATTAAAGAAGTATCATCAGCAAAAAGCACTATCTTGGCTAGATTCTGTACCATGAACGGCAAGTCGTTTATGTATACTAAAAATAGAAACGGCCCCAAAATTGATCCTTGCGGTACACCAATTCTGACGGCAGATCCTATTTTAAAATTCAATTTCCAGATCGCGAAGCATGTATTTCGATCGACAGATTGAAACCAGCTTACGTGTTGGAAAGTGAATTCGATAAGTCAGTAGACAATCCTCACAAATGTGATAATGTAAAGTCAAAGAAAACTGTCACCATCCAAACCTCGGGCACTAATAAAGTTAGTGACAGCCCTAAGGCTAAAATATGCGATAGTCCAAAGGCTGAAGCATTTGTATCACGTAGTGGACGACTTTGTCGAAGACCCGCACGTTTTATCTAGTAAGCACTTAAGTTTGCATTTTACTTATTTTTACCTAGAGGTGAAATAAATTAAGTAGGTTAAAGCAAGTTGACAACATTTACATCTTTTAGAAATAAATTCAATTTTATCTTACCGTTTGACGGAATCACACACCTTAGAAAAATTATTTACTTTGTAATTTTGACTGTGTCATACTGAAATTATGGGCAATCAACAGAACAAAGAGAAAGTTGTCGTTGAACAAGTTGGAAATCAAGATGCGAAAATAATGGAATATGAAATTATTCTTATGGTGATTTGTGTGATATTGATCCTGATGATAACTTATTTTTTGCGACAGAAGTGCAGAAAATCACTGAGAAAATGGCTGAGTAAGGAAGTAAATGCTGTCAATTCGCTATCCGTAGTTAAGGTGGAGACCGTTCAGCCAAGCACGAAATCCCAGCAACCTAGAGTTGTGCTTAGTTAAATAAGAATAATGTAAGTTGTTAAGATTTTTCTTTCTTACTATTTTTATTGAGAACCGTGCAATATTTACTCGATTGTTTTATGTACACAATCCTTTATCCTTTTATTTTTACAAAATTTTACACTTATGTCAATGTGACTGATCAAAAATTTCTAAGACCCTGTATTTGTGTAATGTGTTTCGTAGAAATGAAATTGTGCACCAGAATGTTCTAGAACGGTTTAATGTTTCATGTTTTAAATGTGTTGTAATAATTGTAATAACAATTTGTGTGTGGCTATCCATTGTTTTGTTTAGTCTACAGTTTGAACAACGAGCAAAGTATTATGTTTCATTACTTGGTCACAGCTAGCGGTTCTCAATCTTTTTCATTACTTTTTGTATAGAGTAAGAAATATTTCCAGTGGTTCTCAAAGTTTAAGATATTTTATTTATTTGTATTGTGTAAAAGGTATCAAAATTCTTTTTTCAAAAAGGGGGGGACCTATGTAGCGACACATTTGCTGACATTGCAGACTATGCAATGCGAGCGGGCTGCGTCCCGCGCCTCGCCAGTCTTCCCGTAACCGCGTGTCGCGATTGTACTGTACCACTGATGTTTCGCTGTTAGCATACCTCATTATTTTGTGCTAATTTTATGTATGTGAAATTATGTGAACTGTTGGTGTTTTCATACTCACTGTCAATCGTGTGTGAATAAACTTTGAGTGTCATTTACTGGATTTCGGACGTTTAATTTCATGCACTAAAACAATAATACCTTCTGATATTAGAGTCAAAAATAAATAGATAGAGTGAACCCTCACACAACTCCGTGGGAGACAATACATACCACAGCACACTTTCTATCAGGACTTTATATTTCTACTGAAACACTTACCTTACCGCTTGGAGTATTTCAATAACTTCACACCATTTATCTGCACTGTCTGCGTCCTATCTCCGAGATAAGATTGAACTAAATCAAGCGCTTTTCCTCTTATACCATAATGGTCCAGTTTCAGCAACAGTGTCTCATGATCAACGCAATCAAATGCCTTGGACAAATCGCAGAACACCCCTATGACATCCTGCGACTCCTCCCAAGCACCGTAAATAAGTTGTAGGAGGTTAACAGCAGCGTCGGTTGTCGAGCGCCCTTTCGTAAAACCGAATTGTTGATCATGTAGTAATTTATTTAAGTTGAAATGTAGGAGCATTTGATTAAGTACAATTTTCTCAAAAACTTTACTCAAAACTGGTAGTACAGATACTGGCCTAAAGTTACTGGGATCCGTTTTATCTCCTGCTTTAAAAGAGGTATTACTTTACTGTGCTTCATGAGATCAGGAAATACGCCATGATCAATGCAAGCATTAAATATACAGGCTAAGTATGGTGCTAATGTATCAATTAAAGAACTACATAGTCTTACTGACATGCCCCATAAATCCTCTGTAGTTTTTACTTTTATATCTTTAAAAGTTTTTAATATTACGTTCGCATTAATGTGCCTAAACTCAAATATATTAACACAAGTCTGAACATTGTTTTTAAGAAGATTTGACGCGATGATTGGCGAAGAGTTAAGTGACTCAGTAGTTTTGAATGGGATGTTACTGAAAAAAGTTTCAAACTCATTAGCTACATCAGCGTCTGCAGTAACAATGCCCTGACCAGTCATCAAAGAATGAGATTTTTCAATTGGTTTGTTTCGACCAGTCTCTGAATTGACAACTTTCCAAACAGTTTTAATAACATTTTCAGCAGAGTATATTTTATTTTTGGTGAAAATTGCTTTAGCTTGTATGCAAACATTTTTGAATATCTTAGAATATTTTTAACATGTTCAACAAAAGTTACACTATGATTATAAGACTTTTTGTCATACAGCTCAAATAACTTATTCCTACTTGTTCGAATCCCTACAGTTGCCCAGTCGCTGAATTTAAATTTAGGATTAATTGTTAATTTCTTTACCTTGAATTTGTCTTCAAATTCATCACGTATCGTTATAAAAAGCTTTGAATAAAAGTTATTTGGATTGTTAGTATCATAGTCTAGAACTGGTAGTTTTTCTGATAGTGCAGTATGGAGTTTGTCTACTTGGTTGGAGCTTATAATTCTTTTACTAATAACAATCTTTTCAACTTTAGGACGACATGGAAAAAGCACAGATTGTCCATTGTGGTCTGATTTACAACAATTTACTATTTCTTGGTCTGAATAGTCACAATCACAGTAGATATTGTCTAAACAAGATGCTGTGGTTGCAGTTATTCGAGTAGGTTCTTTAAATATGTTGTTTAGGTTAAATGACTTAAACAAACTGATAAATCGACTTCTAAAAGCAACATTTTCTAATAAATTTATATTGAAATCTCCACACACAATATGAAATTTATTCTTTGATTTTAATAATATCTTTAAAACATCTTCCATAATTAGTTCAAAACTCTCATAGTTACTATTTTTAGGGGGTCTGTATACGCACACTATAATATGTTTCTCCAACTCAATGCATGACAGTTCACACACACATTCAACCGAAAGTCCAACAATATCTTTTCGCTCTTTAGCTTTGATATTTTTATTAACAAGAATAAAAGTGCCTCCGCGAATAGTGGACTTTCGATTGAAGGCACTGACTATTTCATAATTTTCGTAATTTATGAGCATCTCATAGTCCTTCAACCAGTGTTCCGAAACGCATAAAATATCACATTTTCTTGACTCCAGGAACAACTCAATCTCAAGCTCCTTGCCAGGAAAGCCCTGAATATTCTGATGAATAATACTAAGCGGCTTTCCCTTTGTCTCATTGTAAATTGTAAATTGTTAATATCCGATCTTGTGAGTGATATGACAGAATGTCACCAGCACTATTATCATAGCTATTATACTGGATGAAATACTAGTGACCGATATCAAAAACTCAGCTATCGATCACTAAGTAGTAAAAGTTCACCCTAAATGTGGCGGCACTAACGACATCTGAAAATCGCTCTTAAGATCGATAGACGCTACTACATTGTATTTTCTTTTGCTTCCACAACTATTACAAAATTATTTTAACGGCTTTAAATTGTGTACTTTGACCCGGCCTTACTTGACCCTAAGAGAATCTCAAATAACTTTTTTTTTCAGTGTCAAAAACTCTACCCTTGAAACTAATATGTGCTAAATGTAATCTGCGTGTCTCGTTTCATTCAGGATTGCAAACGGAAGTAGCTTATTACACCAACTAGTCCACACAGGTCCTGATTGCTCGGCCAGACCACCTTCTCAATGTCAGTGACTCCTATGCCAAGGTCACAGGAAATGCTGGTGGTGTTTAGCTATTCAACAGTCCACTGCTGGACAAGGGTTTCATACAGCTTTGGAGGAATGCCACAAACACCACGCCTGGCAAGGGTTGGCGAGCGCTATGGAACATGTTGCATTAATGGATGCCTCTCGTTTCATTCAGGATTGCAAACGGAAGTAGCTTATTACACCAACTAGTCCACTCAGGTTGTGATTGCTCGGCCAGACCACCTTCTCAATGACAGTGACTCTTATGTCAAGGGCACAGGAAATGCTGGTGGTATTTAGCTATTCAACAGTCCACTGCTGGACAAGGGTTTCCCACAGCTTTGGAGGAATGCCACAAACACCACGCCTGGCAGGCGGATTGGCGAGCGCTATGGAAGATGTTGCATTAATAGGTATCTCTCGTTTCATTCAGGATCGCAAGCGGAAGTAGCTTATTACACCAACTAGTCCACTCAGGTTTTGATTGCTTGGCCAGACCACCTTCTCAATGACAGTGACTCGTATTGCCAAGGGCACAGGAAATGCTGGTGGTGTTTAGGATTTCATCTGGGTATTTTTTTCTACAGCTGAGTAAAGAAGGGCTTTCTCTTTGTCAGATATTGTTAAACGACGCGATTTATATATTATAAACCACAATGACTCCCTGTTTTGGGATGTGATGAACATGAACGAAGTAGTATGGATGGACGTACACAGTTCACGCACATAGATCCCCAAGACCCGAGAACAGTGCCCGATTTTACGAAACTACAGGCTACAACTCTACAGGCGAAATTCGATGTACCGGCTACACAATGTACATCGAATTTCCCCTGTATAGTTGTAGCCAGTAGCTTCGTTGCATAGGCCACTGATATTTGAATTCCCGGGACCTCTGCTATATTCTGTGCCTCTGCGCAGATGTGCCACATCGGTAGTCAGAAACATTCTGCCTTTTGTCTACAATGAGTTCTAAATCTAATCCGATTGTTTAAGAACAAGGTCTAACTTTTTATTACAAGTTATCTGAAGCGTGTCTTGAAGGTGAGTTCCAGAGGTTGACTCTTCTGAATAGTGTCAAAAGCTTTAAAAAACGCAATTGTGTCAAATGGAAGTGTACTTCCGCAAAACAAATCTGACAAGTATTGAAAATTGAAGTTGAATTTTTAACCTTAGTGTTCTGGGATAAGGTTCAAATCACAAATATGATCGGTATATTGGTTCTAGTGTATTGATAAGTGGTAGCAGTGATTGGATTTCGTTGATATGATTGAATAGGAAGTTTTTGGTTGTGAATTTAATATTTAAATTTAACCGGAAGTAATTCCAAGTGTTTGTGTAGTAATGAGTGCTAAATAGAGTCCAAATCATAATATTGAGAGTTAATCTATGTCTGAATGCATAGCGAAATGTTGTTTCACTAGTACTAGTAGGGACGGTGATGTTGACCTTCTTATTACATATATTAGAATGTAAATTTAATGTCTAATTTAATCGATATCGTGCGGAAACATCGCACGGTTTGTCTTTACATACTTGGCACTAATAATATGCAACTATGTCTCTCAATATATCTTGGAGGTTTCAGCAGAGATTCTCACGGAGTAACGGAGTTTAGAACCGGTAGCAACTGGTTGGATAAGATGAGCTACATCAGGTTTGGATGGGCGATAGTATTCACAATCTGTATAGATAAGTATGTTTTCATATTTGGGTTTTAGGTTTACTTCATTAGTTTTAGTTGTATGAGTGTCAACAAAATTACATAAAAAGATACAGGCAATAATTCAGCCAATTCATAAACGTTAATCTATTATTTTTTGTTATTTATTTAGAATTTGTCTAAGAATAATAGACACATGTTACAGTCTTGGAAAGTGGTACAATTTTTACTAAATTACGACTAGTTTCAATATTAGGTATCATAAGAAAAACTATAATTTATATGTCAGCTACAGTCTTGTAAGTATGTTAGTTTACCTAAGTCTGAATATTAATTAAATATTAAACAAATTAATTAGAGCAAGGCTAACGACTGTATTTTATTAATGCATTACGAAATTTTGCACCTGTTTTAATAAACATGTCCGTCAAATACGTTTAGCAATATGTCAATTTTACTTTAGATATTATCATTAAAGATATTTTAAATAACATATTGATAAAATCAATATTCATTTTATTATGTTTGATTTCGGTACTGGTTATATATAAATATATGTTGCCAAACGTAGCACATTTGTTATTTTTTAAATACCGTAGTATAAATAATATGAAATTAATTAGTTAAGTAAAACTTACTCTTATTTTATTAAAATACCATCTGCAGCTCTCTCGTAGATCCATCAAAATTATTTACAACAAATTATCACGACACGAAAATCGTCACAGAATTTATTTATTAATGCAGTGTTATTGGTTTTTCGATATTACCTACACATAAACACATCACATCACATCGCACAAAAAATAAATTAACCGACTCTTATAAGAAAACGGTTCATAAACAGACGATAAAAAGCGTACTGAGGAAAAATATCTGTAGATTTTCTTATAATTACTTACAATAAATGAATGAGTAACACGGTGACTCATATACCTACCTACGTACAGAGATAATCAATAGATGATTGATGATTGTTTACTTACATGTATAGTAAAGAGCGTGAAGATGTATTAAAAATATTAAAAACAAAAGTATTTATGTAACAGCGGTATCTAATGTGACTGCCTGCGACGCAGAAGGTCCCGGTTCGATTCTCGGTGGGGTCACTCTCACTTTGTGAATATGTTCCCAGTCTGGTTAGGACATTGCAGGCTGAACCACCTGATTGTCCAAAAATAAAGACGGTTCCGTGCTTCGGAGGGCAACCTAAACCATATTTTTAGGCTGTTCCAAGTTGTCCGACCCTTGGTGCCACTACAGAAAGATTTTGTAACTCCCTCTGTGAGAGTTATGGGTAAGAAATGGAAAGCGACCTCAAATACTACAATTATTCTCAGTTTCAATTTACACCATGATCTGTGCTGTGGATTACATAAACACCATAATCCGACGCAATGGAATAATGGGGTAACGAACAAAATGGACACGTTCATGGGACGCAATTGTTGGAGATTGGTCAATTTTATAATCGTGAAGCTTTTAACTTTTATTCCTTATGTTTAGAGTGTTGCCACGTATCAGTATTGAAATAGATACATACGAGTACATACATAACTTACGTCATATTTGAGTTAGTTTTCGTGTTCCTTTTTAGGTTTAGATAAACCTAGGCCGAACTTTTTTCGGTACCTTGGTGGAATACACTTCGCACGCGATTTCAAGACCATACTGAAATACCCGAAATACCTATCTATGTGCCTACTTGTCGTACATGTGCGACAAAGACACACGTAGGTATTTCAGGATGGCCATGAACTCGTACTGAATTTAGATAGCTACCTTTAACAGTGATAACAAATAATAAAAATATTTACCTAACAATACTGGAAGAAACCACCGAAAATAATTGCGATTAGAGCATCATGCTGCGAAATAACTATTTTACACGCTAGTGGCACAGATTTGTAAATAAATAGTATACCGTAGTAAAATTATTGAAATAACCATGAAAATATCACGTTTTTGGAGTAACCGGATGAAACAATTTTAAAAAGAGTTAATTTTATATTTCTGCTTCAAATATTGTGCCTTTACCTTTAAATAAAAAGAAGAGGACGTAGCATAATATTATTATGTTACTATCAGCAGTATCTTACTTAAACTATCCATATCTGAAATTAACCTATACTGGTTTCTCACACATTTACTAAGAATAACCAGGATAGGTTGATCCCTTAAATATAACAAGATGTGCAACGAAAAGTACAGAATGCAGAGTTGCTGCATGACTTCCCATACTGAATGAAGAACTCCTTCAACACGTTTATTTGTTTGGGAGGTTATTCATATTTTCAAGAAAAGTTTCTAATAAAAGTTGTTTAGTTTTATGAGTAGAACACGCCCTTTAAATATTTGTACTTCGTTAAATTTAGCCCTATACTTATACTTATAATAACCAAGTAGGAACTTAGATAAACGCCAGTACATTAGCGCCCTTTGATATTTGAGACGATAAACTAATGTAGGTGTGTTTGGATTAGGGGTTAGGAATTTTCCTGTCATAATGTTTATTAGGGTTATGCATATTTGTTCTGTATCAATAAAATGAAAGATAGGTAGTCGTGTTATATTAGAAATCTAAAAGTACCAGGTACGTAGTTATGTATAATACGTTATTATATCTATTGCAGATATTGTTGTTTTGACCTGCTACGTGTAGTATAGTAGGCGATTGTAAAACTCTGACACCATGGTTCATTTGTTTGCCTGGACGATTTACGTGTGTCACAGGAAAAAAAGTTTTTTGTATCTTTATATTTTAAGTGTTATGTATAAGAAGAAGTATATTTTGGTTAATATTGTGCTTGTCTATCAATGTTCCCAAAATAGTCTTACAATGAATCGATTGACGCATCATCATAAATGCGGCCTTTTATCTGACCAACCATTGAATTGCTGCATCACAACTCAATTATATCATCATCTTATCTTCCCCCTACAATCTGCAAGTTTCTCCGTTCTTGAACTTCGAACAAAGTGCGATTGTATAATGAATATAATAAAATATAAATTGTATAATATTATTGAGAGACTCTCTGTCACGTTCTACACAATGGATGTAGTTGAATGGGAACGGCACGTTTGAATTTCGAACACATTTCATTTTAAAAATGGAAAATAGAATGTACAATGGGTCGAATGCGGTGGCGGTTACGGGAATGCACGTTTTACTATTGTGGAGGTTTTCGTATTTTTCGTTTTCACAGTGAATTTTAAATGGTGAAAGGTTAGCGTTGTAGAATGAAGATAGATGAAAGATTGGCATAAAATTAAGCTTTTGTTGTGGTATTTAAGTATTTTATTTACTTATGTTATTGCCAACTTCTAAAGTGGTCTGCGGTTCATCGACTTCATATTATGCACCGTACGTATGACATCTCTGCACGTACTGCTGATTTATGTTTATAGGTACTGTTTACCTCTTCTTATATTTATATACCTACCAACTTCGTAACAACGTTTCTATTTTGTACAAAACTAAAATAATGAAATATGTATGATAAGGTACTGAAATTGAGAAAGCATACGGCTCAAATTAGTAATCAAGCAACGTCTATTGCTTCCTAATAGAAAGCAGCTAACCTTCCGTTCCGTTTGCGGCTATTTTCATGCTTTCATTGCGGCATTTATGGCATCTGTTGCATTTGAGTGCATTTAGGAACAATCAATAGCGAAATTGCATACCGGGTAAGAGGTACAGAAAACTTTGTAGGCACGATCAGAAAATGATTCTGAACAAGTTTTACTACAGAGCCTACTACAGCCAATCTTCCGTTTCGTTTGTAAAAAAATGTTTCTGGATCATTCATTATGTATATAGTATTTTGCGGTAACATACAAATACAATCCATCTGTTTCCACATAAAAAAGTATAACAATTAATGACAAGATTACTATATAGGTACTAGGCAGTTTTCTGTTGCAAGTTGAATGCACTTACGAATTTCCATATTAATAAGCAAGCAGGAGTGATATATGAATCAAATTTCGCAAACGCCAAGTCTGAGGCAGTTGCAAAGTGTCATATGATTATTTGTAGATATAGGATCAAACGCCACGAAAAGACTTGTAGGGCCGTGCGTAATTATCTAGGTAGCTACATGAGCTATTTGGGGTCACTTTGATTTATATTATAGGTACATTAGGTAGGTACGAATTCATTCACAAAAAATCTTGAACTATTGAAACTTCCGAGCTGTGGGAACTTTCACCCTTATTAGTCGAAATCAACTTACCACAGGAAAACATTTCAAACTTGGGGACTTAGTTGACGAAAGATTTGGGCACGTCGACATTTTAATGTGTTTGTTGAGAGATGAACCCTAAAAATGTGAAAATGTGGAGCCACTTCCTCTAAACTCGTCAAGTATTTTTAGATTGGGGATTAGAAGGTGTTGGATTAACCCAAACAACAGCTAATTGTGGCGTTTAAGCCGATGATATACGTGGGTTTATTTGCGGTTGAACTTCTAACGACACAAAGATAAAGTAAATATACTTAAGACAGAAATATACAGAGAGTTCAGTGGATCAATGAAAGCATTTTAAGGGATGATTGGTTGGGTTACTCTGATCCATAATATCTAAAAAACGAAACTAACTAAACTTAGTAGTAAAAAAAACTTAGTAAAATCTTTCACCCAACGGACACCCTATAGATAGGTACAGGATGTAAAGCTAAAGACTGAAGGGGCATAATAACAGTTTGCAGTTTCTCGGATTGTTTGAATGTGACATCAAAGATTTTCCACGCAAATTGTCATATCTCTTACAATCTAAAATTCCGCAACAATCTATACCCATGAGAGAGACTCAATAATAGTGTAGAGTGTGATAGATATCAGTATTCCATACTGCAAATTGTATGCTTTCACAATCATCATCTGCCTGCCCTTATCCCAATTTATTTGGGGTCGGCGCAACATGTCTTTTTCTTCCATTCATCTCTATCAAATCCTCACTTACGCCTTTATTTTTCATATCGTCTTTTATACAATCTATCCAAACTTTTTAAGGCCTTCCTCTTCTTCTGCGTCCATCCACATTCATGTTAATTACTTTCTTTGTTACATTCTCTTCATCTCTCCTCATTACATGCCCATACCAAGATAAACGGTTCCCTCTCATTTTTTCTGTCACTGGCGCTACTTTCAAACTCCCTTTGTATGCTTTCACAATATTCTTCCCAATTTTACGAAACTATTTTCTACAAAACTTTACTCTATCATCGTCACCAATTCACACATATAAAGAAACCAGTACACGCACCGTTATTCCAACAAAATTCACATGTCTGTCATGTCCGGTCTCCGCGTGTTGTGTGTTTGTAGAAAGAATTTCACCTGTTTTGATTCATTCGACGAATCATCGTTTCGTGAATGAGTATGCGGGTTAATACGATATGTAAACTGACCTTTACATCCGATGTTGTATAACCTACCAGACCTACTTATTAATTTATTAATTACAGGATGTGCAAAATGATTTGCTATTATTTTATGGGGTGATCCAGCCCATGAAACTGATCAATTTATCCTAAAGAACATAAGTCAAAATATGCAAAGAAATATGGACCCCCAAAACAATTGACTCACTGGATTGGTATTGTGTGAGAGGTCAAATTTACTTTTTAATATTTTGGCCTGTGTTTCTTTGGGAAAGTTTCAGTTTCACAGACCCCTCACGGATTCACACACTCAAAATATTTGCTGTAATCCCAGCCGTCTCATGGATGGACCTAGGATTACAAGGAAAGTCACAGATAAGGTAGAAAGATGACATCAAAAAAGGTGGCAGGTACTATAACTAGTCCCTTACTGCCCAAAACAGAAAGAAGTGGATAAGTTTGAAGGTGGCCTGCGCCAAATCTTTGTGACGATAGCTAGAAATGAGAAAGAAGACGCTCTGTCTATTTTGCAAGGGATATGGATGGGATGTGTGTACGTCAAATTTTGCCAACTACTTATTTTGATAACAAAACTATAAGCAATAATACCTTTATAAGTTATTATTTCCTAAATTTGATGCAAGGTAAATAATGAAAAAAAAATTGTTGTCAATAAATTCTGTAGTAAAACTTGCGTGTTGGTTCCCTAGTTAATTAAGTGTAAATTAGATAAGTATTTACCTGTCATTATATCGGTTATTGAAACAGAACGAATAGGTACTTGGCCAAAACGGAATTGCATTTATCGCGTACCTATATTATAGCAAAATCGTGTAATAGGTAACTAAATTAAAGCAAGTATACCTACAAAAGGAAAATAAACAAAGTTCATTGTTGTGATCGTGAAAGAGGACAATGAATGAAATAAAATAAATCAGTGGACTTAAAGCAAGAGATCCAATCATCTAACAAATTCAACAAATTATCCTCATGGTATGGTCGTATTGTCAATCAAATCAGCCGGCATTTCAAGACCCAAACCTATTCCATACCAAAACCAAACACACACTAATATTATAAATTTGAAAGTAACTCTCGACTGAACATCGATAAGACAGTAAGTAAGGACATACTTAGGTAACTTTTTACCGCATCACCACATCCAAACCACACACGAAACGCGGGTTGTTTGCAGCCCATGTACTTGCAACTTACACCACTCAACCAGCTACGAGTACCTACTACCTAGTGAATAAAACTATCACTATTGAAATGCAAAACATTCGTTATTATATCATTCTCTACCGGTTTGCTTCGGATGGGCACGCTAAGCCGTCTGTCCCGGTTGCTGTCTATGATGGCGATCGTTACACAACCATGTCAGAGGCCTGCTACTTGCAGTAGGCGGTTGAAAAACTCTGACACCAGGGTTCATCGGGTCGTTGAACGACTCGGTGTCCCACACGAAGAGAGAGAGACCTATGTTTGCTATGAATGTCTCGATTTGCTTACCATTAGTAATCTATTTGCTATGCTGACCGCTTCAACAACTGTTAGAAAACGATAGAAACCATATCGCAATGGGGAAAGGGAGACGCATCATACATAACAATGTAAATAACACCCAGATACATTATTCATACGATTATTTGCATAAATAACATCGATTTAATCGATCGTAAATTTGCCGGCGTGTGTGATATCCATGTCAAGACGAGAGTGGTTGTTAGTTTGACTGAAACAGTTTTGAGATAAGACACATCTATTTCTGTTTGAAGTTATCGGATACTGTATAGCATTTCTATGATAAAACAGCCTCTTTCTATATCGGTATTTTACAATATTCGCATTTTGCATAACTACCTACCACATTTTCTAATTATTGTTTATTAGTTGTCTGCTCTTTGTAGATATATAAAGCTGCCGGTCAGTATGTCGATAGGGGGACGGGAAACTTAAAGCTTTTTCAGCTTTGCTTTAAGTTTCATCAAGAGAGCATTTTATGTGAAAAATTCGGTAAACTTCATAATTTTACAGTAGGTTTAATTTTATTACGTTCTATGACACTTAAAATGTGATTTTTCATAGTGATTCCAACTTTTACGTTCGAGTGCCAGATAAAAGATAGTATCTACTTTCCCAGAAAGGCGATAATGCGGAAAAAGATAACAAACATTGTGGCTGTAAAACTCACAACTAAATATATACTTCATACTTAGACAAGATACAGAGCAATTGATATCAAAAGCGGAAAAGGGTGCATCTCCGTTCAACTGACGCCAGATCAGACGGCCCTTAGATATCATATAGGTAGGTAAGGTATCTATCATGCCAGAGAGATAGTAAGGAGGAACGTATCTTGAGTTATTGAGGAAATAGCACATTTTGTGACTGAAATACTGAGTAACAACTAAATATAACAAGTTCTTGGACATCCAAAGCGGAAATGGGTGCATCTTTAGGTCAACAGATGCTAGACCAGACGCGGCTATAAGATATCATATAGGTAAGGTAGGTATTTATCATGCCAGTGAGATTGTAAGGAGAAACATATCTTAAATTTATTGAGGCGAAAACACATTTTGTGCCTAAAATACTATCTTACAACTAAATATAGCAAATTCTTGAACATCCAAAACGGAAATGGGTGCATCTTTAGGTCAACAGATGCCAGACCAGACGCGGCCCTTAGTTATCATATAGGTAAGGTATACATATATCATGCCAGTGAGATAGTAAGGAGAAAGATATCTTGAGTTATTGAGGAGATAGCACATTTTGTACTGTATAACAAGTTCTTAGACAAGATTCAGAGTACTGGATACCAAAAGCGGAAAAGGGTGCATCTGCGGTCAACTGAAATCAGACCAGACCCGTCCTACCAATATCGCATATCTAGCGAACCAGTGAGATAGTAAGGAGAAAGATATCTTGACTTATTGAGGGAATACTTAGTATATTACATCTTGTGTGTGACTAAAACAGTAACAACTAAATATAACAAGTTGTTCGACTACACGATACAGCAGAACATTGGACACCAGAAGCGGAAATGGGTGCATCTGCCTGCGGTCAATTGACGTCAGAAACGCGCTAGTGAGATAGTAAGGAGAAAGATATCTTGAGTTATTGAGGAAATACTTAGTATATCACATCTTGTATGTGACTAAAACAGTAACAACTAAATATAACAAGTTGTTCGACGAGACGATACAGCAGAACATTGGACACCAGAAGCGGAAATGGGTGCATCTGCCTGCGGTTAATTGACGTCAGAAACGCGCTAGTGAGATAGTAAGGAGAAAGATATCTTGAGTTATTGAGGAAATACTTAGTATATCACATCTTGTATGTGACTAAAACAGTAACAACTAAATATAACAAGTTGTTTGACTAGACGATACAGCAGAACATTAGACATCAAAAGCGGAAATGGGTGCATCTGCGGTCAACTGAGAAAGATATCTTGACTTATTGAGGAAGTACGTACTTAGTAGATAGACAGTATTTATGACTGAAATACGTAACATCTAAATAATTACCAAAAAGACGACAACAGAACCAAAGAGCAGAAATGGCTACGTTTTCAACTCATTCATGAGAACACCTAAATTAGATATCCATATTCTGAATAGTAAAGGTAAGTCCGTAGGTAATTTCACATTTGTAAATTTGTTTTAGTACAATAAAGTGTGCAAAGGTACAAAGGAAACTTTGTGAACCTTGTGTTTCGCTCAGTGCTCGAACAAAACCGGTATGAAGGGCCAAAGTATCATTGGACAGTTTCTTTACCGGTTAGGTCAGTTTTCTTTTTTATTCACCCTAATAAAGTCACGAGAAAAGAGGCTTGATATGATAAGCAGTATGCATTTAAAATAGCTGATACTTTTAATACGAATATATTTCATTTCGCAAAAGGTACTAAATAACACTAAAACGACTGCAAAAAATATATTGTGTGTCTATATAAACACCTAGCGTGTCTTTATTAACAATGTTCTTAATGGTATTTAGATATAAGAGTGAAAATTGTATATAATTTACGTATTATAATGAGCTTAAGTTCCTCAAATAGGTACGCCAGGAAATGAAAGCAAGAATATATAATTTTATTATGATGATGAGTACAACTATTGTATAAAACAGAAGAATAGTAAAGTTCTATACTCACACTTTCACTAGCTTTATCATAATCATAACAGTCGTTACGAACATTTAAAATCTTATGTAAATAACATTTTAGTATTTTCTTAGCAACTACTTTAAAATATGATGATTATTGCTTAAAATTAGAAAGGATAATAAAATTATGCATTTGTATTATTCATATCATTTGTATAATTATATGTATGTTAAAAAACAGTAGTATAAGTACTTTCCATAGGAGAGTTTCGACCTAAAGTGATAATAGTAAATGTTTAAAATAAAAAACTCGTATATTTTATATTTCACAATGATAAACCTACTTGTGCAAGCAATAAAATTAGATACGATCCATTCACTTCAAGTATACTTACTAAGTTATTACTAAAACATAATAATGTATATGAAGTATCATCAAATAAAGTGCGAATCTAGTAGAATAACGAGGTCGTTTGAACAATAAAAATTTTACGCTACATAAGTAAATGAGAGTAGGTAGTAAATGGTAGAAACCTGCTCTCTTGGCATATTTATAATATTTATTCCTAAATATATATTCTGTGTCAATAGTGAGAGGCTAAATGATGTCCAGCGGATGACTGACGATGTGATGATCAATGGAATGTTTAATTTCCAAACCAAATCGTAATATAAATAAAATTGAAATAGCCTTCATGATTTATGAGTGTCAAAGACATTTGAAGAGCTTACGTTATATATAATTAAATTACGTACATAAACTGTCACGAGATATAGAGGATTAAACACGTCTCAAAATGTTAACATTATTAGGTAGCACACGTTAAAATAGTTTAGTTAGAATATCATAAAACATACCTAATTAGTGTAAAATAAAAGCCAAGGAAACTATGAATCTACTTATGCATATAAGTTAGTTCTATTTCTCACCCACTTAAGCCACGTATAAGAAATTTAATGGTTAATAAGAAAATAGCCACTAAACGCTGGGTGAAGTGGAGCCTAATGGAATATAATTCACTTAACGGTTGCACATAAACCACACTCCTTAATAGAAGACATTTATTTAGATGAAGCTATAGTTACGAAATTCTGAATATAATAGAATGTTTGTGGCAATCCACAATGAAAGCATTTTAAAATAAGTTTTTATAAAGGAAAATAATGACGGAAATGCTTGATTAAGTCACTATAGAATCGCTAACGATAATATAAATAATTCAAGTCCAATAATAGAAAATGAGAATGAGGGTATTGCTAGTGATGAGACGAGGAAGGAAGTTAGTAATAAACTGTATAGTCAATATAAATAAACTTGTCTGATAGTTTAATAATACTGTCAATGTTCCTTTCCTATGATAAACATTCAATAAAGAATGTAAATACCTATAATGTTATCAGATGAATGCAAACTCTAGATTTGCAAGATAGCGCTTTTGTAAGAACTTTAGATGTTATCTACTTTGTCTATGCAGGTAATATTTCTCACAACGAAGATATTTTCACGTGACTTAGCGTGTTGATCCACTTTTCTTTCATTTATTCAGTTTTTTTCGAATACATGCTAAATCCCTATAATCTACTGTATACTCTCAAGTTAGCTTGTGTATTGTTGTTTATGTTTGAATGTTGATTGTGTTGTATTTACCTCATCAGCGTGTGAGCATCAAGGGAATCCTTTAAAAGTCGAAGTTCTCCGAAAGAATATTTGACAACTTTCAGTCCAGTGAAAGTATCCTCGGCGATTCTTCTTTTTTAACAGTCCGATGCACAAACCACTAAACACTTCACAGGATCACCATCGGAACGGAAACGAGGGCACAGAACTTGTTCGCGTGTGGAGATGACATCACCGGCACCGATCGTTTTATCGGTTACGAAATTTTTGGGAATATTGACAGTTGTCACGATAGTCACGGTTTGGTCGGTGATGCGCGTGCGCGCGGCTGGTCGGCAGCGATGCGCGCGAGGCAGTGAGCGGGCGCCGGGCGGGGGCTGCGCCGCCTGCGCCAGCGCACGGACATTGTGCTTGTATTTGGAATGCAATCTCCCTCGCTCTCTCAGGCACGCAGACGTTTTCTCTATTCACCAGTTCGTCTCGTTTCCTCGCCGTTATGAATGGTTGTGGTTGTGCTATGCAGTTGTGCCCAATAACTTCCAATAAACGCTTTTTGGATTTTATTACCTCCCTTTTTTGCTGCGTTCGGTTTGTTAAGTTCGATGTTTGCTGACCTTTCGTCATCTGTTTACGGCAAAAAACTTCTTTTCAGAGAATCGTTTCTGTTTGAATAGCCCGTTGTTGGTTCACAGATTGGTTTTTTATCAAAGTTTTTTGCCATCATCGATAACTACATCTTTAACGGAAGAATCGAGACAAGAAGATGAATGTTTAAGTGGAGTCACGTCGCTAAATACCGTTATGGCATCTCGATCTCTTTGATGTCATAGTTTCGCAGTATCATTAGGGTCTCAAGTAGCTTGGGTAACGTTAAGTTTACAGTATGATCTAAGAAGGCACGCTAACGACCTTAATGGTGTGATGGTAATCAGACACATGTGCGAACAAACAAACAAACGAAGCAGGAAGCTGCACATGGTGCGCCTTCGTCTGAAATGGGAATCGATTCTACTTATTCAGCAAATGTCTCGTACTGTCACGGGCCAAATAAATTGACGGAAAAGCATTTTCCTGATTATTTTGTAGTATCGCTTTGACTACTTTGGACTTGATTCGAGTTCGTCTTCAATGTAAGTAGTCTATATGCGATTTCGTACAATCGTGCGGCACGTTTATTAGACCACCCTATGTTATGTTATGTTATGATCGATCATCTAAGGCCCTATGGACACATGACGTCCGTTGGTGTTTGTAAAAATACGATTTACCACCATATTTTTATACAAATACGGTTTATATGAAACGGTTTGACAGACGCATCCGTTAGCGCAAAAATAACGCACAACGCTGCGTTGACGGAAGCATTTGTCGTACAATTTGACATAAACCCTGTTTATACGAGAATAAGGTCAAAACCCGTATTGTCCCAACGCATGCGTTACGCAGTGCAAAAATAACATCGAAATGGACATTGGGTGTGTTTCTTGCCTAACTAAAACATTGTTAACAGTCAATTCGATAAAGAAGAAGGTTGAAATATTATCAAACCATAGATGTGCTGATGTTTAGTAGAATTGGTTATCTGGATTCTGGACTGCCAGCAGACAGGAACGAATCGACACAATACACTCATTTATGGTATTTTATTGATGCGTAAAATCGACTTGAACATAAACAAAAGCTCATATTTCTGAAAATTCTATACCATATGTTTTGGAAAGAAAATTTTATTACCAAATCTGTGACAGAGAAGAAGCAAACAAAGACTCGACATTCTTACAAACTGACGTGATGAGACATTGGTACAACACATTTTATTTACGACTCTGGGTAATAATAATAAACAAGCAACATTGTGTGACAATATGTTTGTAAATTGTAACAAATAGAATACACAAATTTCAATCGTCAATTTAAATAGGTATAACAAACAGTCATGTTGTCAATATTGAAGCCATACGATCAAAAGTAACTGTGAAGAATTTTGGTCACAATGTAAGGGCGATCGAAAGTAAGAAGAATTTTGGCCACAGTACTACACGTTTTTTTTGGGCTTGCGAGCCGGATTTTTGCTGGAGGCAAGAACGAGACACTTGATACTCGCCAGTTTTGGTTGACGCGAAGGTCGTGCATGAGAGAAACCTTATCCGTGTTCGAGAATGCATAACTTAAAAGGAAAAAGAAATATGCGTCAGACGAAAAAGGAAAAGTGGTTTATGTCAGAGTAGACCAACATAATTTTGGCTTCACTCCTTTTGTTCTGTACAGTTTATTTAATTATCTAATTAATTTAAATAAGCGACATCATACAATTAATCATCATTCATCATCAATACAATGGGTAAAATGAAGTCGCTTTTTGCGTTTCTCTGTCTGTCTGTATGTCTGCCTGTCGTGGAATTCGCTAACTTCTCCCGGATTTTGATGCGGATTTTTGTATTAATATATGAGGCAGGACACATGCCGAAGAAATGTCTTTTCCAAGCGGGAAAATGAGTTGCAGCAGGTGACTATCAACTTGAACTTTTAATTTAACGCTGTAGCAAGCTGACAGCGTGATATCTAATTGGTTTCTTTTGCCAGTTTAGTCTCCAAAATAAATTGCATTTCTAGCTGAGTATCATTTCCTACATTTCGACTTTCCTTCCTCCACACCTAGTCGAATTCTCTCCAATCATGTCCACATACAGTGAATGCTCGATTCGTGATACTTCTGACTTCTGTATCACACTGACCGCATTCTTCCTTTCATCAATCAACGCCAGAAGCATCCACTCCAATGTAATTGCTTTTCAAAACGTGCATACCTGTATCTTGATCAGAGTTGCCTACATATTCTAAATTGTGGTCATAGCGGTTGGTGTTTGATCTTTTGTATGGAATGAGGTAAATAGGATTTGGTCATTCTATATTTCTTATATCGATCAATCGATATATTGATATATGATATTTCATTAACTTGATGAGAGCAGCACGGAAGTCATTCAGCAATTGCAATATTGCAGTCAAATGATTGATGAAATTTCTTATTAAATTTTAAGTCGTAATAAAAAAGCCCTCCAATGCTACGGCGAAATGATAAAAACAACTTAAGTCGAAAAAGTTTAAAAAACTGTCTTTAATAGGACTTTAGATTGTTCAAAAACAAATCATACAAAAGTTTGTTTGCTACCATCTAATTTGTATTGGGCACTTGTGCGATTGATCCTTCGTCTATTTGTCTAACCTACATCGATATGAGGTTCTTTGGCAAGATCACGATGTAGCTTGAAGAATACATCGCCCATGTCGATTGAACATCCGCTGTGGTAAGCGATCTATTGTAGTCAATAGCCTGTCGGGTCTGTACGGCGATAAATTAATCTATTCTCTGTTAGCTTGTTTTGTAAGTGCTTAGGAACTACTTGACTTCTTTGAGTCATCATATCCTCCCTAAGTAAAAGGTTATAGTATTTAAGGACATATACGGGGTGTTAGGGACGGTGTAACGAAAACTTTGCAGGCATGATCAGACCATCAAACTGAATAACTTTTACGATGGAGCCAATGGTGGGAAACGAAAAAAAATTTCCGACCTCCCATACAAAATTCACGATCAGCTGACTGACTTTTGAAAAAAGTTTTCGGGCCTCCCATACAAAGCCGAGTCAATTTGTATGGGAGGTCCAAAAACTTTTTTTATGTTTCGACCTATGTTCCTTAGGGAAAGTTGTTCAGTTTCATGGACTGGTTCACCCCTTAAAATATTTGCAGTTGATTTTTTTACACCTTACATAGGATTAGGTAGTACGTAAATCTTACAGAAATTGCAAGTGTTATGAATGAGGCGAAATGAATGAAAAAGGAAAGATAAATAGCTATATGTGATAGTGAAAGATCCACGACAAGAAGGACTCGGTGTCCCACACGAAAATAAGTTAATTTTATCAGCTGTGAATATCATGTATCCGTATATTTGGTCAGCTTTGTTGACTGACCCTCCGTGGAATTTGACACGGTACGACGAATTTTGTTCATTGTGATGTTTGTATAGTAACAATCTGTTACCAAAGTCACGATGATGGAAGCCATTTTTATTCATCACAATTTGTGCACTTTTATTTTGACTTGAGAAAATTTTGTTTTTTTAAGTTGCTACCTTAGCAATAAGGCCGCCTATTGTACTATTTTCCGTTATGTGTTTCTATTGTGATGTAAGATTTTTTTATTTCGTGTGTGCAATAATTTATATATTTCTTTATCTTATCTAGGGATATTTTAGTTGTCCAGGCAATATAGGTATCTCTTACATTCGTAGAATGGCATTTGCAATTCTCATACCAGCAAACAAAAACTCGTAGTCGTTTAAAATGACAAGATAATAACCACATAGAAAACAAGGCGTGGAAATTATGGAAATCTTGTAAACCTCGAGTGAAAAGTAGGGTAAAAGCTCTGCCCTAGGCTATTTAGATATAAATGAGGTTATTTATAAACACTGGCTTGGTCTAATTTCTAAAATACCTGAACACATCGGAATTGAAGCTAATGGGCTGGATCTCACAGTTGTAGATGTAAATAGAAAACGTAAGTACTCAGATCTTGGTAAGTAGATTCAATAATAAGAAATTGGCTAGGAAGAAATGTTCTGGATAAATTACGGATACGCAACCTTCAAACCAAAACTGCTATCAATTTGACAAAAAAAAAAAATAATACAAAAACGTTTATTTGTCAAAATGCCGGTTATATATTCTTTAAAATACATTCATCCAATTTATATGACGTTATGATCTTGTGTTTCTTGTTTGCAGATAATCGAGGCATAAAAATAGGTACCTATTCATTTTTGTAGGTAATCGATTTCAAAGCTACACCTCTATTTACAAATCTTTCTAAATATTATGACAAGAGCCGATCCAATGACCATCAATAATCGATTTTACTAAATAATCGTCGACTTTATTTAAGTATCACCGTTTTTTTGCCATATTGTTTATATCAGATAAAAACTGCTAGAAATGCATAAAATTTCAATGCTTTATACAAACACAAAGTTGATAAACAAATTATTTCATCATGTAAAGTGGACCTCGTATTCATGGTCAAATAAAAGTCATTTACCTCCCTACATCATAAGAGTTCGTGTGGCTTAAAAATTAGGCATAGGTACTTAGGTATGTGTGTAAAAAAATTAAATGTGATTTCAGTATTTCATTTTTAACAACATAATCCACGACAATTCCTATTCCTTCATCAACAGTTATAAGTGCCCACTGCTGGACATGAGCTTTCCCAAATTATCACGAGTCACTACGTTTAGCAGATGGGTTGGCGTGCGCAGTCAAAGATGTTGTATTCCTAGGGAATGCTACTACCAAACATTATAGAGACTGGCAATACAAATGATCCAGAATAAATTAATCATTTCTATGTCGTCTTTAACGATAGGTATCTGTAGGTAAAAACAATCGTACACTATTCAAAGCTAACACTACACGACAACTTCGGTGCCTTACCTACCGCAGAACGAAAGCGAGAGCTCATCAGTTCAGCTTAACGGTCCACGAGTCTCACCGAGCTTGACCCACTGGCGGAGCGTGAAGTGTTAACGCCTTTACACCACGCTGGGCGCGATGAAAGGGTGGCAGACTGGACTGAATGAATGTCCTAATTATTACATGTGTTTAGTTTCGTATCAAATGGGCGCGCGGTGCGATTTGCGTCTCGACCCATTTCTTTTTTAGCAGACGGCGCTGGCAACACTGTTTGTCATTGTCTCGTCCTGTGGCCGTGCGCTCGCATCGTTGATGCGAATTTTAATTATAAATGGTGTAATTTAGTGTGCTTTCGGTTTTCTCGTGTGGTTTTCCCTGTTCGGTGGGGAAGTGAACCAAGTGGATTTGGTTCCGGCGCTTTGATTGACAGTCGGTTCGATACCACGCGGCCGCCGGCAAATATAACCTCACTTTTAGTCACTCGCGCGTCCGGTGTTAGACACATATTTTAAGTAGTCTGGGTTTTATTATTTTGTGTGTGCTTTGACCACCAGGGAGGAGTTCCCTGTCCAGTGTGGAAGTTAATCCTATATTTTAATTGTGTGGAATTCTCATGCGGGAGAAATCTTTTAGTTTGCGTTTTGTACAGCAAACTCATTGCTGTCGCAACCAGTAGTGTGCGGGAGAAATCTTTGTTATTAGTGTGTTAAAACATTATTCGATGTTGAACTGTGAACTAGTGAATAATAGAGTGATAAACTAATGTGAAACCAAAATTGCTGAAGGGACGGAGTGCCACACGAGCTGGTGTCCGGATGCAGTAAGTCTAGTATCTAAATCCCAATCCAAAAGTCTTCCTCAAAACCTGATACCTTTTTTCCTGTCAAAAACTAGACTTACAAGGAAACGGCGGCGTCATAATTCGCACGGTAAGCAATTCGCTGCTAGGTCCTGTTTAAGTAGACTTTGGAAACAAGAATTTCTCGGCCGGAAACTTTCCGGAACAAAAATTCTCTCATTGAATTTATTTTGTTTAGCTATAGTAAAGAGCACTACGAATCGTAGTCAAATGTTGTTCCGAGGCTGATCGACCATTTAGTTTTAGATTTTAAGATAACTTTAATTTGCTTCCACTGCGCTAAGATCAGCTTCGGAATCAAACATTTTTTGGTAGCAGAGCGTGGTTGCTTTATTGCAACATAGTTAGCCGTAATTTAGTATTAAGCGTGTTTTTTATATTACCCACATATTTTATTAATTTTGGAAAATATTGTTTCGGTTTTTTTTGTGACTGTATTGTTTGCCTAGTGAACGGTACCTTATTGGTAAGGTCTAGGCCAGTCAACTAACATTTATTTTGTGGTATTTGTTTATTGGTTTTCGTTTTATTAAGTCGAGTGTGTAAAAGTTGGTACCATGGCTCCCTCGATCGCCAGGTATAAGGCTGCTATAAAGACAGAATTAAGGTGGTTTACTACCACAGCGGCAATGATCGGCCGCGAGGACCGGGAGGACGCGCTCTTGAAAAGTGCACTACAGGCAGATGAACGGGTTCGGGTTGTGTCGGAGCACCTCACAGAGTGCCTCATGCTCCTTGAGGAAGCTCCTAACCCTGAAGATAAGGAGCTGGTCGAGGGCGATGTAAGCCAGTGCTTGGAGCTGGCACAGGACATTGAGCAGGCAGCTGCGGACATATCTAGGCGACGTGACGGAAAGGAAAAGCCATTCCGTGGTAAAGTGGGACAAGGATTACAGGTGCCTCTTCCGCCTGTTACGGTTCCAGTCTTTGCAGGCGATTACGCCGACTGGCCGGCGTTTGAGGACCTGTATAGCAGTGTGGTCCACACACGGACGGACATAACGCCAGCGTACAAGATGGCTCAGCTGATGTCCAGGCTACATGGAGAGCCTCATGAATTGCTGACGCATTTGGCTGTCTCGGATAGCAATTATGAGGTGGCGTGGAAGATCCTTACCGACCGGTATCGGAACAAGCGCCTGATTGTAGACAGGCTGTTGGACCAGTGGCTGTCAATACCAACCATAACGCGAGGTACGGACCTCCGCGAGAAAATCTTCCACCCAGTCAGTGTCGCGGTCAGCGCACTAGAGCGACAGGGTTTGCCAGTGGCGGGCTACGGTTATATCTTGGTCCACACAGTGCTTCGCCGCCTGCCGAGCGAAATGGTCGCTCGATTCGAGCAGCTCCATGGGGGCAAGTCCTCGGACCACCTCCCGACCTACGAGGATCTGAAGTCGTTCCTCGAGGCCGAAAGCAGGCGAGTGGACGTCCAGGCTGGTGAAGCCCTTCGCAAGGAGACCTCTGCCCTCGCCACCCGGAACGGCCGGGTGCACCGGCGCGAGGAGGCAACAGTAGGCAACCCAGGCGGTACAACACTGCATTGGAATCAGGGTGTGCCTACTGCAGGGAGACAGGCCACGGGGTGACAGCGTGTCAGGAGTTTG
Organism: Phthorimaea operculella; assembly: GCA_024500475.1. Classification (NCBI taxonomy): domain Eukaryota; kingdom Metazoa; phylum Arthropoda; class Insecta; order Lepidoptera; family Gelechiidae; genus Phthorimaea; species Phthorimaea operculella. The sequence continues at coordinate 184,041 of JANFCV010000188.1, read as the reverse complement.
CGGCGCAGCGGGTTCAGAGGAGACGGGGTGTGGCACAGCAGAGGCGTTGGTGTTTTCGGTGCCTGGGGCCGCATCAGGTGCGAGTGCCCTTCAAGCACCAACTGTAGGTACTGCCAGGGTGCACACCATCCGCTGCTTTGCATGAATCGCTCCGGAGACGCCGGGGCAGCGCTGGATCGGATCAGCGAAGGAGCCTGCCCACCAAGGGAGGAGCAACGCTCCCCACCCCCTCCAAGGAGGAGCCCACCTCCGCATCGGTCACAGGGACAGGCAGGGGGACGTCAACAGACGGAGCCCACTTACCCAAGGACGTGGGGACGATCTCCACCACGGCAGCAGGTGCCGGATTGGGGAGGAACGACACGGGAACATGGCCAGGACACCCATCCCAGGTACGGGATCAAACGGGCGGGTGTCAGGGAGCACTAGGCAGCCACCAGGGTACATGCAGTATTCTGCGGGCTTGAGCCACCTGGTTGGGTCTCAAGACCCACGCATGCCTCCGCCTATGCCTGAGTACCCGCGGCTACAGGCGCAACCTCGGTACGGACGTTTGCCGTCGGGGTACTATAGAACTCCAGCCATGGCCTTTATGGGCAGACCTCCCTACCAGCAGGAGTGGGACCCATATACGGGTTTGGGTAGCGAGGGGATACCCCCGCGGGACGCGGCCTCACCGCGTTTAGATTCCAGCTAGGTAATCGCCGCCTACTCATCAGCTTCGGCTCCCCGTCCAATCACGGTACTTTTGCCAACGGCTAAGATTTGGGTATGGGGATACGGTGGCCGGACCATTCAAGTAAGAGCCCTACTGGATACAGGGGCTCAGGGATGTATTGTATCGAGTAAGCTGGTGAGTAGGCTAGGCCTAAATGTACAGCCAAGTGAGGATGAAGCTGTAGGCATCGGGGGCCTAAATGTGCCTGACATTCGGGGTCAGACGAACTTTGAGTTCGCATTAGGTAGCACATGTACAGGGTCAGCTATCAAGTCTCAGCCGTGGTGCTGGATGAAGTGGTTGGGAAACTCCCTCAGGTTAGGTTACCACCAACGGTACGAGGGTTAACCACAGGGTTGGAGTTAGCTGATCCTGATTTTGATACTCCTGGTACGGTGGACGTACTTCTCGGGTCAGACGTCCTCGGGAGATTATGGTGCGGTAGGAAGAAGGTACTCCAGGAAGCTGGTTTGGTGGCCGTAGATACCACAGGGGTATGTTGTTTTCGGCCCAGTTTGGAGACCTCAGGACCTACCAGAAGGATACGGTCCTCTATGGTAGTGTGCTGTCAGAGGTGCTGCAGAGGTTTTGGGAGTCTGAAGAGCCGCCCACGGCGGACAGACGGAAGCCAGAGGATGACGAGTGCGAGTTGTTCTATCAATACAACACTGCGAGATGCCCGTCAGGCAGATTCGTGACCAGGCTACCTTTTCTCCCAAACCGCCCCGCTTTAGGTAGTTCGCGACAGCTCGCGGAACGGAGACTACTCGCAATGGAGCGGAAGATGAGGCGAGACCCAGCACTTCGGCAGAAGTATATAGAATTCATGCGGGAATATATTCAATTGGGCCACATGTCGGTGTCCAGCCTGGATTGGAGGTGTGTCGAGCATTATTACATTCCACACCTGGCTGTCTTGAAGTCACCTGAGGCGAAAATACGGGTGGTGTTTGACGGTTCTGCTCCTACCTCGAATGGTGTGTCTGTGAACCAATGTTTGCACGCGGGTCCTAAATTGAACCGGGACATTGTGGACATTCTCACAGACTTTCGTTTGCACCAGGTAGCGTTCGTCGCAGACGTCAAAATGATGTTTCGCCAAACCATGATACATCCGGATGACCGTCGGTATCAGCTGATTTTGTGGCGTGAGAGCCCAGATGAGCCGATGGTCACATACGAACTTAACACGGTGACGTATGGACTTAAGCCAAGTCCGTATTTGGCAGTACGTACGCTGCGAGTTGGCCGCACAGGAAAGGGTAAGATATCCTCGAGCCGCAGCAGTACTGGATCGCGACGTCTACGTGGACGATATCTGCACGGGTGCTGATAGCGTGGAGCAGGCGCTAATTCTACGAGACGAGCTGATCGCGATCATGGGTTCAGGAGGTTACGAGTTGCGGAAATGGTTGTCCAGTTGCCCAGAGCTCCTGGCTGGTTTGCCAGGCGAGTTCCATCAGGACCCGCACCTCTTTGAGAACCCGGACAATCCAAATACGTTGGGCATCCTCGGGGTGCAATATAGGCCAACGCATGACGTATTCACGTACAAGATCGAGCCCGACCTTTTGGAGAAAACTTGGACTAAGCGGTCGGTACTGTCGACAATCGCTAGAACGTTCGATCCTAACGGATGGATCGCCCCGGTTACGTTCATGGCGAAGTGCTTTTACAAAGGTTGTGGCTAGCCAACTTAGGATGGGACGACCAACTCTCCGGAGAGTTGTTGAAGGATTGGCTCAAGTTTGTGACCACCCTACCAGGGATCGTGCACATCGCGATACCCCGCAAGTTAGTCCCATCGGTGGGATGTAAGGCTACCCTACATGGGTTTTGTGACGCCTCGGAGCGAGGGTACGCGGCAGCTGTATACCTTCGGACAGCAAGTTCAACGGGAACTGTGCACGTGCGTCTGGTTATGGCCAAAAGTAAGGTGGCACCAGTCAGAACTAGATGGACCATCCCCAAATTGGAATTGGCAGGGCAGCTCTTCTAGCGCGCTTGCTAAATCATGTAACCTGCAATCTGCGTGGTACCATCAACTTGGATGAAACGGTGTACGCGTGGACTGACAGTCGCATAGTTCTATGCTGGTTGCAGACGTCGGTACATACACTTGAGGTTTTCGTGGCAAATCGGGTGTCACAGATTACGGGGTCGGAAACTCCGTTAGTGTGGAGGCACGTACCGGGAGAATGGAACCCAGCGGACTGCGCTTCGCGCGGGTGCAGGGCACCTGATTTGGTGAGTCACCCACTGTGGTGGGGACCTCAATGGCTGACTGAGTCGCCGCAGGAATGGCCATTCAACGAGTACAGGGCGCCGCTTGGGCCACCTGATCGAGGTTTGCGAGTGAACGTGGGGCAACTCGTACCGAAGCCTAACCCAGCTTTCTTGCTGGAACGGTATAGCTCCCTCGACAAACTTCTTGGGGTGACAGGTTGGATCAAACGGTTCGTGAACAACTACAGGAAGCCTCAAGCAGAACGGAACTTTACACCTGTCCTCTCGCCTGCGGAACGGAATGCGGCTCTATGCTCATTAGTTAGAGTCGTCCAGGCGGAACATTTTGAAGAGGAGGTCAGGCTGCTCAGGGATGGACGTGGAAAGCTGAAGGGAGGAATTGTGCGCCTCAACCCATTCCTGGATGAGCAAGGTATGCTCAGGGTTGGAGGCAGACTTCGGAACGCTAGCCTGCCCTTTCGGCTCGGCATCCACTGTTACTTCCAAAAGGGGACCCTTAGTTGAGCTCTTAGTCAGGGATCGTCATGAGAAAAACTCGCACGCGGGCTGTAATGCGCTATTGGCCATTCTACAGCGCGAGTTTTGGATCTTATCGGGACGACGAACGGTACGTAGCGTTGTGTTTAGGTGCTTGCCTTGTTACCGCTTGAAGGCAGCTACAATGCAGCCACAAATGGGAGATCTTCCACCGGATCGGGTGACGGAGGCCTGGACGTTTGCAGGTGTGGGAACGGATTTCGCAGGCCCTTTCATGGTGAAGGCATCACGCCTGCGGAACGCAAAGTCTATCAAGGCGTACTTGTGCGTGTTCGTGTGCCTAGCCACCAAGGCCGTCCACTTGGAGCTCGTGGCCGACCTTTCTACGGAGGCCTTTTGGCAGCGCTGGAGAGATTTACGTCGCGACGAGGGCGACCAGCGCTGATCAGGTCGGATTGTGGTACCAACTTTAAGGGTGCTGATCGGTGTATGAAAGAAATTGTAACGTTCTTACGGGAGAACGAAGAAGCCATCAGCACGGGCCTCTCCCGTCAGGGCATTGCCTGGGTGTTCGATCCACCAGCGTGCCCTCACTGGGGTGGTATTTTTGAAGCGGTTGTAAAGTCCGCTAAGACGCATTTGTTGCGCGTTGTAGGGTTAACAATTTTGACTTTCGAGGAGCTGGCGACCGTGTTTTGTAAAATTGAGGCTGTACTCAATTCGCGTCCTTTGTGTCCGCTCAGCTCAGACCCAAATGATTTAGAGGCCCTGACGCCAGGGCATTTCTTAATTGGCCGCCCACTTAACGCCTTGCCGGAATATCCCTATACGGAGGTGAATAGCAATCGTTTGTCGCGTTATCAGTTGTTGCAGCAAATGACTCAAAACTTTTGGAAGCGTTGGTCGCTTGAGTACTTGCACATTCTGCAGCAACGCCTTAAGTGGACGGACAGGACTGAACCCCCCTGCATTGGGGATCTCGTTCTGGTTAAGGATACCAACCTACCGCCACTGCGTTGGCGCCGGGGGCGCATTCTCAACCTGTTTCCGGGTAGTGATGGCACTCCTCGAGTTGCAGAAGTTCAGGTGGGGGATTCAGTCCTTAAGCGAGCAGTAGCTACATTATCACGCCTGCCATGCATAGAGCGGACCGATGGGTCGGTCCGGGGCGGGTGAATGTTTAGTTTCGTATCAAATGGGCGCGCGGTGCGATTTGCGTCTCGACCCATTTCTTTTTTAGCAGACGGCGCTGGCAACACTGTTTGTCATTGTCTCGTCCTGTGGCCGTGCGCTCGCATCGTTGATGCGAATTTTAATTATAAATGGTGTAATTTAGTGTGCTTTCGGTTTTCTCGTGTGGTTTTCCCTGTTCGGTGGGGAAGTGAACCAAGTGGATTTGGTTCCGGCGCTTTGATTGACAGTCGGTTCGATACCACGCGGCCGCCGGCAAATATAACCTCACTTTTAGTCACTCGCGCGTCCGGTGTTAGACACATATTTTAAGTAGTCTGGGTTTTATTATTTTGTGTGCTTTGACCACCAGGAGGAGTTCCTGTCCAGTGTGGAAGTTAATCCTATATTTTAATTGTGTGGAATTCTCATGCGGGAGAAATCTTTTAGTTTGCGTTTTGTACAGCAAACTCATTGCTGTCGCAACCAGTAGTGTGCGGGAGAAATCTTTGTTATTAGTGTGTTAAAACATTATTCGATGTTGAACTGTGAACTAGTGAATAATAGAGTGATAAACTAATGTGAAACCAAAATTGCTGAAGGGACGGAGTGCCACACGAGCTGGTGTCCGGATGCAGTAAGTCTAGTATCTAAATCCCAATCCAAAAGTCTTCCTCAAAACCTGATACCTTTTTTCCTGTCAAAAACTAGACTTACAAGGAAACGGCGGCGTCATAATTCGCACGGTAAGCAATTCGCTGCTAGGTCCTGTTTAAGTAGACTTTGGAAACAAGAATTTCTCGGCCGGAAACTTTCCGGAACAAAAATTCTCTCATTGAATTTATTTTGTTTAGCTATAGTAAAGAGCACTACGAATCGTAGTCAAATGTTGTTCCGAGGCTGATCGACCATTTAGTTTTAGATTTTAAGATAACTTTAATTTGCTTCCACTGCGCTAAGATCAGCTTCGGAATCAAACAACAGGTTTAGGGATTTTCATGCTGAATTGCTCTTAGTTTGAAGAAAATTTGCGTATCAAGGACGGCCTCATACGGGTTGATGGCCGGTGTTTTAACGCTAGTGTACCTACTTTGCATTATTGGTCTAAATAACGACGCTGGGCGCGATGAAAGGGTGGCAGACTGGCCTGAATGTCCTAAATATTTCAGCTCTAGGGATTTTCATGCTGAATTGCTCTTAGTTCAAAGAAAATTCGTGTATCAAGGACGGCCTTTTACGAGGTAGATGGCCGTGGTTTTAACGCTTGTGTACCTACTTTGAATTATTGGTCTAAATAGCGACGCTGGGCGCGATGAAAGGGTGGCAGGCTGGACTAAATATCCTAAATATTTCAGGTTTAGGGATTTTCATGCTGAATTGCTCTTAGTTTAAAGAAAATTTGCGTATCAATGTCGGCCTCATACGGGGTTAATGGCCGGTGTTTTAACGCTTGTGTACCTACTTTGAATTATTGGTCTAAATAACGACGCTGGGCGCGATGAAAGGGTGGCAGATTGGACTAAATGTCCTAAATATTTCAGCTTTAGGGATTTTCATGCTGAATTGCTCTTAGTTTAAAGAAAATTTGCGTATCAATGTCGGCCTCATACGGAGTTGATGGCCGTGGTTTTAACGCTTGTGTACGTTGAAGTACTTGTCTATATTCTCAATTGAAGAACCGGTGCAACGTTGACACAGTCAAACCTTTGAATAACGAAATAACATTATAAATGTATTGCAATTTTGAATGCACTCACAGCACTATATTATTCAAAAAATAGAAAATGAGAAAATTGAAAACGGTGATCCCGGGCTCAAGTCCCGACGCTCGCTAGTGAATTTTTCAATTTTCTCATAAATAAAATACTTATTTTAAGAAAGATACAACTGACTGCAAATGTTTTTACTTCAAACACTGGCTTTATACAGTCAGTACTGTAAGCAGCGCATCCGTGAACACCAAAAGTGCTGTTTACGTTGATGACATCGTTAGAAATGGTTTAGAAGAAAATGACAAATTATAAATCCATCTAGAAGGCAAATGAAAACGAGTAAAAACCAAATGCTTAACGGAAAGCAAGTAAATCAACTTGACCTGGTTACAGACCGTAACGTATGAATAAATCCTTACGTGACACTGCTCAGGATTAAATGTCAGATTATGTTTACAAATTGCATTCGGTAAGGCTGGATCACATATTATATTATTGGTTTAGATAATAAAGACCAAAGAGTCATTTAAAAACAAATGGAAATTCAAACTTTGAAACAGAGTACTGTTGTAGCTGTTGAAGTGGATAATCATTCCACAAAAGGTAATTTAATGGTTTAGAAAGGAACACTTTGATTCCGACAACATTCAAAGATTTTTACCGTATACTGTTCAGCGCCAACCAAAGAGCCATTGATGTGGCAGTTTTGGGCTGACAAAATATTTTCTACTCTTTCCATTGACACGACAAGAAGTAGAAGACTGTACCTATACTGCACTAAATGTCAACCAATGACTATTAGCAACAATTACCTACCTTCTTTGACCAGAAGAGTGGAAGAGAAAATAAATTGAGAACTAAAAAGTCTTTCCCATAAACCCAAACTTACAACAATGGACGAGGTTGTCGACATCATAAATTGAACAATTCGTATAGCTAAGGGCCGAGACAAATTGTCGGTTAGCCTTCGACCCCTTAATTGAAAGTTAATTCTTTCTAACTGGACGACTAACTGCTCTTTGCGATTGTCTGTTACGTACGTTGTCAAGCGGGTAGAGGGGGATCAGAGTGACATAATAAATAATGGTGTCCCAGTTGTAGGTACTTATATTGGTAAGAAATTCTATTAGAATAGGTAAATGGTAGGATACCGATGAGCATTGTATGAATAGATTGACGAAGGTGGAGGATGCGAAACTGGTGTGACGATGTAGTCTCTGTTTACCCCTTCAGGAAAGAGGCGTGATTTTATTTATGTGTGTATGGTAGGATAGGTTCGAATTTATTATAAGAATTCACAACGTTGGTTTAGCGTATTTGTGCAACATCCTATCTTATAATGTTACCAATTCTATTATTATTATCTTTCTAGGTATTTTATTTTCTTCGTGCCTCAAGACTGAAAAACTCTTCAGACAGAAAACTTATAGTGTTACATTGTCATCATCGGGTGCCATCTTGAAATTAAAGTAGTAATATCGGGTTTATAACCTTTCGATTCGAAGTAGGTAATATTTCCAAGCATACATCTGCTGCGGAAGTAATCAATTGTTACTAGGTAGGAAATGCCCTGAGGTGCTATGAATTTCTGATAACTGGACTCTAATGGGTACCTATCGTAAGAAAGCTGGTCAACTCCCACTGGGCTAGCAGACTGGCTTGGTGGTCTACGCCCTAGGGTATCCTGTGCCAGTTGGTAACTTTATTGGTCAAAGATACATTAGGTACTCGAAAAGGCAAAGGTAATAATGGTGCTTTACGGTGTCTTGATAATCAATGGAAACGAAATGTTCAAAATGTACTAAGTATTACTTAAGAAAACTATTAGAGATAAAAGTTTTTATTTTAAAGAAGCCTTTCATACGAACTACTAGATAGCCACAGAACTTCTAAAGCAATGTAAAACATTGAAGAAATATTAGTAGTAACTATTTTTGCACTCCAAAGTGTTTCGGATGTCGGTCGCGGGGTCAACCACCTGATAAATTTAGACAGGCAATAATAGTTCGGGAAACGCACGTGCGCAGACCTATTAGCGTGAGAAGTCCTATTTTACAAAGCTCGTAAGCCAGTTTGTTTTCTGGTCTTTTGTATTGTTGTTCGTAGAATGTTCCAGAAAGGCAAACAAACTACAGCTAAAAGCCCTTGCATATTGAATACTAAATTTTAAAACACTTCTCGTATTAGGTATACAATTTTTTGCAAAACTTGCAAAATTTTCCACCGCTGGTAGATGGAGCCCATCCACGCGTTGGTGGACAGGATATGATTGCTTAATTCGCAGGCTAGATTAGAACCCCGGTAGCCCAGTTGGTAGTAGCGTCGGCATTACAGATGCCGAAGGTCGTAGGTTCAAATCCTGCCTGCGGTGAAAAAAATTTCTGGTTTAAAAAAAATGCCCTAGCATACCTACACCCAAAAACAGTCTCCAATAACTCATACTTTGACTAATCTACCCGATTAATCAGAGATAAACCACGTACTACAATCGGAACCTAAACAATCTGGGAGCATATTTTTGTATTTTTGATTCAGCAGAAACTTGATTTCGCATGCGTCAGTACTTTGACCACACACATGTTTAACAACCCAAACATTAGACGGTAGTTAGTTCATCCAAGACTCAATCCATTTCTGTCAAAGATATTTGTGAGGAACTTCGTGTGCCTACATGTGTGTAGCGCATGCACTATTTGCAGATCGGCGCGGCGTATACGAAACAACTATCGAGTGATTCAAAATCAAGTCTGCTGATCTGACTGACCATTGCCCTGAAGAATGAGTAACTCCTGCAACGCTCAATACTGGCACGGATTCAAAACACGGTGAATCAACGTGTGACGTGGCTACTACAAGCAATAACTCTTGTGCAGACGTAGCCACTACAACTGGGTTTACTGCTGAAGAGAACGTGTCAGCGATGATGCTGAATCTATTTGAAGATATCGGGATAGTAGAGTTAGGTGGGCAAAAGATTTGGAAGAACAATTACACCGAAATTACCGAATAAAACACACCAGCATTCTGATTCCTCAAAAAATTACTATATTTTGCATATAATATGACATCTGAGATTTTTATGCAAGTTGTCATATTTCTTTTAAAGTACCTAAAGTAGCATGTCCTTCAACAAAATCCAGTCTAAAATATGGAAGGAACCAAATATGGAAGGAACAGATTTTTGACAGGATTGTGTAGGTAGGGAGTAATTAGAATCGAAGTACATAATTTGACTACGGAGAAATAATATTGTGACATTCGTAATATTCTTTTATTTCAATAGGTTGGATTGATCTGAACCACCAAATTTATTTTTTAATACGATTAGCGTGCAACACTGTGTAGCGAACCGGCGCCCAAGAAAATATAGAGCTGGGCACAAAATGTAATGATAACAAGCTTACTTTTACTAGAACACCCATCAAACCGGTAAAGAAACAAAAAATAATAAAACTTTCTATTATGACTAGAACGACAGATGATAATAATGTCAGGAAGAAAGACGGTCAAAGACTAAATGACTGTTTTGAAAGTAAGAACAAAACAAACATGACACTTATCCTTCCGGTTTCCTAAGTCTGTACAATATTCTTTATTTACTGTACTGACGAGCTTATAATAACGCCATGATGATGTTCTGTATCAACTAGTGTTGTCCATTCGTTGATAGATCTATCGATGAACTTGTCTATTTCATGAATAAACTTGTGAAAATTTTGCTTGCTTGAACACTCCATAAAACCGTAAAAAGGTTTCCCAGGGTCTTTCTTCAGCACCAGAGAAATCACTGTCTTGGCCCAAAATTTGCACATCTTACTATTATAGAGGAACAGTATTTTTCATATGGTTAGTACGGCTATTACTGCGATTGGAGAAGCAATAAAAAATTATAGGGATATTACGGTTTTTTTATAAAAAATATATATGCCCCCCAAATTGACGCTCTCTGGCGTGTCCGAAAGCTGACTTGCTACATTCATGGGTTAATATTTCGATAACTATTTATGATACGAATTTGTGACGATGTTCACAGACCTTTTATATGTTCTAGTTTAACTACAATTAATATTTAGCCATACTTATAACAGTTTAGCGAGTTACAGAATAAAATGTCTCTGTCCGCGTAAAATCCTGGGATTCTCTGGCGCGTAAAAAACATCGCACACATCACTAGTCTTTGTAGGTACGCTGTTGGCATCCCGGCCGCTCAAAAGAGTCAGGAACGCCGCAGCAGCGGAGGTGTGTGCACTCGTGACTCGATGTTACATTTTGGATTCATCAAGGTAATCAAGTGTTATTATGGCTTTGGTACACCTATACATTTGAGTTCTCTGGTAAAGTTAATAATTAATTGATCAGTCATAATGTTGTGATTTTGTTAAAGAAACGTAGCTTTTTGGGTGGTGAGCTGGTTGTGTAATTACGATTATATTCGCTTTTACGGTTTAAGGGTTATTCTAAATAATCACTACTTTTTGCTTTCTCTGGCATTGATTTCTCTGGCGAAAATGCCAGAGAAGTCAAAAAAATTGCCCGAAAAAGCAATCAGGTCTGTGACGAGCCTGCGAGCAGACAACAGCCACTCTATCCTGCCCAGTGGCTAGGTCAATTCAATTCAATTTATTCAAAAAAATTACCACATGTGGTGTATTTGTACAATTGTGATCTGTGTCGAGCCTACGAGCATACAACAGCCACGCTAGCCTGCCCCGTGGCTAGATCTGTTGCCGCTTCTGCTCAGAGCGCTGCGAGCGGACAACAGCCACGTTGCCCTGCTCGGTGGCTAGGTCTGTGGCCGCTTCTGCTCACAGCGCTGCTAGCAGACAACAGCCATGCTAGCTTGCTCGGTGGCTAGGTCTGTGGCCGCTTCTGCTCACAGCACTGCTAGAAGACAACAGCAACGCTAGCCTGCCCGGTGGCTAGGTCTGTGGCGAGCCTGCAAACAGACAACAGCCACGCTAGCTTGCCCGTTGGCTAGGTCTGTGGCCGCTTCTGCTCATAGTGCTGCGAGCATACAACAGCCACGCTATCCTGCCGAGTGGCTAGGTCTGTGTCGAGCCTACGAGCAGACAACAGCCACGCTAGCCTGCTAGGTAGCTAGGTCTGTGGCCGCTTCTACTCACAGCGCTGCGAGCAGACAACAGCCACGCTAGCCTGCTCGGTGGCTAGGTCTGTTGCCGCTTCTGCTCACATTGCTGCGAGCAGACAACAACCACGTTAGCCTGCTAGGTGGCTAGGTCTGTGGCCGCTTCTACTCGCAGCGCTGCGAGCAGACAACAGCCACGCTAGCCTGCCCGGTGGCTAGGTCTGTTGCCGCTTCTGCTCACAGCGCTGCGAGCATACAACATCTACCCTAGCCTACCCGGTGGCTAGGTCTGTGGCCGCTTCTGCTCACAGCGCTGTGAGCAGACAACAGCCACGCTAGCCTGCTAGGTGGCTAGGTCTGTAGCCGCTTCTACTCGCAGCGCTTCAAGCAGGCAACAGCCACGCTAGCCTGCCCAGTGGCTAGGTCTGTGGCGAGCCTGCGAGCAGACAACAGCCACGCTAGCCTGCCCGGTGGCTAGGTCTGTGGCAAGCCTGCGAGCAGACAACAGCCACGATAAATAATGACTGACATTAGTAAATGATACAAATAACGAAATTAAAGTTACGAGTTTGATTTCTCTGTCCTATTTGATTGATTTCTCTGGCGAGATTTTTTTAAACTTGTTTTTCTCTGGAACTATAAGTGAGAAACGAGGGCCAAAGGTATCATTTTTTATCTTTTGAGATATGTTTTCAATATCCATTGGTATTATTTCAATTAACACAAAATTCAAATTCGCCAGAGAAATCACGTGAATTTGCATGGTCCGGAGAAATACTCCCCAAATTAAACCAATTAAATATAAATTGGTTTGTGCTTTACATGTACGATAGTAATAGTATCCTACCAATTATCAAAAACAAAAGAAGATACGAAGGTACATATGCCTGTCATAATTTCAATTTATTTGGTGGCTCTGTCAACATAATTTGTCTTTTTCTTCCAATCAACTCTTTAGAAAATACTGGTTTGCATCGATCGCTTTGCAAAATCAAAATACTTTTGGACAAGTACTCTGCCAGAGAATACTCTTTGATCCTGCTTTACAATTTACAATATCGATAGCTAGTCAACACTACTTGTAGTGTCTGGTAGGGAGAAAGTAGGGGCAAAAACTGGTTGCGTCAGCGCAGATTGGTACCGAACTACCGACTTATGACGGGTCGTGCCACTGATACAGATTACGTCCTATGGAGTAGCAGGTATTCGATTGTTAGGTTTTTCGTCTGCTATGCAATTATGAATAGAGTTATTGGAAGTTTTGTCAATATAAAGTAGACGACTTTTGTTCTTCGGGCAGCAGGTTTGAATAAACCATGGCTAGTCATGCAATAAGCAAATATCATAATATGCTGAGTGAGAATCTTTTTGTTATCGTCTTATTTAAAAAACAGTGTTATTACAAAAAAAGTTAAACATTGTTTAAGCGGTTTTAGACACATGTTTAAAACATTTTCTATTACAAAAAAGTTAGATCAGGTTTTAATTTTCGACCAATCACGAGTCAAGTCAGACTTAGTTTGGACAATTTCAGGAACTGACATAGCTTTCATTTCAATAAATGGGCGTACTTGTACTAGTGCGAACCAACTTTTTGATTTCAATATAATGAAAAACGTATTTTCTTTTAATTTCCGGTCCTGTTATTAAAAACTCACACGGAAGCCAAGAAAACCCAAGACAGAAGTGTTCTAAAAGCGCATATTGCTTATTGTCTATAGTATTAGCATGTACTTGTTACAATGTTAGTAATGTCGGTTTGCATCAAAGACATTTTATTATAGACACGGTACCTCCATACTGCTTGTACAAAAAAGTTGTTCCGTGAAATTCGCTTGAACAGCTCATAGCCTGACCAAAGCCTGACTGACACAAGACTGTCACATTGGTCTCACGGAGACCAATTTGAAGGAACAACTTTTGCTCAGGTGGCGTATCTACAACCTAGAACCTACATATAATATCATTGGTTTGCATCGCCATGATCATGACAGCCACAACAGTCCACTGCTGGACATGGGCCTCCCCCTATCAGGGGGTTTTGCCATACTTGGAGTACGCGTCTCAAATCTGGAACCCCATGTATCACACATATTGATTGCATAAAAACATAGAAACATTAAAAAAGTTTCATTTGTTCTTTTTTGTAGCTAACCAAGCATGTTCGTTTGTCAATGCACTATGTTTTTCTTATTTCATGTATTGTTTATAGGTAAATTACTCATTTATTTTTAATTCTTCATGGTTGTGTGCTACTAGGTGTTAGTATTTTATGTGAATGTTTCTTATTCTAAATTAATGTCTAATAGTGAAAACCTGTAATTGGCTTTCTGATTTTATTTTAAGTAAGTATATTGTTGCATTAGCTGTTGGTTTTCCTAAACAAGCAGATGTATTAAAAACAATAGCCAGTATCACTCGCGCTGCTGAGACGAATCTAACGACACCTCATATGTTAAAATTCAACTATCCGTTTGGGCTGTAGCCTGTGAAAAAGAATTGTTCATACATACATACATACATTAATACATACATACTCTCGAAAAACATAACCCTCCTTCTGAGGCAGTGGGGTAATAAAATAAAAATCGACAATTCAAGATGTTGAATTGACAGGGAAACCCGCTGCCCATTTCCTGGAATTGGGGTGATGCTGTTCTGAGCCGGCATCTCACGGCATCGCACGAGTGGGAAAAAAATTAAAGCTGGTGACAACTTCTGACAACCATATTTGCTTTTTAGTAATTTATGCTTTCTTGACAGCCAGTATTAAAATCAAAAAGAATTTAGTGTAATGAACGAATGGGACTTTTATGTCAAATAATTAAACGCTTGACTAAATATTTCTTTATTACAAATCCACATTTAGCTCATTTCTAAAGATAAACTTGGTTTAAAATGCCGTTATATTTAGTCACAAGCCCGCCCTGGTTTAAATCAGTTACACTTGACTGATTTTTAGTTATTCTTGTGGGAAAACTACGTAGAACATTACAGAAACATTAGGTAGGGCGTTTTAAATGCTAAACAAGCTTTTTACTTTTAAGTAAATTTTAATCTTAATAATACCATACTTTTTGGACACACACGAACAAATCCACAAATAAATCTAGATGTGATTCGTTCGCCATTGATTATTTTCTTGATCAGCCGCATCACACCGTCGTAGGTCATTAGTCAGTGAGTAGCGGGTAGTTTAGTGCCCGCCCGGTCCATGGATGGTATGCGAGCGCGCGCGTGTACTACTCTACTCTGAGGACTCAGTATGCGGAAATCACGATTGACAACGCTTTTTACTATTTAGGAAACTCATCATCAAGTTGCTTTTTACAGTTCCTCTGGTAAAAATGGGGTGGCGCTAATTCACTAAACTCATCATCAAGTTGCTTTTTACAGTTCCTCTGGTAAAAATGGGGTGGCGCTATTCTAACTCTTGGTAGCTCCTCAGCACTCCGCTAAGGCCAGTTCGGATAGACGTCTTAAAAAAGGCGGCTGGTAACGACTGGATTGCGAAATTGGGAGATAGTTGCCATATCTTGGGGTAGAACTATATTCAGTCCTGAACTGGTATAGGCTCATGTGATGTTTAGCTCAGAAAAACGAAACCTTGCACGTATTAACCATAGTATTATTCACTCATTATAGTAGTATTCACTCACATATCTTGAATCAATCTATCTGACATACAAATCACATCAAAATCCGTTGCGTGATTTAGTGCAGCCAAGCTGCACTCTACTGGTGATTTCAGCTTTTATATTGTCTCTAGGCAACTGTTAAGGTAACTGTTATACTTTTGGACATCTTTAAGGGCTACATTTTCGTTTTTGGATGAGCCTGATAAAAGATGATGAATTGATTAAATATGATCTTCGTCATGTCCAAGCAGACCCCGAGGTCAGCACGTCTCGAGGTAACATTTAGAACTGTGAGCATTTTATGCAGGTCCTGCAATGATATCTTAAAACTTTCTAGTTTCTGTTAAGTTCATGCATAATAAATAATTTACGAATGCATGATATCAACCGCATACTTACTACTACTACTACTACTACTTCAGCCGCAAAAGTCCACTGCAGGACATGGACTCCCCAATTGGGGGGGTACACACGGCTAAAAACTAACAAACATCAACTGGGTGTGTTTTCTCTACCGAAATTGAACCTGGGTCTTCCAGATTCTCAGTTCATTTCTCAGACCAATGGACCACGAAAACAGGTGTAGCTAACCATTGAAAATAAACATTACTGCAACTGCTTTAAAGCTTAGATTGGCTTGAAATATAAAAAAAGCTGAAATATACTGCTCGCCCAAGCTAAGTTGGAACTTCAAACAAAAAGTTGTAGAATGAAATGTTTGGCAAATAAATTACATTATCCATGCCTGTACACATATTATGCAAAAAAAGTAATTGAATATTTTTCAATTACATTTTCTAACCTGCTGTGTTTCGAATTGAAATATATGATGGACTAAATAATGCAAATAGAAAAACTTTAATATTTCTTTAAACTTAGGTGGTACAGTATCCGTTATAATTTTCATGGTAACTTCAGGTTAAGAACTATATCCCATATTTTTTAAATTTTTAGACATACAGACAGACAGACAGATTTGACGAAATAAAAGGATTGAAAACTGCCAGGTACGTAAATACCCCATTGTCGAGCGATCGAGTGCCGTGAACCACAAGTTCACCCTGAATTCACAGGACTCTCGGTCATATTTTATGAAAGTTCAAAACTTGAATGTGAGGTAGCGATGGCAAAAAATATTGACCATTATGTCGGTTTAACTAAGGCATATCAACTTGTCTAATTCCGTGGTAACCTCTTTCAGTCCGTGATAGGTCCTGCTTTAATTCTGATATAATGGAATTATGCAAGTTAACTCAAGAATAATGAAATTCAAATGAAGATTATAATACTCGCATGAACATAGCAAAGTTTGCCACCTATCCACTAATATGGCCGAAACTGAAAAAATCGTTAACTGTAGCCATCTCGCTCACTTGAGCGTCCCTAAACTTGCAAATGAATTTGAACTTTACAAAGGCGTGAGGTTGTATTTCCAGTGATTGATTTCAGTCGTACGGCCCTACAGCAGCATTTAATGCCACGGAATTAGGCGAGTTTTTATTTAGAACTAGCCTTCCGCCCGCAGTTTCACTCGCGGTATTTATCTGTTTGGTCTAATAAAATGTTTTAAATACATTGCACTTAAAATCCAAACTAAACAGATTGCATCATAAATCACGAACTGGAAGTGGATTTCGACTACTCGACAACAGATGGCGCCACTGCTTTAGGGATTGTAAAGCCCTTACCTATATCTTAAAAAAATACGCCCTTTAAGTTAAAACGGGAACTTTCTTGTTCGAGGAGATAAAGGGCTATTGCACAGTATAAGTCCCTTTATCGTACCGGGAATCCTTTTTAAGTTTTATCGGCACGTACATTTTATCAACTTAGTTTTATTATATACTAGCCTTCCGCCCGCAGTTTCACTCGCGGTATTTATCTGTTTGGTCTAATAAAATGTTTTAAATACATTGGATTTTAAATACCAAAATTTCGAAACAGTTTGCATCAAAATCACGAACTGGAAGTGGATTTCGACTACTCGACAACAGATGGCGCCACTGCTTTAGGGATTATAAAGCCCTTACCTATATCTTAAAAAAATACGCCCTTTAAGTTAAAACGGGAACTTTCTTGTTCGAGGGAGATAAAGGGCTATTGCACAGTATAAGTCCCTTTATCATACCGGGAATCCTTTTTAAGTTTTATCGGCACATGCATTTTATCAACTTAGTTTTATTATATATAATGATAATGATTAGACGAGTTTACCCTACATTTGTAAGGAACATTTTTGCTATCCGTACAATATTTTTGTTCAACTGACAGTTCGTTGACATCTTCAAATACCAAGAACAGGTGGTGGGATAGTACTCTTGAACGATTGGAACGAATCTAGAGAACGAACTTATTACCAGTGTTGCTATTATAAAAAAACATTGGTCTGTTTTTTGCTAGACATAGTTTAAAATTGGTTTTGTAATAAGATTACTAAACAACTGCCTAAGTACTTTAGACAAAGTTTAGCCAAAGCACGGACCTAAGTATGAATTTCAATTTATACTGCCTTTTAAAAACTAACAGCGTCATCTATTGAATGAAAATATTATTGAATCTCACCGTTATAATAAATTATGAAATTATAATAAATGGTAGGATATCTTTTGTAATGCTAATTTACGCTACTGATTCATTATATTCCTTGCAAAATAAAAAGATCCTAGCAGCGTTGTTAGCATAAAACTGGACCAAGCAACTAAATCTACCGATAGTGTAAGTTTTCTTCTCCGCTAGTCGTTTACTCTTCCATCAGCCTAGGCTAATGTGTAATACTATTGTTATTTATTATAGTGATGTTATTAAGAAAATAAAGAAACCTATTTCGATTGAGGAAATAAAAAATATCGTGGAAAATAAAACAATGAAATGTATTCTCATCATCATCATCTCATATGGGCTGATCATGATTGTATTTTGCGTGGTGCTTTCATCACTTCGAGATATGCGATTTGTTCAGAATGTATGTGCTACGTTTATTGTGTAATGCAGTCCATATCAGCAACAGCGTTAAGACTGCATGGACAATCGTTTATCTAAGGGTGTAAGCTAAGAATGAAAACCACACAATTACACATAACATAATATTTATTCAGAATTACACAACCTAATATTATTATTTATTCTGCACACCTTTGTATTCAAACGGTAACTTAATCTAAAACTTATTAACTAGCTGGCTGTGGAAACAGGGATCCTTCGAGGGCGATTGGCAGTTGATCTGGGAAAAGAGAAAGATGATACAGCGATGATGTAGCTTTCATGCGCATAGCGCAGACGATAGGGGTAGTCGGGAGTGGACAGAAATCTTCAGGATGTAAATGCAGATGCAGCCAGGTTTCTCCCAGCTCTTCAATATGTAGTAGCTACTAACGGCAGATAATACTGGGTGAAATTTTACCACTGACCGATAGCGGAGACTGAAAACCGGCAATAAGGAAAAACTGGTAATAAGGAACAACTTTTCTCCCCAAGGATCATAGATAGGCCGAAATCTGAAAAAAATATTGCCGTGTGATGTCGGCTTAGAATGTCATCACCCCATATCTTTCCCGTGGGTGTCGTAAGAGGCGATTAAGGGATAAATTCATTCAGGAGTTTAATCCCTGGATTTTGCAATCGCATTGCAACATCTTGCATTGCGCTCACCAACCCACCTACCAAGCGTGGTGAGTATGGCAAATACCCCCCTACTAGGGGGAGGCCCATGCTCAGCAGTGGACTTTTTGTGACTGTTATAGTACTATTATTGTAATTTGGACCTCCCATACAAAATTGCTGATGAGCTGATTTGATTGAGTTACTATCGGAGGTCAACTTTTAATTAATTTTTTTCGACCTATTTTCCTTGGGGAAATTTATTCCTTATCATCAGCCGGTTCTGAGATTTCGCTATCGGTCCCTAGTAAAATTTCACCCTATTAGGTATATGCAAGCGGTTCTTACGTCAATTTTCCATTTATTTGATGCTCCGGCGTTTCGTTTGCAGTAGCGAAGGTGGCATGTCTTTTGCATTACAGAGAGTAAAAGAGTCAGGAATTATACGTGACGATGTCTATCTTAGTGTGAGCTTGCACTCTGTAGTGAAATTTTAATGCAGGTTCCGGTTCAACTGTAATATGAGAAAACATGATTAATAATTTTTTGATTATAATTTTCAATATGAGGTCCTATTTTTAAATTGTTTAACCTTTGATTCTTTCATTGATGAGATTTTTCAATATGCCCTGTTGAGTTAGGTACTGCTATACGCAACACGCTTGGCAGTCGGATTGGCGAGCGCTTTGCAAGGTGTTGTGCATATTCGCAGGTAACGCTGCTGGCTGACCATTCCCAAGGTTCATCCCTTAGTCGCCTTTTACGACACCTATGGGTAAAAATTAGGTGATGCTATTCTAAGCCGGCATCACTCGTTCAACAACGACTAAGCTTAACGATAAAGAATTATTTTACAAGGCTTTTATCCTTGTTTACCTCGTTTGCTGGTTTGCTTCCTGGTGGTTATTGGTGATGCACGGTGGGCTCTACGGGTCAGTCAGCTCTTTTAGAACACACTCGGTACGATTTTCAGGTCACAACCTAGAACATAATCAGGTATTAGAATAACCATATTAGTATTGTTTACTACATATACTTACTTACATCTAATTATTTCTGTCTAAACCTAAACTTATTTAAGTAATATTATGTAATGCTCATTCACGTAGTTTATATTTTGTATGTTATTTACTTTTCTTGCATATATCCCGCTCTTATTATTGTTAAACTACTTATTTACACAAGATTGCCAGGTAGAACATGCTTTGATAACTATATTTGGTATGTGCTTCTCTTTTTTGGTATTTTATTCTTCGAAATATACTTGTAGCGTGAAGTCTTTGTGACAAATACAAATACCTCAGATTGGAGTGTTGGTAATCATATTCAGCAGTTGACTGTTGTGATAATATTGATAATTTATTCGTTTCTCAGGGTTATAGCCAAGTTTTTAAACCACCTATTACAACAAGGTAGGCCACTGACATCATTTTGGAACACTCGCCGTCTAAATTATCATAGACACCAGCCCTCCGAAACACAGAACCATCTATCTTTTCCAAGAATCAGGTGGTACAGCTTGTAATGTTCTAATCAGACTAGGAACAAATTCACAAAGTGATAATTATTATTTCTGTGAACCCGGAAGTTTGTGCCTCGCTGGGAATCGAACCCGGAACTTACTTTGGTTTTTTAATACAACTAAAAATACCGTTAAAAAGCAATAAAGGAAAAATTACATTTTACGAAGAAGCCGGCCAAATCTTGCTGCACTGTTGAAAGGTAAGCTAGCTGGCACCGTAGGTAGGTGTTAGCAGGGCGGTTGAAACTGTGAGAGAAAGTATTAGTTATTTTAAAAACATAAGGCATACCATAACACATTTTCAGGCAAAGTGATTCAGTGTAAAAAAGCTGACTCGATCAGTGAGCATTAATGTGAGCGGTAGGGGTGGCTTTTCTTTTGATACATCCCTTTATACCTATTATAATTATCTTAACAGAGACTACTACTACAACCACAACAGTTTACTGCTGGATATGGGCGTGCCCCAATTAGATGTTATTGTAATTAGGTATTTCCATACTCAACACGCTTGGCAGTCGGATTGCAAGGTGTTGTAGATATTCGCAGGTAACGCTGCTGGCTGCCTATTCCCTGGGTTCATCCTTTAGTCGCCTTTTACGACACCTATGGGTAGAAATTGGCTGATGGCATTCTAAGCCGGCATGACACGGTCGACATCGAATAAGCTTAACAATAAATAATCATTTTTACAAGGAATTTTTCCTTGTTTACCTCGGTATTTTGCGGGTTGGTGTCCTGGTTGATATTGTAAGCTAGCTTCAGCGTAGGTAGGCGCGAAACTGTGATAGAGAGTATTAATTATTGTTAGTGCATAAGCTATACCATAACACATTTTCAGGCAGAGTGAATGGTGTAAGAGAGCTGATTCAATGAGTGACCATTAAAGTGAGCGGTAGGGTGACTTCTCCTCGATTTATACTTCCGGATCAGTACAGGTGCGTTGTTTTACTATACTTTGATGACAGCAATAAGCATCTCACAAGAAGATCAAAGATCTTTAACTCATTAAATATTCAATTTATTACATACATATTATGTTACGCCTGTGCTTTGCGGGATAAAATTGTTGTTAAAAATATATTTTACACTCAGTAGCCCAGTTGCGAATACAGACTAGTGCGAATAGAAAGCAGTGAATAGAGACGGTGCTGATGATTCATGCATGACTATGGAAGATCTGAACTTGGTGATTGATAATGCCATTGCCGTCGCCAAGTACTGTCAGGAAAAAATCTAATTCGTACTATTGACACGAAGAAGAAGAAGGTAATGACTAATGATTCATGCTAAGCAAAGCGCTTTGCAATAATAGTGTGGGCGTTGCACCTATTCCAGAAATCGTTTTTAATGTTGAGTTCATCATCATCATCATAACAGCCACAATAAAGTCCACTGCTGAACATGGGCCTCCCCTATTAGGGGTATTTGCCATACTCACCACGTTTGGCAGGCGGGTTGGTGAGCGCAATGCAAGATATTGCAATGCGATTGTAAAAAATTCATCCAGGGATTGAACCTCTGGCTGAATTTATCCCTTAGTCGCCTCTTACGATACCCACGGGAAAGATATGGGGTGATGACATTCTAAGCCGGCATCACCGGGCAAGAGTTCTGGGTATCTATGTATAATAGAATATAATAATGTAGGTACGTTGTGGTTTGGCTAGCTCGTGGGCTTGCCGTACCTACGCTTGGCCGGACCAAGCTGGAAACGACGGTTTGAAGCTCAGCTTCGCTCACCTCGTGCCTTAGCAGCAAGGAACTGTAATAACTGTGCAGACGTTACAGGGTGATGGCTAAGGATTAGGTATTCCACGAATCATCCCTAATATGGTGTGTTATCACAGCTTACAGCTAAATAACATACGGTGTGCGTTGGCTCGCCGAACGGAGGGAAGGCTTGCTAGGCAGTAGAGGACAGGCTGCTACGGCTGTGTTGAGTCAGCGCAGGGCTTAATTCTAGCCTTCTTCCAGTTGAGGCGGTTCTGCGTTTAAATCACTTGGGATCCGAAGTTCTCTCTCTTCAATGCTTAGCTCGTCACTAGAATATAATTGGATATTTTAATTTTGTTCACTACATCAATAATTGCCTCTGTCTATCGTGGAATTCTCCTCCTAAACTCCTTTTAAACCACGCAACGGATTTCGGTGTGTTTTTTTGCTATAGATAGAGTGATTCAAGAGACAGGTTTATAGGAATTGCACTACTCAGGCAAAATATGCATCACGAGCAAAGTAAGCCTAACATTTCACGTTAAATAAAAACATTACGAGGAGAGACACTGTCCTACCTACATCACCACTACTATACAAGTATTGCGAGCGAAACGAGCTCGACATTTCGAGTTAAAAATACCTGCGGGAGACATCGTCCTACATCACTACTACAAATTTCGCGTTAAAAATGCCTGTGAAGAGATACACTGTCCTACATCATCACAACTACAAGTATTGCGAGCGAAATGAGCTCGACATTTCGCGTCAAAATGCCTGCGAAGAGACACATTGTCCTACAGCAAAATTCAAGTATTGCGAGCAAAACAGGCTCGACATTTCGCTTTAAAAATGCGTACAAGGAGACACAACGTCCTACATCACCACTACAAGTATTGCGAGCTAAGCGAGCTGAGTACGACATTTCGCGTTAAAATACGTACAAGGAGACGCACCGTGGTGACGTAACTACTACAATGCGAGCGAAGCGAGCTCAATATTCCGCGTTGAAAAGTCACGCTGGGAGACACCATCCTACTTCAGTTTTATAAGTATTGCGAGCGAAGCGAGCTCGACATTAACATCATAAATGTCATAACCGGAATCAGAAATGTTATATCAGCTATAGTAGTTGAAGAATTCTTGGTGAGTGAGGGGGGGGTCATGACCCCTGCGACCGCCCCCCCTGTATACCTACAGTATAGGTACTTATTTAATTCTTCTAAATATATCTACCTACTGTTTATTACCTTACTTACGACTAAAGCACCTTATAAAAGCGGCTAAGGGAAAGTCCATTCAGAAGGTGAACTGTGTAGTGGCAGCAGTGATGTAAGTGAATGCGGCTCCATAATCTGCACTAACATACCCCGATTAGCAAGACTAGTGTAATGATAATGAGCATGGCAAACACCTTCTCGATGGGGAGCAATGATCGGTCATGATTTCCAAGATTTTACTATCAATCGTAGTTCTATGAAATGAATGTAGCCAAACCATGTAAGCAAGACCGTTGCATGCTGTCTATTACTGCAATAATGCGGCATTTGAAATATCTTGCAACAGGCTTCATCGGGTCGTTCGACTACTTAATGTTCCACTCGAAAAGAAAGAACACTGCACTATTACGCACGTTTCTTCTTTAAACCCTGAAAATACAAATCTCTGTTGATGATTTTCCAAAGAAAATTAAGTACGAATTATCTGATTTTTTATTACGAGATGGCACTTTTAGATGATAAGTGGGACATTGAAGATACGGGTACGATGATGATGACTATATTTGGCTACTCCTGGACAATCATTTACGTGAATTTTTTTCAGGAATGGTTGATAAACCGATACTGAATACTTACAACATTTTTTCAGCACTACAATCAACTTATGGAGCTTTGCTATGCAGTAATTTCATTATTTTTTTACTTGGTTAAACTTTCTTTTAACTTGGAAAGTAATATTGTAGACTTTTAAATATTATTTTTCATGTATTTTTGCAAATTCTCTAACATATTTTTACGTTTTGTAAAATTGTAAACAAATCTGACAGGAATTTGAATGAATGGAAAGATTGTTTGTAAAAACGTTGCCATTTTAAAAACATATTTGGCAGGGCTGAAAAATTTAAACCAGTGTTTGAATTCGCTAAACGTTGTCTAAACTAAACCATGTCTAAGGCATATCTAAAAATTTTTTTGTAATAACACTGATATAATTTTTATGTTATACTAAGGAAACTGTATAATGATGATTACAAATAAACGTTTTCTATTAGATTCTAAGAACTAATCAAGAGATCAAACCAGATTAGATCAAACCTAGGATTCTTGGGACTCCGGACTTCCGGTGTTCTTTCATTATCAATATCTGCCGGTACTTATTCTATTTTTTTAATATATCTCTATCAGCTGACGTATGTCTTTTGCCTTAAATTGGTCTGCGTCTACAACATAACCACTCAAAATATTTTTACACCTCGATTCTTTAGAAAGAAATACGCAGTTAAAATTCAGCCTATGCGAATCTTAACTGCGTATTTCTTTTTATATTTTTTCTAGTTTAGCTACACTATTATATCATCTAGATAAATTTATGCACAAAAACCGTATCAATGTCAAATCTATCGGTTAGACCTACTTTCTAGTAGTCATCAAAAGAAAGACAACTATTTCACACAGCATTATGCTTTATGCTTGTCGACTACTGACTATTCAATTCAAGTTACATAATATTCTAGTCTATATTTACAAGCAAAGCAAACATAGGTACTTTTAGCATGGTTCGGTCACAAAATGGAGACTGTACTTTATATTCACTCGACCCTATTTAGGATTTTTGCGTTTGTCACTTGTTTCATAGCCAGGGTTGCTATGCAATACGAGGACGAAAAACAGCTCTTGATTCTAAGCCGATTTGAATGCAAGGAATATGACGTTCGTAGCAACTAGCATCCATCTTGTTAGTTTACTTGTGTTTCTCTGGGATCCTAGTTTTTATTTCAGTTTGCTACTCAGTTTTTGCTGTTTTGGTATTAAGATGCACTTTGAGATTTTTGACTGAAGCAATCCTGGCTATGTAACAAGTGACATTCGCGAAAATAGTATATAGGGTCGAGTGTTCCTTCTGTAAACTTCCTATTTTATGACATGGGGTTCTGTCGATTCACCATCGCTTAATACACCACCCACGTAGTCTATATTGCATAATTAATTAATCTGAAAGTCTATTACTTGGTCTGAATCACGAACAGATTCAAATGCACAGTCGCCATTTGCATTTCAAAGTTGCGAATCGATCAGCTAATTAATTAACGGTTTTATGCGCGACTTTACTTTCAATTTCGAATTTCGCTGTCTATAAGTAGCCACTGCTCTTAGCTCTACTAATACAATCAGACAACTGTCAAACTTAGTTTTCTTTACTTTGAGTCCTCGGCAGTTTGACATTTATTTATATCTCAATTTACTTGTCCAGTTAGATCTTGAGCACTAATTTCTTGTAAATGTAGTACCTATTTAGCTTTCTATATTTTCTATTCGTTAAAAATTATTTTTTAAATACATATAAAGGCCTGTGCCAAGGCGCGTTATCTTATCCTTACCTAAAAGATGCTTCAAAGTTAAAAATTACAGGCCTTACCACAAAATATAACTCAACGCGTGTTTAAAAAATATCTTATCACGCGTTCAAGGCTCGTCTAACTTTTTTTTGGTAAGGCCCTATAGGTTTTCGATTTGATACCTCACCCAATATAAGACATCAGAAATCTCCATTGAATCTCCACTTACCTGAAACAGAACATAAACCATCAATTAAAACATAATCACGAATTATCTCAAAGCACCGTTTTACAACCCCGTTAAGCAGAAATCGTGTTGCTGTATCTTATCTCTTCGCAATAGAGTACTATTTCGCATGACAGGAGTGAGAAACTTCGTGACTTACTGTTCGAGTAGGGTAAACATATAAGCGGTGGTTCCGTTGACTTAAATATTGGAGTATTTGATTAGGTGATTGTAACTGGGTATACGGTCAATTGGTTACCAATCAGCTTCATTCAAACCAGGCGTACCTAATTTACCAATTTTACCAATTTGCATAAAAATATTTTGTTTCAAGTTAACCTATATATATTCGCATAAAAATATTTTATTAAAAATGTGTTTAATAATTATATAAGAAGAATTGGTCATAGCATGTACATACATCATCTATGTACATGTTATGTTCTTCAATATTATTATTTCTGGTCTAAACAATACAGACAGTGTGAGTAGTAAATAAAATACCGTAGATATGTCGTTCTTTCATGTCCATAGCTGTTGCACAGCTGTAATATCTTTGACACTGTTGTCATTAATGTCATTATTAATTAATCAGATCTCTTTGTGACGTGTGTAGACCTTACTGATAGATAATGAAACAATACCTTTAAGACAATGCGCTTTCTTTCACTTATCTTTTCCCATATACTTTTATTACCATTGCCATCGTCATCTAAAAGCGTGCCGTATTTTTTAATTTAACAGACAGAACCTTCTTCTACTTACTAAAGTTGGGTAAGTGTAAAATGTTATTATTCTTCATAAATACATATTTTAATTATTTATTTGCTTCAAGAATGGATTGTATACCTAGGTATATATCTTTTGGATGAAAAAGAATCTTATACATTTCATAACATTTTCTAATGGAATTTTACAATGCGCCGTTTCCCTAATATGTGATATTACTCTCCCTTATACATATGTGCATGAAGTATGAACGTCAAGATTTTCAAATCAAATAATAAAATAATCAAATGTAAGCGCAACATGTCATGTTGAGACAGCTAGTTGTATCAGTGTTACTGGTCTGCACTGACATCAATCCTACTAATATTATAAAGGCGGATGTTTGTGTGTGTGTTTGTTACGACATCACGCAAAAACGGCTGATTAGATTGACATGGAACTTTGCAGAAATATAAAAGGGCATCTGGAATAACACATAGGATACTTTTTACCACGGAAAAATGTCTCATTCCCACGGGATCACGCATTTTCCAATATTTTTGAAATAGGTGGCGTGACTGAGCCGATTCGCGTTTTAAACGTTTTCGCCGTAAACTAACAGCGACATCTCTTGGCGAATAATGCTTTTTTCCCGCGGAATAATAGGTTGCAGCGAGTGAAACCGCTGACGGGCAGCTAGTATGGTATAGATTCTTTCTGTTCTGTAGATTCTTAGACTTTATTATAAGTAGTTCGATAAAATAACGGAGATCCACTTTTTGGGTTAGATAATTGGTCTGTTCATAATTGCGAGTATTACTTACTCCATTACTTGCCTACTCAAAGTGAGAATTAAATTCTCTCACAAATCAACGAGTAACAATACATAACAGTAATTTTGGCCTGTATTTATTTAGTGGGCTTATGACTTATTCAAGCTATGCTGGGACCCGGAACTGCATATAATGAGCGTTCACTTGACTTTGAGAACAATTTTTGTGTTTGGTCCGATTCTTAAGACACAGCGTGTTATGATTAAAAAGTCAATCAGCTGATCGCGAATTTTGTATGGGAGGGCGGAAATTTTTTCTCGTTTCCCACCATTGGCTCCATAGTAAAAGTTGTTGAGTTTCATGGTCTGATCACGCCTGCAAAGTTTTCGGTACACCGTCCCTTACACCCTGTGTTTCTAGAAGGGTTTAAAATAAAAGGGTTCTATAAGACAACTTAAAGCTTTGGTAGAAGTAAGTTATTCATTAAAAGTGCTGATTTCTCTTGCTATCTTGTTTTTGTATTTAGTCTCCACCATTCCATCTTAAAAATTAGATGAAACCATAACATTTTTTTTGGTATCATCGCCTGTTGATGATTGACGCTTTTTGCCACAATTACTCCAACTCCTACAACTTACCCCAGAAAATCTTTTCATATTAGGTCTTACGAAATGCGTTGCTGTTTTATAGTCTATTGAAACAAGTTCAGCGCCGTCGGAACCTGTTCGGAGTACGTTCAACCTGTGACTGCACTCTTCTAATGGTCGTCTCTGTTCTTTCTAGTTTAATAACTCGTTTTATGCAATGTCCAAGTAGAAAGTAGGGATTTGGCAGGTTTTAGACACGTTTGTAAATGAGATAGAATTCTGGGCCTAAGTCGGTGCCTTGGTAAAGTTTGAATATTATAGCAAAATTAGTTAAATTTTAATTGAAGATGAATTTTCAAGACGTTTTAGGTCTTAGGAATAAGGCCCTATTATCTGAAGAAGTATATGGTTTCGTAATGAAAACACTTTTTTATTATTATCGTGCAACTACTATTTATCGAATGGTTTATATAAATATTTTGTTTCGTAATTGTATCAAATATTTATATTCCGTGTAAACGGAAGTTGTTGGATACTTACACAAAGTTTATGTTCGTATCATGTCCATCGTAAAGATAACGATAAGTAACAGAAAGTATGCATCCCTTACGTGAGTATACAAATAACTGATCCAGGCAAGGTTTGGTCCTATTCTGCTACATTGTATTTTGTATGTTGCAATGTTTTATCGATCTCTGTAAATCTTATTAGATATTCTTTTAACACTATCAACTATACGTACTCTCGTTAAAGGAACTTCTATTATTTTTTGTAAGATCCATTTTTAAGTCCACTTTCCTCAGTCGTCATGGTCCCGGCGGCCCGTGGGAGAGCTATTCGTCGTGCGTTAGAAGGCACGCTTGGCTGGCCACCGCTCCTTGTTTTTATAAGGTCTTGTAAGAAACCGACAGGGAAAAATGCTTGGGCGTGGTTTGGGAGCGTTTCGGAGTCGTAATGACTCATTTGTTGCAATGAAGCCCTTCATTTTGTTATTAAGTTCAGTGACTGTGCTTTCGCATTTTGTTTCACTTTACTCAAAATTTAGATTATTATTAAAAACCTCTCTGCCCAAGTCATTGACCGAATATGTATAAAAGTAACCTTTCTAGTCTTTTTTTATCCTGCCATTTGGTTGGCTATCACCTGAGGTTAATACACTTCTAAATGGCTTTCTTTAAACAAATCTATTTAAAAACCTAAAAACTTGTTCTTCCTTAAGAGGGATCTATAGTCATTATTTTTCATACAAACGCTTTCAACGTATCCCTCTGCCAATTCGCAACCGATCGACTCAATTTTAACACGGTAACTCTTCTGGACTAGATCTATGCTCCATATTCTTTTTCTGGTTGTAATAATGCATTTAAAGAAAGATATAGCCGTGGCAAAATGCCCTAAAATTATCACCAAGTTTACGCCTTGGTATCTTCTAAATATGACAATAATTCCAGCAAAACAAATGATACGGGCATATAATATTTTATTGGCAGCAAAATAATGCCACTATCAACAAATTTGGTAGCGATTTCGAACGGGGAACCTGGTAAACCCAGAACGCAAATTTTCCGGTAGCGAGCTATAACTGTCTCTTTTACGGTTGCAGGACGGGTGGAATGCTTAAATGAGATAGAAATATTTTTATCAACTGACAGCTCACAAACTTTCAGGTCGGTATAGTAGCCTCTTAAGTGGTTTCTATTAGTACTCGTATCTCAACCAAACTAGCGTCATACATGTTTACAAAATACGATTAAGTATTTTAAATATTTAAAAAAGCAAAAAGAGGAGTAATAAGAGTCCAAATTTTCCTTTTTTATGGGTGTAAAATTGACTTCCCATAGTAAATGCAATCAGTCGATCGTGATTTTGTATGGGAAGTCGAATTTTTTTTTTCGTTTCCTGAAATTTATTTCTATGGCAAGTTGTTCAATTTCATGATCTGAATGCACCCTATCAGTATTCGGAGACCAGTCCCTTACACCCCGTATACGCAAAAAGGAAAACTTATTTAAATACGCAATACACAAACAAATGGCCAAATAAAAATTAAAAAACTAAACTAGAAAGTAGTACTAAAACTAAATTACTTGCGCCTTGAAATCAAATGAAAGTAAAAATTAAATAATAAATGTTTTTTTGTATATTATAAAGCTACTTCGTGCAAGTGTTGTCTTTTTGATGTTCACATCACACTTATCTATATCTTCGCCCTCTACATTCTCAACTATCTCATATGCGGCTTCATTGATCCCTTCTCGTAAAGGCTCCTAATTAGTCACTTCCTCTGTTTTTATTCTCTCTCTCTTTTTATTTTTAGAATCAAAGCTGTCTGTTTCGTTTCACGCGTGTCTTGGGTTCACGGTCATTCTATTATCACTTGAAACTCATTTGAATGCGTTATTATCATCATTAGAATGGAATCATGGTATTTCAGTAGCACATGTTTCGTAATTTTCGATTTGGTAATTTGTACTTATTTGGTGAGATGTTCGACTTTTTTGTTATTGGTTTCAAAGGTATGTATGTATGTATTTTTTTATACTTTCCGTGTGGGTGGGACACCGAGTCGTTCAACGACCCGATATGGAATAGGAACCTCTTATTTGACTGTACCTACCTATTCGAATTCCGTATACTTATTCTCATTTTACTTTTTCATTGAAGGCTATACTTTACTAAATTAAAAGCGATGGTCATTTAAAGACTCTACCACTTTAGGGGCTTCACACGATACGTTTTTTGTTTAGTTTTTAGAAACGCATCGTCATCAATTTCATTCCAGACTAAGTAAATGGGACCCTGACTAATTTGAGGCACGAAACACGAATCAGCCCGGGGGATTCGGTGCACGCGATCGCTTAGTGATGATGGCCTTTTGAAGGATTTTGGAGGTTAGTCCAATGTTGAATCAATTAGGGTGTATTACGAAAATACTCTGAACACTGGTCTTTTCGCCTGTTTTTAGCTAGCTCCTGCACAGGTTGTTTTTTCACCTGCGTGCATGAGAATCATTTCTTTATCGCTTACAGTCAAAATATGAAGACGTTTAAACTTATGAACGCATTCTTGAAAACTATTCGAAATAGGTACCTATCGGTATGACACTACGTAGAATGAAAATTATACTTACCTAGTGATACAAATGAAATGAGAAATATCCAAACTCTTCACAAATCAAACGAATCGCTCTATTGCAACTTAAAAAGCATTTTAAGTGCCTACTACTGCATTGTAAGTGGCCACTATTTTTAATGCATGTTTGCCCAAAAATACCCGATGTTGACCTACCTCACCCCACTTCAGCATTCCCTATGCTCCCCTTCAATTACTTTACCCTCCTACAATCCATCATATAGATGAGATGTGCTGTCGTGGTGAGGAGATATATTTTAATGGCGGATAAGTGTTTTGGAATTATTTTCGTTGGGGAGGATCGAAAGAATCTTGAATCGTTGAAATAACTACTTCACTTTTCTTTTCTATATAATTTCATTTCAGATATTTAAATAAACACACATGTTTAGTTTACATCATAATAAATGTATACCATAGCGAGTTCACCTACGTTTCACCAAAAACGGAACTCCTTTCGATTTCAAAACTGCAAGCATAGTGTGGGTCGTCTCATCAAAAATAATTATCTTGTTTACTTTGCTCATCATCATCATTAGCAGTTTATCATTTTGCATTGTGCGTGGGAGAAACTTTATGTAGAAGAATATATTTGTTTGTTTGTTTGTTTGTATGTCCTGAGGAACTTTTTCTTTTTCAATGAGACCTAGGTACTATCAATATATTCTCATAGTTGCATTTAATCCATTTATTTATTTTAATTTATCCAATATCTAGTACGACTACTGCGCTTGTTCATTGCTTCCCGTAATATTGGTTCGTTGTCAAATAAATTGCATCTCATAATATTGGTTCCAAGAATTGAGTGGTGCATTATATAGGACCTATAATTATAAAAGATTGAAATGCATAGAAAAATGACACCATTTATTTTATACTAAAGATCCAAAACAAAAGCCAGTCAAATCGAATGTTCACTTAATTAATAGCCTTCACAGAGGTCATATTTAGGCGTATGACTATAAGTTACTTAAAACATACCATAAAATATAAAATATGCTATATATGGCGCCTGCCTCGCCTCTGCACTGTGCAATGTTACTATCATCTGCACATAAAGCTATCCACGAGATCAAAATTTACTGGTTTTACATACAGTTGCTAAGCACAACAAGTATACGTTGATCCTTTGTTAAGGTAGCTGAAGGTGCTGCAAGCCAAAGTGTAGAAGGTCGTCCAAGTAGGCGATATATGTATAAAGCCAGAAGGGGACAAGTGAATTAATAACTTAGCTTTAGATGATTAATGGTTATTATTTATCTAATAGGCGTGGTCTTAATGAGACAGATTGGAAAAGATAAATTGATGAAATTAATAAGATACATGTTTTTGCTCTATATGGAAGGAGATTGTGGCCATTTGTTGGTTTTATTCGTGAATCAAATCTCTGAATCAAAGCTGAAAAGATATACCTATATGCACCTTATATTTTTAGTTAAGATGGGTTTCAAGTGAAGTTAAGTATTTAATAGTAGATAGTTTAACAAAAACAGACACAGTGAGTTACTGGAACTAAGTAAAGACCATTTCAGTATAGTATCTTCAACAGAACTCGTAAATTCAACCTTCTAAGAAAATGGGAAAGCAAAAGTTGTAGGTTCTCAAAACTGAGAGAAAATGTATTTTCTGTGGAGTTATGCCTGGTCATATTATACAGATTATGTAAGTTATCGAGTTAGACTGTGTACACTATCTTTTCTATTAAAACACAAGTAAATAAGGTTTTACAATTAAAATTTAAAATTTTAGAAACTGTTTTATGGGAGCTCTACGCTTATCGTCCATATTTTAAACCAAAGATTGTTCCTAAGTTCTCACGTTCCCACGCCACTGAATCTTAATCTGTGGTGCTAAATCGTAAAGTGTCAGACCGTACCCACCTACTGAATTTTAGTCGTGTTATGTTGCCTGAATAGACACAACATTTGTGCATTTGAATCATTTGACACAACGGATACATCCGAAAGTGAGCATGACTTACCATCATTACCCAAATTTTATCCTGATTTATTTGTGGACGAGAGATGACTATTCAACATTCTTTACTCAAAATCTTAACTTTGTTATACATATACGACCGGCTACCTGCCTGATCAAAAAACCCTTTTTCGATCCACTACTGTACTAATCTGGATTCACCACGACGAAAACGTTCGCTAACAGCAAACGAAACTCTCTGCCGCGGATTAACCTCTTGATGTGGCTTGACACGAAGACATGACGCTGAATAAGAATATTGTTCCCAAGCAAGAGGATCTGTGTGCAGCTGATAACAAGAGGAAAACAATGACGATTGCAATGGAAGATTACTTTGCACGTCTTTGGTAGTGGAAAAGGTTTCCTACTTCCGTTTTTTTGGTGGAAGTCACTGATATGGTGGAGAAAATGTTTTTTTTGGTAAGTTCTTTTATTGCATGGGACACCGACACGAACGGTGGCAGAGTTTTTAGCCGCCTACTACTATCTGTAGGCCTTTGGACATTGTTGGTTGCAGGTAACTCAAGGAACAGGGGTGTGTAGTCCTTACATAATGACTTACATAATCTATACAAAATAGTTTACGGATGATTAGCATTAAGAATTTAGGTATATCGTAGATGGGTATAACTAAAAATAAAAGGAGAGATAAGTCAGGAAGTGTGATGTACAAAATATGACACCACAAACCATTTCGTTTTGGTGGGCACTTTATTACCTACCTCAATTGATTTACACATGTACTAGACAGACATGTCTGTCTACTTGCTTCCATTTGCATCTATGTTATTGTATGCCAATGTTTGCTAATGCGTAAAGATTTCTCATGGTATATTGATCTTATAACGAGCGGGCTATCAATGGTCGATCTGATATAAGTGTATATCAATGGATACTAAAAACTGACTGATTGTTTGTGTGTCAGTCTATCTTTCTCACGCGTGAAAATGCGGCTCGATTTCTTTAGTAGAGATGAGATAGCATAAGTTACGAAATAGATACGTACACAGACACTACAGGTACTTTAGATCCATTTTGCTAAAAGATATGATAGGAATGATAGCAGGTGAAAGTGGCAACAGATAACGATATCTACCTGAAAATGGTGTTTGTTATAGTAAATCCCTTTTTATGCTGGCATCACGACGATAGTGATTAATGGGTGATAAAAACAGCACCATGAAAATCCATATAATTTCGAACAGGGATTTGCAATTGCGAAATTCGGGCACCCATGCCAGCGTTGCATGCATCTGTCGTTAATTCTAATTTAATCAAAACAGCACATACACTTACTGAGTTATTACAAAAACAGGTTAGACATTGTTGAAGTCGTTTTTCAACGTTAGTCTAACTTTTTTGTAGTCACACCGGTGCAATTTGTTGGTCACTTTTCGTTGTACAACATGAGGTATCTGTACTTACTTCTTTAGATTATTGATTATGATATGACCTTGCACAAGGTATCGTATTAAATATTGAATCAGACCAAGTGCAAGGTTACGACGTAATACGCACATATATGTGCAAGCGCATCCTCTATGAATCATCATTAGATACTCGAATATCCGTTGGCCTTTAGCCCACGTAAAGGAACTATACGTAGCAAATCAACCTACGCATATACAGACTCATCTTATACTGGTTTTTCATACAGTTATTTAGAGTAACCAACTTATGTTGATCCCTTGAATAGGTATTGTTGATGTGGTGATGATAGTATCTAAAATCTTAGTGGGTTTGACAGGTGTTTTAGCAAAACCATTAATGCCTTTTGTTCCTTCGCCTCCTACTGCATTCGGCCTTTTTTCTGGTTATTTGTGGTTTGTGCCTTCCCTCCTACTCTTATCTGGATGATTACCTCCGCTACGTCGATTGTCAGAAGGTAACCAGCCTTCTGATAATTAATCACGTATTGTTACCTAAAATGGATCTAAGCTCTAGGAAGTTGTACTATTGGCGCTATTGCCATGATAGAATAATGGTCCAAATAAGTGTGATTCGATTGACAAATATAAGACTAAAGATGTAAGTATAGGGTTTTTAATTTTTGGCTTTTTGAAAGTTGGACTTTTTCACACCAGCCATTTGTGTAGCAAAGTCGAACAATTTTTTGCCATCGTACCTAGGTACTTCGAATTTGTGCGAAGACCTGTGGATCCGTCTATTGCATAGATACGTGAGAATTACTTGTAGTACCAAGGGCATATGTGTCGTACAGATAAAAGTAAACCAGGCTACTTATCGTTCCCCTCAGACTGTTTGTATTCCCATTAGCGAACGGATATCGCACGCTCCCAAGAAAGCATGGAAATTAAATTACCAAGAATAGTATATAATCCTATACCGCCGCTTTTCCCCCATATAACATCATGACACATTGTTATCTTACACGGAAGGAGGCTAGTAAGGCATACTTTCTACCGTACAACACTACCTACTAGCTACAATATAATTTGCTGTCACGCCGAGAGGCTTCGAGCAAAGTTTATAGAGGAAGCCTGGGCTACAAAAAGGTGAAATCAATCCGAAAAGTAGTTCAGCTTAAGTTATCCCGTAACATGAAATATAACATGTAGCAGCGCTGTCAAAGATGTAGGACAAAACCAGTTTAAAAGCTTTTGTAAAAATATAGGCCAGAATTTTCACTAAAACAAATGTTCAAAAACATCATTTATTCTGAAAAATAATAACTATATTGAATTTATATAAAATACGTAATATGTTGCTTCATAGAACCCTACTTTTTCTGTTCACAAACCTCTCTCTACCAAATTTTTTGCTCTACTACATAATACTCTTCACTGTTGACGCCAAGAAGACACTGATTATTAAACCATAGATAAAATAAATTGCTTATGGCAGTTACTCGCTTCCGCAGATGATACAGTTGGTAGTGAGAGATTTTATAATACTATGGTGCAGTAAGGTGTAATCATTGTGAAGATAGCTAGTAGCGTAATCACATATCTTGAAGTCAATGGAGACATTAAAAGTTGTGATTGTTTTGTCATGTAACACTCCAACATCTTCCTTATTAACAAAATTTTAGAGTATTTTTTGTTTCTTGGTTATCTTGTGTTAGTATTTCTTGATTGCATGGTTTCTAGGAAAACAAGTATCTTCGATGAGAATCTCAAACTATTGTATCATCCACATAAATCACATTGTGTAATGCGAACACTTACTACGTAACCATTTCCAATTTACAGAAATGTGCATTCGCTTGTAAAATCACAAAGTGTTATGAACATAATTTGTTTAGTTACAAAGATTTATTGTCAGTTAACGAAGCAACATCTTTTGAATTGAATGAAAAGCCGAATCTTAATTGAGACACAAATGTCACTAAGACATTTTTTCAAGGCCTGAAACTGTTAAAATATGCAATGCATTGCACTTGCAGGTACCTACTAGTTAAGGAGAAGAGGTATGCTTCTGTATTATTTCTTACAAAGACAAAAAAAATGTAGGTACATACTTGCTTATCTGAAACCGAAATAGCTACGTTAGATCAACAATAGTTAGTACCTAAGTATAGCTTCAGTAATTCACGAATGAAAAACGTTCCAAAATGAAAAATGGAATAAAATCCTGGTCACGGCGCCAACGTCAAAAAAATGAATGTATAGTTAATTATATGAATGGCTTTAAGAACAGAAAAAACCAAAACCATACATAGATGTTACTATGTCACCTATAGATAGACACATAAAACGTTTTCAGACCGTATCTAGACTGACTTTGCCTTAAGAGTATCTATTGCAATTTCAATAGTAATGATAATGAATGTAGCCATATTGCGTTGCGGTCTGCCGAAGCAGTTAGGCTTAGTGCTCATTAGTGTGATCTACTTTATATCTAGTATGAAATTCTAACAGATTGTGTATAATTTAGTGACTTTATCTGGCAGGCGCTAATGGCTGTTTAACTTTACATATTATGGTATATTTGGAAATATCATTATTCTTAAAATCGCCAAAAGTACCTATGATGAAGTAATAGGTTCTTTCTTCAATCAAGTTCTTCACACATTTTGTTACTTTCACACATGGATGTAAAAAATCTTTTCTATTAATGCTAATAATATTGTCCAGTGTTATAAAATAATCTTCTGTCCAAAGGTTTTGGTACACCGTCTCTTACTTTCCACAAGATGATCAATAAAGATTCTTGCCCTACTTTTTCTCACATTCATTATAATATCGTAGTTTGACCATCTAGGTATTAACTAGTGTAACTTAGACTAAACTATACTGGAATATGTGGGTCATACCGGCCACATGGTAGTATGGTCTGTGCTATAGTGTAGTTATTATTCAGTCCAACAACGGGACTCAGCAACCTGTTCTAAAGATTACCTCGATTGCTGGTAAATTCACTTATACGTAAGTAAATACATGGTTTGAAGTGAAAACCTTTTACTGATATCCAATTTTATTGTCGGCTTATATTATTCCTGCGTACAGTTAGTCATACATTTTGAGACTGTGAGCCGATCGCGCAAAAATCTTTGAAGTCATACTCAATCTGAAATTCGATATCAATTCGAACCAATAGAATATATTCCAAATAACTACAATCGAATCAAATCGCTTGGACTACCCTACCATTTGACAAACTTCAACGTTTGGTGGGTTTTGTAATGGTTAGGTTCGTGAAACTGTCTAAGCGGTTTGGAACAAAACCGACGGGACCATCCAACCTGTTCTAATCCTTCGCAACTGTTTGTTACTGGTAGGCCAGCTTCGTTAACTTGACAATCTAACAAGTGTCAGCTTTGTCACGATCACGACAATCACGATGAAATGCGAAGGAAAACTCCAAAGCTTATTGCAGATGGCAGCACGCGGAATTGTGCATTGTGCCTGGTCATTGCTACATGTTTTGTTAAAAGACAAAATAATGTAGCAAAAGGATTTGGCAATGTTATATGATCAGATTATTTTGGACCAACCACAGAAAAAAAGGCATGTCTCGAAAGTGATGCACTGTGTTCTGCAGTTTGCTACCTCATTTTGCGAAATTCTGTGACGTTGATATTCATACCATTTTAAATTTCTCGATTAAACTGTGCGTAAGGTTGGGATGGCCTCTTCACGGGACAAATCACGTTCAATGCTTGACAGCTTTCGTAATAGGCAATAGTTAGGTCCGTGAAACTCTAAGCGGTCTGGGACCAAACCAACGGGACCATCCAACCTGTTCTAAGACTTCGCAACTGTTCGTGGCAGGCCAGCTTAGACGGGTCTCACAATTGACTACTGTCTGTGCAAAAGAGATAGGCATATTGCATCTACCATAATAAGTATAAGTGAGACAGATGCGTCTGTCAAACAACGCAAGTTTATGCGTTGCTCATGCCTCGACGTACATTTTTAGTATGGGGAATTTGAAATTTCTTTCGTCTAACAGACGGCAGGCGTTACGGATGCGCTAAAATGCGCATCAACGGACGTCAACTGTGAGAACCACCTTAGTTAACTTGACAATCTAACAAGTGTCGGCTTTGTCACGATCACGATTCTCTGGTTTCGCAATAGTTGGCTGGAGATGTGTCTCGATAAAACGGGATTCGAACAGCTATTTCTTGACTAGTTTTATTTCGAGTAAAGTGTTACTGTTCGCTGAGGATTTCAAAACATCTTGGAAAAGAAAACGTTCATATCATGACAAAAAGCAAGATGGTTCCGTGCTTCGGATGGGCACGTTATGCCGTCGGTCACGGTTGCTGTCTATGATAGCGGTCTTTACACAACCATGTCAGAGGCTTGCTACTTGTAGTAGGCGGTTGAAAAACTCTGACACCAGGGTCTATCGGGTCGTTGGACGACTTGGTGTCCCACTCGAAGAAGAAGAAGAAGACGAACAGCAGCAATATTATTTAGCCACTCAAGAGTTTTGTAGTTGTAATTAATTTTCACAAAGAATTATTCAAGCAAATACCTAAAAACTTTTTTAGAACGAATGCTCTGTATTGCATTTTAAAATTACGGCAAAGCAATAGAAATTAATTATCTGGTGCTATGTCTACACATACGAACGTTAAAATCATGACAACTAAACATATTAGAGGCATAAAATGCATAATATGAAATGTACCTAGTACCGTACTTGTAAGTACTTAAAGCAACGTTCAATAATCTAGTAACGGGACAGCCAAGTCACAATGCTATATTAATGATCTAACAGAAAAGAAAGAAGAAATGCTATGACACTATGGGAACGTCATAAGAACGCTTGCGGTAATTATGTATTTGCAAATTGCTTTGCAGGTATTATGAAGTACATATTAAGGAATGAAATAGAAGAAATGGAAACACAACGTCTTTAAAATACTGGCTGCTAAACCAGCAATTTAGTTTCAAATAAAACTTTATCCCATTCAAGAAGAAGAATAGGAGTTTAGAAACTCTAGGTATAGCTCACTTTCCAAGACGTCAAAACCCAAACCTGACCCTTTGGGAAGCTAGTGCTTACCAGAAAAAAGTTCTGTCCAAACAACCAGCCAATCACGCCATTGAGGCGAGGCTAGGAATAACGATTCCGACAGAATCTATCCACTAACCAAAGAAGTGCAGGAAGAAGGAAATGCTATCTGATAATATTGTCTCACTTAAATACAAAAAGCACTACCCGTATTAGATATACAATTTTTGGAAAACTTGTTAACGCGTAAATCGCTTTACTTCTCAACGTGTTAGTAGGATATACTTGCTTGTCTAATGCGAAGGCTAGGATAGAAGTGGCGTCGGCAGAACATATGCCGAAGGACGCAGGTTTAAATCTTGCCTGCGGTGGAAAATTTTGCATGTTTTCCAAAGACTAACTCACAATGATTTTGTGTCAACTTGTTAGGTCATTTGGTTATGTTATATTACAAAACTGTTCTTTTGCTTAGTCTTGACCCCAGTATGCCTAATGGCAGTTTCCTCATGGTTAATGATCATTGGGCTGTCGGTGGGCTTTTGAAAAGAACCAAGTAAGTAATCGTCTTAAGCTAAAATTACTTCAATAGGTCACTCCTCACTCTCAATACCCACTTATGTGTAATTTGCAATGGCGATATAACCACTGGGAAGCCCACTTTACTTGCACTTGGCGAAAAATTACCTACTTACATCAATTACTATCAATTGCATTCACTATGCGCAAGTATTACAAAATATCCAGTGATCTACCTCGGTTTCATCTGCTGCCACCCTTAGCTGTGGAACTAAGATGTTTCGGGGTAAATACGATCACATCACATCATCGCAAATTACCTCAGCCTTTAACAGTCCAATTGCTTGCCCTAAGCCTCCCCAGACCATCCGTAAAGCTTGATCATCTAGTTCCGCTATCTATAGGTATAATCATTACCACCCACTCTTTTCAACCCTTCAACACCCGTCATCTTCGGTTCACTGGCCAGAGTGGCATGGCTTCCACTTACTCCACCGAACCCGCTTGCTTACCCTAAATTACTCATCACAAGGAAAATAAAAATAGCTTTTTAGGGTGAAATCGTCCTAGTCATTTTGGAAACTATCCATTTCAAACCACTAAAAAAGAAGGAACAAATCTTTCTTAAGTTTGTCAAAAAGGCAAAGAAAAGTAACAAAAGAAGTGACACTCCATCATCTACTTAAATACAGACCTAGAATAATACCCATGACTAAAATTAAGCCTAAAAGACTGCGATTTCGCAATAGCCGGTTTGCGAAAAGCGTTTCTATGACGAAAATGCACCATTTGTACCATTTTGCATGCAAGCCGGGGCTATTGAGTCATTTGCATTGTGTATTCTGCCTCGTGAGGTGTTGGTGAATGGAAAGACGTAAATTGTTCGGCAAATCGGTTTTTGGTCTATTGTATTTGTGTTGGCTAAAATTATTTTTCCTACTAGTTGTACCTACTGATTGCGTGTGATGCGGGCTTGGAAAAGCATCTTTCTGGGCTTGGAATAGCGACTAAGGGATTTGAGTGCTGATATGTATTGCAATTTTAGGCGACTGGCTGACAACCTGTCGCTATGTCTTCTGAATGACTCTCAAGGTTTTGCCAGACATGGGGTAAATGGCCGGATTTTACAAGTGTCTACGCTCTACCTACCACGCATAGAATATTGGCGTGATGTATTTACCTACTGATTTGTTTCTAGGTCGAAGTTACCGAACCTGGGAAATAGTATTACATAATATTTAAACTTAGTTAATGTTAGACGCATAGCGCAGGTTTAGTACCAAACTTCAAAAAAAGAAATCTTTAAAAAAATAAAACGTATCTACTTAATATAATAACCATCCATTGTATTAAAACGAAACAGTAGCTTCATAATTGCCATGTGGGCAAAACCTTGCAGACCAACAAAAACCTCTGTCATTGACGTGGGTTGCATATTGCATGTTTTAGCCAAAGTTTAGGTACAAATTACGTCCATCGGATCTATAAGTACTAAGAGTTTTTTGTACTAGAAACAACATCTTCTGGTGGTGTCCAGGAATCCCAAGGCCGTTTCAAGAACATTTAGATCACAACTACTTATTTTAAAGATAGTAGTGTCTTTATTTCTGCAGTTGCAAAAGATTAGGTTGGAGGATTCGATTTTTGAAAAACTTGCAAATTTTTCACCGTAGCAGGCAGGATTTGATTTGTAAGGTTCGTGTTGTCCTCGTTTCGGAGGCCAAGATCCTCTTTGGATTGCTGAGTCAGTGGATAGTTTTTAGATGTCCTTTATGCAAAACCTGTAAAACATCTTTAATTTGTGACCATATAAGTATTTATAGATATGGCTTGGACTTACAGACTATGAAGTTTCATTGACATTTACCTATTTAAAGACCTTAGTTTAAACCAAGTTTCGAGGCTACCAAAAATGGTTGTCATTAGATACAAACAATTTGCTTGGACCACGATGATTATACCTATATAACCTACCTTACCGATTAAACTATTTGTTTTTTTAGTCATTCAAGAAACTAGGTGACACTGGTAATGTAGACCGTGAAATTGACGAATCTTGTTTGGTTTGGCCTTGAAAGCATCTTCAAGTGAAAGTTAGCTTTTATAGGCTGAACATAGGTATAGCTGCGCATAGTTTGGTCGTGGAATTTGACATTGTAGGAGATAATGGTTAACAGGGGAATGGATCCCATGACAAATCAATCAATCAAACAAACAGACGAAGATCACAAGCTCCGCATGATTTTGTGTTGTTTTTCGGATGTTCTTGGCGTAACATTGCTGCATCATAATTATTTCGGATATCTATCACAGACAACACTGTCATTTTTGTTGGTAGAAATATCTTGCGGAGCAGCAGGTGTGTTTGGACAATGATGAGTTGTAGTACTATTATAGTCAAAAAACCACTCGCTGCAGTCATTGCCGTGCGGCGCTCCCTTATCAACACCATACTTTATTACCTTTTTGGTAGAGGGTTTAGCCCTGTACGTTTGATTTTTATTAGCCTTTATAAGAACTATATCATAGCCAGCCGTTCCACTAATATTTTTCAACACTTCTATGTTATCAATAATCTAAGTAGCAATTTTCCCTCTACCTTCAATTCATTGTAAACAAAACTCATATAATCTTTTGTTTTCGTCTCCACGGCGATTGTTAGCCTTGTAAGTTATACAAGCCTTATTGTATGGTGTTATGGTGAGTCTGACTACGTTATGTGATGTATGTACGAAGAACAATACATTTGTTTTGGTACCTTGACCAATGCCTAAGAAAAAAATTAGGTACATAAACTTTCTGACTATATAGATTGAATTGATAAACTTTAAAGGCTATTTTACCTACAAACATTGCGCCATATCACGGAAATGGCTAATGCTAAATGTGTCCAGCGAATGTAACCTAAAAGCAACCCAACTCGTAATTTGCCATAACGAGAGCGCGCAATGGCAAAGTGGCCCTTCTGGCGGTATCGCAACTTCGCCATAAGCTAAATGTCAACGCGAGTCAAGACCGTATTGGTAAACCGGCGAAACTAAACAATACTTTCAATCCATTAGCTTGAAAAGTTTATCTTTAGTTCGACTTACCTATTCAGTCTGTTGATAAAACCAAGTCCAACAGAAGCTGGCACAAAACACAAATAAAATTACTATACGAATTTCAAAGTTCGAATGTCAAATCCACATCAACACTGGCGATTCTCCTGATATCCAATAGCGCGTGAAAAACAAAACTACTCGACTTTCAATGTTCGATAATCAAACTTCACTGGCCGAGAAAAGTCCTGTCACAAATTCAGGCGCGTGAAAAATAAAGTTTTATTTTTAAAAATGGCCGCCGCCGGGTGCGTTCAAACGTCGCGCGCCATCGGAGCGCGGAGGAGCACTGAGGGGTAGTGAGGTCTTGATTTCAAGGCAACGGTGCTTACTGCAAATAGGAAACGCATATAAAAGTGCATTGGCATGTGCCATTTATGGTGTTTCGTTGAGAAAGGTCAACGTTCAACTATAACATTAATCAGCTGGGCTTTGATGTGGATATGATTGATTAATCCAGTTAAAATATAGGATGCAATTTTATTAGTGGCGGATCCATTAAGGGTGTGTTCTGCCCATGAAACTGAACAACTTTCCCCAAGGAACATAGGTCGAAATAAGAAAAAAAATTGTTCTTCCTATACTAAGTGTGTTGGCCGGCCTGGTCAATTTGTATGGGAGGCCCAATTTTTTTTTTACATTTTGACCTATGTTCTTTGGAGAAAGTTGTTCAGTTTCATTGACAGAACACACCCTTATCGGATCCGCCACTAATAAAATTGCATTCATCGGACCTTTCTTGAAATCGACTAAGATTGATTTCTCAAAAAAAGGCATATAGAAGGCTCGGTGTACCAAAAGTTTTGCTGGCATAATAAATAGATCAAAATTTTACTCGAAGAACACCACCACCACCTACCCATTTAAGGGACCAACTTGTACTGGTGCTTCTAAGTATTTGTAAGAAAATCCAGTACCTATAAATTGGTAGGTGCATTTGCAGGCGATAGAATGCATGTATCATGTAGAGAAGCAAGAAGAAACGTCAGGTGTTGCGTATTTTGGTTTCATGTTTTAATCATCTCTGCAACGATTTCGGTACACAGTCCCTTCAATGCATTAAAATCTCATCTGTGTATGAATGAAGACAGAACAAAGAACCATAGGAAACGACCTCCAAGGTCTGATTGCGCCCAGCGCAGCGGTGCGAGCTCAAACCATCAAATCGAGGCATGGGTAGATTCATTTATTAAAACATAATGGGTAACTTCATTATTTGTTTCATGCAATGTCTTCGAATTTTTACTGGATTTATAAGTAAGTACAGTCGGTTATCAAAGACATTTCATATAATATCATTGTCGCTTATAGCACTTAAGGTACCAGGGCTACGCCAAGAGAATATGGATTATTTTTATCCCAGTGAAAATATAATAAAAACTAAAAACATATTCTCATAAAAGAAGCCTCTTCTTACTAATAAATATTCATTTCAAGAAAAAAATATTGCTGGGAACAAAAATAATTCAGTCCTTTTGGTGTTCCCCTGGTACCTTATGTGGTATAAGTGGTATAACCGACCGTACATGTCCAGCACTCGGTGTGTCTCGCAAATTATTTCATACTAAAAATTGTGTCTATCAGAAGACGAAGATGGGATGCCTTTACCTGTCAGTGGGATAACGGAGGCACAAATATCTGCTTCATAC
Source organism: Phthorimaea operculella (assembly GCA_024500475.1). NCBI lineage: Eukaryota > Metazoa > Arthropoda > Insecta > Lepidoptera > Gelechiidae > Phthorimaea > Phthorimaea operculella. The sequence continues at coordinate 139,504 of JANFCV010000188.1, read as the reverse complement.
TGTAAATATTCGATTATTTACTGTTACTTTCTTTATCATTACAAAAACAAAACAAGTTAATCGATTAAAATCACAGTATTTATCACAGTGCGTTTCAAGACAAGAAAATTGCTAGAGAGGTGAAGCACGAAACGTAATTACAGTCGTTCATACGTCGGCTTGAATAAATCGCTTATCGTGTTTAGTCAGGAGAAGTGTTAATAAATACGTAATGATGAAATAAAAACGGATTATACCTTTACCTGGAGTAGAAACATTGTGATATCGGAGAGTCGCGAGTTTCTATGCTCAGTCAAAAAAAGAAATTTCAAGTAACATTCTAGCGTAGTAATTTCGCACAATTTTGCATTAAGTATTAAATTATTTAGCCGTAAAAGCTATAAAATGTAAATTGTGCTAACGAAAGTAAATATCATAATAAAAGTTTCCTTTTCACGTGAAAGGTGGTAAATAAAACTCATTATACGTGAACACACAAATAAATTGATATTAATTTTATGAATGTTGTACACTTTTAGAAAAAGTAAGATAAAACCTACAATGTGTTTTCTTTTCTAAGCCTCAAGCTTGCTTCCTAAATTTGCTTATTCTTATTTCAGGGGGAAATGTCGAACAACCTAGCTTCAAAGTGCATAATATTCTTTAAATAGCTGCCATATAATAATAAATGAAAGTTTTTGTACATGATCTGTAGGTACACCAATGTCAAACAAAACGTAACGTTTCTTACGTAAGCGAACCCGTATAATACCGTACCTAAAACCGGTAAATGAGTGTCAACAAAAAGTATAGGAACCGTACATTCGAACAATATTGGCAGTAAACATACTTTCGAGTGAGATGAGAGGCCACAAAATGTGCGGGAAGACTTTCACAGACCATGCTCGATCTGGATATCTTAATAGATAAGAAAACTAATTCAAAAGCGAGCACTTACCCATGATTATGAATGAATAAGTCCTAAAGAATTATACCACGGTTGTCGCAAAATTCTGCTATACCTAATTCCAGTGACAAAAAAGTCGTCCATATAGGTAAAAGACATCAACGTAGTACTACATGATTCATAGATGAAGGGGATCCGATATGGCAAAATTGTTGTTGACATCTTGCTCAATTGTCATGTAATATGAAAACGACGCAAACAATAATGTTACAATTTCGGGTCCCTTTCTTCTATGAATTAGGTTATAGTATGCATACAAAATTTATAGGTATGTGTCCAGCGATAAAAAGTCGTCCATATAAAAGACATCAATGCGAGATCTAATCATGCGTTGAAGTCTCATAAGCGAAAACTTTTACGAGTCAAGCTTTTACTGTATCGAGTACCTGACTACGTAAGTGCATAGTTAGTAGTGAAACATTATTTACGGATCTATAATCGTTGAAAATTGCAGTCGATTTTCAGAGCGAAAAAATATCAGTTTCCGCCGCTCCGCTGTCTTAGAGGCCCCTCTCTGCTTTTTGTCGGTTTTCCGACACGGATATTCGACGTTACGACATGTATTACGCAATCTCAGGCGCATATTTTACTGGCTGTTTTGAGGGTGCTCGAGAGGGCAATAGGTTGAGATATCAATAATGTTCTAATAATACTGACATTTATATCGGCCCATGTGGTGATGCAGGAAGTTGGTTGAGAGAATTTATGGTTTTCGTATGTATTGAGGTAGGAAGGTTAATGGGTGATGATGGATTTATGATGTGTTTGTAAGTATTTAATCAATATAATGCTACTCGATATCTTTATATCTAGTAGAAGTAGGAGTAGAGTAGAAGAAATAGGGATGGACCCAGGTACTTAGTTGCCACGTGGTACCGGCTTAGAATAACACCATCGTATCACCCTATTTTTTACCCTGGGTGTCGTAATAGTCGACTGAAAGATGAATCCAGGGTATATTAGCATAAAGGCAGCAGCGTTGCCTGTGAATATCTACAACATCTTGTACTGCGCTCGCCAAATCGCCTGCCAGACTTTGTGAGAATAGCAAATCCCTCCATTCGAAGAATTCCCATGTCCAGCAGCGGATTTTTATAGCTGTTGCAGTTGTAGTAGGTAGCAAGTAATCGTCTAAATAGTATGTATGTATGTATGTATTATCTCTTTATTGTACCTTCTTAAAACTAATACAGAGAACAAATTGAAATAAAAACAAGATATGGCACAAAGGCGGACTTATCCCATTAAGGGATCTCTTCCAGTCAACCTTTGAGAAACTCTGAGGATACGTAGTGAGCAGGTAAACTAGAAAAAAGGTAAACAACAAACTATCAAAAAACATACATAATAAACCAATGTATATAACAATAATATAATACTTAAATACGACCTAGATATATATTTACATCCAATAATAATAATATATAAATATACCCTACAAATTGTTCGATTTGTCCGACCCATAACCCCAAACTTTTTTAATGGCAGTTTTAAAAGACGATATATTTGCGCTTTTCCTTATATCCGAAGGAATTTTATTCCATAAGCGTGCAGCATGGACAGTGAATGACTGTGTGTACATTTTTGAAGAACACACCGGTATCCGGAGAGAAAAATCACCGAAGGAGCGCAGTCTAGAGCCTGCCTCCACCGTGTGCAACTCAAACCTTTCGCGAAGATAGACAGGCGCATTAGGATTGTTAAGAACATTGTATAAAAAGGACAAAATGTGCAAGTCTCTGCGCTGTCGGATGGGTAACCAATTTAAGCGTTCCCTGTACTCGGATATGTGGTCAAATTTCCGCAAACCAAAAATGAAACGGATGCACTGGTTCTGCAAACGTTCCATCCGATTTAGAAGTTCCTGCGACAGGTCCAGATATGCCACATCCCCATAATCCAGCAAAGGTAAAAGAAGAGCCTGCGCCAACATGATTTTCGTGTTTATGGGGAGGAAGCTTTGTAGTCTCTTAAGTGAATGAAGAGAAGCATAAAGTCTTCTGCTAACCTCACCCACCTGATTAGTCCAGGCTAGAGTCTGGTCAATCACAATACCCAGGTTCTTCACCCTTGACGAGTAGGGGATAGCAGTATTGTTGAGTGTAACCTCTGGCACATCTGCTAGGTTAAGCGCGGCAATCCGCTGATGACTGCCAATGATGATTGCCTGAGACTTAGCAGCATTCAACAGGAGTCCATGCCTTTTCGCCCAACCATCAATGGTGGCTAGGTCATCGTTTATCCTGTCAACTGCATGCTGTAGTCTGTTAGGAGTTTCAGCTGTATATATTTGCAGGTCATCAGCGTAAAGGTGGTACGATGATACTAGGGCAGATGTTATGCCGTCAATAAAAATTGAAAATAACAAGGGTGAAAGTACTCCACCCTGTGGTAACCCTGCCTCAATCTTACACCAGTCAGAGAGCCTGCCGTTGACCTTGACGAGCTGGTAACGATCAGATAGGTACGAGTGGAACCAAGCTGCAGTTTCAGGTGCAAGGTTGAGCTTATGAAGCACAGCAGTAAGGATTTCACTGTCTACGGTATTGAACGCACTGCTGAAATCCAGCAGTACGAGAACCGTGACTTTACCCTGCTCCATGTTCAATCTGATATCATCAGTAACATGAACAAGTGCTGACGTTGTGCTATGCCCCGCCCGAAACCCCGACTGAAACTTGTTGAATAACAAGTAACGGTTAAGATGTTTTGTTAGCCGCTGATGAACACAATGCTCCAAGACTTTTGACAGAACGGGAAGAATCGAGAAAGGTCGAAATAGTGACGGAACGCTTGCATTCGGCTTCTTAGGCAGTGGTATAATATGTGCATACTTCCAGGCCTTGGGAAAGGTGCCAGTAGTGATGGAGCAGTTAAGAATGTGGGTGATAGCTGGAGCTAAGGCGTCATAGAAAGGAATCAACATATCAAGACTTAGCCCATCTTCACCAACTGCCTTCGTCTTGATAGATTTCAGGATTTTAACCACCTCACTCTCCGTCACATGGCCAAAAACAAGCGGCTCAGGCGCCAACAGAGGAGCTTCCTCAAGCTCTTTCAGTGTCCTCATCTTAACACCTGCAGCCACACTAACTGGAGACGTTGCAAAATATTTATTGAGCGCGTCAATATCCAGGCTCTGAAAAACATCCTCGCGAGTTTTACCCACACCAATCGATTTCAAAAACTTCCACAGTTTATGGGAAGGACATTCTTCAATTGAATTATGAATATGCTGACGTTTGCTGTTCCTACACACTTTGTTGCAGTAGTTGCGCAGCTCATGATAGGCATTGATGTTCTCCTCACTAGGGTCACGACGCATCCTAATACGTGCCGCATCTCGCCGGGTCATAATTGACTTGATCTCTGGAGTGAGCCACGGAGCAGGGTAATGTTTGACTCTGACTTCACGTCACTTCACTCTGAATAGTCGTGTTTTCTTTGACCCGTCTAAGTTTCTTTAAAATAGTCAACAATAAAAAACATATGACATAAATGTGGAACGGAATGCAAATAAAATAAAACATTATCCTGCTTTTTATCTCCGGGCATCAAGAAAAAGCGTAAAAGTGTCGACAGTTAGACGACATGTAACTGAGCATGTGACTAATTAGATACATCAAGTTATTCGGTTAAATATGATCATTACAGTGAAGCAATTAGCAAGAGAGATGACCAAGTGTCCAAGATTAACACCCGTTAATAAACTTAACGGTTTTTCCCGTGGGAAATCTTCAACACAATGAAAGCACGTTACAAAAGCCGCCAAATGAATGCCTTTTTAATGATACTGGAAATACACCTTCTTAATTCAAAATTAAACGAATTTCCTTGCTTTCTCCGTCATTGTTCTAAATTTGAAATTTAACGGAGCGACAATGATCCGGCCTGTTTGTTTTGTCTTTAACATAATGGTGACCGGCTGCATGGAAAATTACTTATGGGTAATTATTTTCATTACCTACTAAATGAAAAGATAAATATACTTTTTACGAGTGTTTGTGTGTTGTATTAAACGTCTTTTTCCAAATATTACTCAATAAGTCACCTGACTCATAATGATGGTTCTTATTCCTTTGGTCACTTACAAAAATGTCGATGGATGTCATCTGTCAAAAATATTAACATCCTCATTCATCTTACGCACTTTCCCTTTCTTTGCGCATCTCAAAAATAACATAACATCGAATCATAAGCTACATCATAATATTCATAACCATAATATCGATTACGAATTCAATGAACTTAAAGTCCCAAATCGAATCGAAATAATCATTAAACAAGCATACCGATTTGTTTCAGTGTACGTGTTGGCCGAAAAGAGAAATCAATCTGTTTCTTTTATTTTGTAAGTTATCATAACTGGACGTGATAGTATTCGATACGACCATTTGGGGGTTCAAGTGATGGTAGGCGAGCGGATTTTGAAATATCCCACTTCTGACATCAATAGGTCACAATATATGCGGTGAAATTTTACTAGTGACCGATAGCGAAAACTCAGAACCGACAGGTGATAAGGAACAACTCTCCCCAAGAAACATAGGTCGTAATGTAAAAATTGGATCTCCTTAGTAACTCAATCAGCTGATCGTCAATTTTGTATGGGAGGTACAATTCCCAACGAGTTATTGTTCCATAAGGGAAGTTGTTCAGTTTCATGGGCTGGTTCACCTCTTCGAACTCTTAAATGTTGCGGTTATTTTTATACACCTAGTTTATCTTATATACCACAATAAAATCAAGAACAGATTATGCAAGCTGGCCACCTTTCGCACAACCTTACGACCCAAGTACTTGTGACTTATCTACCACCTTCCATCTACAATTGTACAATGACAACTCTTTCCTTATATCATCCACATAAGGTTCGAAATTGGAATGTTTGTAAGAAGTTTAGGTTGTAAGGATTACGCGATAATAAAGATGACACATTACTTTCACATTGCGAATACGTACTTAATAATTAAGATGTAGGTAGAATCCCTTTTGTGGAATACATAAAGACATTGTAATGAAATAACAAAGTTAACAAACAAAGAAGAAAGAAGTAATGAAATGAAGATAAAATTTGAATAACAGATGATGTAAGGAAATACGTGGATGTAAAATGATAGGTAAAACCTTAATCTGAAAAAGTAAATAATCATAATTCTATCAAGTTTTGTTCGTTATTCTAATATGTAGATAGGTAAGGTATAAGGTATTTACTAAGGGATTAAGAACTATTCATATTTTTTATCATTTTCAGACGTGATGGAGATCTCAGGAGGAAGTTTTTTTTCTTTCTACTTCCTTTTATTCACCAGGTTTTTCCGTATTATAAAAATTTACTATTTTATATGTTTGGCGCCTGTCTATAATCATTGCCACCAGATTTTCCGTATGATAAAAATTTACTATTTTATAGGTATGTTTGGCGCCTGCCTATAATCATTGCCTCTTTTTGCAAAGTAAAAAATATGTAATTCTAATTTTGATCTGAAATTTCGTAGCATTCCAGCCTGTTATTCACCATCAAGTCTTGTGTTATTTTCATAATATCGCTCAAGTCAAGTACACTAAACTTGTTATTCACTTTAAATGCCAGTCTCAAACAGTTTATGTTAAAAATAATGACTTTACAAGTAGCATCTGCAAAAAGGTCAATAAAATGTCTCGTTCTCTCGGTTATATTCTAATGGGTCGTTTCTGTAAGTCGGGGTCCCTTTATAAAATAAGTAGGTAGGTATTCTTTTTAAATTACTAAGTAACTTTTTTGCATCATTTGCCATAAAAATCCACTGCTGAACTAGATCTTCTCCCAGCCCTTCTCCTATGTATGATGATGTTTGAAATGAGATAATGCTTAACTGGTAGGCGTTAAAAATAATATTTTCAGGAAATCACCTACTGAAATCCAATCCACGGGTTCTTTTTTACGACACCTTCGGTAGAAATGGGGTACAAAGCACAGTGCGAACATAGCAGAAAATGTGCTGAATAAATGAATGTACTGCACCTTCTTAAAGCAAAACAAGTAAAACATAATCTGAAAGCAAACGATCCTGAAGTGAATCCATCAATCAACTTGACAAAATGCAGATCGCTCTGACGCATGCGCATGACACGACTGGCGCCATCTGGCGGTACATGACGTCAACTGCACGACAGCCATACTTTTACTTGCGGCCGCCGTCAAAGCTGCCATAACCTCGCTAGCTGCCGTAGAGTCGCCGTTCACTCATAGATGGAGCTGTTCAACTGAAAGTATAAGTTTGTCAGAACATTTTGCTTTTACTGTTCCTTCAGGATGTCGTTTTGGTATCCGCTTAGGAACGAAGCTAATTCTGTCATCTTTGTTCCTAAGGAAATGGCTAGGCGTTAGGATTACAGAGGCATCCGGGACTATTTGTAGAGCTAAACGCACAATAGTTGAACGAACACACGAGTTGACAACTATGTAGAACATTGTTCAGGAAATGCTAGGGAAATATTAGGTTACAGTAGTTTCATTTCATTCCGAATGGAGTGGGATGTACCTACCTAAGGATATTTTTATTTGTCTTGTAATAGCTTCTCATTTAAGTATCTAGACTTCAAAGCAAAGCCTTTTTCTCGTAAATAAAACGAACGAGTTTCTTCGATTTCCGAGCGAACAACTTTCCTGAAAACGCCAAATTCTACTAATTTACAAAAAACAACCGAATGAGAAAAAACAACAAGAAACAGGTCTTAGAAGATAAAAAAGGATTAGGTAGGTACTCGGTCAACAGAGTGTTATTTTGTTATTTTAATCAATGTTCCCTAGAGGATTGAGCTCGTGGCGTTTTCAGAAAGTCAGTCCTTCGAACCTTGCTTTGTAGTTCAAGCTTGCTCGGTTCAAGTTTAAGGAATCAACCAACTTGTGCTTATAGTCTACCTCCATCTCAGCCCTATCCAGCATTATTAGTTCATCAACCAGACCGCAGCGTTGCGTAAATCACGACCTACGTTGATGATACCTTTGATGAGTTTCGTTCTATGGTTCATTAGTTCTTCTGTATTGTACCTACATACGCTTTACTAACTAAGCTACCGAAGACCATTGAAAAGAAATTACCGATCTCTTGAAACTCGTCTCGATGTGTCGTCACATCTCATGTTAGTGGTCAAGATTATACTTGCATTCGCAGGCTATGTAGAACCGTGGTAGCCCACTTGGTAGTGACGTCGGCAGCAGGTACAGATGCTGCAATGCCAGGAATAGTTTAAATCCTGCCTGCTATGGAAAACTTTGCAAGTTTCAAACAAAAGTCTCACATCACATTAGATTAGCTTACAGTACTCAATTGCTGGACGTAGGCCTCACCCATGGTACGCCATAAAGCACGATCTCCCGTTTTCAGTCATTCATTCCTCGCCGACATCTTTAACGACATAGCCTCAGCCCAGCCCAGTTATTAGATTTTAAACTTTAAATTACAGCTATGTGGATGAATTATACAATTTTGTGTACATTGGGCGTTTAGTTTTTTTTTACTAATATTTTCTCAAATATCCCTGAAGTTGATGTTGCTCTATGCAAAAATCGAAATAAAGGTTGGGCCTGACAGCCAATATTTATTTTGTCCAAAATTTTGTACAGACGGCCTTAGGAGGCGAATACAAACTAAGTAGTAAAGGTACATACCGGGTGTTAGGGACGGTGTAACGAAAACTTTGCAGGCGTGCTCAGACCAGGAAACTGAACAACTTTTACTATGGAGCCAATCGTGGGAAACGAAAAAAAATTTTCGACCTCCCATACAAAGTCAGGCAGCTGATCGTGAATTTTGTATGGGAGGTCAGAATTTTTTTTTCGTTTCCCACCATTGGCTCCATAGTAAAAGTTGTTCAGTTTGATGGTCTGATCATGCCTGCAAAGTTTTCGGTACACCGTCCCTAACACCCTGTATATCTAGTAACATACATCAACCAGACCGCACTTTGTTGCGCAAGTCACGCACGACCAACGTTGGTGATACCCTTGACGACTTACATTATACAGTTCATTAGGTCTTCTATAATGGACATGCGTATGGAAAGGATTGGAAGGGAGTCGAAGGTTTTCAGAGGAAGGATCGTTTGGAGCAAGGCAAAGGTATACCTATCACATTTAATGTACGGCCGTTTGAATAGTCCGTATTTGACGACTGTCAATCCATATTAGAAGACATATCAACAAAAAAACCGGCCAAGTGCGAGATGGGCTCGCCCACCGAGGGTTCCGTACTAAAGTTTGTATTTGTAGGCTTGAGTACCTATATGGTTTTAATTTCAACTCGACTCCTTACACACATTCCTGAGATACGAGTCTTGACAGACCGACAGACAGACAGGCAGACGGACAACAAAGTGATCCTATAAGGGTTCCGTTTTTTTATCTTTTGAGGTACGGAACCCTAAAAAGTAGATCTTATTATAGCTTAATTTTGACAGGTGTCAAATATGGGTTATTCGAACAGACGTACCTACTGTAGAATCTGAACAAAGCGACCGTAATCGGTGTGCTAAATACTTTGCAGGCATGATCAGTACATAAAACTTGTCATGAAAGTAATAATCACTCTAATTAACTGACTCGATATGTCATCATGCATGAAATCATCTCGTAAAGAGCACCTGCAGATAATCAAGGTTCAATTGTGAAGATTACTATAAACAGAAGATCGAGTTACTCAATCAGGAACTTTATCTGATTATTTTAGGTACTCTTTGTTAACCTGAACCAGCAAAAATTTAAAAAGAATGAAACTGGACCACTTTCTGAACGAAACAAAGGACCATCTATTAATACAGTTATGACGGAATATCTGATCTCCCATCCCGTACTTACAGAATTACTGTGTAGGTTAACCTTAACAAATTTGGGCGGAATGGTAGGAAAGCCTAGTTTTTGGCAGCTTGGCAGTAATCACCACGCTTGCGCAGTGTAAGATGTTTAGGTAATTCACAGAGAACACTGCTGCCCACTCCCTAAAAAATTAACCCTAGTCGCTTCTTACGACTATTCTTAACCAGCATCAACATACATATAATATGACGCCTATATCCCTTGCGGGGTAGGCCGAGTATAAACCGCTTTAAAAAACGGCCATTTACAGGTCTGACAAAAGTTTGAGAGTCATTTGGAAGACTGTGTATCACCATAGTGTCGCCTAAAATTCCAATACACATCAACATTCGAAATCCCTTAGTCGCTTCTTACTTACGACACTCACAGGAAAGATATGGGGTGATGCTATTCTAAGCCGGCGCCATACAGCATTATGTAACCCATGCTTAGAGTATATAATAAGCAAGCTATAGAGTGCGCATTAGGCCCTGCGGCGTACTGTCAAAGAGTAAGCAGTGTCAGACGTCAAATGTAATAGAAGTTATAGAGGTTAAGTAGTGCTGTCACTGTCGTTTTGCTACTGACAGACAGAGAGGGTGCGCCCAGACTACTGCCACCAATTCCTACTTTTTGCGCGCATTCTATATAGGGTGTATTTTTATTAGTGGCGGATCCGTTAAGGGTGTGTTCTGTCAATGAAACTGAACAACTTTCCCCAAGGAACATAGGTCGAAATATGAAAAAAAAATTTGGCCCTCCCATACAAATTGACCCAGCCGGCCAACACACTTAGTATGGGAAGACCAACATTTTTTTTCGTATTTGGACCTATGTTCCTTGGGGAAAGTTGTTCAGTTTCATTGACAGAACACACCCTTAACGGATGCGCCACTAATAAAAATACACCCTATATAGCTTGCTTATATATACTCTAAGAACCCATGTTATACAGATCCCATGAATAAATTATTGAGTTCACTGCATACTGAATCGATAAGATTTTAATAGATAAATGGTGTGATCGACATTACGAGGTCGACTGCATTTCATAATGCAGTTCACATAGTAAACCTTGCAGTCACTTTTCATTATTTATTTTGTTATTTACGCTAAATTATTAATAGAGTAGACACTTGATTATTTATACCATTAACTATCTATACAATGAGTTATAGAGTAGACACTTGATTTTATGTGTTGAAATGTAATTTGTACGTACACCATAGATAGACCATACAATAAAGTTAATTTTAATACGTGCCATAGCTTAAGGGTAGTATAGGTATCGATGATTTTTATTTTTTACACTTAGCCCAAACTTGATTCAAATGCCTATATCCCAGGAAAAAATCGTTCAAAGTTGATCAGAAATAGTAGTTTATGCAATTGCCTTATAAGGAGAGGCTTTAGGATGCGAGTGTCTGTCTATGATAATAGTTTGACACTAAAGCCTAGTTATATGCAGATGCATACACTATTTTATCTACACTCTACAAGAAAAACTATGAAAAATAATTCAAACCTCCGCACTCCACTATGGCGATTGCATGCCTATCTACTGAACCACCAACTCAACGACTTTTGTACATAAGTAACTTTTAACTAAACGTTAAAATGGAGGCTCATTAAAACATAACAGTTTTTAAAATTAAAAACCATTTATCGGTAAATTTTAATTCGAAAAATGATTTGAAGCAAAGATTTAATAATAAATAAGTCCTCATAATTTCAAGTGTCGTCCCGCCCAGGTGACATCTGTTTTTTTTTATTCGACTTACTGTTGGCTCAGGAAATAAAAAAAGCGGCATATTCGTATCGTTTTTTTTTTTAAATACTGGACATTACGTTCCATTACGATTAATTTTTTTTTTTATTTAGTAAGGAAATTATTTTTTAAGGCTGCATACTTCTTCATGCAGTTCATTACGTTCTTACTTTCGATTCTGTCAAACGAATATTACGAGATGAGTGTTGATAAAAGTTATTTTATTGACAATATTTAAATGACACTTGTGTCAAAACTGAAAAACAAAACAACAGAAAACATTTCTAACACAGAACTTTTTTTAAATTGATGAATCTTTCGTAGAAAAGAAAAGCGCTGAATTTGGGGAATTCGTAATGCTGTAATGGCGAAACTGGTAATCTTATAGTAGTTTATGCAATTGCCTTATAATAAGAGGCTTTAGGACGAGAGTGTCTGTTTATCACACGAGGCGCAGCCGAGTGTGATAATAGTTTGACACGAGCATTCTAAAGCCTAATTATATTGCAATTGCATACACTATTTTATCTACACTTTACAAGAAAAACTATGAAAAATAATTCATACCTCCGCACTTCACTATGGCGATTGCAAGCATATCTACTGAACCAACAACTGAACGACTTTTATACATAAGTAACTTTTTAACTAAACGTTAAAATGGAAGCTCGTAAAAACGGAACAACTTTTAAAATTAAAAAGCATTAATCGGTAAATTTTAATTCGGAAAATGATTTGAAGCAAAGATTTAATAATAAATAAGTCCTCATAATTTCAAGTGTCGTCCCATTCTTTGATTGTGTCGTGACATTTTTTTTTTTATTATCTTACTGCTAAATGTCGATATCATAAAGTCAGAAAAAAGTACTTTATGACATCGACATTTTACTTTATGATATCGACATTTTTTTTTAAGGCTGAATGGCTGTAAAGCAGTTGCTTTCGAATTTGTAATAGGAACATTATGTATGAAGTGTAGATAATAGTAGTTTATGCAATTGCCTTATAATAAGAGGCCTTAGGATGTGAGTGTCTGTTTATCACACGAGGCGCAGCCGAGTGTGATAATAGTTTGACACGAGCATTCTAAAGCCTAATTATATTGCAATTGCATACACTATTTTATCTACACTTTACAAGAAAAACTATGAAAAATAATTCATACCTCCGCACTTCACTATGGCGATTGCAAGCATATCTCTACTGAACCAACAACTGAACGACTTTTATACATAAGTAACTTTTTAACTAAACGTTAAAATGGAAGCTCATGAAAACGGAACAACTTTTAAAATTAAAAAGCATTAATCGGTAAATTTTAATTCGGAAAATGATTTGAAGCAAAGATTTAATAATAAATAAGTCCTCATAATTTCAAGTGTCGTCCCATTCTTTGATTGTGTCGTGACAAATTTTTTTTTATTATCTTACTGCTAAATGTCGATATCATAAAGTCAGAAAAAAGTACTTTATCTACACTCAGTTCGTAATATTCGTTTTACAGAATCGAAAGTACGAACATAATGAACTGCATTACGAATATACAGCCTTTAAAAAAAAACTTTCATACTACTGGCAGCTACATAAAGTAACTCGATTTCTAGTATTTGAAAAAAAATTAAACGAATTGACCCGCGTACCAAATTGTAATCTGTTCCAATTTGACACTGGCCATCAGTAAGACGAATGAAAAAAAAAATCAAGTGTCACCCGCGGCGGGACGACACTTGAAATTATGAGGACTTATTTATTATTAAATCTTTGCTACAAATCATTTTTCCAGTTAAAGTTCACCGATAAATGCTATTTAATTTTAAAAGTTGTTCAGTTGTTATGAGCCTCCATTTTAACGTTTAGTTAAAAAGTTACTTTTGTACAAAAGTCGTTCAGTTGGTGGTTCAGTAGATAGGCTTGCAATCGCCATAGTGCAGTGCGGAGGTTTGAATTATTTTACATAGTTTTTCTTGTAGAGTGTAGATAAAATAGTGTATGCAACTGCAAATAATTAGGCTTTAGAATGCTCGTGTCAAACTATTATCACACTCGGCTGCGCCTCGTGTGATAAACAGACACTCTCATCCTAAAGCCTCTCATTATTAGGCAGTTGCATAAACTACTATTATGACATCGACATTTTACTTTATGATATCGACATTTTTTTTTAAAGGCTGCTTGGCTGTAAAGCAGTTGCTTATACATTTGCTTTCGAATTTGTAATAGGAACATTATGTATGAAGTGTAGATAAAATGAATTATTTAGTAAAGAAACATGCCTACTAAGTACATAATTCAATACTTTTGTAATCAGTAGGTATACCTTACGAGAAATAATATCAAGAGCAGGTATTGTGCACGAAATCGTGCAATGGTACCTGTAGTGGTAGTGATATATTCTCTGTCATAAGCTGACAGCTGTTGACAGCCGATGTGGCGCAGTGGTTAGTATGCCTGCCTGCCACGCAAAGGTACCGGGTTCAATTCCCGGTGGGGCACTCACAAAGTTGATATTTATCACTTTGTGAATTTGTTCCCAGTCTGGTTAGGACATTGCAGGCTGAACCACTTGATTGTCCGCAAGTAAGATGGTTCCGTGCTTCGGATGGGCACGTTAAGCCGTCGGTCCCGGTTGCTGTCTATGATGGCGGTCGTTACACAACCATGTCAGAGGCCTGCTACTTGCAGTAGGTGGTTGAAAAACTCTGACACCAGGGTTCATCGGGTCGTTGAACGACTCGGTGTCCCACACGAAAAGAAAGATAAGCTGTCATATCTGCAGCAGAGCACTTGTCAATACCTATACGATAAGCATCATTATACAAAAACAAAACCGACTGCGGGTAATTTCAAAGTTATATTTTGAATTTTAAATTCGCCATCTTGAATTTATGGAATTTTAATACAGTCAGTATATAATAAGTCACTCGCGCTGCTGACACGAATCTAACGACACATAATTTTGTCAAAATCCGAGGTCAAAATCCACCAAGCCGTTTGGGCTGTAGCCGGGGATGTGAAAAAATAATCGATTATTTAAATAATCGATTTATTTTTAATAAAATTTTTGCGACTAGAAATCATCAATTATTAAAGAATCGATTTCTGTTTACTAAAGTCACATCGCTAGCTGTGGCCACTGAAAAAAAAACTTGTCCACATACAAACAATTTTCGAAAAACATTACCCTTCTTCTGAGGCCGTCGGGTAAGAGCTATAATAAATGATAGGTACTGAATTATCTACTAAGTATTTTTTTAGTCTAGCTTCATAAAAATAAATGATGTTACTTCCGAATGCTGTTGAAGATAATTCTATAGGCAATAGAAATAATTGCAAAGAAGAAATCTCTAAGAAAGTCTTTTTGCACTAATTTACAACGGCTTGAGTCTGATCTAATGATGTACCTACTTAGATTATATGATATATAGTTATAATGAAAGTAGATAATTAAAAAGCGGCCAAGAGCGTGTCAGACACGCCCACAAATAGGGTTTCGTAGTCAACGTTTAAATATCAGGTTTTTCAGCATTACAAACTTAATTTGTTGCTGGTTTGTTAGCAGCAGTATGATGACCAACCGCAAATAGAAAAACTCATTTTTTTCTGAAACCTTTAAGGGTACAATATCCGTTATAGTTTTCATTGTAACTTCAGATTGTAAGCTATATTCCATATTTATTTCAAATTTTTAGCTTTTATACTTTAGAAGTTACAGCTGGAACAAATTATGGGTCAAAAACGCCCTTTTTAAAAGTAAATATCTCGTGACAGAAACATTTTAGTGACTTTGTTTCAAAGAAACCTCATCTTAGTTTTAAAAGACTTATTCAACGATATCCTACACAATATTACAGAAGAAAAAAATTTTTTTTGCCCCCCTTTCACTTGTATGGGAGGGGGTCCAAAAAACATTTAAAATAATTTTTTCTTAACATTTCTATATTTGGGTCAACACGATCTATCTTCTCACCAAATTTCATGTCGATAGCTCTAATACTGACGAAGATATGAGGGCGCGGCATACAGACAGACAGACAGACAGACAGACAGACAGACAGACAGACAGACAGACAGACAGACAGACATGACGAAACTATAAGGGTTTCTAGTAGACTACGAAACCCTAAAAAGCAGGTAGGTAGGTAGTTGATTAATTTAAACGAAGGTTGTTTAAATTTTAATTGTGTAGGTACATATGTAAACGATAATTAATTATGAAAGCATGTGGATGAATGAACTATAAACAATGTCAATAATAAAGAGGAAAAATTTGTTTTTTGTTTGCATGTAATCGAGCAACTCTGAAACTACAAGACTTATTTTAAGAATTCTTTTACCGATAGAAATCTATATTTCATATTTGTTTAATTATTCATGTACAAGTATCATCATTGGCCTCATACGTCTGTGACAGACGATTTATTCAGTGTCCGAGGCAAGATTTTTCATGGCTGTATAAGCCGATACGGGAGCGGCATGACTTTCCGCACGCTCTACAAATAAAGGTGGAATTGGAGACTGGCACATGCATGTTTAGATGTCCTTTTTGCCTTTTGTTTACGAGACCAGCGAAACAGGCATCATCGTGAGCTTTACGCCCATCAAACACACGCTTTCCCCGTTCATCCCTATTCTCAGCAAGCTTCTCCCAGCTTTGATGGTCGATGTCAAACGCAGCCATATCTCGTTTGGCGCAATCTTTGAAACGTAGCATCGGTCTTAATAATAATCGTAAGACCGATGTACAAGTATAAGATGATAAAAATAGGCTAGATATGTACATGAACCCTGTAAGGGTGTAGCAGTTAACTTAAAACTATATCAGTATATAATATGCCCATGCTTTGCCCCGGAAAAATCCCATAAGGCCGTGCCGTGAAAAAAATAGTGTTTTTGAATGCATGGAGTTTCAGTAAATACGATGTACACTTTAAAAAGTAAGATGAATTTTCATTCTAATATCTAGATTCTGGTTGTACGAACATCTTATTAAAGAAAGTTTGCTAAATAGATTTATTTTCCAAAGTTAGGTCTATTTTGCACTTTTTCGCGTGGCGTTTAGCAATCTCAATAATATTACACTTATTTTTTGCGAATACGATACATCTTATAAATTACCAATTTCTAGTCGTTCAGTTTTTTATTTACTTGTTTATTTGCTGAGAAATTTCCAAAATAGTGCGATTCCGCTCTGTTCTCACACATGTAAATCACCGTAAGTGAGAAAGGGACGTTTACAACTTCGAGACAGGCCCTTAATTTCCGCAGGAAAATGATAAAAAGCGGGTGAAACCGCTAGGTTGGCCTCTAGTAAATAATATTTATTAGTATGAGAATAATACAGTTGAAGTTATTATACAGATTTTCCATGCGGCTGTCTGTAAAAACAAATAAATCTTAGGTTTTGGTAGGTAATACAGATTCTACCAGATTAGATGGCTGGCTGTGGCCACCTGGCTTCAAAGACGTAGATCGATAGATACACAATTTGAACGAAGTCTATAATTTACTAAACGCCAAGGAAGTAAACGTCCTTAGGCACCTAATAAGAACTAGCCCAGTACACTACACTGGTTATACGGAAAGTGAAAGTAGCTTACCTCGAAGTCGGCCCGGTCCTGCACAACCATAACTTTTTTGAAGAAAAACTGGGGCATATCGTCACCTTTGACACCACTAGTTCAAGACAAGACACCAATAATGGTCAATGGTCGACCAATAAAAAATAACAATCGGTTGCCGATTTGATGCGCTTGGTTTCGAAATCAATCTCCTTTTTTCTGCAACATTTTTTATGTTTTAAAATTAGAACACTGTAACACTATTGTTTTCGCACTGGCTGTTCAGGGCAAAGCCATTGTCACAGAAGGACTTTGTTTTTATAACGATAACTACTTATTTTTCTTTTAAAAGGTTTTTTCACAGTCACAATTTGCTCATCCAATTTATTTATTAATTGCACTATTATTTGTTTTTATTTTTTTATTGATTGCACACACGTGACCTCACAGATAAGGTATCGCACGCAATGAGGTATCAAAACATGCAGTGACTGATTGCAAAGACCTTTCCCTTCTAACTCTATGCCGGCAACTAAACGGCAAAATGTTTATAAGTATGAAACGCCGACTGCGGTTGTCGCAATCGTACGCTTGATCAAGCGAAAATATGCTCTATAATTCCATTGATAAAAGAATAAAACAGCTTGATAGAAGAAACGAACAAGTACATTTGAACGCAGTGCAATACGGCTCGAAATATTGTTTGATTTAAAAGATACATAAATTATAATTAGCTGTGACCTCGTAGTTAATAGAGAGGTAAGTTTTAAGAAAGTGTGAATAGCTATGTGTGAAAATAGTTGCCCAGTTAATGTGATATGTAGAGTGTAACGCCGATGTAATCAGTTTAATTTCTTTGGTTGCTAAGTAAGTGAAAGATAATAAAACAATTTACAATGCACTTTATAAAGACTGATTTTTCTTTTACAACTTTTTGAAAGAGAAAGGTTGTTTATGAAATTTTAGACCTTATTTATTACTACAACTTATAGGGAAACCTATGCTGTCTCAACAATTCCACAAAATATAGAAATTATTTCACATAACAATTTTCTTATAAGATCTAGGTTCGAAATATGAATTCAAATGAAACTTCCACGGACCTTCTATAAAAATCTCGTGGTGTCAGCTTCAATGGCAAGTCCAAAACCGTTTTATGGGTAGACAAAGTGTAGAAGTTTTGAACAGACAAATCTTTCACATTTTATCATACTGTCAGTAAATACGAAGAAAATAAAATTGTCAGAAAGGAACCACAATAGAAATCGATGAAGAAGATGAGTCGGTTTGAACTCCAAGCAATATGAAAGGTAAAAGTGACATTAGTTGTAGCTAAAGAGGGAAAGGACCGTGACAAATTGAAAACCACTAGTAAATCACACTCAGACGTATTGTGTCGAAGAGCTGGGACATTTTATACAGGGTCTTACTATCTGTCGTCAGGGAATATTGTAGTAGTTTCACACTGAAAGTGAAATTAAGTTAACCTAAGAAGTTAACCCTTGCCATTTCAGTTGCGTAAAGAATACAAATTCTATCATCTTTAAGGTAGCTAATGTCAAATTTGGTCTACTTGCGGAACGTCTCGCCGGAGCCGATTCCTGAAAATTTGTTCAGGTTTCATGAGCTGCACCACTCCTTGAAATATCGTCCGCCAGGCATTTTTTTTACATCCTATGTATACCGTGTTTCGGAGGAAGTACATTAAATTGCAGCCTTTGTTTTGGGCATCCTACTGAACAATTTTCAGTGTGGGACTTAGGTTAAAATCAGAAATTGACCTCTCATACAAAGTGTGACTCACTTTGTACTGATTATAAGAATTTTGTATGGGATGTGTTTTCCTTTTTGTTTTGCAGTTTGGACCAATTGTTAAAATCTTCAAAACAATGCCCTAAACAATGTGTTCAATTTACTTTTTCTCCGAAACACGGTGTATGTAGCTAAACACTATCTATTCAAAAGAAGATCTACCTCTTATATTTAGTACCTAGTACTTACGTACTCTTGAGGTCAACTTGCCAGTTACAATTATTAAACTGCTTCACTCGCCTTGGAAAAGTTTCAACTACGGCGGTTATGGGAATGCCATCTTTGAGCTATGGATTGTTAGCCCCAAGCTCCACAGAGAGGACATAGGACATGCCCTACGACGCTTGACGTTTGATATCGCGACGCTTTGGCGATGCTTGAAACGGTTTCCATATAAAATGTATGAAAACGTATTGACAAAGGCACACACAAGCGTCGCAAAAGCGTCGCATCTATGACAGCTAGAGTCAAAAATTAAGAAGAATGTTTGACGATTACTTGTCTGTCAACTGTCATTCTTACGTCCTATGCTCTTCGTCTCTTTGGTGGAGTTTGCGCCTTAGGCGTCGTGACCTTTGACTTACACATAGGTACTAACACTGTGTGAAGATAAGTAAGTTACCTATGTTAGAAAAGCAAAGAGATGTTGGGTCAGATTACGCAATTTCAATGATTGAGAGCAAAAAACTTTTTTCCATAGACTTTTTATTATTTGGTTTGAGTTGCTTTGATTTCTTCAGGCTACCATCTAAGCTGAGGATTATGACTTTTTGCGTAGTTAGTTATCTAGTTAATATGTCAAAAAAAGTAGGTAACTTGTTGTCTTACTTAACTTCACTTATTGTCAAATGATTTTTGTAGTTTGATGGCGTCCAATTATTTCGAGAAATGCCAGCTTAGAATAGCATCGCCAAAATTCTAATCGTGAATAGGTGTCGCTAAAATCGAGTAAGGGATAATCATCCAGATAATGGGCAGCAGCGTTCCCTTTAAATGCAACATCTCGCACTCCGTTTGCCAATCTACTTACTCTCAATACCCTCCGGTAGGGGGAGGCCAATGTCCAGCAGTGGACTGTTTTGGCTGTTATAGTTATGGTTAAACGCGAGTTTAATTTTCTTTTATATAAGTTTACTTTTTGAATTCAAAAAGAGGTTGGTAAGGTAGGACCTAAATTATTTCTTCTTGTTTTTGTCGCTATTATCCAAAATATTATCAAAAAACTACAACATTACCTAAGGTAGGTAGATTATGCAATATCTATGACATGCACATCTTTGACAAGAAAGGTAGTGAGAAAACGCAAGTCATCTTTACGTCGTGTCATTTACTTTGAGAAAAAGAGAGTTAAATGTTGCATCACAGATATTGGAATGTAACAGATAAAAGTTCAATACAATCAACAGCATGTCAAACTACCAACTCAAGATATCAACTTAAGATTTCTAGAGTAGTATAAACATAATGACCATGTTGATTTTAGAAAAATTTGCAAAATTTACCATGGCAGGCAGGATGCAATGATGAATTTTATTTCCTGCCTACGATGGAAAATTTTGCAAGTTCTCTAAAAATTGTAATTTTGCAAGTTTTCCAATATGAGAAGTTTTACAAAAATTTGGTATTTAACATGTTTATTTTCATGTTTACGTCACTCGAGATGTCGTTAATATTACATTGTTTCCCTGGCACCTAAATAACAGAAATAGTTAGGTAAACTACTTAAAAATTCTCAAAGAAAATCGGACTGTAGGTCTAATTTTCTTTTTGAACAGGTACTAGGTATTTATCTTAGAAATCTTAGATCTTTTTAGAAAAACATCGATGTACCCAAAACATAATTCCTAATTGTTTTTATCCTCGTCAACTGTTGTATCACAGACACGTATACTAAGAACTAGCTAGAATCTAGATGTAGCACAGTGAGATATAGTGTTACCGCACGGCACGGTAAGAATCGTGAGATTGCGACCAACTTTGCGGTTTGGGGTCTAGTGACTGATGTGTGATGTCAACTGTAGGTAATGTATCCTAGCCTTTTATTGTGGTTTACCATTGGCACCATTGGTATAGCACCCCTTAAGATCTGACTATAAAGACATTGCTACATTTGCAAATATTGTTTAATTAGATACTGATAAAAGTCGCAAGAGTATGAAATCAACTACAATTTTCTTCTTTTTCCAGAAAATAAGAACATTGAGTGAAACTCATAACATAAGAATATAAAACCAAAAACCATAACAAATCTTCTTTTCTTGAACAGGGCAATGATTGATAAATCCTTCTTTTGCAACCTTAAACCGCTTGACCTAAAATTCAGTAAAATTCGGTCGCTTTTCGTGCAAGTATTTTCACATGCAAATTACTTACATATTGGCAGTAATTGTTTCTAATGGGCAGTTTTATTGTATTGGTTTGTTATTGATGACCGCGCAGAAACTGCTAAACCGATTTACATCATATTTGGGTACAAAACAGAGCTAACCTAGGTTAAAGTTTTGTCTATGGAAAAATTAGGGAGAATACTTACTTTGCAGGTGAAACCGCACAGGTTGGAAAGCTAGTTTTTCCAATAAGGAAGCATTTTGTACCTAGGTACATTGTTGCAATGCAAATTTGCCTGCCAAATTCAGTAGGTAACTAATGTATCGGTGAAAGCGACGTGCGGGCGGACTGGCAAGTGCAGTGATGAGCACTGATAACATTCCTTAGCGAATTATGTATATGCCACTTAGAACTCACGTAAGCGATGTCAGGAGATTATGGGACAGTGGCTCTTAAACTTTAATTTAGTCAAAACCACAAAGTAAGCCCAACGAAACGAGATAAATAATGTAAACAATTTTAATAAGCCTCGGTGACAGCTATTACGATCTGTCCTTATCTGTCATATGGTATAATGTCAGTTGTCTCTTTCGGGTTTGTTTACATTCTTTATCTCGTCTGATTGGCCTTACGTGATTTTAACCCCCCCTCAATACATCAGTCTTTTTGACTTGGCAGGTGGGTTGGCGAGCGCAATGTAAGATGTGGCATTGACAATGACTGCTGCAGCATTCTTTTTGGCATACTTCGATTGAAGCCGAACGAGGCAATTTGCTAATTCCAGCCAGTGACAACTTATTATTTTGATAGTGTTCAAAAGGGCTTGCGCCAAATGTAGCTATAGTCGTAAGAAGTAGGTACCTGCACCAATTTAACAATGGAATTTTTACTAACAATAACAAGCCAACTTTATAAAAACAAACATTGGTTTGTAGCGAAACTGGTCAAATTCAACTGAAGCCATTTGTTTTGAGAACAAAGGTTAGGATTCTTTATCAATAATTTTACGTAATCATTATTAAAAGATTTTCGTTTAAATTGCCATGGTATCGGCAAATAATTTTGGCAATAATTTAGGTAATTGTCTCTTGACGTGTAGTGCTGGATAATGTTTAAGTTGCATAAGTAAATTGGCACTAAAATAACTTTAGCACCTATTTACTTTTTACATTCTACATTCGTAATCAAAAGAGAAAACACTGCACAAAGTAGTTCTATATGTAGGTTAGGTTATTCAAAACGTGCTAGGAAAACGAGGTAGTAGGAATCCTACCACAATGCTACCGTAGGATAGAAGGATTGTATACCTAAGGCTTGGACGCTATGATGTTGGTTTAATGGTTTGACCTTCTTCTTTGTGGAACACGTCGTCAAACGACCCGATGAATCCTGGTGTCAGAGTTTGTGAGAAACTAGGATGGGCGTATGGACCCCCCTAGATGAAAAAGAATTCAAAGTTTAGGAACCACTGGATTAGACTTTCAATTGTGTTAAACCACCCAGTTCGCGTTAAGTAAGCGGGTGCGATAAACATATAAGTAGGTAAGTACCTGCTTACGATACGATACCATAACATCATTATAATACTGTCTACTTTATATGCAGGCGAATAATTTCTTTTGTCGGGTGATGCCGGCTTAGAAATGCATTACCCCAATTATATCCGTGGGTGTAGTAAAAAGCGACTAAAGGATCCAGGAAACGGCCCGTAGTGTTCCCTGTTAATTAAACACCTTGCCAAGCGTGGTGGGTATGGCAATACCCCCCGAGGCCCATGTCCAGCAGTGGACAGTTGTTGTTAATAGTTAAGGTTAAGGTAAATGATTTCCTTATATGTGTTACAAATTGTGCGTTATAGACCGGAAAATGCCTAATTTGTATACAGAACAGAATTTGAATATAGAGCATCAAACAGGATGTCCTAATTTGTACAAAAACGAGTGACTGTCGTGTAAATACATGAAATGTTACATTAGAATGATACCCGAATTATATCACCAGTATTTTATCCGTTTTTTTCGTGGGAATAGGTAAGGCATTTTCCCGCGGTTAAAGGTAGCCAATGTTAATCTGATTGGATAACGTAATTGGGCTTAAAAAAAGGTATAAGTAGGTATTGAGTAGTTTTGAATACATAAGTAGATACAAAAAATACTATTCATTCGCCTCTTTCTATAATAATGCAATTTTAAAAAGAAAAACTTACTTACGTTCAGATCGTATCCATTCGTAGCCCGAATCCTGCGATTCAGAGTTCCCCATTTCTTCCTCCATCGTGTCAAAAGTCCATCATTCTTCCTCATAGATCGCCGGTTTACCGTATACCGCTCCATAGTCCATAGCAACAAAACACTCAATGTTCACAAAACACTATTTATTTATTCAAATATTTCACACACGCGATCACTGCAGCCGGCGGATGTGTCAAAACTAAATGCAGAAATAATACAAACCCCGCCAGAGCAAAATTTACTTGTGTTACATAAATGTAACGAACTGGAATAAATTAATTACGCCGCTCCGAATACATTAGCTCCTACCAAATTACGTGGTGTAAGTATATAAACATTTAAAAACTCATTTTTAGAAAGTTTTATTTAGGTGTGCGCATTAAAACACCTCAACCTTAAAACAACATCATGTCATGCAAACAAATGAAAAGGAAAACACTGGCTGCATGGATTTGCGAACGGAATGCGGAATTTGAAAATGGAAACAGAAAAGTTTTCGCGCGGCGGCAGGGAGCGTTCAGAAACGTCGTCCTGTGGCTGAACTTAGGTTAATAATAAACATTGAGTAGTCTTTATTGTCGCCTTATTTGCGCTACGGTATGTTGGAACGAATACGGGCGCGTGTTTTGAATACTGGCCACCAATTTTGATTGTTGAAGCGCACAATGGGCACTCGATATGCGGTTGTTGTATGTCCCCGATGTCACTGTACCAGTTGGTAATTTTCCTAACCCAAATTCTTTATCAAGGACGTATCTTTTGTGCGAAAGAGGGCAAAGTTTGAATTCAGAACGCGCCCAGATCCAGATTTCTGTGTAATTTATGCTCTACTAACGGTTGTAATGAGTTTGCGTAAGCACGTTCGTCCTAAAAGGGCTGTTTTTAATGCGCTTCTACGCACGGTCTAGATTTTTGCCTTTTTCAGAATTTATGACTTGTAATTGTAACGTACCTATAGTCCGGCAAGTTCGTGCGCGACCCTCCCTAGGGGTACAGACGGTCGGGGGGTGAGGAAGCACGTCATTTTAATATGACGTGCGGCGCGGATGCGCGCGTCTCCCTTCCCCGCTACACCTCCCGCTACCCGCTGACATCTCCCCTCCCAACGTCTGTCACCCCTAGGGAGGGTCGCGCACGAACTTGCCAGACTATAACTCAGTATTTTGCAATCACTATTTTATTTTTCCTGTGTTTCTACATCTGTAATGTCCGGCTGGTTTCACTTGAACACCATATCCGAAAACAATAGATATTATGCATTATTTTATGATGCCCTATGTTTTTGGATGCGCTGACGCAAAATCAAAACGAATTCATTTTGAATAACAGGTACCTACCTAAGTTCCTACCTATACCTACCTGATGTAAAATACCAGTTTGTGATTTTAAGGATTCATTTTATTTTTGTAAATATTCATTTTTATTTTCAATATTCATTCATTTTCATTCACAGGCTTCGACGATATGATTTGGATTTTACTACTACTAAGTACCTACAGCCATAACTGTCCAATGCTGGACGTGGGCCGCCCTCTTTCGGGGGGTATTGCCATACTCACCACGCTTGGCAGGTGGATTGGCGAGCGCAGTGCAAGGCGTTCAAGTCACCAGGAACGCTATTGTCTATAGCCTGGATGAATAATATCTCTAAGTCGGTTTTAACGACATCCACGGGCAGAATTGGGGTGATGCTATTCTAAGCCGGCACCACACGGCAACGGCGACTCGTTTTGTAGCGTCATGTAAACATTTTACTCTTACTTTTTAATAACACCTATTACTTCGATCCCCACTTACGTAAACTTTGAATTTGGAACATAACAAAAACTAGTTCCATGTTATGGAAGTTACCTCAGCAGCGATTCTCGATCGTTGAAACAGTTTTGGCGCGGTCGGAAGTAAAAGGGTTAACCGGTTAAGGAAAAGAACCGTTCCGTAAAGAAAAAACTGAAAGATTTAAAAAAATATGGGCGCGCAAATTCCTTGCTACGGTCCTTGCAAATGTACGCCAATCGCTGGGTTGCCCTAATTTACAACTTCTGAATACGGTTTTGTTATATACTAACTTTGTATCATAAACCTACAACTTTTGAATAAAGAAAGTATATCTAGACACACGGCAGTGTGTCCGCCAAGTTCGAGCAAAGAACCGACACACCGGCCGTGGGTTATATTACACGAACCATTTCGGGCCAAGTTCGACCCACCTATAACTCAAAATCTATTTTATCTACGCATATGAAATTTCTAGTATCTGTCGAGATCTACTTACTTATCTAAAATACAAAATTTCATTAATTTACCTATTGTAGGTCTTGAGATATTGACGTCAGAAATCGCTATTTTTACTATACACTCACTGACTGACTGACTCACTCACTCACTCATCAAAAACCTAGACCACTTCCAATGAAAGTGAAAAGTGAAAGTGAAAGTTTTTTATTCAAAATAGGATATTAAAATATCACTTATTGATAGTCATTACATTACGCAGAAATGGATTAGGCATTGTAAAAAAGAGAAATTTGCAAAGCACAATTTTCTCTTTTTTATAACAATTTTTATTCCTACTATAAACGCGGCTCGGGCGGGATAAAAAAATAAAAATAAAGGCACTGCCTCGGGGCTGGCCAGGCTAACCACACGTCATGTAACTTTATGCCTTAACGACCAGTAAGCGAAACTAAATTCGATCAAGATTTTAAAAAGGTGTTACATGTGTATAGTTAGTCGGACCTCCTGGACAGGAAAACCCCCCAAAAACCTGCCCAGAATGGTCGTATTGACTTGAAATTTGGCACGGAGGTAGGTCTTTAGGTCAAGGTAAAGGAAAAAATCTGAAAATGGCCAAGTGTGAGTCGGTTTTAAAAATAATGAAGGTGTAAATTCATACCCCTAAGGAACTAAAACAAAAAAATTATCTATATCTTCCAATGGTCGTACCGACCTAAAATTCGTTACGAAGGTTTGTAATTTAGTAAAAGTAAAGTAAAAATTGAATATAAACGGCTACGTACATAATACCGCCCTGACTTGGCAAGCTTATCAGTAAATAGAAAACGTGTAAAAAAAATCCAATATATTGAATGGGCAATGCGCTCTAGCGTGTCAGTCGTACAAGACAGCATACAAAATGACAAAACAAAAAAGTTTCCTTTGCCACGCAACGTAGAAAAATTTAATAAAAAAGCTAGTCCATTTCTTTGTAAGAAGCATAGTCCATATTATAGACCATATTCAAAAATCTGAAACTTAGTATAAATGAGACATTTGCTTAACTTACTTAATCATAAGAAAAAAAGAAAATAAACCTTACAAAAATAAATGATATCCCACACAAAACATAAATGTGAAAGGCTGCCAAGTTCGATAATATTGGAATGCTTCGCCTATAAAAGAAGTGAGATCTAAATAAGTACCAAGTTCCATACACAGACCTCAGTTAAAAATAGTTACAGGAATGCACACTTGATTTTCCGCAGTTTGGAAAGTAGATTCTGAATAAATATCATGTTAAATACCTAAAATTCTAATACTTACAAAAACGCAAACCTGTTTTTTCAGCAGTTTCCTTATAACATTTTTTTTTCTGTACTTTGTAATGATATAACTTGGCAAGTTTTAATAGAAATATATATACTTGACTCATTGCGTTTAGTAGGTTTATAACAACGTGTGTGAAAACTTGCCAAGTTATATCATTAAAAGGTACAGAAAAAAAAATGTTATAAGGAAACTGCTGAAAAAACAGGTTTGCGTTTTTGTAAGTATTAGAATTTTAGGTATTTAACATGATATTTATTCAGAATCTACTTTCCAAACTGCGGAAAATCAAGTGTGCATTCCTGTAACTATTTTTAACTGAGGTCTGTGTATGGAACTTGGTACTTATTTAGATCTCACTTCTTTTATAGGCGAAGCATTCCAATATTATCGAACTTGGCAGCCTTTCACATTTATGTTTTGTGTGGGATTTTATTTACCGTTGTATGATCCTCTGAATTTCAACTAGTGACTGGTACTTAATACTGGAAAATTGCTGGCGATGCAACACCATAGATTCAGACAAAAAATTGTTCCCATAAAGAAAGTATACTTACCTCTCTGGGATATGTTGTTCATCACTTTAAGCTAGTAGGTAAGTCACTAGCAAAATAACTCTCGTCAAGTAGGTAATTTCCGAATAAGTAGGTACGGAACCACGAAATCGAAATGTTGATCAATGTAGCTTACTTTTAACCAGATTTAATTTATATGAATCCATAAATCAGTTTTTCCGCTAGCTACCATCGATTAGAAGGAGGAACCCATATATTATCATTGCATCATGCGAGCAGGTAATATTAAATGTTGTATCGCCTTAAGCGCTATAATTTCTAAGTTTTTAAAAGTTGCTCTACAAGACGAGAGTTTAAATTGGTACTTTTACTTCATTATACTTATGTTGCCTATCGGTGCTGGCTTAGAACAGCGTCACCCCATATCTTTCCCGTAGGTGTCGTAAGAAGCGACTATGTGATTGTATTGCAATTTACAGCGACAGGCTGACATCCTGTCACTATGATGGATGATACACAGTCAACTGAATGACTCACAAAGTTTTGTCAGTCGTGGTGTAAATGGTCGTTTTTTACAGCCGTCTGTGCTTTGGCTACCCCGCAAGGGTTATAAGCATGATGAATTATGTATGCATGCATAGGTATTTTGGCTTATGTGCCTTAGGCAGAGTTGCATTTTTTTATTCTATCGAATCCCTCTATGTATAATTAATTCTGTTATATAAGGTGTAAAAAAAATCAACTGCAAACAACTTTCCCTAAGGAACATAGGTCGAAATTTGAAAAAGTTTTCGGACCTTCCATAGAAACTGTACCAGTCAGCCGAGTCAATTTGTATGGGAGGTCTAAAAATATTTTTTCATGTTTCGACCTATGTTCCTTAGGGAAATTTGTTCAGTTTCATGGGCTGGTTCACCTCTTAAAATATTTGCAGTTTTTTTTTACATCCTGTATATTATACCTAGCTGCAATATATTGATTGATTAAAGTTAACTAGTTCACGAAACCACGAGACTTACTGTTTATGGGACGGAATTCGATTGACCCGGTTAATTATTGGTTATCTGACCAAATGGAAGCCAAATGGTTAAACAAGAGTTAAACAGGCAATTAATTATGACAGCTATATGTTTTATAATTCACCTTTTGCATATTATTAGCCTACTGATTATACTTAGTGAATTATTTAAAAGTTCAATAACACTGATTGGTTCAAAGTTTTGGGCTTGATCTTCCATGTAGGTAAGAGATGTACGTGTGTTTTTAATAGGTATTCAAGAAGGTAAACCACATAAAACTGAAAAACTTTCCCCAAGGAACATAAGAAAAAATATGAAAAAATATTAGGACCTCCCAAACAAAATTGACTCGGCCGGCTGGGATTTTTTGTATGGTAGTTCCAATTTTTTTTTTCCTATGTTCGTTGGGGAAAGTTGTTCAGTTTCATGGGTTCGTTCATCCCTTAAATATTTGCAGTTGATTTTTTTACATTCTGTATAGTATAACACCTTCCGTGAAAAGACTTTTTGAATGTGTAATGAGTTCCAGTGTGTAACACCACATTAAAGGGATTGGCCCTTAAGGCACGTAATTTGGCTGATAGTATCTTCTTAAATCTTTATTTTATTAAAACTTTATCGAATCCTCGGGTCGAGTCTACTCTACCTACATACCTATTTGTACGTAGGCTTGCCAGATTTCGGATACCCATTAATGCCTGTTAGAATCTTAAAAGCAAAAGCACAAAAAATAGAGCGCCTTGTAAACTTGTAGGAGCAAACCAGCAGATTGTATTATTAGCGAGGCATTATCATCCTAAATCTACACATCATCATCATCTTCCTGCCCTTATCCCAATACTTGGGGTCGGCGCAACACGTTTCGATGAACACAAAATGACGTTGCAAAAGGATTTGGCTGAATTTTACGACCGGCCGCCTACCACGTCAACCCTCCTTGGGAATGCTTTTGTGGTGGATTAACCGCCACCGTAAGGTTGGCCCTGGCTGTTTGGGTCGAGTTTATCCCTCGGTCGCCTCTTACGACCCCCATGGGAAGAGAGGGGATGGTGCTATTGTAGCCAGCACCACGGCGATGTGACTTCAATATTTTATTTTTCAAGGTGGCCGTCACCCACCGCTCGAAGGTAATTAATATTTTAACCCACAGATTTTATTATTTTATTAGCGAGGCATATCAGTAACTCCATGCATCCACATAACTAAATCTACACGAGTTGCGAAAATGGTCTCATAGCAAAAATTGTTCAGAACTTCTACTAGCACATGGTCATCCAGGATCTGGATACCTTATGGCTTATGTAGACCACCAGAATCCCATTTATCCGATTCACACGGGAAAACGGGTAAGTAGCAGCGGGTGCATCCACATAATATTCCCGCCAGTATAAATTCAAACTCAACGGTCAGATCCGGTGAATTTGCCCATCTGATTGAATTTGCTTTCTGGCATTAAAAAGCAAATTACAAAAATCAACTCAACATCAACAGTAGTGTTAATAATTCTTTTAATTATAATATGAATTTAAAATCAAGAGGGTCATTCTTTTAATTTTATTTGGAGAACATTTCACTAGTGCGTTTTAAAATCCTTGTGGCGACATCTATTGAGTGACAAGCGAACCAAGCATTACGTTATGTACCTCGTGTAGGTAAGTAAAATTTAGGTATTTATTGTGACCTCTTTATTTTTTATTTTTGAAGGTGGCCGTCACCGCTCGGTTTTTTTATTGAAAAGCTAGGATTGATTTGTGGTACCCGTTTTTTTTATAAAAAGCGTTTGTCGACTTGATGACATGCTCAAACAGTTTTAAACAAGTGGCTATGATAGCAAGAATCCGTCCCTAATCAAACTCTGAACAATGTCCCAGAGTGATTAATTGAAGAACTTGCAGATGTATCAACCAATAACCCGACTGTGATAATTTAAAGGTGGTATTTCGCGATAAATATCCGCTATCTTGAATTTATGAGTTTTTAATAAATATGAATAAAGTATAGCCAGTGTCACTCACGCTGCTGTGCTGAGACCAATCTAACAACACCTCACATGTCAAGATCCGCCCAGCCGTTTGGGCTATAGCCCGTGAAAACGAATTTCTGGATACACATAGGTACACAGAGTACCTTTTTATATGGAAGGTAACATACATACATACTAACGAAAAACATAGCCCTCCTGAGGCAGTCAGGTAAAAAGAAATAAATATCTCTTGAACAACCCAATGAACCCTGGTGTCCGAGTTCTACCTCTACAACCGCCTACTACGAGTATCAGGCCTCTGACATGGTTGTGTGTGTATCGCTCACCCACCGTCTAAATAATCATAGACAATGACCGGAACCTACAGATTAGCGGCCCTCCGAAGCACCGAACAATCTTTCGTTTTGGATTCTCAGGTGGTTCAGTCAGCCTGCAATGTCTTGACCAGACGGAGAACAAATCCACAGTGTGATAAATGTGATAATAAATATCAAGTTTGTGAGTAACCCACCGAGAATCAAACCTGGACCCTTCTGCTGCGCCGTAAGTCGCACTACCACTGCGCCACATCAGCCGTCTTTTTTTTCTCCCATGAGAAACTACGATCGATAGCTCAAAGATCTACCTACCTATAAAACAACACTTCTGTAGGTGTGTCTAGACCCCCTAGAAACAGCAGACCCATAAATTAGATAAAGAAGGCGCTCACTTACATTACGCAATAATATTCAACATCCACAAAAACAACAATTATATCATTATCATACAACTGTTCAAAACTTGTTATCTGCGAGCGAGTGAGATAACATTAAAACCGGCCTCCAATACGTCAAATAAGACAACCTATAAACCAGTCTGTATTCCGGTCGGCGACGCGAGCGCACGTCTGACACAAAAAGTGCTAAAAGACATTACAATGTTCCCTCTACGACGTGTCATTGGCAGCAAGGTGCGTTATTCCTATGCCCAAGAAAAGAAAAAGAAAATCACCAATCAAAAGAGAGTTCGATATTTGAAAATTGCGCGGTTTTGCAGATCCTGGAGCAATGGCGGGCGCCGATCGCTGCCACGAAGGTGCAAAGGAATTACAGTTCTGAGGTGTCCACGCCGCCGCCGCTTAGTATGCTGACCGAGGATGAACTGGCCATGAAGGATACAAGTGAGTGAAAATAAAGAACTACTTCTGTCGATCGGGACTTAGAGTCGGCGACCCGATGAACCCTGGCGGTCCTACTGATCTATGTGGAGAGCCAAGGGAGACAGTCGAATGAGGTTAAAAGTAGTTTGGTGCAGCCAAATACATATGAATGACTCTGTGAGCTCATTTAGATACAGACAAAACAATAGTTATAACTAAAAGTAAACTAATTTATTTGACAGCACGTAAGTAAGTAGGTAGGTATGTCTCGAATTAGAAACAGGTATTTGCCTAATTCGAAACATAAATCACACAAAACAGCAACGTTTGAATTAGGTATCTACCTACTTAGTTGTCATGCAATGCATGTCACATTTATAATGAACTTCTGATAAAACTTTTGTATTTATAAATCTGAAACTTCGAGTTCAAGATTTGAAAATAAAATTAACTTCCGTTTTACGTAATTATCTATCACTAATAAGTAGGTAGGTAATTTCCAAATAAGTAAAGTTTTAAACTAACTTAACTATGTTATCATAAAATACCTTTGCATTACCTAATAAACTATTCAAAATTATTATCTTGGCTGCTCTTACCATTTATCAACAATATTTCTTTGATGAAAAGTTTACTATGTATTGTATAGTTAAGTTTGCTTACCTAGAGATACTTCTTTGAACTGACTGATGGCCAAAGCAGTGGCGGACTAACCCCATCGGATGCCCGGGGCGGTCAAGCCGTCAGATGCCCCCCAGCGACAGAAAATTTCCTTAACGTTAAACCCTTTTTAAGAACTTCGTTATTGGTATTTAGGTAGGTACAGTGGCGTATACAGCTTAGGATCGTAGGGAGGGGGGTCACAGCACTGCACCACTCAGGCAGAATATGCATTACGAACAAAGGGAGTTTAACATTTCAGTTCAACAAAAACAAAAGAAAAACTACGCTTCGCCATTCGCCAAACTAATACCTATGCTAATACTAGGTATATGTTTTGCGAGCGAAGCGAGCTCGACTTTTCACGTTAAAAATGCAAGTGAGGACACACACCGTACCTACCACCACCGCACCATCACTACACGTTATGTGAGCGAAGCGAGCTCGACATTTCACGTTAAAAAGACATGCGAAGAGACACATCGTGCTGCACCATCACTACAAGTTATGCGAGCCAAGCGAGCTTGACATTTCGCGTCAAAAAGGCACACCGTGCTGTACTATTGCTACACTCGAAATTTTGCGTTAAAAAGGAATGCGAGGAGGGAGACACACCGTGCTGCACCATCACTATGCACGTTATGCGAGCGAAGCGAGCTAGTTATTTCGCATTAAAAAGGCACACCGTGCTGTACTATCACTACTAGATATGCGAGCGAAGCGAGCTCGACATTTCGCGTTAAAAAGACATGCGAGGAGACAGATACTCCGTGCTGCACCATTACTACACGTTTTGTGAGAGAAGCGAGCTAGACCATCCGCGTTAAAAAGACATGAGGGTCACGCACGTTGTTAGCGAAAGAAACGAGCTCGATATTTCGCGTTAAAAAACAAGAGGAGATACGCCGTGTAACTTAAACCAATAATGTTTTTAAATATTTTAAATAAGCCTACCCTAGCAGCGGCTGCTATCAAGTACTGGGGGCACCAAAATGGCCTCCGAACTCCTTTGATCAAATCGTAAATAACTTAATTTACGATTCAAGTCCTGGGGGGCAACAAAATAGCCCCTGAATATCTTTGATCTAATCGTAAAAAACTTTATTAACAATAAAATTCCTGCGGGCAACAAAACAGCCTTCGAACTCTAAAAGTCCTGAGGGGCATCAAAATAGCCTCCGAACTCCTTTGATCAAATCGTAAAAAACCAAGTCCTGGGGGCAACAAAACAGCCTTCGAACTCTAAACTCCTGTGATCAAATCGTAAATAAATTTAATTACGATTCGGTCCTTGGAGCATAAAAATGGTCACCGGAGGAGGCCATTTTGATGCCCCCCGGGACTTGCTGACCGGGGCGGACCGCCCCCCCCGCCCCTACCTTAGTCCGCCACTGGGCCAAAGTTTTTTAAAGATGGTTAGAAATCTTTTTGAAAGTATTTACTTAAATTTTGATGTTCTTTCCCATGTTATTTGGATACCTTTATCATTCTATATCTTATTTTACGAGTATTTTATAATTTGACACACAGCGATAAGCGTGTCCTTGATAATGTCATCTACCAACCAACTGTTTAAATGAATACTAAGATAAACATCTTTTTAAGAGACTTTAGAGACCCAAACGCAAATACAATTTCTTTTTATAGAAAATATTTAAATATGTCATCAAAATATCTTCCGCAACATGTTGTCATAAATCTTGGAAAACCTAAAATTACGGGAATGAATTTACGAATGTGATATTATAAATTGAAGCGGTGACAAAAAGATCGATTGATGAACTCATGGAGATATGAACCTAAGCGTAATCAATAACCTGATTTGTAAAATAACTGTGTAGAATAATATACCTAAAGGTAAAGTAACAATTTGTATATTCGATACGGGTCTTGTCTGACACACCTATATACTTTACTATGCAAGGACAAACATTTTCAACATTAGGTAGGTATTTCTTGTAAGTCCGTTGGTAAATTATCTAAGAAGTATTTTACTATCTAATTTCTGGGCAAAACAAATATATAGGTAAAAATGTGTTTTAAAAGCACGCATTGATAAAATTAGTTACTTACTTAGGTACTTTACTTATGTAAAAAAAGTAAGTATGTATGTCCATAAATAGTCCATTACTTAGAGCTAGCCTTTTCGGGAGGTTATGTACCTACTTACTATAGCAACAGAAAATATAATAGGTATAGCTATATTTAGTTCCTATTTTGTGCTAATAGGTACTCAAAGAGTCCACAGAATGGAGAGACAAAATAAACTCTTCTTTGTGAAGAGACAAAAAAGGCACCTTGCCTACCAACAAGAAGACGGTCTTTACAATGATCCACTATAAGCAAATTGTGATAACAATATACATAGTCCATAAGTAATTGAAGACCAATTTATACGTACGAGTGCGGACGTCTAAAATAGGCGTGGCAATTTCAATATACACATACCTACCAGCATTATACATAAACTGTTTTAAATTCTAACCTTGACTTTTTACAAGACTGTCGAAAATATTTGTACTCAACGAAAAAATACCTAATAAGTACCCAAATCACATTCAGTTTATAGGTGCAAATTAAAAGTGGACGGCAAATACAGCAGTAACAGACGATAGTGCAGCTAAAACTATTGGTCTGTGTACAGTTCTATGAAATATTATTAGGTCTTCACTGTAGATCAAATGTATCGTACAAAAGTAAATTAATCGGATCGCAGCATAATCGCTGCGGTCTGCAGTCTGTACTGACGTTTTGCCTAGACTACGTCTACAATCCGGCAAAAGCGGCTGCTAGCGACTGGATGGCGAAAACGGTAGATCATGCCCTGAGGCGAATCCTAGGGGAGTGTTGAGTCTAGCTGGCAGTTGGATGTTAATGTGCTGATGACTCAGGCTGATGATAAATAATAATAAATAATAATTTTTAAATAATTTTTTAAATAATTTTTGATGATGATGATGAAATTTGAAATGATGATGTGATATGTTGTCTACTGCTGCTATTGTCTGTCGTTCATTCCCGATTTCCACCTTAAAATTTTTAGGGTATTACAGAATGGTACCTATCTTATCAGTAAAACATTCTGAGATACAACAAGTTACATAAAGTGCTTATATTTGTTGTCTTTATATTTACTTAATTTTTATCAATTTTGCCTACTCTGATAAAGAGCTTATCATTTTGTGTGAATGATGTGGTACTTACTTAAATGTTACTGAAATGATTTGTTGTTAGCTAGAAATACTGAATTAAACTAGCGAAGATGCCTGCTTGCATATCACCAAACACCAAACAGAAGATACTAAAATACATACACACACATATATCACGCCTATATCACTTGCGGGGGAGGCACAGCGTAGACGGTCGCAAAAACGACCACTTACACCACGTCTGACAAAAGTTTGAGAGTCATTCATGAGACTGTGCGTCACCTTAGTGACAGGTTATCAGCTTGTCGCCTAAAATAGCAATACCAATCAACTCTCAAATCCCTTAGTGAAAGATATGAGGTGATCCTATTCTAAGCCAGCATCACACGGAAGATACTAAAACAATCTATGAAAATAGCTGTATATAGGTACATTCAGCAGGTTCTGAATATATCTACTTAAAAGACGAATTCACTTTTCATATAATTTTACATACGACGACAACACGACAAAGTTTGACTATAGATAGAACTAAGCTACAAAGAATAAAATAATGTAAACAAAAAATTACTTCTTTTTCAGTCAGAAAACTGGCGACAGAACAAATCGCGCCTCTAGTCAAGAAGATGGAAGATGAACACAGAATCGACGACGGAATCAGACAGCTGCTCTTCGACAACGGGGTAAATTAAATACATACGTAGATATATCACGCCTATATCCCTTGCAGGGTAGGCAGAGCACAAAAGGCTATCAACAATTTGATTTACACCACGTCTGACAAAAGTCTGAGAGTCATCCAGAAGACTTTGTATCACCATAGAGGCAAATTGTTAGCCTGTCGCCTAAAAATGTAATGCACATCAATCCTTAGTCTCTTCTTACGATACGACACTCACGGGAAAGATATGGGGTGATGCTATTCTAAGCAGACACCACAGATTGATTCCCATTGTATCCTGTTGTCCAAAAGGCATTGCGTGACTAGTCTTACAACAAATCATGCAACTGTGACGTAACTTGTAGTGCAGTAACCAGTAATTTAGTTAAGTGCCGACATACTATCAGCAAGACCTCAAACTACCCAAACATCTAATAGACTACATATAAGATGAATTTTTACTAGTGACCGATAGCGAAATTTCAGAACCGGCTGGTGATAAGGAACAAACTTTCCCCAAGGAAGGAACATAGGTCCAAAGATCATAAGTCCTGTAGATCATAAGTTGTTCAATAATGTATTTAATTTCAGTTTCTATTGATGTTTATTTGTCCACGTGCCGTGTGACCAGAAACTCGAACGATGCCCTCTACTCCAGTTTTAGGTATATTCTAACAAAATGGAAATCAGCTAGGTACTTACTTACCTATTCTCATTCGTTTTTTCGGCAATTATATAACTCGAAGTAACCGTAGTCATGTTGATAAGAATAACCATGTTGATTCATTAAACTTACAATTAAGTAGAGGGAATTTAGATAATAGACCTCCGAACTTCAATTTGAAGATTTCACCACATGATGATAAAGACCTTCTTCACTCACAGACAAACACAAGACATTAGGGTTAGGAATAGAAACATGACCATGATTGTCTTTTCACCTTCTATCGTGTGGGACGGTCCACGGAACCCTTGTATCAATTTTTAAACCTTTTGCCACTGTATGATCAACTTCTAAATATTATCTTTCTCCCAAACAGCTAATGGGCATCGAAACCCCCGTGGAATACAGCGGCTCCGGCTGCGGCTTCCTGACCATGATGCTGGTGGTGGAAGAGCTGTCCAGGGTCGACCCAGCAGTGGCCGCCTACGTGGACATCCACAACACTCTAGTCAACTCGCTGTTTATGAAGCTGGGGACTGAAGAACAGAAGAAGAAGTACCTGACCAAGCTCTGCACTGAATACGTGAGTTTTATTTTTTTAAACATATTTTTAAGGAAAAGTATGCGTTCCTCTCAAAAGGAGGACCTGCCTTTGAAACTTACCAATTTTCTCCAAGAAGAATAAGTAGGTTATAAAAAGATTATAGGATGGATAATCTGGTTAATCCATCTGAAGTTCGTCAGAGTAACTGATAAAGGATCTACCTTTATGAATTACTGACAGAAGTCCAGAAAGGCATCGCTAACCTATGTGATGGATTTGCCTGCACAAGACAGAGAAATGTGAAATACAAAGGGAGCAGACCCAGATGATGAAACAAGAAGAAAAGCTAAGAAGAAGATTGATAAGGCTAGTCTGAAAAAGACGTAAGGGCCTGATAAGCTTACGAGACTGTCATCCATGGAGCAAGATCACACAGAAGTCCAAAAGGGCACTGGTATTCTTACATGATGACGAAACAAGACGAGTTATTTCGTGCAGACTTTGAAAGGTAGCTATCAGATAGCCATGTTTACATAATATTTGTCTAAATCCGTGCTGCCAGAATTATCGATAAGCTTGACATTCGAAAAAGACATCCAGATTAAATTGACTTTATCGTTTGGACAATGTACTTTTGGACATTGGACCATTGGACTTTGTACTCAAAAAGCGGTAGAACAGACTTTTGTACATACCAGAGAATTCGTCGTAGTGAGTGAGCTACATAAGCATTTTTTTTTCTCTGTGGATTCTAGACTCTGCTAGCTGCATCTGTTACAAGGATAAACACTAGATCATTCAGAAAACTATCTAAGTATAGAATAGAAGAGCTCGATCTAGTACTGATTGTACGACTCTGTCTAAGCTATCTTATAAACTTTGTATACTTATTTTAAACTGAGAGTTACTAGACTAGTTATATTTTACTTTTTGAATATTCCTCAGACAAAAAATAAATCCTTATCAAGAAGTTTTCAAGAGTTAAAACAAAATCCTTATCATGTTTTTCAGCTGACAACAAGATAAAAAAGTATAATTACCTACCTATGAGTTGGTCAAATAAAAAATGGAAAATAAGAGTGTTTACTAAACCACAAATGGGAAATGATAAACACTAAGTAAATACATCCGTGACACTAGATTAGCATCGCACAGTAGGTACAACTAATAGTTGCTGAAAAAAGAAAAACATAAGGACAGCTGATTCCTATGTGGTATTTAGCAGAATGCCCCATAAATAAAATCCCTTTAAAATTGTGTAGGTACTGGATGTAAACTCTGTAGGTAACTATGAATATTGAAAAGCATCTTGCAAGTATAATAGTGTAGACGAAACACTACCAGTCGGTAGTGTGCTCTTGAATGAAAAACAGACAGAAAGCACAGCGCAGCACGTGACTAGGTTGAGAACCATTTTCACCGAAGATAATGCTAACCAAGTACATAACATAAGGCTTACGTGGTAGATAATACGTAAGTTATTTCATCTGCTTTCGAAACAAAACAACCACCAAAAAATATTTGAATGAGTCTCTTCAAGATGCTAATGGATATTTTAAAAGTAAACCTAGCTACTACTACATCATTCATTCATTCCTTCCACAGGCCGGCAGTTTCTGCCTGACAGAGCCGAGCTCAGGATCCGATGCCTTCTCCCTAAAGACCGTGGCAAAGAAAGATGGCGACCACTTCGTCATTAGCGGCTCCAAGATGTGGATCTCCAACTCAGACGTCGCTGGAGTGTTCCTCGTCATGGCCAACGCTGATCCCTCAAAGGTGAGGACCCTGGTTTAACTGGATCTTCTTCCTGAAGACCGTGGCGAAGAAAGATGGCGACCACTTCGTCATCAGCGGCTCCAAGATGTGGATCTCCAACTCTGACGTCGCTGGAGTATTCCTCGTCATGGCCAACGCTGACCCCTCAAAGGTAAGAACCCTGTTTTAACTGGATCTTCTTCCTGAAGACCGTGGCGAAGAAAGATGGCGACCACTTCGTCATCAGTGGCTCCAAGATGTGGATCTCCAACTCGGACGTCGCTGGAGTGTTTCTCTTCATGGCCAACGCTGATCCCTCAAAGGTAAGGATTTTGGTTCAACTGGACCTTCTTCCTGCAGACCGTGACGAAGAAAGATGGCGACCACTTCGTCATCAGCGGCCCCAACCGAGGGCCCCAAGATGTGGATCTCCAACTCTGACGTCGCTGGAGTGTTCCTCGTCATGGCCAACGCTGATCCCTCGAAGGTAAGGACCCTGGTTTAACTGGATCTTCTTCCTGAAAACCGTGGCCAAGAAAGATGGCGACCACTTCGTCATTAGCGGCTCCAAGATGTGGATCTCCAACTCTGACGTCGCTGGAGTTTTCCTCGTCATGGCAAACGCTGACCCCTCAAAGGTAAGAACCCTGGTTTAACTGGATCTTCTTCCTGAAGACCGTGGCGAAGAAAGATGGCGACCACTTCGTCATCAGCGGCTCCAAGATGTGGATCTCCAACTCTGACGTCGCTGGAGTGTTCCTCGTCATGGCCAACGCTGATCCCTCAAAGGTAAGCACCCTGGTTTAACTAGATCTTCTTCGTAAATACCATGGCGAAGAAAGATGGCGACCACTTCGTCATCAGCGGCTCCAAGATGTGGATCTCCAACTCTGACGTCGCCGGAGTATTCCTCGTCATGGCCAACGCTGATCCCTCAAAGGTAAGGACCCTGGTTTAACTGGATCTTCTTCCTGAAGACCGTGGCGAAGAAAGATGGCGACCACTTCGTCATCAGCGGCTCCAAGATGTGGATCTCCAACTCGGACGTCGCTGGAGTATTCCTCGTCATGGCCAACGCGGATCCCTCAAAGGTAAGGACTCTGGTTTAACGGTTTAACTGGATCTTCTTCCTGAAGACTGTGGCGAAGAAAGATGGCGACCACTTCGTCATCAGTGGCTCCAAGATGTGGATCTCCAATTCGGAGGTCGCCGGAGTGTTCCTGGTCCCTCAAAAGTAAGCACTCTACCCTTTTCACTGGATTTTTTTCCTGAAGACAGCGGCTAAGAATGATGGCCAACAGTTCGTTATCAGCGGCTCCAAGATTTGGATCTCCAACTCCGACGTCGCTGGAGTATTCCTCGTCATGGTCAACGCAGATCCTTCAAAGGTAAGCACCTGGTTTAACTGGATCTTCTTCCTGAAGACCGTGGCCAAGAAAGATGGCGACCATTTCGTCATCAGTGGCTCCAAGATGTGGATCTCCAACTCGGACGTCGCTGGAGTATTCCTCGTCATGGCCAACGCTGATCCCTCAAAGGTAAGGACCCAGGTTTAACTTTATCATCTTCCTAGAGACCGTGGCGAAGAAAGATGGCCAACATTTCGTTATCAGCGGCTCCAAGATGTGGATCTCCAACTCAGACGTCGCTGGAGTATTCCTCGTCATGACCAACGCTGATCCCTCAAAGGTAAGGATTTTGGTTCAACTGGACCTTCTTCCTGCAAACCGTGACGAAGAAAGATGGCGACAATTTCGTCATCAGCGGCTCCAAGATGTCGATCTCCAACTCGGACGTCGCTGGAGTATTCCTAGTCATGGCCAACGCTGATCTTTCAAACGTAAGGACCTTGGTTTCACTGAATCTACTTCCTGAAGACCGTGGCCAAGACAGACGGCGACCACTTCAACACCAGCGGTTCTAAGATGCGGATCTGTAATGGAAAACGCTGATTCTAAAACCAATTGTGTACGGATGTTGCGCTATTAATTCCTTATTTTGTTTTATCCTGTTTTGGTCCCAAGGTTATAGCATACCTACTTACTTGCATATGTTTATGTCTGTAAATATTACCGACCTAATAAAGCTTATCAAACTATGATGCAACGTTCTCGTAACCAAATAACACAGTTATATCAGCTAGAGAAAGTGGTTTTAATTAGGTAAGTATATTATATTGGTTTTAAAGGAATCGACGCAATATGGAAACAAATTAATAAACATGTTATTCTGTCTGAATAGTATGTTCAACAAACAATGTTTATCGAATGTAGCAAAGCAAAATTTATCTGAAAATCTGAAATGCGTAGCTTGTTTATTTGTAAGTACTGGGTATTAAATAAATGTTGCTAAGAAAAAAAAGAGCAGATACGATTTGAACTTAGTATTTGCTCTCATGTTCGCGGTTTGTTCGTATCAGTTAAAATTAAAACCGGTTTGCCATTTGAGTTCCTACCTAGCTATCGCTTGGCCTCATTCAAATATTAATGTTGCATTTGCTTTAGCATAATATTACAGTAGGTAGATAAACAAATACTCTAAGTACCTAGGTACTGTTAAAACATTTCTAGTATCGGTCAGATCTTCTCTGAATAGATACGAGTAATGCTACTTCGACAGCTAGCAGTGTAGGTATAAGTAATTTTTCAAGTCTTTCACAATGCCTACTGCACCTTTCATGCATGCACCTCCACTAGCAAACAATAATAGATCATGTTTCAACTTTCTTTAAAAGACTTCGTACAGACCGTGTAGGCTGACTTTCTTATTTCAATCTTACCATTTTTCCAGGGTTACAAAGGCATCACGTGCTTCATAGTAGAGCGCGACACCCCTGGTCTTTCCGTCGCTAAACCCGAGAACAAACTTGGTATCAAGGCGTCTGGAACCTGCATGGTGCACTTCGACAACGTCAGGGTGCCCGAGAGCAACATTCTTGGAGAATATGGCCATGGGTGAGTTTTGAATCTTACAAATCCAGCCTCTTCTGTCTGACTGGTAAAATCTTGGAAACGATGTACTGAACTGAGATTATCTTCGCTAAACCCGAGAACAAACTCGGTATAAAGGCTTCTGGTGCCTATATGGTGCATTCCGTTACGTCAGGGTGCGAGAGCAACATTCTTGGAGAATACAGCCATGGGTTAATACGGACAGTATAATTTTTGATTGTTTAACATCTTGGATTCATCGCTAAACCAGAAAATATGCTTATTATCAGGGCGTCTAGAACCTGCGTGATCGCTACTGAGCAAAACTTAGCAGAATATTGTGAGGTCATTAGTTTTAAAGAGTACGAAATCAAATATCTTTGGTCTTTGCAAATCTCGATTGAATAACCTGACAAATGCTAGCGTGGAAAACTTAAACCAGCCCACTGTGAATGTTCTGATGAGGATCAGAGCAGCTATCAGTAGTATTCCGTTACTTTACTTTGTTTCACATTCAATTTTTTGACCTTTTGCCTTGTCTTGTATCTTCCAGTTACAAATACGCTGCCGGTTTCCTGAACGAGGGCCGCATCGGTATCGCGTCGCAGATGATCGGTCTGTGCCAGGGCTGCATGGACGCCACCATCCCCTACACTCTTGAGAGGAAGCAGTTCGGACAACCCATCTACAAGTTCCAGGTGAGGAACCTGACTATTTATATAAGTGAAAATAAGAAAAATCATGGATCGGGGCTCGAACGCTTGGTAAACGCCCTACCGCTCTGCCACTAAGCTTTGGATGCTCCAATCGATGCGCATCAAATTTTCAACCTCTTGATACACGTCTCCAGGCGATGATCTAGCGACATCTGTAGAAAGTATTTACAGCTTTGACAGACTGATCGACAGTTTATGTACGCGTCTCTGCATTCAGTCAGCCCGAAGTCGATGTCTCCGTTGGTTCGGCCACGAAAAGAGGATGGGAGACGATAGGGGAGCTTAAAGAGCGTATGTGGGATATTAGAGACGTGATAGCGACTGAACTGCGTGATCTTGAAGTCAGCAATTTTAGAAGATCGCGCAGTACATGAATCAGTGGAGAGAGCACGTTTCGGATGCCAAGATTCACTTTGGGTCGCTGAGTCAACGGAGTTAATGCCATAGTCTACGGAAGCGCCTAATGGTAGCCTGTCTTAGACGTCTCGTGTGGATGATGATGATGATATGATGTGTCATGTGGCAACCATTAGATGGACCTCAAAATCTCAGACAATGTAAGTGCCTGAGGAAGGCCTAGATATCACCTTGTAGTAGCAATAGGTTTTTGACGATGTTTGTCTTCTTCCAGGGTATCAACTACCAGATCGCCCACCTCCAAACTGAATTAGAGGCGGCGCGTCTGCTGACCTACAACGCAGCGAGATTGAAGGAGCACGGCCAGGACTTCGTCAAGGAGGCCGCCATGGCCAAATACTATGCCTCTGGTAGGTAATGTGAAATGAATGAAAGGTTACAACCATCGGACCAATAGCTAACAAACGAGTAGCCTCCTCTAATCGCCTCAAAACTCAATTTTAGAACCGTTGAACTCAGCTTGATTTAGTATTTAGAGACACGAAATCCCTTTGGCGATTCTAGCACGCGCCGTTTCCCTAATTTGTGCAACTAGGGTT
The DNA here is from genome assembly GCA_024500475.1 of Phthorimaea operculella. Classification (NCBI taxonomy): domain Eukaryota; kingdom Metazoa; phylum Arthropoda; class Insecta; order Lepidoptera; family Gelechiidae; genus Phthorimaea; species Phthorimaea operculella. The sequence continues at coordinate 95,788 of JANFCV010000188.1, read as the reverse complement.
TAAGTATCTGTAAGCGAAGTCTAGCCAATAATATTTATCAAAACAAATTACATTTCGGATGTTTTTCACTACATGAAGTTTTTAAGATGAGATAAGATAACTAAGTGACTACGAAAACATATCCTAGCTAGCTAGAAAATTAACATTCCCTGTAAGTAAAGTAGTCAACCTGAAGAAAAAGCTCCACTCGTTCCATTCAACAAAGTTACGCTAAACTGATCTCTTCAAATACTTTCAGAAATCGCTCAGCGCCTGACGTCCAAGTGCATCGACTTCATGGGAGGCGTTGGTTTCACCCGCGACTTCCCTCAAGAGAAATTCTTCCGCGACGCCAAGATCGGCACCATCTACGAGGGCACCAGCAACATGCAGCTCCAGACCATCGCTAAGCTGATCGAGAAACAGTACACGCAGTAATCGGCATTATCTAAATAACAACAGCTACTAAAGTCCACTGCTGGACATGGACCTTCCTCTAAACTGGGGTATTTGCCATACTTACCACGCATAGCACAATTTACTCGGACAAACGACGCCTATGTAGATGATATAATTCCAGGGCAGCCAGATATTTTTTGGCTGTTTATCTTGACCGTCAAAGCTTCGCCTATTCTTTAGGAATAGGTGCAAGAGGGCTTTTGATGTTTCTTACAGTTGATACTCAGTGGACTGAACTTGTAAATCAAGATTATTACCTTATCAAATTTTTTCTTTGCAATTCCTGTAAACTTTCCGAATTAAATGCATTTTGTTTTGATACCTAATTAAGTAAGTGTAATGTGTACAGTATTGGGATGAGATTGTAAATTATGTTTAAAAATTAAAATGTTAATAAAATGTGTAAATAAGGATATTGTTTATTTTTTTATCTAGAGGCAAATTCCAAAAATGTACATTAGGAACTTATCATAAAATCAAAGATATTTGTGGTAACTAAACAATTTATTTACAGAATTAACATTTCTACACACCTATCATAATTTATCATTAACAACACTAAATTGATTTAGGGTTTCGGGTCATGAGGCAACTTGAATCCAACCATCCTTGCAGTCTCCTCCACTGAACGTTCACCTTTTCCCTTGAATTCCTTGTTGATCTCCTGATATTTCCGCGAATGGTTCAGGTAGTTGTAGTATGTGCGAGCTCTATAGTGCATTTCGTCAATAGCTTTGCACAGTTGTTGGTCAGTCACTTGGTATTTACGGTACTGACTAAGGATGTATTTGGCCATTTGATTGTCGGCCAACTTCTGTGTAGAACCTTGCTTCCGGAGCTCTGATAATAATCCTCGTAGCGTCACTAGGACAGGCTTTGAGGTGATGTGAGCCATGTTCACACCTTCAACAAGAATTAGATGTTCAGCTTTTCAATCATAAGAGATGTGATAAATTCTTCACTATTTTCGTATACAGGTTTATTGCCTTTTGACCAAAACTTGGAATCAACCTTTTTTAGAGTTTCTTTAGGGAAATAATGAATGGAAGTGTCATTAAAAATATCAGTGAATTTAAAGTTATTTTCCAAAACAATTTCAGTTGTGTATGGATAAATTCTGTGAATGTACGGAACAGTTTCAGAAACTATTCTACTAGGTTGGTTTTCAATGAGAGATGAAAAACTATTGCAAATTAAAATACAATTCGCAAGATTGACACTCCAATTGCTCCACAAAAAGTTATTTGTAAGTTGTTTCGGACAATGAGGCAAGTAAACTAAAGTTAAATCTTTGTCAGAAATTATGTAATACCCCTCTTTGTTCTCATCTATAACTTCAATATCTAAAATTTTAAGAATTTCACATTCGGTTTTATAAAATATTGGATCATGTGCCAATACTTTTTGAGGGTTGAGGACGTCTTTCAAGCTCAGTAACAAAGCTAGTTGGTGCCTTGAAATCTGGCACTCTCCTATATGACCGAGTCCAAAACAAACTATTTCCGCTACCTTTCTGGATTGAAGAAGTGTACTCACAGATGCAGTAACTTCTTTGAAGTATTCAGAGAACTGTAAATCTTCCACAGCAGTGTTTATTCGGCTGAAAATTATAAAATTATGTTAGACATAACCTCTAAAGTTTAAACGCGTATTATTTTATATTCTTAGCATAATTTTACCTCAGAGCCTTTTCAGGATCAATGAACGATTCTTCTTTTTTGAATATTACGTCTTTGGAAGGGATTTTTGTTTGTTTATTTCTAGAAAATCGCTTTGAAGTCACTATTTCAAAACCATCATTGTCGAATTTTGACATGTTTTTTTTTCAATCAATGCTACCAACAGACCAAAACCAATCCAAATGTACGCTCGGTTCCGGTTGTTCGAAAAGTACAAAAATCTTCTTCTTCTTCCTAGAGTATGTCTCGCCTTACAACGGGGTCGGGGTCAGCTTTCCTGCTTATTTTATCCGTTTTCACTTCGCTATGCGCTACATGAGCAGCTCATCGGCATCGCAAAACAGCACGCTCAACTGAGCAACTGAGCTTACTACTGAATTTTTTATGCATGAAATGGAACGTAAAATTATTATTTGACATTTTAGTAGTCAGGTTTTTATGTTGGCAGCAGTGTTTTCTAGAAATTTGTAGAAACTACAGATTTGTTGCCATTTCTATAAAGAATTGTCTAAGCTTGATAAAAAAAATCTCTTTTAGGCGGGTTTTATATGTGAAATAGGAAAGAGGAAATATAAGTTTTTAGGTTTTCACGGTTGTTCACAACACTTAAATTATTGTTTGAAACGGGATTATTACCGTGATTATATTTTTGTTTACCTCGATATTTCGAGGCGGTTGCACGCCTCATGGTCACGAGTAGACTGGCTCGGCGAGTGATGTCATCTTTCTAAGGGCAAACATATCTGTCTACCCTCTTTCGGATTCGTCGACTGCGTTCTACACGGTTACTCGAATCACTACTATTGTCACTCACTATTTTGTCACGATCACGACACACCACACTAACAGTATCACTTCGCGAGTTAGAAGTCGAGTGTTTTTTGCGGTTGTATACGTTTAATACTGGATTCCACGCACTGGACAGCTTGAAACCATCTTCACGATTAAAGTTTTTATATTTTGTGATTTCGATGGCTTCTCGCACTAAACGAGGTATATAGTGACGTTCCGTTGACAGTACTTGCGGGTTATGTAGTTCAATCCAGTGATTAGTTTCCGCTTGGTTTAGGTGTTCCGCTATGGCTGACTTCTGGGCATCGTTGTTTTTTACAGCTCTGATATGTTTCTTCATGCGGTCAACTATTGTTCTTTTGGTCTGACAAATGTACGAACTCCCACAGCTGCAATTAACTTTGTAGACGCCGGGAGTTTGAAGAGAAGCTGGTCTTTAGGCGATCGTAGTAGTTTTCCAATTTTGTTAAAGGGAGTGAAAACAGTTTTAATGGAAAACTTTCCTAATAATCTGCCTATTTTATCCGTCACTCCCTTTACATAAGGCAAAAACGCTGGCTGTCGTTGCGCTTCTTCTGCTTTCCTCTTTTTTGTTTTCCTTTTAGTCTCGCAAGCTTTGACATTGTAACCGTTCCGCTGTAAGACCGTCTTGACATGATTTAGCTCTTTAGCTAGGTGGTTCACATCACACAGATCGTGAGCCCTATCAACCGCCTCGAAATATCGAGGTAAACAAAAATATAATCCCGTTTCAAACAATAATTTAAGGAAAGAAGAAAGTTTGATGGGTATATAAGAACAACATAACAAATGGCCATTTCACGATAGCATAAAACCTATTTTTGATCAATAAGTGAAATAGTCGTTATTACATCATTACATCAAAGTAACTTAGTCCAAGCATACTTACAGTGGCGATGCGGCATAAGAATTGTTCATCGAAGTGCCGAAAACAGAAAACAGGTCTTTTTACTCGCGAACTTTTCACAGGCCCTATCAAAATCAACTCTAACGATTAAGATTGATAAATATACGGGGTGTTAGGGAAAAAATTCCGACCTCTCATACAAAGTCAGTCAGCTGATCGTCAATTTTGTATGGGAGGTCGAAAAATTTTTTTCGTTTCCCACCATTGGCTCCATAGTAAAAGTTGTTCAGTTTGATGGTCTGATCATGCCTGCAAAGTTTTCGGTACACCATCCCTTACACCCTGTATGTTTATACACTGTGCAGGCGTGCAACTTAACCACTTTCCCCATGGAATATATATGTAGTGGTTCCCATACAAAGTCAGTCAGCTGATCTTGAATTTTGTATGGGAGGTCCAAACTTTTTCATATTTCGACCTATGTTCCTTGGGGATAGTTGTTCCTTATCACCAGCCGATTCTGCGTTTTTTCTATCGGTGACTAGAAAAAAAATCACCTTATATACATGGAGAAAGGTTGATATTGGCCTAAAATCACAAACGTCGCTTCGTCAGCTTGAAAGAGCTTTGTCATCCAGTCAATCCGGAAACAATAATCTTGTAAAAAGTTCTTGCGAAAACCGCCCAGTATGTCTGCGGCGGCCCTAAAGGCCTACAATACAGGGTGTTAATTTAAATGCGTGCCATAGCTTCAGGGTAGGTTTAGTATCGATAAAGGATGCCGTAAAAAATATTTAAAAAATCTCAGTCACAAATTTTTTTTTTACTCGGCTGACATTTGATTCAAATGCTTATATATCAGTGTAAATTCGTTCAATCTCAAAGTTGTTTAGACGAAAGTACTTTTATGGGCACTCTATAAACAACAACAGTGTCAAATATCTTAACCTACCTCAAGCTATGGCATGCGTTGAAATTAACAACCTGTATATACGTGTAAGTTCCTCTGCGGGAATCCCGGAAGCAAATTATGTTATTTCTCTCCGGAAGTTGGGATTAGTTTGTGATTTTTGAGATGACAAATATGGTAACACCGCAACTGTCAGTTTACGACAGATGGCATTGCGGTCTCACATGCGATTTTTCTCGAAATTGTGTGAATATTCGTGCGATTCCCGCAGCTAGTTGGAGAAATTATTGAAACTGTGACTGTACAGTGCTTTTTAAAAGCTGTGTAAATATTTTTCTGTGAAAACTGCGTCTCTGAGACACGTTACCACTCGTAATCAGTGCACGGTCGTGACTTTTTGTGTCAAGTTCTAATACGCTAATCATCGTGAATTGTGGTTAGACATGGCTAAATGGGGAGAAGGAGACCCTCGGTGGATCGTGGAGGAGCGGCCCGACGCCACCAACGTCAACAACTGGCACTGGACGGAGAAGAACGCGGGCCCGTGGTCCAAAGACCAACTGAAAAAGCTGCTGACCAACTTAAAAATAACCCAGAACGGCGTGGACTGTAAGATAACGGAAGTGGAAAAGATCGAAGGTGAAGCGTCGGCCAACAATAGGAAAGGAAAGCTAATATTCTTCTACGAATGGGACATCAAGCTAAAGTGGGAAGGGCGGTTGATCGCTGGCAATGATACGGTGAAGGGCGAAATCCAAATCCCGAACCTATCGGAGGAGAATGACGTCAGTGAAGTGGATGTAAGTATTCCGGATTTTATATTCAGGCTGACACAGTTTAGCATGTGAATAACTTAGAATAATTGTCCATGTAAGCTCTGGAAAACTTCAGAAGGGCTCTGTATGAAATGTTACTGTTGTGATGTGGTTAAGTACCTATAGAAACTTATTTAGAATAGTAATTAATGGCTACTTTGTTACTGTTTTACATTGTATTTTATTCCTAAGGAACCATCTATTTGGTTAGATAGTGCTGTACTGACAAGTCAGCTTCATACAAAATATCTTAAGAGATCAACATGGTCAGAGTGGTACTATTTACTTAAGCGAATGGGCAATACTATCATCATTGGCCTCATACGTCTGTGACAGACGATTTATTCAGTGTCTGAGGCAAGATTTTTCATGGCTGTATAAGCCGATACGGGAGAGGCATAACTTTCCGCACGCTCTACAAACGAAGGTGAAATTACTATACTGATATGAAATTAACACATACTCATTTTGCGAAAAGAGCCATTCTGCTAACGAGAGGTTAGCAGAATGGCTCTTTTTGCAAAATAAAAATGTGTGCCTTTTTAGCTAGAGATGCGTATTCTGCAACACACACTTGTTTCTGTATTTCCAGATGACGGTAACGATCAAAGGCAGCGGCGAAGAAGCCCAGCGGGTGAAAGCATTCATGCACAACATCGGCAAGGATGAAATTCGGAAAAAGCTTGAAGAATACATCAGAACCCTCAAAGAGGAATTCTCTAAAGGCCTTATTCTGCCTAAAAAAGGTGACCCTCCTATAAAGCCGGACAACATCTCTACAATCACCAGCGGTTTCAACAAGAAAGTCAACATGCAACCCATCATTTCCCCGCAGAATAACGCCCAGATTGGCTGCAAACTAGACACAAAGTCAATCGAATTGACAGAGACCTTCCAGTGTAGAGCGCAAGAGTTCTACGACGCTATGACTAGGATAGAGATGGTCACAGCATTCACCCAAGGACACGTCAAGATGGAGGCGGAGAAGGGAGGTAAATTCTCCCTGTTTGGGGGTAATGTGACCGGGGAGTTCAGGGAGCTGGTCCCTGGCAAGAAGATCTCACAGTACTGGCGGTTAAAGAAGTGGCCGGATATGCATTTCTCAGAAGTCACCTTCACTATGGAAGAGAAGGTAAGATTCTCCTTCTTTTTCTTTGTTATTGTTGTCTTTTACATACTGCTTTTTTATGATGTCTAATATTATAGTTGTTTTGTTCAGTTCATTCTTAATTTTGTTGTAAATTTATTGATTATAAAACTGCTGATGTTAGACTATTTTATACAGTGAGTATTACTGTGTACTTCTATGTTATCTTGTTTAACCTTATGAAGATATCTATCTACTATATGGAAGAAAACCACATACAGACAACCACAAAGCACACACTGATTGATATCAATAAAATTAAATACCTACACTTTTTTTACATAAAGAATTAGATAACCAAACATTTCAAAGGAATACTGCTGTCCATTCCTTGGATTTATCCCTAAGTTTTACTTGCTTGCTTTTCTTTTAGCCTTTGCAAGCACAGCATAAGATGTCCTCTGGTTTGGATGGTGAAAATAGGTGATCATCCCTTATGGCATACCCTGGGGGAACCCTATGTTCAGCAGTGGAATGCTAGACTAATGTGATATGAGACGGTCCCTAATATAGATTCTGCCACACTCACAGGAAGAAATGAGTGATTCTAGACTGCCTATGACTACATTTGTTTTGAATACCTTTTAAATCACTTCCCATGTTAGGTATGCAAAACATGCAAAATTTTCCACTACAAGCAGGATTTGAACGTGCGACTTTCGGAATCTGTACTGCCGACGCCTCTACCATCTGGGCTACCACGGCTCAATCGTAGCCTGCGAAATAATGCAAGCTTCGCTGCTTACGTGCGCATGGCAGGGCTCCATCTATTGGAATAGTTTTGGTAGTGGCGTCGGCAGTACAGATGCGGTCGTGTGGTGCCGGCCGGCAGAGTAGAATAGCACCACCCCCTTTCTTCCCGTGGGGGTCGTAAGAGGCGACCGAGGGATAAACCCGATCCAAACAGCCAGGGCTAACCGTATAGTGGCGGTTAATCCACTACAAAAGCATTCCCAAGGAGGGTTGACGTCTGGTAGGCGGCTGGTCGTAAAATTAAGCCAAATCCTTTGCAACACGATTTTGTGTTCAACAAAACGTGTTGCGCCGACCCCAAGTAATTGGGATAAGGGCAGGAAGATTATGTCGGCAGTACAGATGCCGAAAGTCGCATGTTTAAATCCTGCTACTTTCAGCACAGACCCCAAGTTATATTCTATAACACTCACAGGAAAAAATAGAGTGCTAGACTGCCTGTCCTTACATGTGTTTCCTTTATTCCAGGATGACCACACCCTAGTGACCCTCAAGCAGGATCTGGTGCCGGCTTCTGAAGTAGAGCAGACCCAGGAGAACTGGAAACGTTACTACTTCGACAGCATCAAACGGGCTTTCGGCTTCGGAGCTTTCCTGTGACGGACGCAGTCACCGGGTAGATGAATTAGGTATGTTGTTACTTGCCTTTATCTTGACATTCATTTTATTACCGTGTATTTGTTTCGTGACTTACTACAGTAGATGTATTATTGGGTTAATTTTTTCCCATTGATGTTCTTCAAAAGGGGTTTAAAAGTGTGTTTTAAGGGGTTTTTTAAGAGTGTCAAATAAAGGTTAGGTTGTGTTGGGATTACTATCACATCGCGTCGTATCTAACACCAAGCGCGTTTTGTGTTCAGCTCATTTTTACATAGATTAGCGATCAATGCTGTGTGCTTGAATGATAATAATCTTGCCAACTTTTGCAACATTGCTGCTATAGCATTATATAAGACGTTGGCCCTCAGCTGCCTCATCCGGATTTTCCGTACGGGACCATTTACATGGCCGCCATATTTTGCAAAAATTGTTTTGTATCCGCGCCGCAGTTCGGCGGATCCGGATGCGGATTGGCATGAACCGCGTTACGCAGCGCTGCTCTTGTATTATGTATGACGTTTCTGAACCGTGCGGGAAATCTGTATGAGGCAGCGGACAGCCTTTGCTGGCACACTGCCCATCCAGAAAAATTTGGCAGTTTTACACTATCAACATCTCAAGTCAAGTATCAAGGTATGTCTAGATTCTTCCTTCATACAATTAAATACCCATTTCGAAACTCGTACATAATTTCGGAATCATGTAAGTAGTAGTGATGTAACAAGTGTCATTTCGCGAATGCGAATATTCGGTTTCATGCATCGACCGGGCCTTGAATCCGGGCCCCCTGGGTCAACGCCCTACCACTCAGCCACTGAGCTGTCGATGCACCGATCAATGCTTGCCTTTAAATCCCTTGATGCCCGTCTCAATTTCCTATTTTCCTTATTATCATTTAGATTTAAATAGCTTTGTTTTTTTTTTCAACCTCGAATATTCGTTACATCACAAGTAGGTAGTTAGTTCCTTTTATTGTTATTTTTGTTTAGAGAATTAAGTGTTACTCTACTGAAAATTAAATTTTACATCATATTTCCTTTGTTTCAGGTTGAATTTAACGGTTTTAAGTGACCTCAGGCCCAAACAAGCTTCTGCAGTGATTTTTTTGTACATTTTGTATAACACAACAGAACTGTGATGTTTTATGTATGATGATGATTTTTTTTCTTATAAACAAATTCTGTAAGGACTTAATCCCTAGGATTTGAATAATGAATGGTTGATAATGACCGATTGACAATAGTCCATACACAATAAAAGTGAAATTAAACTTCGGGCGACGTAGTGCGCCATCAATGTGACAGCGTCGTCGTGCCATTACGGCATGCCGCGTGGATTTTCTGGTATCTTACACAAGCCCATACGAACCAGCCATTTTGACAGCGGCGTGACGCGCGGCGCGCCCGAAGTTTGATTTCACCTTAAACTTACAGTTTCTTCAAGTGAATTGTTTTAAACTTGTACATTTTCTTTTGCAAACAAATTCGTAAGTTTTAATTTATTTTATCACTAGATATTTGAATTAGCAAAATACTGGACAATCTTACAATTAAAATTAAAATTCATTCATCAAACTGTCATAAAATTTAGTTATTCTTCAAAATTCGCTGTACTCTTTCTATAAAACCTATTTACTTTGTTTTTTCTGCAATATTACCCCAAATACTAGTACCTATAGATACTTTTTTAAGGGCCTAGTATTACTATGCTATTATATACGAATACTTATCTATCTATGCAATAAAATCAAATTAAATATAATAATGCACTTAACTAGAATAAATTTTTGCATTTGGCAATACTTTTTTCTGGACCATGTATTTTGCTTGTTTTTGTAAGGCGTAAGCTCCACAGAGTGGGCGTGTGACATGAGACGTAAGATGGCAACTGTCAAACAAGCGATCGTCGGAGGATGTTTCGTGAGACGTGATCGTCGTGAGACGTGCGACATCGCGGCGCTTGAAATCGTTTCCATATAATATGTATGAAACAAAAGCTACACTCGTGAGACGCGCGTCCCATCGATAACAGCCGACGACCGCTTGTCTGACAGATGTCATGTTGCGCGTCGCGTCTGTGGAGCTTGCCCCTAAGTAGCCTATGTTATGGATGTGTCAACGTTAATTTATGGGATTGTCCAATAAATTATGTTAGTTATTAACAGTGATGTGTTTTATTTTAAGTACGGCCGCTCGACTAAGTCGTATTTGAAAGTTGTCTACCCCATATTAGAAGACATGTCAACAATGAGAAATAGACAATGAGAAAAAGACCAAGTGTTATTATAGCACTTTTTTTTTTGGTGTGGCTGTGCCACTGGCTTTCACACCTCGTAATGTAAGGTTATGTATATGAGTCAAGTCGTTTTAGTCAAAAGTCAAGTTTGGGCATTACGCCGAGGGAGAGTCCGCAACACAGAAACCCTAGTCTGGCGACTAGGGGCTGTGTTGCGCAGAATATGTGGCAACAAAAAGTTGATAGTAAAATTTTTGCACCACGTGGTGACCCGCTCGTCACTATTGCACAATGTCAGATTTATGCCTTAATTACAATTTTCTATTTAATGTTCACTTTAAGAATAGTTTGTTACTTAAAACACTATCAGAATTATTCACCAAACACTCAAATAAACAAGAAAAACAAAATTATAACCAATTCAAACCGCCATTACGGAATAGGAACGAACGAATCCATTATAGCACTTACCTATAGCATTGGGCAGTTGTCAAATAGGACATTATTCGAGTGGCCGTACCTTTGCGTAACTAGTCCCGTTCTTGGGGAATTTGTTCAGTGGCAATAATTTTCATACATACATACACACCTCACGCCTGTATCCCTTGCGAGGTGGACAGAGCGTAAACCGCTGCCGCCACTAATTTGAGGGTCACTACGTGCGAAGGCAAATGTCCGTGACATTGTTGTTTTTTTATCAGAGATGAAGTATTTTTTTAAATTCAGATCTTACGAACCTTAACTTTTTAAGAGTTTGATTTTCGATAATATACGGGTGTAAGGGACATTCCTTCAAATACTGGAAGGGTACAATCGAACTGAATCTGAACAATTTCCTATAAAAATCGACATTTCGAATATTTCAGGAAAAACCATAAGAATAAATAATAACACTACCGTGGAAAAACAAAAAGTTTCACTTTTCGTAGTAAAATCAATGTGATTCTGATTTATGAGAGGTTGATTTTTGACGTTTACTAAAATATATTTTTATGGGTAGTTGTTCAGTTTCATGGTCTAAATGCAACCTTACAGAAATCGGAGGGCTGCTGTCCGCTAAGGCTGTCCCGACCTATGTTCCTTGGGATAAGTTGTTCCTTATCACCAGCCGGTACTGAGTTTTCGCTATCGGTCAGTAGTAATATTTCACGCTATATACGGAGTGTTCAAAAACTATGAAAATATTTGCACTTTAAATATAGGTACTCGTATGTACCTACCTTTTTAATATTTCCATGACTTTACATTGCACGACATACTATTCTCTATAACTTTGCCTGTAAGTATTCAAACATCCCTTCATTACGCAACACTGAATAAATTAATTTTCTTTTAGCTCATCTAAGAAAATTACAGGATGAATAGCTAAGGAAATATGTGTTTAGTCATAATTAAGGCAGGGCCTTCTTGTGGTAATGTCCCAATAACGAGGATGATAAAAAAGTCAAAGTATTTCATCAATTTATTTACATGTAAGTAAAGCTTTGAAAATGGGCTTCTTATAGTGTTCAAAGCCTAAAAAGCTAGCTTCCTTCCACCTGGTGCATCACATACATCACATTCCCCTTGAACTTTAAACGTGTTTTCAGCAAAAACTAACAATATAAACTAGTGGTCGTAGAAATCGATGTTCTAACCTACCTATCTCAGTGCTTTCAAAGCTCTATCCATACGACGCGCGAAATCTTTATCAATGAGACTGAAAAGTTTTACGTTTCTTTCACGAACCTTCGATGGGACCACCCATAGAGATTCCGCCATATTGTCAACTAGTCTCTGCCTTGCACCGTCATCAGGAAGGATTCTGTTGTAAAAGTCGGCGTACTCTTGAAGGTCTACGGCATTTGTCTCGTAGATTTGTAGTTGTTCTTTCGGTCTTACTTCATCCACGAAAGGTAAAGGACCGTTAAAAGTGTTCGGGTAATATATAGGAGCGTCTTTTCCATTTTCATTTACCGGCGGGGTACCATCTCTGTTATAATTTTTCATATAGTTCGGAGAATTCACTCCAATCCTGAAGTGGTTTCGTCCAAGACGATGATTTTGTGTATCTCTATACGCAAACCTTCTGCCTCTGAACAATTGGTCCACCGGCCCGGGAATACCAGGCACTAGATTTGCCATATTGTAAGCTGCTTGCTCACTGTCTCGGAAGTGATTGTCAGAAAATTTAGTCAAAGTCAAACGACCTACAGGCACAGTGTGGTATGTTCCATTTTTCCACAATCTTGTGACATCGAACGGATCGAAATCAACGGTTTTGATGTCATGCATTGATAGAACGTCCATTTCTAACATCCAGGACGGGTAGGTTTTGTTCTCGATAGCGTTATACATATCTCTTAAGTAATAATCCATATCATTAATCCGTCGGACATCCGCTGAGGTGAGGAACTTGAAACCCTGTTCAGTTCTCCAGCTGAATCTAGCGTACCATCGCTCACCATGTTCGTTGACCAGCTCAAACGTGTGGATAGGGAAATAATCTGAATGCCTCCAGCCGTCAGGCAGCCCAAAATCTGAGAAAATGTACAAGAAGAATGAAAGACTCAAAGGTCGTAACGGAATTATATCTATAATTATATCTATAAATTATGTTAGTTATTAACAGTGATGTGTTTTATTTTAAGTACGGCCGCTCGACTAAGTCGTATTTGAAAGTTGTCTACCCCATATTAGAAGACATGTCAACAATGAGAAATAGACAATGAGAAAAAGACCAAGTGTTATTATAGCACTTTTTTTTTTGGTGTGGCTGTGCCACTGGCTTTCACACCTCGTAATGTAAGGTTATGTATATGAGTCAAGTCGTTTTAGTCAAAAGTCAAGTTTGGGCATTACGCCGAGGGAGAGTCCGCAACACAGAAACCCTAGTCTGGCGACTAGGGGCTGTGTTGCGCAGAATATGTGGCAACAAAAAGTTGATAGTAAAATTTTTGCACCACGTGGTGACCCGCTCGTCACTATTGCACAATGTCAGATTTATGCCTTAATTACAATTTTCTATTTAATGTTCACTTTAAGAATAGTTTGTTACTTAAAACACTATCAGAATTATTCACCAAACACTCAAATAAACAAGAAAAACAAAATTATAACCAATTCAAACCGCCATTACGGAATAGGAACGAACGAATCCATTATAGCACTTACCTATAGCATTGGGCAGTTGTCAAATAGGACATTATTCGAGTGGCCGTACCTTTGCGTAACTAGTCCCGTTCTGGGGAATTTGTTCAGTGGCAATAATTTTCATACATACATACACACCTCACGCCTGTATCCCTTGCGAGGTGGACAGAGCGTAAACCGCTGCCGCCACTAATTTGAGGGTCACTACGTGCGAAGGCAAATGTCCGTGACATTGTTGTTTTTTTATCAGAGATGAAGTATTTTTTTAAATTCAGATCTTACGAACCTTAACTTTTTAAGAGTTTGATTTTCGATAATATACGGGGTGTAAGGGACATTCCTTCAAATACTGGAAGGGTACAATCGAACTGAATCTGAACAATTTCCTATAAAAATCGACATTTCGAATATTTCAGGAAAAACCATAAGAATAAATAATAACACTACCGTGGAAAAACAAAAAGTTTCACTTTTCGTAGTAAAATCAATGTGATTCTGATTTATGAGAGGTTGATTTTTGACGTTTACTAAAATATATTTTTATGGGTAGTTGTTCAGTTTCATGGTCTAAATGCAACCTTACAGAAATCGGAGGGCTGCTGTCCGCTAAGGCTGTCCCGACCTATGTTCCTTGGGATAAGTTGTTCCTTATCACCAGCCGGTACTGAGTTTTCGCTATCGGTCAGTAGTAATATTTCACGCTATATACGGAGTGTTCAAAAACTATGAAAATATTTGCACTTTAAATATAGGTACTCGTATGTACCTACCTTTTTAATATTTCCATGACTTTACATTGCACGACATACTATTCTCTATAACTTTGCCTGTAAGTATTCAAACATCCCTTCATTACGCAACACTGAATAAATTAATTTTCTTTTAGCTCATCTAAGAAAATTACAGGATGAATAGCTAAGGAAATATGTGTTTAGTCATAATTAAGGCAGGGCCTTCTTGTGGTAATGTCCCAATAACGAGGATGATAAAAAAGTCAAAGTATTTCATCAATTTATTTACATGTAAGTAAAGCTTTGGGGTTCAAGGGTGAGTAATGCGCAATATATGACAACCATGTCACGCTAGCCTCTTCTCACCAACTCCACTCCTGCCTACCCGCGGTGAACCCTGTTACGTCGAGTAACCTATAGCTGAGATTGTGGTAACCAACCCCTTTGGAGGCGTAGGTCGGCAAGCAGAAGGAGAAAGGGGGTCCGGCGTTCCTTCTACCACGTTCGGATGTCAGGCATTGGCAGCTGGATGCTATGGCTATACTATAATACCACAGCGGTCCAGTAGGCAAGGGGAAACCACTGGACTATCTTCCCAAGAAATCCACAATGAGCACCAAGAATATAGAGAAAGCGAAGAAATGCGACCCAGGTATATCCTGGCGCCATGTTGAGTCCAGGTCACATGGTGTGAAATATGCTACTGGCCACCCTGGAGTGGCACACCAGGCCCAGAGTGGACAGAATGCTACTGGTGAAGCATCTGGTCTTCGTGACCGCGCACTTCTTCGAAGGATAAGAATAGGCACATGGAATGTTCGTGGCCTTTTGCAACCGGGAAAGAGAGAGATCATAGATAAAGAGCAGACCAATTACAATCTCGAAATTCTAGGATTGACCGAGACTCATTTGAGAGGTTCTGGTTTTTATGCAACTGCCTCCGGCCGCATAACATACTTTTCAGGACCAGTGGATGAAAGCAAGAATGGAGTAGCTATATCTGTATCACCTCATATCAATAACTCTGTGCTAGGCTACAACCCGATTAATGACAGGATCATGACTTTAAAACTAAACACCAAACCATGTCGCTTAAATATTGTTCTAGTGTATGCACCTACATCGAATTCCTCGGAAGATGAAATTGAACAGTTTTATGGCAAGCTTGATGACGTCCTACAATCAATGCCAAGAAGGAGATCACAATTGTGATGGGGATATGAACGCCATAGTGGGCATTATCTATAGTGTTGATCACCTGAGAGGAACAGTCGGAAAGTACGGTCTAGGCGTCAGATATGAGATGGGAGAAATGTGGCTTCAGTTTTGTACAGAAAATTCTCTCACTATTATGAACACATGCTTCCAAAATCATCCAAGAAGACTCTATACTTGGATAATGCCAGGAGATCGGGCTCGTAACCAGATCGATTATATCGCGATAGCAAAAGGTGGAGATCATGCATCACGAACACAAAACCTATCCCGGGGCTGACTGTGGTAGTGATCACAAATTGCTAGTGGCTGAGCTGAATATCAAGCTAAAGCGCTGTCAACGTAATAACTATAAGTCGCAAAGACGTTTAAAACCAACAGAGCTTATTGCCTTTGAGGAAAACTTTAATGAAAAAGTGTCTGAATTGGCAGCGAACAGCAACGAGGACAAAGAAGCAAACTGGAACAGTTTTAAAACCTTGTTATCACGACTCGCAAGAAATCGCAAATCAAAAATGATGAAGGACCCAAAAAAGTATGGATAACTGAGGAAACATGGGACGCTATAAAAGAGCGAAAGAATCTGCTGATGAATAATGTTGGTACCAGCGAAGATCAATATCAGATGCGCTCAGCTGAAATACAAAAATTATGTCGCCGTGATAAAAATGATCATATCAACTCTATCTGTCAAGATATCGAAGACCATGCTGCAAGTATCCATACGAGAGATCTTTTCATGAAAGTGAAATACATCACGAGAGAATTTAAGCCGAAGACCTGGGCCGTGGAAGACGATGCGGGTAACTTGATAACAGAAATAGACAAGGTTACTGAAAGGTGGCGGGCGTATTGCGAGGAGCTGTACAGGGATAATCGTGCAGAGTCGGTCGGACAACCTACGACATCTTGCAAAATCATAAAAGAGCTGGAACCAGATATTTTGGACTCCGAGATCAAATGTGCTATCAACAAGCTGAAAAACAACAAGTCTGCCGGATGTGACACTATTTTTGCAGAAGAATTGAAGCACGTAGGGCCAAATGGGGTGAAAGTTCTACGTGACTTATGCAACCAAATTTGGAAATCAGGCGAATGGATTAACGACTGGAAGAGATCCACTCTCATACCTTTACACAAAAAAGGATCCACCAAGGTTTGCAGCAACTATCGAACTGTGGCGCTTATCTCACATGCAAGCAAAATTCTTCTTTATGTCATTAATAGCCGACTAAATAGATACTTGCAATGGCAAATCCCTAAAGAACAAGCTGGGTTCGTCAAGGGCCGAGGCACAAAGGAACAAATAGTTAATATCAGGCAAATTATTGAAAAGAGTCGAGAGTTCAACCGACCACTATTGATGTGTTTCATCGACTACTCGAAGGCCTTTGACTGTGTCAGATGGGATTGTTTATGGCGCGTCCTAGGAGAGATGGGTGTCCCAGAGCATTTGGTAATCCTTATATCGCATCTGTATGAAAATGGAGAAACCGTAGTCCGAGTAAATGACTGCGAATCAAACCCATTCAAGCCCGAAAAAGGCGTCCGACAGGGATGCATTTTATCGCCAGTGCTGTTTAACATCTACGGAGAGTACATCATGCGGAGAGCATTGGAAGGATGGGAGGAAGGATTTCGCATAGGCGGTGCAAAAATCAACAACCTGCGCTACGCAGATGACACCACACTGTTTGCGTCTTCTGAGAGTGAGATGGCTGAACTCATTCGGAGAGTAGAGAGAGAAAGTGAGGCTGTAGGTCTATCAATCAATCGGACAAAGACAAAGGTGATGATAGTGGACCGAGCCGGCGAACTTACAACTACTGGAGAGTTAAAAGACCTGGAGTATGTAAACGAATTTGTCTACCTAGGATCACTCATTAGTAACCAGGGCGGATGTGAGAAGGAGATACGTCGTCGCATTCAGATGTCAAAAACAGCTGTGACCAAGCTTATTAGAATCTGGCAAGATCGAAATATTAGAAATAATACAAAGATAAGACTAATGCGAACATTGGTATTCTCAATCTTCCTGTATGGAGCTGAGTCGTGGACAATACGTGCTACTGAAAGAAAGAAGATAGATGCATTTGAAATGTGGTGTTGGCGACGCATGCTACGTATTCCTTGGACAGCGAAAAGAACAAATAAATCTATTCTCGAGCAGCTGAGAATAAAAACTCGTTTATCCACCATATGCTACCAAAGGATCCTCAGCTATTTTGGACATGTGGCGCGTAGAGAACCAGACAACCTCGAAAAGTTGGTCATATTTGGGAAAGTGGAAGGAAAACGCTCACGTGGTCGCTCTCCATCGAGATGGGTGGACCAAGTGAAACAGCTGGTTGGAGCCCTGTAACCGATGCCCTAAGAAAAGCCGAGAGCAGAGATAAATGGAGAACCTTGACTTCGAACGTGCTTGCGAAACTTTGTGACACGACCTTCAGCAGTGAAGAAAACGACTCAGAAGAAGAAAGCTTTGAAAATGGGCTTCTTATAGTGTTCAAAGCCTAAAAAGCTAGCTTCCTTCCACCTGGTGCATCACATACATCACATTCCCCTTGAACTTTAAACGTGTTTTCAGCAAAAACTAACAATATAAACTAGTGGTCGTAGAAATCGATGTTCTAACCTACCTATCTCAGTGCTTTCAAAGCTCTATCCATACGACGCGCGAAATCTTTATCAATGAGACTGAAAAGTTTTACGTTTCTTTCACGAACCTTCGATGGGACCACCCATAGAGATTCCGCCATATTGTCAACTAGTCTCTGCCTTGCACCGTCATCAGGAAGGATTCTGTTGTAAAGTCGGCGTACTCTTGAAGGTCTACGGCATTTGTCTCGTAGATTTGTAGTTGTTCTTTCGGTCTTACTTCATCCACGAAAGGTAAAGGACCGTTAAAAGTGTTCGGGTAATATATAGGAGCGTCTTTTCCATTTTCATTTACCGGCGGGGTACCATCTCTGTTATAATTTTTCATATAGTTCGGAGAATTCACTCCAATCCTGAAGTGGTTTCGTCCAAGACGATGATTTTGTGTATCTCTATACGCAAACCTTCTGCCTCTGAACAATTGGTCCACCGGCCCGGGAATACCAGGCACTAGATTTGCCATATTGTAAGCTGCTTGCTCACTGTCTCGGAAGTGATTGTCAGAAAATTTAGTCAAAGTCAAACGACCTACAGGCACAGTGTGGTATGTTCCATTTTTCCACAATCTTGTGACATCGAACGGATCGAAATCAACGGTTTTGATGTCATGCATTGATAGAACGTCCATTTCTAACATCCAGGACGGGTAGGTTTTGTTCTCGATAGCGTTATACATATCTCTTAAGTAATAATCCATATCATTAATCCGTCGGACATCCGCTGAGGTGAGGAACTTGAAACCCTGTTCAGTTCTCCAGCTGAATCTAGCGTACCATCGCTCACCATGTTCGTTGACCAGCTCAAACGTGTGGATAGGGAAATAATCTGAATGCCTCCAGCCGTCAGGCAGCCCAAAATCTGAGAAAATGTACAAGAAGAATGAAAGACTCAAAGGTCGTAACGGAATTATATCTATAATTATATCTATAAATTATGTTAGTTATTAACAGTGATGTGTTTTATTTTAAGTACGGCCGCTCGACTAAGTCGTATTTGAAAGTTGTCTACCCCATATTAGAAGACATGTCAACAATGAGAAATAGACAATGAGAAAAGACCAAGTGTTATTATAGCACTTTTTTTTGGTGTGGCTGTGCCACTGGCTTTCACACCTCGTAATGTAAGGTTATGTATATGAGTCAAGTCGTTTTAGTCAAAAGTCAAGTTTGGGCATTACGCCGAGGGAGAGTCCGCAACACAGAAACCCTAGTCTGGCGACTAGGGGCTGTGTTGCGCAGAATATGTGGCAACAAAAAGTTGATAGTAAAATTTTTGCACCACGTGGTGACCCGCTCGTCACTATTGCACAATGTCAGATTTATGCCTTAATTACAATTTTCTATTTAATGTTCACTTTAAGAATAGTTTGTTACTTAAAACACTATCAGAATTATTCACCAAACACTCAAATAAACAAGAAAAACAAAATTATAACCAATTCAAACCGCCATTACGGAATAGGAACGAACGAATCCATTATAGCACTTACCTATAGCATTGGGCAGTTGTCAAATAGGACATTATTCGAGTGGCCGTACCTTTGCGTAACTAGTCCCGTTCTTGGGGAATTTGTTCAGTGGCAATAATTTTCATACATACATACACACCTCACGCCTGTATCCCTTGCGAGGTGGACAGAGCGTAAACCGCTGCCGCCACTAATTTGAGGGTCACTACGTGCGAAGGCAAATGTCCGTGACATTGTTGTTTTTTTATCAGAGATGAAGTATTTTTTTAAATTCAGATCTTACGAACCTTAACTTTTTAAGAGTTTGATTTTCGATAATATACGGGGTGTAAGGGACATTCCTTCAAATACTGGAAGGGTACAATCGAACTGAATCTGAACAATTTCCTATAAAAATCGACATTTCGAATATTTCAGGAAAAACCATAAGAATAAATAATAACACTACCGTGGAAAAACAAAAAGTTTCACTTTTCGTAGTAAAATCAATGTGATTCTGATTTATGAGAGGTTGATTTTTGACGTTTACTAAAATATATTTTTATGGGTAGTTGTTCAGTTTCATGGTCTAAATGCAACCTTACAGAAATCGGAGGGCTGCTGTCCGCTAAGGCTGTCCCGACCTATGTTCCTTGGGATAAGTTGTTCCTTATCACCAGCCGGTACTGAGTTTTCGCTATCGGTCAGTAGTAATATTTCACGCTATATACGGAGTGTTCAAAACTATGAAAATATTTGCACTTTAAATATAGGTACTCGTATGTACCTACCTTTTTAATATTTCCATGACTTTACATTGCACGACATACTATTCTCTATAACTTTGCCTGTAAGTATTCAAACATCCCTTCATTACGCAACACTGAATAAATTAATTTTCTTTTAGCTCATCTAAGAAAATTACAGGATGAATAGCTAAGGAAATATGTGTTTAGTCATAATTAAGGCAGGGCCTTCTTGTGGTAATGTCCCAATAACGAGGATGATAAAAAAGTCAAAGTATTTCATCAATTTATTTACATGTAAGTAAAGCTTTGGGGTTCAAGGGTGAGTAATGCGCAATATATGACAACCATGTCACGCTAGCCTCTTCTCACCAACTCCACTCCTGCCTACCCGCGGTGAACCCTGTTACGTCGAGTAACCTATAGCTGAGATTGTGGTAACCAACCCCCTTTGGAGGCGTAGGTCGGCAAGCAGAAGGAGAAAGGGGGTCCGGCGTTCCTTCTACCACGTTCGGATGTCAGGCATTGGCAGCTGGATGCTATGGCTATACTATAATACCACAGCGGTCCAGTAGGCAAGGGGGAAACCACTGGACTATCTTCCCAAGAAATCCACAATGAGCACCAAGAATATAGAGAAAGCGAAGAAATGCGACCCAGGTATATCCTGGCGCCATGTTGAGTCCAGGTCACATGGTGTGAAATATGCTACTGGCCACCCTGGAGTGGCACACCAGGCCCAGAGTGGACAGAATGCTACTGGTGAAGCATCTGGTCTTCGTGACCGCGCACTTCTTCGAAGGATAAGAATAGGCACATGGAATGTTCGTGGCCTTTTGCAACCGGGAAAGAGAGAGATCATAGATAAAGAGCAGACCAATTACAATCTCGAAATTCTAGGATTGACCGAGACTCATTTGAGAGGTTCTGGTTTTTATGCAACTGCCTCCGGCCGCATAACATACTTTTCAGGACCAGTGGATGAAAGCAAGAATGGAGTAGCTATATCTGTATCACCTCATATCAATAACTCTGTGCTAGGCTACAACCCGATTAATGACAGGATCATGACTTTAAAACTAAACACCAAACCATGTCGCTTAAATATTGTTCTAGTGTATGCACCTACATCGAATTCCTCGGAAGATGAAATTGAACAGTTTTATGGCAAGCTTGATGACGTCCTACAATCAATGCCAAGAAGGAGATCACAATTGTGATGGGGATATGAACGCCAAAGTGGGCAATACCTCTAGTGATGATCACCTGAGAGGAACAGTCGGAAAGTACGGACTAGGCGACAGAAATGAGAGGAGAAATGTGGCTTCAGTTTTGTACAGAAAATTCTCTCACTATTATGAACACATGCTTCCAAAATCATCCAAGAAGACTCTATACTTGGATAATGCCAGGAGATCGGGCTCGTAACCAGATCGATTATATCGCGATAGCAAAAGGTGGAGATCATGTATCACGAACACAAAACCTATCCCGGGCTGACTGTGGTAGTGATCACAAATTGCTAGTGGCTGAGCTGAATATCAAGCTAAAGCGCTGTCAACGTAATAACTATAAGTCGCAAAGACGTTTAAAACCAACAGAGCTTATTGCCTTTGAGGAAAACTTTAATGAAAAAGTGTCTGAATTGGCAGCGAACAGCAACGAGGACAAAGAAGCAAACTGGAACAGTTTTAAAACCTTGTTATCACGACTCGCAAGAAATCGCAAATCAAAAATGATGAAGGACCCAAAAAAGTATGGATAACTGAGGAAACATGGGACGCTATAAAAGAGCGAAAGAATCTGCTGATGAATAATGTTGGTACCAGCGAAGATCAATATCAGATGCGCTCAGCTGAAATACAAAAATTATGTCGCCGTGATAAAAATGATCATATCAACTCTATCTGTCAAGATATCGAAGACCATGCTGCAAGTATCCATACGAGAGATCTTTTCATGAAAGTGAAATACATCACGAGAGAATTTAAGCCGAAGACCTGGGCCGTGGAAGACGATGCGGGTAACTTGATAACAGAAATAGACAAGGTTACTGAAAGGTGGCGGGCGTATTGCGAGGAGCTGTACAGGGATAATCGTGCAGAGTCGGTCGGACAACCTACGACATCTTGCAAAATCATAAAAGAGCTGGAACCAGATATTTTGGACTCCGAGATCAAATGTGCTATCAACAAGCTGAAAAACAACAAGTCTGCCGGATGTGACACTATTTTTGCAGAAGAATTGAAGCACGTAGGGCCAAATGGGGTGAAAGTTCTACGTGACTTATGCAACCAAATTTGGAAATCAGGCGAATGGATTAACGACTGGAAGAGATCCACTCTCATACCTTTACACAAAAAAGGATCCACCAAGGTTTGCAGCAACTATCGAACTGTGGCGCTTATCTCACATGCAAGCAAAATTCTTCTTTATGTCATTAATAGCCGACTAAATAGATACTTGCAATGGCAAATCCTAAAGAACAAGCTGGGTTCGTCAAGGGCCGAGGCACAAAGGAACAAATAGTTAATATCAGGCAAATTATTGAAAAGAGTCGAGAGTTCAACCGACCACTATTGATGTGTTTCATCGACTACTCGAAGGCCTTTGACTGTGTCAGATGGGATTGTTTATGGCGCGTCCTAGGAGAGATGGGTGTCCCAGAGCATTTGGTAATCCTTATATCGCATCTGTATGAAAATGGAGAAACCGTAGTCCGAGTAAATGACTGCGAATCAAACCCATTCAAGCCCGAAAAGGCGTCCGACAGGGATGCATTTTATCGCCAGTGCTGTTTAACATCTACGGAGAGTACATCATGCGGAGAGCATTGGAAGGATGGGAGGAAGGATTTCGCATAGGCGGTGCAAAATCAACAACCTGCGCTACGCAGATGACACCACACTGTTTGCGTCTTCTGAGAGTGAGATGGCTGAACTCATTCGGAGAGTAGAGAGAAAGTGAGGCTGTAGGTCTATCAATCAATCGGACAAAGACAAAGGTGATGATAGTGGACCGAGCCGGCGAACTTACAACTACTGGAGAGTTAAAAGACCTGGAGTATGTAAACGAATTTGTCTACCTAGGATCACTCATTAGTAACCAGGGCGGATGTGAGAAGGAGATACGTCGTCGCATTCAGATGTCAAAACAGCTGTGACCAAGCTTATTAGAATCTGGCAAGATCGAAATATTAGAAATAATACAAAGATAAGACTAATGCGAACATTGGTATTCTCAATCTTCCTGTATGGAGCTGAGTCGTGGACAATACGTGCTACTGAAAGAAAGAAGATAGATGCATTTGAAATGTGGTGTTGGCGACGCATGCTACGTATTCCTTGGACAGCGAAAAGAACAAATAAATCTATTCTCGAGCAGCTGAGAATAAAAACTCGTTTATCCACCATATGCTACCAAAGGATCCTCAGCTATTTTGGACATGTGGCGCGTAGAGAACCAGACAACCTCGAAAAGTTGGTCATATTTGGGAAAGTGGAAGGAAAACGCTCACGTGGTCGCTCTCCATCGAGATGGGTGGACCAAGTGAAACAGCTGGTTGGAGCCCCTGTAACCGATGCCCTAAGAAAAGCCGAGAGCAGAGATAAATGGAGAACCTTGACTTCGAACGTGCTTGCGAAACTTTGTGGACACGACCTTCAGCAGTGAAGAAAACGACTCAGAAGAAGAAAGCTTTGAAAATGGGCTTCTTATAGTGTTCAAAGCCTAAAAAGCTAGCTTCCTTCCACCTGGTGCATCACATACATCACATTCCCCTTGAACTTTAAACGTGTTTTCAGCAAAAACTAACAATATAAACTAGTGGTCGTAGAAATCGATGTTCTAACCTACCTATCTCAGTGCTTTCAAAGCTCTATCCATACGACGCGCGAAATCTTTATCAATGAGACTGAAAAGTTTTACGTTTCTTTCACGAACCTTCGATGGGACCACCCATAGAGATTCCGCCATATTGTCAACTAGTCTCTGCCTTGCACCGTCATCAGGAAGGATTCTGTTGTAAAAGTCGGCGTACTCTTGAAGGTCTACGGCATTTGTCTCGTAGATTTGTAGTTGTTCTTTCGGTCTTACTTCATCCACGAAAGGTAAAGGACCGTTAAAAGTGTTCGGGTAATATATAGGAGCGTCTTTTCCATTTTCATTTACCGGCGGGGTACCATCTCTGTTATAATTTTTCATATAGTTCGGAGAATTCACTCCAATCCTGAAGTGGTTTCGTCCAAGACGATGATTTTGTGTATCTCTATACGCAAACCTTCTGCCTCTGAACAATTGGTCCACCGGCCCGGGAATACCAGGCACTAGATTTGCCATATTGTAAGCTGCTTGCTCACTGTCTCGGAAGTGATTGTCAGAAAATTTAGTCAAAGTCAAACGACCTACAGGCACAGTGTGGTATGTTCCATTTTTCCACAATCTTGTGACATCGAACGGATCGAAATCAACGGTTTTGATGTCATGCATTGATAGAACGTCCATTTCTAACATCCAGGACGGGTAGGTTTTGTTCTCGATAGCGTTATACATATCTCTTAAGTAATAATCCATATCATTAATCCGTCGGACATCCGCTGAGGTGAGGAACTTGAAACCCTGTTCAGTTCTCCAGCTGAATCTAGCGTACCATCGCTCACCATGTTCGTTGACCAGCTCAAACGTGTGGATAGGGAAATAATCTGAATGCCTCCAGCCGTCAGGCAGCCCAAAATCTGAGAAAATGTACAAGAAGAATGAAAGACTCAAAGGTCGTAACGGAATTATATCCCAAAACATGTTGTCCATAAGATTTGATTTTGGGTTCCTCCTAGTGAACGAATGCGCCAGTTGAGGGAATTCTAAAGGATCTTTTGCAGCGAATGTAGGGGTATCAATGGAAAGTATGTCAAGGATTCCATCTTTGGTGTAGAATTTGACAGCGAGATCTTTGATGTCGCGACGTAGGTCGGTTCCTCCGTCGTTTGGGGCGCCTGTTGCATGTCTACATAACACTGGCGTTCTCTTTCCAATGCCGTTGAAGACGTCTGCTTTGGTATACTTTGACACATCGTTGGTCACTTCAAAGTAGCCCCATGTAGCTACGCCTTTTGCTTGTACGGTGCGGTGCGGAATGATTTCTCCGTCGAAATGGGTTATGGTGTCGAACCATAGTTCATTTTTGAAAAGGTCGGCATTGGTCGTGATTGTGTCGCGAATTTCTACCGGTGCTCCTGAACTTAAGGTGAACAATCCTATCGGTTTCTGAAAAAAGTGTACAATGATTAAAATAGGTAGGTAAGTAATCATATTAGTTGTGGGTTATTAGAAACTTTGGTCAAACTTTACCCTGTCTTAAATCTGCCTAAGAGCCTAAACATTACGGGCACAGGTAAGACAAATTTTCCCAAGAAATCTGACTGGGGAGTGAGTTTTATTCATCCATCCGTGAGATCGGGCCTTTGTCCTGCAGTGGACTGCTATGCACAGTGTTTTAAGATGCCTTGCCGGCGGACATGATGGAGCTGATTGCATATATCGATACAGTCACTTATAATAACACAAATTGTAAAAGAAACCCCCAGTCAATTCTTCTTAGTTTCGGAGAAAAAAAAGTTAAAGTTGCTGTAACGGAGTATGCCTAAAATAGAAAAAACGTTTATATTTCTTCCAGTGTTCAAGTTTTCACAAATTTATGCTAAGGGCGGTTTAGCACGTAAAATTGATTGTCATTTAAGCTTGGAAGCATTTCTGAGTTGGAAGTATTTTCAAAGATATTAGCGAAAAACCGAATCATAGACTTTATTTTTTTATTTTTATATTCCACCATTTCCGCACACATTTTTTATCATACGTGGTAGAGCTTCCTTAGATGTATCCACATAAATAAAATCCGCCACATAACACGCGGTATTGCAAAGATATTTACGATTGAAAAGAAATCGAAGCGCCTGTCATAATACACATAGCAAAGTTTGCGGTCCGTATATTGCATCATTAATTTTAAGCTCATGGGCTGTTTAAAAATGTTATTGTTGTTCCACTGAGACTGCAAAAACATTAGTTTGTGTCGTCCACTGATCCCGCAATGGAATAGATGTGGAGAAATCTTAAATTCTCTAAGTTTTCACGCGTCATTCCAGAGACTTAATGAGTCTTTCCTATGAAGGGCTACTTGTGGCACGGGAAGGGGTCCACCCTCGTTAGGCTTAGGCTAGCAATGCATTACAAAGAACTTTTGCTATGTTTTTTATGACAGGCGCTTCGATTTTTTTTCAATTGTAAATATCTTTGCAATACCGCGTGTTATGTGGCTGATTTTATTTATGTGGATACATCTAAGGAAGCTCTACCACGTATGATAAAAATTGTGTGCGGAAATGGTGGAATTTAAAAATAAAAAAATAAAATCTATAATTCGGTTTTTCGCTAATATATTTGAAAATACTTCCAACTCAGAAATGCTTCCAAGCTTAAATGACAATCAATTTTACGTGCTAAACCGCCCATAGCATAAATTTGTGAAAACTTGAACACTGGAAGAAATATAAACGTTTTTTCTATTTTAGGCATACTCCGTAACAGCAACTTTAACTTTTTTTTTCTCCGAAACTAAGAAGAATTGACTGGGGGTTTCTTTTACAATTTGTGTTATTATAAGTGACTGTATCGATATATGCAATCAGCTCCATCGTGTCCGCCGGCAAGGCATCTTAAAACACTGTGCTATGGGCTGATGTGATGATGATTGTGATGATTTATCCACCACATAGGTACCGGAATTTACCCATTTGTCTTTGGTCGACAACAAAACCAATGATACGGTAACGGTGGTGGTTTAAAAGCTGATGAGACTTGGTTGGGTACTCACTGGATGTTCCGCCTTAAAATCCAACAACTGCCTGTTAGACGGCAAAGAACTGTTGTCGCGATAGGCTGCGACAACAGAAAGAGCAAAGAAACACAAAACAGAACGTCTCGGCGCCATGACGGCCACGGAATAACCCACAGGTTTTCTATTGAAACTATATTACTGACAGCTCACACTGAGGAGATTGTTGCCGGCAACTTATCGGAAAAAGGACGAGAGTTCCGAGAACTACTGACCAACAAATTAGCATGTGCGCGATACGAGATTGGTGGTTAGACGTTAGACTAGTGGCGCCTTGAAATATGAAATAAATCTTAGCGTAACCACAAAGTAAGTATTGGCTAGCGCAGCGTAACGTAACATTGCGTTCTTTCGTAAACCAAATTCAGCAATAATTAACCAAGAAGAGATTATTTAAAAGTTGTTGTGAGTCAGTCACTTTTTAGGGTTCCCAAAGGGTTAAATTAGGGATTGCAATCCGGTCCGTTGGATACCTGGATCCGGTGCCTTTAGTCCTTAACCGGATCTAGTGATATTCGGCGCGGTACCGGATCCGGAAAACGTGAAAAGTGTTGAGAAAATACATTTTTTGCATGGATATTAACTTCGAGAAAAACTAAAATTATTATTATTATTTAATTATCATATTTTTTGGCGAATTTACCTGCATTTTTATGTTTTAGTGAAAACAAATCCCTTTACTGTGTCTGTTTTGTCGAGGTTTTGCCATCAACATTCATTTGTAGTCAACCCGTCTACAATAAGGCAGATTTTACAGTTGCCAGTTGTATACTAAAACAGACGTCAACTAAGGAAAATAGACTTTTAGCCATAGTATTGGCACAAACTAACAGCGATCAAATCGACTTATTAAGATGTTCTTATTATAGCTGCAGGATGGATAACTTTTTGTACTTTTGCGTTACCTACCTAATGTGTACTTTTATTAAATAAAATTTACTGGTTCTAAGTAATTATACAGGGTGTTAGGAAAAGTACTGCGTTCCTTTCGAGGGATGAACCAACCCATGAAACTGAACAACTTTCCCCAGGTAACATACGTTGAAATATGAAAAAAAAATTTGGTTTCCCATACAAACTGACCTGGCCGGCCGACACACTTAGTATGGGAAGTCCAAAATTTCTTTCCATATTTCGACCTATGTTTCTTAGGGAAAGTTGTTCAGTTTCATGGGCTGGTTCATCCCTCAAAAGGAACGCAGTACTTTTCCTAATACCCTGTATATTTCAACGATCTGAAAATATAAAAGAATCATAAAGGTACCTATATATATGTTTTTTTACTTATCGGCGGCATTAGTTCCAGTTATGTTGCACCCGTAATCAATCAACCGAAGGATGAAGGAAATCTATGTTTTTGTAATACATAGTTAATGCAGGTAAATACAGGTAACTAAATGTTAATTGACATATCCTACGGAAGTTTAATTAATGCATGTAGGTAAGTAATGATTCTTCAATTCATAACATTAGTCATGGTCCTTAGCAAAAAAATACTGTTTTGCCGGCACAGTTGATGCCGCTTTGCTCAGTGATACTAGGGACCATTGTGAATGATTCCATCCGAAGAAATGAAAAATCCATCCACTGGATTTCAAGATGGCGGACCTTCGTTTTTTTGTATGGCACTAAAAAAATAATTCTTCTGGAGACCATCGTGTGGGGTATCAAATGAAAGGGCTAGACGAGACAATTTCAAAAATATATCGTTTTAATACATTTCCATTACCCTCTTAGAAAAAAATCAACTTACATTTTTAAAAGTAGTCAAAACTTGCCAAGTTTGAGGTCCAGTAGGTACAAAATAGCTGACATATAGTTTCATAAAAGTATGCCAAATGATCCACCATATCCTCAACTCTAACGTGACGAAAGGAATTTTGAAAATAATAAGATTTAACGTATATTTTGCAATGGAAAGTAGATCATTGGGAACTGCAGTAGGTTAGTAAGAACTGCTTGTGCGCCTCCATAAATGTTTAAGATGCAATTCTCATCATGATTGCTTTTACATTTAAAGCTAGATTAAGATGTGCCGGATCATTTTGAATCTGCGGGCACGGTTGTGCCCCCGCCAAGTCGAGTAAAAAGTGGCTTTGCCGTACCATATTTCTCTTAAAGCAGTTTCGGCCAATGTTGAGACTCCTTTAACGATATGTTGGATAAGGATAGAAATATATAATTTAGCAGATATACCAGTAGAAGCTCTAAATGGAGTAAAATACTTAAGTTTAAGAATAGAAAAAAAAAACAATTAGCTATGTGATTCTATGTGAATACACAGGATTACCATTTTAAATTTACAGCGAAACAGCATTCATTGCAGTTTTAATTGTAGAATCATGTTAGTGTTTAGTGTATAAATATGAAATACAATGATTCTAAAGTTATTTTGTACCGACGACGTCGTGGATTGCACAACGTTTCTGGTGGAGTGGCGGACTTGGCTGTCTTTAACAAAATATATCTAACAAGTAGTAAGTATATGATTATTTGTTTTTGCAATTATTTAATTTCGGTCGTTCAAATAGGCCATATTTGACAACTTTCAGATATAAGGTTATTTTTCTTTGATGATGTGTTTTTAGTATGGGCTGTCAAATATGGCCCATTGGAACGACCGTACTCTAAGTCAATATTTTATGTACGAAATCTCTCATTTTTTTGCGGTAGATGTACCTACCTAATGAGTGGTGAGACTTGCTTTTTTTGAGTTGTGTTTTGATGGTATCTCATAACTTTACATAAGGCTTTTTTGATCTCACTTCATTCATATACCTAGGTACATGTAATCTAAAAGTGCTTCAGAAGTTTTATGGTCCGTCGAATGAGTAACAGATTTAAGGGAATTGAATGATTTTTTGAAATATTGAATGTTTATTTAATGACTGTTTGGGTCCTTAACACACAGGTTTCAAATGTTATCCAAAATATCGTTGTTTTGGGCGTTGAAATTGGCCTGAACTGTTTCGAGAGAAACAATTTTATTTAATTTAATCATTTATTGTAGGTACCTACACAAAAACAAATACAGGACAAATACAAAAATAAAAACGGTACAGCAGTCACTACTTATTTCTAACATGATTTTTTCTTACAGGCTTACTAAACTGAGATAGTACCTATGGCTTTTTACTCAACTTGGCGGGGGCACAACCGTGCCCGCAGATTCAAAATGATCCGGCACATCATAAGCTTTAAGTGTAAAAGCAATCATGAGAAGAATTACATCTTAAATATTTATGAAGGCGCACAAGCAGTTCTTACTAACCTACGTACTGCAGTTTCCAATGATCTACTTTCCATTGCAAAACATACATTAAATCTTATTATTTTCAAAATTCCTTTCGTCACGTTAGAGTTGAGGATATGGTGGATCATTTGGCATACTTTTATGAAACTATATGTCAGCCATTTTGTACCTACTAGACCTCAAACTTGGCATGTTTTAACTACTTTTAAAAATTTAACTTGGTTTTTTTCTAAGCGGGCAACTGAAATGTATTAAAACGATATATTTTTGAAATCGTCTCGTCTAGCCTTTTCATTTGATACCCCACACGATGAGCTCCAGAAGAATTATTTTTTTAGTGCCATACAAAAAAACGAAGGTCCGCCATCTTGAAATCCAGTGGATGGATTTTTCATTTCCTCGGATGGAATCATTCACAATGGTCCCTAGTATCACTGAGCAAAGCGGCATCAACTGTGCCGGCAAAACAGCTTTCGGGTGATATTTGACCGTACCCGCTTAGACTACATTGGATGAAATAGTTTAGATATAGGAATTAATTACGTTGTCTTCATAATTCATAATTTATTTAATTATTAACTTTGAAGAACATATTTATAAAAAGGGAAGTAAATTGCCTTCATAATTCATAATTTATTTAATTATTATTTGAAGAACATAGTATTAAAAGGGAAGTAGGTTGTCTTCATAATTCATGAAGTAATGTTTCGGTTTGATGTAGGTACTTGCAGCTTTCGTTTTCAAAATAATAGTTTGTCGCCAGATAAATAGGCTAATTTTTGGTATACATTTCATATCCCTTAATATTACCGTCCCAATTCTACAGATTTTTAAGTAAAAAGCGGTTCAAGTCTCCCGGACTCCCCCTACCTACTACTGGCACGCTTCGAGATTTTTTAAATATCTACCGGACAAGAGCAGTTCGACTGTACCACCACAAGAGACAAGCAGTAGTATCAGGTTAGTAAGTATGTTTGTTTTTATGTATTATCTACTTCACCAGTCCCAGAGTAACGGATTTTTTCAGAGCAATTTCAAAAAACCAAAATGAGGCCTTGAAAAACTCGTAGCAATCTCTTTAAAACGGCTTGATGGATTTGGATTAAGATTCACAGATAGAGTTGGTAGGAAGTACATTCAAGAATAACGCATCTATAGGCTTCTTTTAATCGTGGAAAAGAAAATATGCTATTCCCGTGGGAATTCCGAAAAAAAGCTACAGGTTAAACCGCGAACCGGAAATCTAGCTAATAAAAAAGTTGCTAGAATCTATGGGCGTTACCACAAAAAAGTTTGACAAGTATTGAACTATTGAACAGGTATGTTGTATGTTACTTCATACGTAAAAACGCTAGACACGCTTTCAACGCTCGTCTAACATTTTTGTGTTCTATCGCTCACTAACTAACGCCCGTAACTATTTAAAAAATTGCTCGCAACTCTGAGGTCGATCTTGACAGCAGCGATATTGACAAATGTCAGCAGTGCAAACAAAGAACGATCTGAGCTGTAAGCGATTTATATTAAATGCCTTAGATTTTATTGCGACGTGTTTTTCTTGATTTCTTTATAGGACCGAGACCTGTTATTTGGAAAGCGTCTCAGTTGTGTATCGGTAAAATGTCAATTGTGTGGCACTGGACGTTTCGTATTTCGTAAAACATTTGACTCATTGTGCTAATACAATGGCAGTCAGCTGTGTCTCGTCCCGCTGGTATTTCGATGCCCATAAAATAAGTGAATCGGCTCCCTGGTGGTTTGTAGAGGTCTGAAACATTATCCTGGCCCTGAGTTCCCAGTAAAAAAACCTGGGGGGTTATCACGTTAGACCCTAACAATCGGGAGGCCATCTTTATCGTACATTCAGTTATTCTTGAACCTTCCTACGAGCAACATGTTCCGTTTGTTATTGTATTGTGTGTTTTTACAAGTTGTAAGTACTAAATTTTATATTAGCTTTATGGCTTTGCGATAAAAATTTGTATCTTGAATTTTTGTTTGAAATAAAACTATGCAGCTGAGGATACAATATTTGGCGTAAAATTTGCTATTGTTTAAAATTATTATGATTAGTTAGCAATATATTGGGTCAAGTTATCTTGAACCCGGTATGGTCTTAGTTTTATTTTGGTAGAATTGCGCGCTTGAATTAAAAGATAAGATGCTTACAAACTGAGTCAACGCCAGTTAGATTAGAGATCCAAGTAAATCACTTAATTTAGTATTATCACAGTCCAAATTTGGGAATTCTGCAGCTTATATTTGTAGATATTAGATTTGAATATTTGTTTATTGTATCAATGTAGGTATAGTTCACTATATCAATCTTTCATTAACATTATGTATTAGGTATCTCTATTTCCTTAAGTGCTGCTATAGATACTTGGTATTTAAACTTGAAAAAGAGCTGGCAACTTAACAGAGAATGTTAATAAATATGAGTAGTTATAAAATTTATTGGTTGGTTTGCTATGCATTCTTTGCATTCGTATTTGTATTCTAGTATCATAATTAAATAAGAGTCATTTTGATAGTAACTCTTGATATCAACCAGTCTTGTTGCAGTGACAAATATATTTTTCTCAAACATGCTAGGAAATATGACAATTTCTTTCAAGAAAACAATCCAGAAAGTTTGACATTGTCTGTGATTTTGTAATTTCTGAACGATTTCTTTTTTACACACCAGCAATGGATTCCAATACAACTTTTCTGGCGCGATATCGAAATCGTTCAGTAATTACAAAATAAAAAAAGAATAACTCCTAATCCACATCTTGACTTAGTAATCAGTAAAACAACTTTTTATATCAAATTACTATAAAATAAATTAAATTTTTTATAATTTCCTAGCATTTTTTTGAGAAAAGCACTATGCAAGCCTCGGGGAAAATGACTTTGCCAGACTAGTATTTTTAAAGTCCTCGCCTGCGGCTCGGACTTCAAACTCTACTCGTCAGTCAAAGTCTTATTTCCCGTCCTCGTCAACAACCTACTATTTTATTGCTTTATTTCGTTTCTGTAATTGTGTTATTTTATACAGGGTTATTTTTTAGTCAGTGCGCAAACTTTGCAGGGTTTTTCTACTCGTGATTCTCAACAACTTTTACTATGGGACCATATGAGATATCTAAAAAAAAAATTTTTGGGATTTCCATACATTTTTGCCGAGTAGTATGAATTTTTCTACGGAACATCAATTTTTTTTTTGCGAATTCGCAGGTGGCCCCATAGTAAAAGTTGTTCAGAATAACGAGTAGAAACAACCTGCAAAAAATAACCCCGTATTTACTAACAAAAGTAGCATTCATTACAAATACTTTTATTTTTATAGGTGTTTGGTCATCCAGCAAATGAATTTGGTACATCTTACTTGAAGGATTCGCGATTGGTAAGCAACTCTATTAGTTACTACTTGCTTGACAGTCGATGTGGCACAGTGATTGCGACGCAGAAGGTTCCGGGTTCGATTCTCGATGGGTCACTTCACAAAGTTGATATTTATTACTTTGTGAACACTACAGCCTAAACGGCTGGGCGGATTTGACATGTACAGTCCAGCAAAAAAGAGTAGACAAAAAAAAGTTCAGTTTTAACGCTGAACTAGTGAAAGAGAACGAAAGACGAAAAGTATATTTGCAAAATAAGTAGGCAACTGTTTTGATTTCAGTTTATCTCAATTTTATTTAATTTCTACTCTTTTTGGCTGGACTGTAAGGTGTCGTCAGATTCGTCTCAGCAGCGTGAGTGACATTGGCTGTGTTAAAAATGGCGGGTTTTTGTTTCTTAATACATCTGCTTGTTATTGTTGTCGAGAAGCACTACTCTTGCACTAATAACGTGGTCATTTCAAAAAACACCGTGATAGATAGCCTCAGTAGATAGCTTGGGAAGTTTTATCCCACTCACTTTAGATACTGTTTCCAATAATTCCCACATTTCTCCACAGTGCCACCAATGGACCTGTCTGAACACCAAACTCGGTTTCACCGACTCACTCCCACCTAAAGACCACTTCGTCTACGCACTCAAGTCTCTACTACCGCAAGGGGCTTGGCAGGATGTCGTGGGGAAGGTGGCGACGACCTGCTACGAAGACAGGCCGAGGATGTATACGAATACATGCCCGGGTCAGGCGCTGATGCATTGCACTGTGGATCAGCTTATACAGGTAAAGTTAACATTTTATTTTTGTTGAGAAGTAAAATGCGAAGTGGCTAGTTGCGGATAGACAAGATTCGAAATGGACCTTATTTTCAAACTATTGATGATAATGATCTCTACGACCGATTTCGGCCAGGCCATGGCGACCACTTCTACTCCTAATCAATTCGGCGCTGATGCGCCCGTAGGTATTAGGTTACAGCTTACTTGATTTCTGCATTTAATTTAGAATCTACTTTAGGTACAGTACATTTTTTATCTGCAAAATATTTTAGTACCTATGTGGTGGGCATTTTCTTTAAAAATGTGATCGATCAGACACTCTTAAAACCCAAGGTTTCTCTTTTCGTGTAGAAGAGCTGTGGGTCACACTACTTTCGGCTCCAGACGATTTTCGTAAAGTGAGATGACTCTTTACTTCGGACTGCACGTTAAAACGTTGGATGCTGTCTATGGCAATTCAGGATACACATTCGCTTAACTTATCTTACATAAGTACTGTCACTTTAAGTCAAATTGGGTTGAAAAAAAAAAGGCGAACCCACCTAAGTCAAATCGGGTCCCAGGGCAGGACAAGTTTAATAGCTACTATAACCACTCTAAGATGATCGGAGGATATTATATCAAAGATAGCACTAGACTGTAACCCTTCGACTGGCCTTAGAAGGCAAGGCCGCCCTGCCATTACCTGGAGAAGATCTACCCTGTCCGAATTAAAATCTGCCGGCCAAAGAAAAAGCCCCAAATAGAAATGTCTGGACGAAATTTGTTGAGGCCCTATGCTCCAAGCCAAGAGGAGTTAAAGGATCAATCATCATTATCATGACTGCCTGCCACGCAGAAGATTCCGGGTTCGATTCCCGGTGTTGTTCCCAGTCTGGTTAGGACATTGCAGGCTGAACCACCTGATTGTCCGAAAAGCAAGATGGTTCCGTGCTTCAAATGGGCACGTTAAGCCGTCGGTCCCAGTTGCTGTCTATGATGGCGGTCGTTACACAACCATGTCAGAGGCCTGCTACTTGCAGCACGCGGTTGAAAAACACCAGGGCTTATCAGATCGTTGGACGACTTGGTGTCCCACACGAAGAAGAAAAAATCATCATCATAACCACTCTAGCCAGAGGCTTCGTTTGTCGTGTGAACGCAGCACCCCACACGGCGCAAACGATTTCCGAGTAGCAGAAGATTGCAAGATCGGTTGCAAATCGCAATTGCAATTGCAACCACAATTGCAACTAATGCAGTAATGCAGTTTTATTGATCACAAGTGCCGGGGGAAGTGCGAAACCAATCGTCGCTCCCCTCGTGTCAATTTGCTCAACAAGGCAGTTATTCTATTTTCTATACAAGATTTATTGGTAACTAGCTCTATGAGATAAGTAGGAAGATACTTGATGGTTGTTTTCTCAGAACTCCAACAGCAGGCATGAATAAGACCCGTCGCATAATAAAAAAAACAACAAAATAACAAATGATTTCCGCCCCGTAGTTCTATGGAAATACTTATACAATTTTCATAAAAAATAAACGAGACACTTAGCAAGTTTACGTTTTGTACGGATCACATTTTCCAAGACATATGTTTGTTTTGGAATAAATGTCTAATGGTTTCCATTTTTCACCTTTTAATACATATTCAACTTTTAATTTCATAGATTTCTTATTTTGTTCGACTATGAACACAAAAGTGGCTCGTTTTTTTATGAAAAGTATGTTGGCCCCCTTCATACCTCCTTCAGGAAATGTATCGCATTACCTTTCACCCTGTATAATCTCAGCACAAACAGTATTCATGCATGATAGGAAATGTTTTGACTGAACTGTTGTTTGTTTTCTTCCGAAACTGGTTCATTGTCTCAAAGTAAATAGTGTTTGTTTAGGTCACTATCCTTCTTTCACACATTGTTCGATAAAGGTTCATTCATGACAAGTATTTATTCTTGTTTGAAAATAACTAAGAAAATACTATTATCTTCATTCATTTCCGATACCTAGGTACTTAGATAATTTAGTTTAGGGTTCAAATCCCAACAGAAATATATTTATGTTAATAATAGTTTTTATGATAAACATGTTTATTAACGAGATGCTTTTATTCAAAACCATTTTGACATCAAAAAAAGCCTGTATCTTGAAATATACTGCCCTGTGATAACTAAAACGCCGTTATCCCCAAAATCAAAATTTTGAGTTACGCGGGTTTAAAGTTAAAAACGTTGCTGTTTGATAAATACAAAAGTTATTCGAAATTTTAAGATATTATTGAAACGGTAATTTTTTATACTTTACGCTGCTTTTAGTTTTATTACGCTAAGTGAAAGGGTTACAGAAATATATTGAAAAATGTGTTGCCGTTAAGTATTATTTTTTTAATTACTTTATTAAAACACTACTTAAATGCCGCTAAGGTTACCTTACCGGCATTGTAGTGCTTGGTTTTGCACTAATTTCATTGCCTTGTAAAATACAATAATTGTATCTATAAATACTTCTCTAGAATGTCGTCACGGTCCTTTAGCGGCATTTTAGCGAAGCTTTATACCTCTATTTAGTATCTTGTATTGGTTTTTCAAGTCCTTTACAACGCATAATTGCAGCTAAGTTACTAACCTTTTACCATAACGGCAATTTAGCTTAGTAATTATTATAAGAAAATTGAAAGATTCCCTTGAAATGTTAGTTTGAAGCAGAATAAAAAGGACCAAATCTTTAACTTTTAATGCTATATTTCTATAAAACAATCAACTTTTGAGGCACTGTTGATTGTCTTTTACAACACCGCATTATAAATTTAATATTTTGCTTCGTTTTTTTGCTCGAGTTGCGAATGTTGAGTGCTTACATAAAACCCGATTTAATATGATGTCTTGGATAATATTTATTATTTAAAATTTACTTAATTGGTATTTTCTTTCTATCTAATTCACTCGAATTAGTTTTATATCTCAAATATTAAATATTTTAATAGTTTCAAAAAACAATTTTGTATTTTACAAAAATATTGTTTTTACATTAGGTTACCACCATCAAATCATGGAATAAATAACACTTAAACCTTTCGAAATTCTGGGTCAATAATAAAATTTAACTAGGAATGTTGTAGAATAATTTTTTAACCTCAATGAAGTAAGTGTAACTAAAGAACAGTTTAGACCGCGGGAACAGTGATATAAGCTTTTGTGAAAAGCATCAGGTGAAGAGAAATAAAACTTAAGTATTTGGCACTAGTGTTTAGGTAGTAACCAATTTATTTACCTCTTTATACAATTCTAGTGAACCAACCCGTTTAGCGTTTTACCCGCTGCAACAGTTTTTTTTGTGTAAATAGATGTTTTCCCGCAATTTATGAGGTAACTTGTGTTGCAGAAAACAGAACTTGGTCTCTGTTATAATATTGCATATCTGTGTCTCGCACAGTTTAGCTTGGCTTCTAGTTTTACACACTAGGTAGTTAAAATCCTCGATATCTATATTTTAACAAAAGCTCGATATAAAAATTTTATCATGCTCGATATCTTTTGCTATGAGGTCATTTCCGTATCTCTTTATAAAGTATGGTAGGTACAGCTGGGTTTTGTGTTCCACGTCAGATTTTCCAAACTCTTGCTATGGAGGCGTTTCTGTCTTTCTAATGATAACCAGAGCTCCTGATTCTCTATAAATAACCATGTACCCACTTCAGCTTTTGACGTCTACGTGTCAGAAAGAGTGGCCCATTTTTTTTCTATGGAGGTATTTCCGTTTGTCTCATAGTCAAGATAGGCTCCTTAATGCCTACATCAGGTATTTTAGAAGCTATATGTCGACTGATATGCTAATCAACTTTTGCAATGCAGCATTTTCGGAATGTCTTATAAGTAGTAAAGCGGAATCTTTGTGTTACAAAATCTAGGGTTTCCAGACGGTCTAGTGTTCATAAAAATTACGCTATTTTCATCTCCTATTTGTTAATAGTTTTTACTAAATTTCATGAAGATCAGTAAAGGAGTTTGGTCGTAAAATATAGCGACAAGACCGGTTATGCCCACTTCTTACCATTTTCCCACAGTAATAAAATATTATCTACGGTAAAAAGTTGCCATTTCCTTAGTATAGCTAGTCAAGCTACAACACTATCTTGTGGTGAAAGATTTTTTGAAATACCTAGGTTAAGTAGTTTCGGAGTTATTCGGTTAAATACAAACGAAAGAAGCAAATCTTTCTTATTTTCTGTAGATTTTATATGAATCATCCTAATATCATCCAAAACGCCGCGACAAAGCGAGAAAAGTTAACGGCATTTTAGAGCAGTATTGTGGGATAGCGGCATTAATAAATGTAACTTTTATAAATTATACACGGAAAATAAAAATCTACATTGCCGTTAAAATCCTTAAACGACATTTTAGCGCTGCAATTTTCACATGACGGCATCTTAATCAAGAAATTATTTTTTACACGTTTAAAACTTGACTTAACTATAATACAGTTAAAGTATTTTAGCTGCAATCTTGTTCGGAAAACTTAGGTAACGGCAATTATGTTATGGATTTTGGGTATAAAATTGTGAAAAAAGTCAACGTTTTTCAAGTTTAACGAGTTTTAAAGGCATTTTAGCTATGTTTATGTAGATAACGACTTTATAGCCCTGTTTGGGTGCCCAAAACTGTCACTTAGCGGCAATTTTATGTTTCGTATCTCCGGAACTAAAAAAGATAGAGAAAAATGAGTCAGATGGTTCGAAAGAGAATCGTTTCCTTACTACAATGCCGTTAAAAAGTGAAAATTGAAAAATTGAGGGTTAACGGCATTTTAGTTATCCCAGGGCAGTATACTAAACCTAAGTATTGTGTTTTCTTCGTATAATTGTATATTAGTTATTTTTGTATTTTCTTTTTCAATATCAAGCAATGTAGGTTGCTATGAAAACCTAGTTACTAGTTATTATTCTGTGGTTAAAGTTCGAATGTTTTCGTTTTCAGAACTGCCCCGCAGAGAGTTTACGTGAAAAAGATGCCTGCTCGCCTCTTACCAGTCTAGCTGGCTTCAAATACATGTTTTCACAGAGGTAATTTCATAACATATCGTAGCCACATACCTACATACATACACACATTTGTCTTTTACATAACAGCTCAGAAACCGTTAGAAACTAGCAACTTTCCTATTTACCCGACTGCCTCAGAAGGAGGGTTATATTTTCGAGAGTATGTATGTAGACAAGAATTTCAGTTTTCACGGGCTACAACCCCGAACGCGCGGAGCGGATCTTGACATGTGAGGTTTCGTTGGATTCGTCTTAGCAGCGCGAGTGATACTGGCTATATTAAAAATTCATAAACAACTTGAAATTACCACAGACGGGTTTTTATTGTTTAAAAAATCTGCTTGTTTGCCTAGCTACTTGATTTCTTCTTTTTTTTCAAGTAAACATCTTTTACAGCCGCTACAAAGATCTTGAAGAGAACTACCCGAAAGACAGTCGACCAGAATGGTTTTTGAGAAATGTAAGTGACTTTTAAACAGTTATTTGGCTATTTTAAATTTCGTAGGCTTTTGCTACGGCGTAGTAGTAATGAGTTGCAATGTTTACATTTTATGGAATAAAATGTCTATTCTAGCAAGTTTATTGGTAGTCAATAAGTCTTTGTTTGCACCAACAAATTCGTCATCATCATCATATTCATCATTATCATTAGCAGCCGATGTGGCGCAGTGGTTAGTATACCTGCCTACCACGCAAAGGTTCCGGGTTCAATTCCCGGTGGGATCACTCACAAAATTGATATTTATCACATTGTGAATCTGTTCCCAGTCTGGTTAGGACATTGCAGGCTGAACCACCTGATTGTCCGCAAGTAAGATGGTTCCGTGCTTCGGATGGGCACGTTAAGCCGTCGGTCCCGGTTGCTGTCTATGATGGCGGTCGTTACACAACCATGTCAGAGGCCTGCTACTGGCGGCAGGCGGTTGAAAAACTCTGACACCAGGGTTCATCGGGTCGTTGAACGACTCAGTGTCCCACACGAAAAAATAAAATTAGCAGCTGTGATAAATCCAGTAAAGGACATAGGCTTTCCTCACGTTCCCACTGGCAGTAGCCGTGTGGTATTGACAAAGAATACTACCACCCCTAGTCCACTCAGGGTATTTCGTAAAAGGCGACGTAAAGTTTTTGACCTCGGTTGAATATGTGTCGACTATGGTCAATCGCACGGTGGTAGTGATACCACCTATAATAGCATTCCCAAAGAGGGTTGAAGTCAAGCAGGCGGCCGGTCATAAAACATAGCCAACTCCTTTTTCAACATGATTTTGTGCTGTCATAAAACAAGTTGTGCCGATCCCAATGAATTTGGGATAAGGGTAGGCAGGCAGATGATAATGTACTAGGGATGGCAGTATTCTTAGCCACTACCACACGGCGTTTTGATGGAAACTTACTGTTTTTTTTTTTTTTGAAAAGTTGCAAAATTTTCTACCGCAGGCAGGATTTGAACCTGCGAACTTCGGCATCTGTACTGCCGACGCCACTACCAACTGGGCTACCGCGGTTCTAATCTAGCCTGCGAATTAAGCAAGTATATCTTGTCCACTATAAACGCGTGGATGGGCTCCATCTACCGGGATAGTTTTTGCAACTAAATCCTGCCTGCGGTAGAAAATTTTGGTTTTCCAAAAATTGTTTACCTAACGCGAGAAGTTTAAAATTTGATATTCCTGTTATTTTTCCAGTATTTCAGCTCAAAGTGTTGCAACCTTCCCGAGCTGTTCAATGCAACTGCTCAGGACTGCGACTTCGATGACATCATCCGCTACCACGACCATGAAATCAAGCAAAAGGAGGTTACGGTTAAAACCTTCGTTCCTTATTATGTAAGTACCGCTGTAGGGTAAGTTGTCCTACTATGAAACGAAAAAGTTAAAATGCAACGTCAATCTTTATTGTATCGAATCAAATTTGATACCTACAATCAGTAGGTATTAAACTGCCTTAAAAAAAAATTACAGTACTCCTTACAAACTGGAATGTACATGCAGGATGTAAAAAATCAACTACAAATATTTTAAGGAGTGAATCAGCCCAAGAAACTCAGCAACTTTCCCCAAGGAGCATAGGCCGGGAAATGAAAAATAATTTTGTACCTCCCATAAAAACTGACTCGGCCGGCGGCCGGTGCATTTTGTATGGGAGGTACAATTTTCTTTTTCATCTTTCGACCTATGTTCCTTGGGGAAAGTTGTTCAGTTTTCTAGGTTGATTCACCCCTTAAAATATTTGCCGTAGATTTTTTACACTTATACAGGGTGTTAATTTAAATACGTGCCATAGCTTCAGGGTAGGTTAAGTATCGATTAAGGATGCCATAGAAAAAATATTGAAAAAATTCCCATAGGCACAAATAAAAAAATTCATATTTAGTCAAAACTATTTTTTTTTTAAATTATACAAGTACTTTCGTCTAAATAACTTAGAGAATGAATGAATTTCGACTGAGATATAGGCATTTAAATCAAATGTCATGTCAGCCAAGAAAAAAAAAATGTGACTGGGATTTTTTTCAATATTTTTTACGGCATCCTTTATCGATACTCAATCTACCCTGAAGCTATGGCACGCATTTAAATTAACACCCTGTATACACTTATATGTTTTTGCGTTTGTTTGTTGGACGACTCGGACACAAAAATAAGAAGAGGAAGAGTGACTATAGTCGAATTTTAAATTGTGTGCACTAAAATGACAGATGCCAACAAAATAATGATACCAACTCCATATCACTAGAGTGACATACTTCAGTTCGAATTTTAAGTGTAGGTGAGCTGATTCATTCAAACCTCATACTCAGGTCACTCACATTTATTTATTGATTCGCTACTAAATTTTTTGACTACCAATACAAAAATATTGAGAAAGTGTATCACTTAGTATGGGAGACCCAATTCTTTTACTTTAATATTTTGAAGAAAAGTTTTTAATAATGTTATTCAGATTTGTGAGTAGAACACACCCTTAAAATTATGATACTTATATTGTGACCGAATATAAAAGGTTACATTTAATTAAGTACAAATCTCTTAGGGTGTGTTTTACTCACATCACTGAACAACTTTTGTTAGAAACTTAACTTCGAAATATGAAAAAAAAATTGGACTTCCCATACTAAGCGACACACTTTCTCAAGATTTTTGTATGGGAGGTCCAAATTCTTTTTTCATATTTCGACGAGAAGTTTCAAACAAAAGTTGTTGTGACTAGATCACTCCCTCAAGAGATTTGTACTTAATTTAATGTAACCGTATATTTAGTGATTTCATTACTATGAACATGTCACTAGATGTGTGATAGAATTGAATCATTTTAGCACATAACTATTTATTTTTCCAAAACAGCGGCCACCGACTAGTGCATACAATTACTAATTCGACTTTATAAGATTTTTTTTTTGAAAAAGTCGGGATCTTTGCCTGTTCCTTTGGAACGAAAAATAAAATAAAAAGAACGGACAAAAGTTCTTTGACTTTGACATTGACAAACTGACGCTAAACACGAAATGACAGCTTTCGTCAGTTTCCACGAGGGAGAGGTCAATGAACTTTTGTCCTTTTGTCAGACTTTAAATCGCACAAAATAAAGTAGGTAAAGTAAGGCCAACCAGACGAGATAAAAAGTGTAAACAAATCTGAAAGAGACAGCTGTCATTATACCATATGACAGATAAGGACAGATTGTAATAACTGTCACTGGTGTATTCGGCAATGGACTGTATATATAAAAATAGAGAATCGAAAAATATACCGGTAGAAAGCGAAAGATATTCAGTTTGCCAAAAAAGTTGGATAGGAAATTTGCCTTGCTCTAAGGAATTAGGACAAGGGAAAGCAAAGCAAAATAAAAAGGACTCACTCTGGTAATCCTCGAAAGCCTTCACTGAAATCCTTGTAGGTACACAGTTTTTCTTCACAATTCACCAAGTTTTTAAATAGCTTTTATGACACAATTACATGTTTTATAGTTACGCGTCGCGGATGGATGTTATTTTACCTTTTTTATATTTTTATAAGCGAAATTAGGAAAAAATGCGAGCTCGCGGAGAGATCAAAAACGAAACAGAAAAAGTCGGCGTTTGTTTCGAGCGTTGCCAACATAAGTTTTAAAAATTGTCCATGTTTTCTCTTGATGGTGGCCAACTTGCTTGATATCTTCCTTTCTTTTTCTTCAGTGCTTGCAGTGAGTGAGGGGGAAAAGGAAAGGGATAGGGAAAGGAAGTGGCAAACTGAATAATACGCGAAAAATAATAATTATGAATTTAAAAAGTAAGGTACATGACCAATAACCGGTGTAGGCGGGAAGTTTGAATCAATAAATAGAAAACGGCGCAAACATCCTCCCGGCCTTTGATAATACCATAGTATTATCAAAAAATTAAATAAAAGCGCTATGACAATTAAAAAAAAAGAAAGAACATATTTCTAAGTTATTTAAGTATTTACAAAACGAAAAAAAAAAATGCAACATTTAATAGTTAGTTGCCTAACATTATAGTAAACTATTGATTGGGTAGAGCGCAAAGCTTTACAACTGGGCGTCGATAGAGACCCGTTTTAGTTTTCACGTCCGCTACCCTCACTACACCATCTGCCCCAGGATATGTATCCACTATAATGCCAATAGGCCAATGAAGTGGAGGAGCATTATCAGTTTTGATAAGGACAACGGTTCCTTTTTCAAGGGAGTCAGACTTCTTAATCCACTTTTGTCTGCTCTGTAAAGTGTTCAAATATTCTATTTGCCACCTTTTCCAAAAAGATTGAACGAGAGACTCAATCAATTGAAAGCGTTGACGAGGTGTTTTATTGTTGGATACATCTACCTGAGGTAGCGATT
Organism: Phthorimaea operculella; assembly: GCA_024500475.1. Classification (NCBI taxonomy): domain Eukaryota; kingdom Metazoa; phylum Arthropoda; class Insecta; order Lepidoptera; family Gelechiidae; genus Phthorimaea; species Phthorimaea operculella. The sequence goes on along the minus strand of JANFCV010000188.1, from coordinate 51,448 downwards.
TCAAAGGCGTCAATGTCAAAAAATGAGAAGGCGTTAATGGCAAAGGGTCTGACGGATCAGAACTCAACACTGATAGAGGGCGAGAATTTAACAACGCCTCTATTTGAATGAGTACGGTCAACATCTCCTCATAAGTAAGAAGTTGATCTCCCACTATCTTGTTCAGATGGGTTTTCACGCACTTGACGTTACTCTCCCATATTCCACCATGATGCGGAGCCGAAGGAGGATTCATTCTCCACTCAACTTGGTTCTGAAGTAATACAGATGAAAACTCGAATTATATTCAGGTGAGCGCACCAGATCATACAAAGATTTCAGATGCGATCTGGCACCAACGAAATTCGTGCCACAGTCAGAGTACATACACCTAACAGGGCCTCGACGCGAAAAAAAACGTGTAAGCGCGTTTAGAAACGATTGTGTGGACAAATCAGATGAGAGTTCAATATGAATGGCGTGAGTAACCAAACATACAAACAGACATATGTAAGCTTTAACACTGCGCACGCCGCGACGACGATACGGAATTATTCTGATAGGGCCGGCGTAGTCGCAGCCAGTTTCCACAAAAGCTTTATTCACTTCACAAACCCTGAACTGCGGTAGATCTCCAATAGAGGGAAATGAGGAGAAGGTTTGTTTTTAAAGCACAAGTTGCAGTTATTTACGCGTTTTCTGACTGCATTCCGACCTCCGAAAATCCAGTATTTTTGTCGCAGGATTGAAAGCAATAGGCCTGAGCCAGTATGCAGATTCTTCTTATGTTCATAATCAATAATAAGATCAACGACATGGTCATGCGATGGAAGCAAAATTGGATGTTTACTGTCATAATCCAATTCTGAGTGTACCAACCGACCTCCAACACGAAGCAAATGATCTTTGTCGTCTAGAAAGACGTTAAGTTTTGCGAAAGAACGTGGTAGGTTACCATTATCACGTATGGCTTTCAATTCGGAGGAAAAATGTACTTCTTGCACGGCGCGCAAGACAGCGAACTCTGCGGTACGAAGATGAGAAAGTTCTAACTTCCTTGGCAACTTTTTAATAAATCTGTATATGTAAATAACAATGTGGAGTAGTCTTTTCCAAGAAGAAACACGAAGAGCTAGCTCGTATAAGAGCGGCGTAGCTGATCTGGTTTCTTTAGTCACCAATATTTTGACAGTCTTCTGTTCGGGCGGGTTAGTAACAATTTGCGGGTTAAAATCTTCTAACTGCCATTCGCTCATAGGTGTATGAACGAAGGCAGGCCCAGTGAACCATAGCGGATGGTCTACTAGCTGAGCGGGTGTCAATCCGCGCGACAAACAATCGGCAGGGTTCTCACTACCTTTAATATGATAGAAGTTACGCGGGTTGACATTCGTTTGAATTTGTGCGACGCGGTTCGCTACGTATGTTTGCCATCGTGTGGGTGACGAGTGAATCCAAGCCAAGGTTATAGTACTGTCAGAAAAGGCAAGTATGTTATGAATTTGACAACGAGACGCATACGTGTCTTTGACAGTGTGTACTAATTTTGACACAACAAGTGCGGCGCAGAGTTCCAAGCGAGCGAGCGTAACCTTGGTCTTAGCGGGAGCCACTTTTGATTTGGCGCACACAAGGCTTACCATAGTCTTATTGGTATCAGGGCAGAACACGTGTAGGTAAACAACACCTCCGAACGCCCTTTCACTAGCGTCGCCAAAAGCTAATATTGATAGCACGAATTGTGGCTGAAACCCTACGAAACGCGGGATTTTAATTTTCTCCAATAAAGGTAATTCAGTCACAAACCGCCGCCATAAATCAATAACATGCGAAGGGGGTTCATCATCCCAGGCAATGTCAGATTCCCAAAGTGATTTGATGAGAAGTTTCGCCAGTAACGTGACGGGTGCGACAAATCCCATCAAATCCCAAAGGCGCGCGACTGCTGATAAAATGTTGCGTTTAGTGCAATCACGATCGTCACGTGACACGGCAAAAACAAAATGGTCTGTAGCGGGTGACCACTGTAAGCCGAGAATCTTCAAATTCGCGTCAGAACCAATATCGATCAACTCAGTAACGCGGCTTTCTTCGGGAATCGTATTCAAGAACTCAGGTGAGTTGCTAGCGAATTTTACGAGTTCGAACCCACCAGCGGCGAACAGTTGAATCAATTCGGTGGACAAGTTCTGCGCCTCTTCGTATGTCAAACAGCTGTAAGCGAAATCGTCCATATACAGGGTGATTGGAAATTCGATGCATTCCCTGAAGGTGGTTAGAGGGGGGGCCATTTCCAACATATTCTTCCATGGAACCAGGGGTCGGAAATGATTGGTTACAAAATTATTAGGACTTTTGATTTTTTAAAGAAAATTTCCCGATTTCAACTTTAAAAGTCATGCGAAAGCTAGCCAAACCGTTTTATGCATAGTTTTTTGACATGATCTCATAGTGAATGAATAGGACAATCATTTTAGTTACAAGTTTAGTTAGAAATACTCTTCTTTTTTAAAATACAGCGCCAAAACAAGAAAATATTTTGGTGGAAAGGGATTTTTTTCAACATTCATGGTAATCTACTGTAAAAAATCACTATGGAATAATCCGTAAAAACTTCATAACAGAGTTCTCTGTTTCATTAGCTAACCGAAAGGTACAATAATCTACAATTAAACATGTTTTCATAAAATAATTAGCATTAATGCAAGCGGCGTGCGAAACAAGGCAATTGACTATGGTCGGTCGACTACGCCAAAGTCAGCAAATGCTGTTTAGACAACTTTTCAAGTATTTTCGTGGTCTAATGGGTGGAGCATTCCTCAGGAGTCTGTGGTTCCAGGTTCGATTCCGTGAGTTGACCTACAAGGTTGATATTCAACACTTTGTGAATTTTTCCCAGTTTGGTTTAAAAAATCACGTTGAACCACCTGATTGTCCGCAAGAAAATATCGTGCTCCGGAGGGCATATTAAACCATCGGCCTCGATTGATGTCTAATAAACGCAGACGGTGGTCGTAACACTACCATAGCAGAGGTCTAATACTTGTAGTAGGTGGTTTAAAAACTCCGACAAAGATTTATCATTTCAGTTTTTTAGGCTGTTTAAAGCTCAGGAGCTCCATTTCTGAATTGTCGTAATCCTAATCGTGCGAAAATCTGCTACTAATTGTGCTCGTATCACATGTTCTACTAAACTTATTAATTTATGCACACCCTTATAAATTCACACAAACCCTTAACATTTAAAGTGTCGAGTAGTAGAACGTGTAATACGAATGGTTAGACCACTCGTTTTAGATTTCCGTGCACGGATTTGGATTACGGCAATTCAGAAATGGAGCTCCTGAGCTTTAAACAGCCTAAAAAACTGAAATGATAAATCTTTGTCGGAGTTTTTAAACCACCTTCTACAAGTATTAGACCTCTGCTATGGTAGTGTTACAACCACCGTCTGCGTTTATTAGACATCAATCGAGGCCGATGGTTTAATATGCCCTCGGAGCACGATATTTTCTTACGGACAATCAGGTGGTTCAACGTGATTTTAAACCAAACTGGAAAAATTCACAAAGTGTTGAATATCAACCTTGTAGGTCAACTCACGGGAATCGAATTTGGAACCACAGACTCCTGAGGGGAATGCTCCATCCATTAGACCACGAAAATACTTGAAAAAGTTGTCTAAACAGCATTTGCTGACTTTGGCGTAGTCGACCGACCATAGTCAATTGCCTTGTTTCGCACGCCGCTTTTTGCATTAATGCTAATTATTTTTATGAAAACATGTTTGATTGTAGATTATTGTACCTTTTTGGTTAGCTAATGCAACAGAGAACTCTGTTATGAAGTTTTTACGGATTATTCCATAGTGATTTTTTACAGTAGATTACTATGAATGTTGAAAAAAATCCCTTTCCACCAAAATATTTTCTTGTTTTGGCGCTGTATTTTAAAAAAGAAGAGTATTTCTAACTAAACTTGTAACTAAAATGATTGTCCTATTCATTCACTATGAGATCATGTCAAAAAACTATGCATAAAACGGTTTGGCTAGCTTTCATGACTTTAAAGTTGAAATCGGGAAATTTTCTTTAAAAAATCAAAAGTACTAATAATTTTGTAACCAATCATTTCCGACCCCTGGTTCCATGGAAGAATATGTTGGAAATGGCCCCCCCTCTAACCACCTTCAGGGAATGCATCGAATTTCCAATCACCCTGTATAATGAATCTTTATCCAACGCAGAAGCGGCGAGCGGGAAACGCTGCCGTTCGTCGTTTATCAACTGACGCAACGTGCGCATCGCGAGGAACGGGCTGCTTGACATACCAAAAGTAACACGATTAAACTCGTAAATTTGTAGCGGTTCATTCGGATCAAATCTATAGAAAAAGCGCTGGTATCTGCGGAAGGCTTCCTGTACTATAATCTGTAGGTACATTTGTCTAATGTCCGCGCTCATTGCGACAGGAAACAAGCGAAAGTTCAAAATTATTCGAAACAAATCAGACTGTAGGTTTTTACCAGTATATAACAAATCATTAAGGGACACACCCGAATCCGTTTTCATACTGAAATCTAGCACTTGACGAACTTTAGTCGTCAGTCTATCTCCGCGAACAACAGCGTGATGAGCGACTAGGTACTGCGAAGTGTCGAGTGCGTCGAGGTCATCGACCTTAGCAATATAATTTTTGTTTAGGTAGTCGCGCAATATTTTGTCATATTCAAGTTTCAAAGCGGGGTTAGCGAGTAGTTTTCGTTCTAAATACGAGTACCTACGTTCCGCGATGTGCTCGGACTTTCCCAAGCAAGTCGGATCTTTCTTGAAGGGAAGTGCGACTGCATAGCGGCCCGTAGAATCGCGTGTAGTTGTTTGTTCGAAAATATCTTCGCATTGTTGTTCATCCGCGTTCAATAAAACGTTTTTTGAAGGAATTTCTTCGACTTCAAAAAATACTATCATGTCAATCGAACCAGGAGCGTGATAAGAATCGTCCGCGAGAGGCAGGTCGTGTAGGTATGAAAGCTCAGAAATGTCTATAGGCGCACAGGGCAACTCCTCAGTTATGCAGTCAACTACAAACGGGTGTACATCATAGCGTTCATTTTCATCAAAACGCGAAACTAAGATGACCGAAGTGACTCCTTTAGTTTCAGTTTCGTTACCTCCTAATCCTGAAACTTTTGCGCCGTGCGAGGGGTAAAGCGGTAAATTCAAACGCGAGCGGCACTCTTCGGTCATTATGTTCCTCATGGAAGCGGAGTCCACTACGATACGTACTGGAATACTAATCTGCGAGTCAGGTCCCAAAGCCTGGCATACGGCCGTACCTAGTAGAACCGTGCGAGATAAAGAAAACACTTCCAGCTGTTTGTTTGTAACACAAAGCGACACTTGGTTATCTTTAGGAATCGGAACTCCATGCGAATTCCCTCCTCCAGCATTGGGAGACGAGCGAGCGGGCGTGGTGCGAGCGGGCGCGGCAGCGGCGGCGGCGTGCGAAGTGCGTTGATTAGCGTTATCATTAACATGCGGTGCGGTTGCGGCTGCGCGAGCATTCGCGGCAGCGGCGCGAGAGGCTGCCGAGCCATCAGTAGCGTTATTATTATTAGCGGGCGCGTTAGCGTTCGTCATTTCGTTAAAATGCAGGAGGCTGTGGTGAAAATTCGCACAGAACCTACACCGGCGTGTGCTCCCACACTGGCGGGAGGTATGCAAAGCGGACATACAATTAATGCAAAGGTGCTTCTCTTTGACATAATTGTACCTATCGCGAGGCGACAGGGGCGTAAAAAGCGGACACGCGTAAAGATTGTGAGCGGAACTTTGACAATATGGGCACAAATTCTTATTAGCGTCATTATCAGTAGCGTTTTGAACACTCAAAAACGTTTTAAAGGCTTTTGGTTGTTGCGAGTTAGAAGCGGGGCGAGCGAACGATTGCGAACCTTGAGTAGGTATATTACGAGGTGCGCGAGCGGGTGGCGCGGAGTGGCTAGTATTACCTAAACTCGCGCGACTTAAAATGCGAGATTGTTCTCGTATAAATTGCGTCAAATCATCAGAGTTGGGAAAATCCTCATCTCTTTTGTACATTTCAAATGCCCGTGCGGTCTCAGTGTCTAAACATTTTAGACCCAAGTGTAAAAACATGAACTCCTCCAAATCGTTTATTTTGAGTTGCTTTAAAGCGGCTATAGTGGTTGCATATTTATCTGCGAACTCATCAAGGGTAGCGGGCGTGGCGTTTACGACCTTTTTTAATTTAAGCAACTGGTCAATATATGCGGTTGCGAGCGCGCGAGTGTCCTGATATTTGTTTATCAGAGCATTCCAAAGCGTTAAATAGTTATCACCAGTAGGCATAATGCCTCTGCACATGTTCAGAGCGTTACCCGATAGTTTTCCTACCAAATATTGCATCTTTTCCGTGTTAGTCAAGCGCTTGTTTTCATGAATGACAGATCGAAAAGATTCATAGAATAGTGGCCACTTTTGAATGTCACCGTCAAAACTGACAAGCTCTAGTCGAGGCAAATTGACATAAGACTGACTAGTCTCTGGGCTCACAATTGGCTTTGACTCAGCCTGTTCTTGTGGCTTTATGGATTGCAAGCGATTGCATTCAAATTTGACCCTATTATACAGGTCATCAAAAGCGAATATTGTCTGAAAATTGAACACATAGTTGGGTCTAACACGGGATTCGAGATCATTTTTCTTTTGGATGCATGAAATATATTCCGAGCGTAAGTAATCAATGGTAACGCACATAGCGAGGAAACTATCAATAGTAACTTGGTCGGCTGAGGATGCGGGAATTGAATCAAAACAGTTTGCATGCGGGCAAAAAATGCAGAAGATTGCATCTCATAAAATGATAATTTACGATCAATTTCAGCCGCCATCTTTTCTGCGTCTGCATGAGCAGCGGCGGATTTCGCCGCCTCTTCAGCGGTTTTGGACATGTTTTACAGAGAAATATAGCGAAAAATAGGCAAAATAGCTCGGATTTCTAAGAATCCGGTTCGACTGGACCAAAAAATATGGTGTATTCGGCAATGGACTGTATATATAAAAATAGAGAATCGAAAAATATACCGGTAGAAAGCGAAAGATATTCAGTTTGCCAAAAAAGTTGGATAGGAAATTTGCCTTGCTCTAAGGAATTAGGACAAGGGAAAGCAAAGCAAAATAAAAAGGACTCACTCTGGTAATCCTCGAAAGCCTTCACTGAAATCCTTGTAGGTACACAGTTTTTCTTCACAATTCACCAAGTTTTTAAATAGCTTTTATGACACAATTACATGTTTTATAGTTACGCGTCGCGGATGGATGTTATTTTACCTTTTTTATATTTTTATAAGCGAAATTAGGAAAAAATGCGAGCTCGCGGAGAGATCAAAAACGAAACAGAAAAAGTCGGCGTTTGTTTCGAGCGTTGCCAACATAAGTTTTAAAAATTGTCCATGTTTTCTCTTGATGGTGGCCAACTTGCTTGATATCTTCCTTTCTTTTTCTTCAGTGCTTGCAGTGAGTGAGGGGGAAAAGGAAAGGGATAGGGAAAGGAAGTGGCAAACTGAATAATACGCGAAAAATAATAATTATGAATTTAAAAAGTAAGGTACATGACCAATAACCGGTGTAGGCGGGAAGTTTGAATCAATAAATAGAAAACGGCGCAAACAGTCACCGAGTCATACAAAAGTTGTTTACAATAATTATCTCGTTTCGTTGGCCATACTTTAGGTATCTATCTACTAGTAATTCTTTCTTATTAAATATTTTTTGAACTACAGAAACCTTCGGATATAAAAGAACATTTAAAAGCGATGTTGACCAGATTTTTGTCATGGGTAAGAAAATAGAAGTTTTGACTTATTTTTCTGTCTTTCAAAATAACTTCTATACCTATCATATTTCTATTTATATTTCGTGTTTCTGTCTGATAGTTTACTTTTTTTCGGCATCATTAATAGAAGGATCACTCGATCCTTTTTACGATTTTCGCGATTGTCACTTGTTACATAGCCAGGGTTCCCACGGTCAAAAATCTCAAAGAAGAATAACTAAATTTGATACAATAACGTATCTAAAATACTCAATTCTAAGCCAACTTTAATGCAAGAAATTAATTTATTACCTTGAGTTCCTCTGAGGTTTCAGTTTATTTCAGTAAATGTCAGTAACCTTCGAAATCGTCGCTAGTACTCGTACTAAGTGAGCCATCTGTAAAGGCGCCCCGCACGCCGTCACCCTAATTTGCGGCACTATGACCTATCGTTCTACCAACTAGTGTCAATTCTAGCTGGCATGCTAATTTGTATAACATTATATCGCTTCGTAGTATGTTGTTTGCTCTTATTTAAACCTACACCCTACTACTACCTACTCATAAGGTATTGAGTGTCTACATCTTGATTTATCCACTTCTTAATTTGTCTACTTCTCGATTTGTTTTCTTCTTAGAGTATGTATACTTAAGCAAGCTAAAGAGGGCGCGTATCGCCCCGCGCTGCACCTGCTGTCAAGCGTAAGCTCGACAGTCTCGAAAAATTAATCATTGTTGGAAATATAGAAGGCAAATGATCCAGAGGCCGCTCACCGACTAGATGGTCTGGCCAGTTGAGAGATGAGGGAACGCCAAAGTTCTACAATGTAGTCAGCATGGCTATTGATAGAAGCCGATGGAGACAATTTGTCCGTGCCAGACTTACCAACCATGACCACGATCTTCAGACATGAAGGACCGACCAGAGAGAGAGAGAGTGTTGTCACTGGAGTTTTGCTACTGATGTCAAAATCAAAATCAAAATCAAAAGCATTTATTTCTCAGTAGGAATTACAAGATTCACTTTAAGAAAGTCACATTCTAATTCAAAATTAAAAAAGGGAAAATTTGTAGTGCAAATTTTCTCTTTTTTATGACAATTTGTGTTCCTACTCTAAACGCGGCTCGGGCGGGATAAAAAAAATAAAAATAATGGCACTGCCTCGGGGCTGGCCAGGCTAACCACACAGCATGTATCTTTATGCCTTAATAAATAACAAGTAAATGGAAATAATCACTAAGTCAATATTTAAGACAAGAAAGGTGTTAGTTAGTTACATGTGTATAGTTAGCCGGACCCCCTGGACTGGACAGGATGGTTGTGTTCATGGTTGTGCCACCAGTTCATAGTAGATTAGGCGCACTCTATGGCTTGCTTATAAATAGATACTCTTAAGGTCTTCTTCTCTGTTTGAACACCTCTTGATTTGACTACTTCTTGTTTTAAACACCTCCTGCTTAGATAAATGATTGCTTCGCTAAATGCCTAGCTGCGCTCGGTAGATTGAGTCGGCGTCCCTACTTGCAAAATGAAGCAATTAAACATGAGTCGGAATATGTTTATCTTCATATATCTTACAGGTACTTACCCAATTATTTTTAAAATGCACTTCGAGCTGTCAAAATTGATATTGCAAATAAACGGATTATACAATTTATGGCTTCGTTTATTTGAAGTTGCTCGATCTACCCAGCGCAGCGAGGCAATCATTTATCTAAGACCTCCTGATTTGACAAAGTACCAGCTTTTATGCTTCTCGATTCGACTTATACTGGGTTATTTTTTAGTCAGTGCGCAAACTTTGCAGGTTGTTTCTACTCGTAATTCTGAGCAAGTTTTATTATGGGACCACCTGCGAATTCGCAAAAAAGAATTTGGATGTTCCATAGAAAAGTTCATACCTACTCGGCAAAAATGTATGGAACAACCAAAAATTTTTTTTAGATTTCGCAGGTGGCCCCATAGTAAAAGTTGTTCAGAATGACGAGTAGAAACTTCCTGCAAAGTTTGCGCACTGACAAAAAAATAACCCTGTATTTGATTCAAATTCAACCACTTTATTGTTTCTTGAACCAGACGTTTGCTCCACTATTTCAGCACAGGACTGAGGCCACTCCAACTCCAAAGGCCACAACAACTCCAAAGGCCACAACAACTCGAAAAGCCACAACAACTCCAACCTCGACCACGGCCAAGGAAGTTGTGAAGGTCGTCAACCCTGACAACGTGGTTCCTGACATGGTAAAATAATTTCATTATCTTCAGTAGTACAGTGTATTTGAAACATCTTAATAGGTATAACTTAATTTTATAATAGTGTTATTTAATGAAACAAAAAACAACTGTTAAGGTGCGTACGGACTAGAGGCAGCCTCGCCTGAGGCACGCACGGTGCGCGCTGTAGCCTCAAGTGCGTACGTGGCTCTGCCCGAGGCGCGCCTCACGCGAGGCTGCCTCGGCGCGAGCCATTCAGTGTCGGTTTTTTGAATGTGCTCAAAGGCGCCTCGGCGTACGTGCCTCGCAAGTATGGACGTGTTTTGAGCACGGTTTTAGCGAGTCAGGCACAATGGCGAAAGTCCGTGTATTGTCCTTGTATTCAAAGCCATAACATTTCTGTAAAATCTTAATAAGTAGTTCTTTCTCTTTTTTGAGGTTATTTTATTTTCGATCTGTGTCGTAGATTGGAAGTTCATATGCTCGCTCATTAGCCGAAAAGTAATTTCACATTCAAAAGCAATGCCAAGGAGCAACGTTTCGCCATAATTATTTCTGTTTTTGAATAGAAACATCCACCAACATAGCGGTTTTTTTTATTTCTAATCAAATTATATATAACAATAAACGCAGCAGTAGCACGGGCTTCGTTGGACGCCATGGTTTGTCGTGCGTGGATAGGAAGGAGTAAAATGGCGGAATCCGCTGACGCAGAAATATGAGTGAATTTAGCTGTCGATCCTGCGCCATCTTGTCGCATCTGGCTCGACCCGAGGCTGGTTGCCTCAGGCTGCTGCCTCATGTTGTTTACCGAGGCAGCCTCTACACGAGCCGTGCGTGGCGAGGCTGCTCAACCTGAGGCTGCCTCTAGTCCGTACGCACCTTTACACTTCCTGTAGGTTCCTTTTTATTATTCTGCTTATATAAGAAACTACCAGTTGTGCCTAACAATTTGCTAAGGATATGGTCCTGTAGAATTGCAACATCTTGCATTCTGCTTGCCAAACGTACCAAGCCTAATTAGATTTACGAATACCCTATAAAACGACCAAGGCTTCGTTTTTATTATTTCTGACTATCATCGTATTAATACAAAATTTAGGTCTTACTTTTATTTTGCATATTACGATCAACGTGTTCAGTTTCATTTTATGGTCTGAGTTCGCCTTAAAAGTGTTTATTACACCGTCCCTTACACCCTGTATGTACCTATGTATGTAGACGTATATCCCCCTTCTAATTCCAGGACATAGACCCCCTCGAATGCTGCGACCTATCCGGCTTCATCGAGCCCTCCTGGCGCGACGAATGCGGCTTCGAAATCATCTGGAGCGATATAAAGCGACTGACCATTCTCAACAACACTGACATGACTACTACAGAAGCGCCATCTACCACTACAACTGTTAGACCGAAGTTGAACGACGTGAAGGTTCTGCCGCAAATGGTAAGTATAAATGTTTTTTTATTTTTTTTATTTGTGGAGCTCACAGCCTAAAAAACATATTTAATTCAGTACACCAACAATCCAGTGTCAAATACAATAAGTGTCTACTAAATTACGCTAAATAAAAATGTAGGCCATGCCTTGGCAAGCGTAATGTTGGACGCCCTCCGGCCAGATGGACCGATGTCTTGAAAGCGGCTGGTAGTGACTGGATGGTGAAAACGGGATGTCGTTCCTTGTGGTGTACTTACACTGGGGGCAAGCCCACGTCTGGCAGTGGACTGTTATAGGCTGATGATTACATGACGTGTGTAATGAATGAAAAATGCGGGAATAAGTGGCTTCCAAACGATCTGGAGCGTTATAAAGCGACTGACCATTCTCAATAACACTGACATGACTACTACAGAAGCGCCATCTACCACTACAACTGTCAGACCGAAACTGAACGACGTGAAGGTTCTGCCGCAAATGGTAAGTTGCCGTGTGATGCCGGCTTAGATTAGCATCACCCTCATTCTACCCGAGCCGATTCTTCTACATTCGTAACAAGCGATTACACATTCCCTATGAATGGAACATTTTGCACTGTGCTCCCAGATTTACCTGTCAAGTATGATGAAGGTAAATAAAGGAAGAAGGCCCTTGTCCAATAGTGGACTATTATAGCTGTTAGTATACGAAATAAGCCTTTCTGGCGCTCCGATTGTGGCTTCCAAATCATCTGGAGCGATATAAAGCGACTGACCATTCTCAATAACACTGACATGACTGCTACAGAAGCGCCATCTACCACTACAACTGTTAGACTGAAGCTGAATGACGTGAAGGTTCTGCCGCAAATGGTAAGTTGCCGTGTGATGCCGGCTTAGATTAGCATCACCCTCATTCTACCCGAGCCGATTCTTCTACATTCGTAACAAGCGATTACACATTCCCTATGAATGGAACATCTTGCACTGTGCTCCCAGATTTACTAGTCAAGTGTGATGAAGGTAAATAAAGGAAGAAGGCCCTAGTCCAATAGTGGACTATTATAGCTGTTAGTATACGAAATAAACCTTTCTGGCGCTACGAATGTGGCTTCGAAATGATCTGGAGCGATATAAAAAGGCTGACCATTCTCAATAACACTGATATGACTACTACAGAGGCGCCATCTACCACTACGACTGTTAGACCGAAGCTAAACGACGTGATGGTTCTGCCGCAAATGGTAAGTTGGAGCCGTATGATGCCGGGTTAGATTAGCATCACCCTCATTCTACCCGGCTCGATTCTTCTACATTCGTAACAAGCGACTACATCAGTGTTCCCTACGAATGGAACATCTTGCACTGTGCTCCCAGATTTACCTGTCAAGTGTGATGAAGGTAAATAAAGGAAGAAGGCCCTTGTCCAATAGTGGACTATTATAGCTGTTAGTATACGAAATAAGCCTTTCTGGCGCTCCGATTGCGGCTTCCAAATCATCTGGAGCGATATAAAGCGACTGACCATTCTCAATAACACTGACATGAGTACTACAGAAGCGCCATCTACCACTACGACTGTTAGACCGAAGCTGAATGACGTGAAGGTTCTGCCGCAAATGGTAAATATACATTATTTTTTTATTTGGGGAGCTTACACACTAAAAAACATATTTATTCAGTACACCAACAAATGCCAGTGTCAAATACAATAAGTGTCTACTAAATTACCTACGCTAAATAAAAATGTAGGCCATGTCTTGGCAAGCGTAGCGTTGGACGCCCTCCGGCCAGATGGACCGAAGACTTGAAAGCGGCTGATAGTGACTGGATGGTGAAAACGGAAGGTTGTGCCTTGTGGTGTACTTAAACTGGGGGCAAGCCCACGTCTGGCAGTGGACTGTTAATAGGCTGAATGTGATGACGTGTGTAATTAATGAAAAATGCGGGAATAAGTGGCTCCCGCGCTTAGTGTGGGCACGTGAGTTTGCCATTGATATAATTGAAGTTAATGGCGGCGGGAGGACGGGTCTACAATTCATCGCGCTTAGAGTCAACTACAATACTCAAAAAGTGACTACTTAATTAAGCTAAATAAAAATGTAGGCCATGCCTTAGCAAGCGCTGACTTAATGAGAGTGGCTGGTAGTGACTGAATGGTGAAAACGGATGTCGAGCCTTGTGGTGTACACTGGGGGCAAGCCCACGTCTACGTTACTAACTCACGCACTCTAGAACGTTTTTTTTTTTATATATTTGTGTTTATTCTGGGTGTTTTATATGTATAATATGTATTTATTTACAAAAAAAGTATATTAGTAGGTATTATATCAGTTGTCTGGTTCCCATCATGGTTCCCATAGTACAAGCTTTTCTTAATTTGGGGCTAGATGGCGCTGTGTGTCTCGTCCAGGGATATTTATTTATATCTTTCTTTCAGTGCGAAAAAACGACCTGCGTGTTTCGAAAACTCAACATAGTTTCCAACGACCAAACCGTCGATTTAGAGGCCTTCTCCAAACTTCTCGACGTCATGACAGCAGAACACAATTCCTGGTCCAAAGCCAAAGCAAGAGTGGTCACCAAGTGTCTTAGCAAGCCAATTCCGGAGTATATAGATGGCTGCGAAATCAACAGAGTCCTGGCTTGCACCTTTGACATTTTATCTGAGGTAAGATTGAGGGTTCAAATTACACTGGGTTTTAAGGTATTTGTCCTAAAACCAACATAAACCGGACTATTGTGGTCACCAAGTGTCTTGGCAAGCCAATACCGGAGTACATAGATGGCTGCGAAATAAATAGAGTACTGGCTTGCACGTTTGACATATTATCAGAGGTAAGCATTAAAGGCTAAGCTACATTGGATCCCTAGATATTTGTTCAAAAAACAATCATAAGCTGAGCCATTAATATGACAGCAGAAAACAATTCTTAGACTAAAGCAAGCTTATACTGGAATGGTGCTTGAAAAAGAGTATAGTATGACAGAGTGTACTATTATGATAGAAGAGGAGAGAGTGGAGCAAGTGAAAGAGTTTGTATATTTGGGATCTAAATTTACTTCAGATGGGAAGTGTGAAAGTGATATTGAAAGGAGAGTGAATGCCGGTAATATGGTGAATGGAGCGTTGCATGCCTTTATGAACAGCCAAAAAGTGTCGAATAAGGCGCGCTTGGCTGTGCATAGAGGGGTGTTAGTTCCAACACTGATGTATGGGAGTGAAAGCTGGGCATGGCAGAAAAAACATTAAAGTAGAATAAATGCAGTAGAAATGAGAGCGTTAAGAAGTATGATTGGAGTAAAATTGAGTGACAGGATTAGGAATAGCGTGATAAGGGAACGTTGTGGTATAAAAGAAGACATAGTGACTGGTATAGAAAAAGGAATGCTTAGATGGTTTGGTCACGTTGAGAGGATGAATGAAAGAAGATTAACGAAAAAAGTATATATGGCGAGTGTGGATGGGAACGTTGGAAGGGGAAGACCTAGACGAACGTACCTGGACCAAATCGGGGACGTTTTAAAGAAAGGTCAGGTCAAAAGTACCCTAAACCGACGAGCGTGCATGAAAAGATTGATGAATGTTGAAGAAGCGAAAGAGGTATGTCAGGATCGTAGCAAGTGGAAGGACGTAGTCTCTGCCTACCCCTCCGGGAAAGAGGCGTGATGTATGTATGTATGTATGTATGTATACTGGAATTAAGATCGAGTACCTAACTCTGGATCCTCAGATATTCGTTTTAAACTGAGTTGAGCTGAGTTAGTTGGCTACTAAATGTATTCGTAGGCATATTTGTCTGTAATTATCTACTTATGTCAAAAGAACCTTCTGTGTTTGATCCTAAACTAGCGAGAAAGTAAGTAAAAATCCGTGAAGAGAAAAATCATAAAATCTTATTAAATAACTTTCAAAATCTGTTTTACTTTTTCAGAATTGTCCTCATGCTCCTAAAAACGACTCATGCAAGTAAGTATGCCCCATCAATATATTGGGTGAAATTTCGCTAGAGCCCGATTGCAAAAATGCAGATTGGGCTGGTGATTAGGAGCAACTTACCCCAAGCAACATCGGTCGAATCATAAAAAACAATATTCCCATAGTTACTCGTATCAGCTGTTCGGCAATTTCGGTTTATGTTCCTTGGGAAAGTTATTCCTTATAACCAGCCCGTCCTGAAATTTTCGCTATCGGTCACTAGTGAAATTTTATCCTATATTTTGTGAAATTGTTAGATAAATTCTTCGTTATTAAAAGTTTACAATATTTAAAAAATCTTATATCTTTGTTGTTTTTTTCAGACATACATCAACATTAAAGAAAGATACGACCTGCCAGATCAGTTCATCTAAAATTAGACCTGTAAGTATTCATAAACATTGAATAATCTCTGTTAACTTGGAGACTAGTTTTTACCTGAATTTTGATAAACTTGCATTTTGATACCGGGATAGCATCACCCCATTTTTACGCAGGTGTCGTAAGAGACAACTAAGAGACTGCAGGGTTTTACGTGTATTACAATTTTAGGCGCTTGAGTTTCGATACAAAATCTCTGATTTTGTCAGACGTGGTGAAAATGGCGTAATTTTATCTGTACCTATTTTACAGGGTGTTATTTTAAGCGTGTTGGTTAATTATCGATAAAGTAAGCCATAAAAATATTAAAAATCCTGGACAATATTTTTTTGTTTTACACTCAGCCGAAATTTGATTCACATGCCTATATCTCAGCCAATATTCGTTCTAACTCAAAGTTGATTAGACGAAATTAGTTGTATATAGGCTTGGCACTCTATAAACGACAAAAGCGTTAATATTTAAGAAGTGGTACTTAATGAAATTTCCAAAATTTCGGCTAAGTCCAATAAAAATGTTTTTTGTCCAAGAAAATTTTCCATCATTTTTACGGCATTATTTATTCGACAATAAACCTATCCTGAAACTATGGCACCCATTTAATTTAACACCTTGTATGTTTACCTATTAAAGTAGGTATACTTTAACACGTTTTTGTTTTCCAGAAAAACCGCCGCCAGTTCTGTGGTATCCCGAACATAGTGAACCACGAAATCTTGACTCAATGTGGACTTGGATCTTTGAGTCGGATGGAGTATGTGAAAGAACCAACCACCACGGTCAAACCCAAGATGCATTGGTGGAACGGTCACTATAAAAATGCGGTAAGTTCTTACTTTTATCGCCGTGTGATGCGGGCTTGGAATAGCATCACCCCATTTTTCTCTGTAGGTGTCGTAAGATGTGACTTAGGGATGTGGCAGAACCAGCCACAGTCGAACCCAAGACGCATTGGTGGAACGGTCACTATAAAAATGCGGTAAGTTCTTACTGTTATTTTATCCCAAATCAGTTGGGGTCGGTGCAACATGTTTTGTTACAACACAAAATCATGTAGGTAGCATTATGATTTGGCTATGTTTTAGCACAGAATATATAATAGTACTAGTAGTACGGCTCCTTAGCTGGAAGTATGGTCCCATCTGGCAGAAATCATGAAACTTGGCATGTGTGTAGCTTACATATGTAAGCTTCAGGAAAAGAAGGGAAGCAAGTTGGACCCCCCCTGCTTCCCCCCTTTACCCCCCCTTTTATGTCCCAAATTTCAGTTATCTTTATTTTTCTCGGAAACGATTAAAGATAGGAGAAATTTGTCAAGGTAAGAAATATTCCTTATAAAATTGTCTACATAATTGTTCTTAGGTCGATGTTGATAGGACTTATACTTTTCGAGTTATGCTTCTGGGAAACCCATCATTTTTTTAAAGGTGACTTCCAGCTCTGAATTAGCCATAACTACCATGTGATAGAATATTCTTTCAAAATTGCTATTGGCTTTTATTAGTTAGGTAGTCTACAAAGGAAACCCGCAGAGACAACACTTCAATCACGCCTGTGGGGATGGGGGGAGGGGGGCAAAGTTTATTTTTTCCGAGCTGAACTTGAGGACTTCTGACTCCTTAAGTAAATGTGACACGAGAAATTGAGTATCATTTTCGAATATATTAAAGACGGGAGTATTCATTTCTGGAAGGCTCTTTGGTACATTTCATACAAAAATATAAAATATGTAATTAAGTGAAATAAGAAAAAATATGTTTCGTTCTCATTCAAACGCTGTTTTCTTCATGACCTTGAGACATATTTACTAGATAATAACATATACTCAAAGACATACTCACCCGAATTATAAAGCCATATTGTTTGATTCCGAAGCTGATCTTAGCGCAGTGGAAGCAAATTAAAGTTATCTTAAAATCTAAAACTAAATGGTCGATCAGCCTCGGAACAACATTTGACTACGATTCGTAGTGCTCTTTACTATAGCTAAATAAAATAAATTTAATGAGAGAATTTTGTTCCGGAAAGTTTCCGGCCGAGAAATTCTTGTTTCCAAAATCTACTTAAACAGGGCCCAGCAACGAATTGCTTACCGAGCAAACGATGACGCCGTTTCTTTGTGAGTTTAAGTATGACAGGAATCAGGTATTCAGGATATTTTAGGAGCGCAGGAATAGGGAATAACCTAAACTCACAGCACTGGAACATCCGCTCGTTCTCAAACTCTTTTCCTCCAATTTGCACTATAGTTCACAGTTCGACATCACATAATGTTTTTTGCCTCCAATCATTTATAATTAAAATACGTAGCTATCGGCAGCCACGACGCGAGCGACGACTCAAAGTGAGGTTATGTTACCGGCGACCACGTTGGCCTCAATCTTAATTTTACACCACTTAAAACTAAAATTCGCTTCAACAACGCTAGCGTAAAGATGACAGACGGGGCGGACCGAAAAGTGTTGCCAGCACCGTCCGCTCAAAAGATACGAAACCGTTTTTGATACGAAACTAAACATTCACCCGCCCCGGACCGACACATCGGTCCGCTCTATCATGGCAGGCGTGATAATGTAGCTACTGCTCGCTTAAGGACTGAATCCCCACCTGAACTTCTGCAACTCGAGTGCCATCACTACCCGGAAACAGGTTGAGAATGCGCCCCGGCGCCAACGCAGTGGCGGTAGGTTGGCATCCTTAACCAGAACGAGATCCCCAATGCAGGGGTTCAGTCCTGTCCGTCCACTTAAGGCGTTGCTGCAGAATGTGCAAGTACTCAAGCGACCAACGCTTCCAAAGTTTTGAGTCATTTGCTGCAACAACTGATAACGCGACAAACGATTGCTATTCACCTCCGTATAGGATATTCCGGCAAGGCGTTAAGTGGGCGGCCAATTAAGAAATGCCCTGGCGTCAGGGCCTCTAAATCATTTGGGTCTGAGCTGAGCGGACACAAAGGACGCGAATTGAGTACAGCCTCAATTTTACAAAACACGGTCGCCAGCTCCTCGAAAGTCAAAATTGTTAACCCTACAACGCGCAACAAATGCGTCTTAGCGGACTTTACAACCGCTTCAAAATACCACCCCAGTGAGGCACGCTGGTGGATCGAACACAGGTAATGCCCTGACGGGAGGCCCGTGCTGATGGCTTCTTCGTTCTCCCTTAAGAACGTTACAATTTCCTTCATACACCGATCAGCACCCAAAGTTGGTACCACAATCCGACCTGATCAGCGCTGGTCGCCCTCGTCGCGACGTAAATCTCTCCAGCGCTGCCAAAAGGCCTCCGTAGATAGGTCGGCCACGAGCTCCAAGTGGACGGCCTTGGTGGCTAGGCACACGAACACGCACAAGTACGCCTTGATAGACTTTGCGTTCCGTAGGCGTGATGCCTTTACCATGAAAGGGCCTGCAAAATCCGTTCCCACACCTGCAAACGTCCAGGCCTCCGTCACCCGGTCCGGTGGGAGATCTCCCATCTGTGGCTGCATTGTGGCTGCCTTCAAGCGGTAACAAGGCAAGCACCTAAACACAACGCTACGTACCGTTCGTCGTCCCGATAAGATCCAGAACTCGCGCTGTAGGATGGCCAATAGCGCATTACAGCCCGCGTGCGAGTTTTCTCATGACGATCCCTGACTAAGAGCTCAACTAAGGGTCCCCTTTTTGGAAGTAACAGTGGATGCCGAGCCGAAAGGGCAGGCTAGCGTTCCGAAGTCTGCCTCCAACCCTGAGCATACCTTGCTCATCCAGGAATGGGTTGAGGCGCACAATTCCTCCCTTCAGCTTTCCACGTCCATCCCTGAGCAGCCTGACCTCCTCTTCAAAATGTTCCGCCTGGACGACTCTAACCAATGAGCATAGAGACGCATTCCGCTCCGCAGGCGAGAGGACAGGTGTAAAGTTCCGTTCTGCTTGAGGCTTCCTGCAGTTGTTCACGAACCGCTTGATCCAACCTGTCACCCCAAGAAGTTTGTCGAGGGAGCTATACCGTTCCAGCAAGAAAGCTGGGTTAGGCTTCGGTACGAGTTGCCCCACGTTCACTCGCAAACCTCGATCAGGTGGCCCAAGCGGCGCCCTGCACTCGTTGAATGGCCATTCCTGCGGCGACTCAGTCAGCCATTGAGGTCCCCACCACAGTGGGTGACTCACCAAATCAGGTGCCCTGCACCCGCGCGAAGCGCAGTCCGCTGGGTTCCATTCTCCCGGTACGTGCCTCCACACTAACGGGGTTTCCGACCCCGTAATCTGTGACACCCGATTTGCCACGAAAACCTCAAGTGTATGTACCGACGTCTGCAACCAGCACAGAACTATCCGACTGTCAGTCCACGCGTACACCGTTTCATCCAAGTTGATGGTACCACGCAGATTGCAGGTTACATGATTTAGCAAGCGCGCTAGAAGAGCTGCCCTGCCAATTCCAATTTGGGGATGGTCCATCTAGTTCTGACTGGTGCCACCTTACTTTTGGCCATAACCAGACGCACGTGCACAGTTCCCGTTGAACTTGCTGTCCGAAGGTATACAGCTGCCGAGTACCCTCGCTCCGAGGCGTCACAAAACCCATGTAGGGTAGCCTTACATCCCACCGATGGGACTAACTTGCGGGGTATCGCGATGTGCACAATCCTGGTAAGGTTGTCACAAACTTGAGCCAATCCTTCAACAACTCTCCGGAGAGTTGGTCGTCCCATCCTAAGTTGGCTAGCCACAACCTTTGTAAAAGCACTTCGCCATGAACGTAACCGGGGCGATCCATCCGCTAGGATCGAACGTTCTAGCGATTGTCGACAGTACCGACCGCTTAGTCAAGTTTTCTCAAAAGGTCGGGCTCGATCTTGTACGTGAATACGTCATGCGTTGGCCTATATTGCACCCCGAGGATGCCCAACGTGTTTGGATTGTCCGGGTTCTCAAAGAGGTGCGGGTCCTGATGGAACTCGCCTGGCAAACCGGCCAGGAGCTCTGGGCAACTGGACAACCATTTCCGCAACTCGTAACCTCCTGAACCCATGATCGCGATCAACTCGTCTCGTAAATTAGCGCCTGCTCCACGCTATCAGCACCCGTGCAGATATCGTCCACGTAGACGTCGCGATCCAGTACTGCTGCGGCTCGAGGATATCTTACCCTTTCCTGTGCGGCCAACTCTCGCAGCGTACGTACTGCCAAATACGGACTTGGCTTAAGTCCATACGTCACCGTGTTAAGTTCGTATGTGACCATCGGCTCATCTGGGCTCTCACGCCACAAAATCAGCTGATACCGACGGTCATCCGGATGTATCATGGTTTGGCGAAACATCATTTGACGTCTGCGACGAACGCTACCTGGTGTAACCGAAAGTCTGTGAGAATGTCCACAATGTCCCGGTTCAATTTAGGACCCGCGTGCAAACATTGGTTCACAGACACACCATTCGAGGTAGGAGCAGAACCGTCAAACACCACCCGTATTTTCGCCTCAGGTGACTTCAAGACAGCCAGGTGTGGAATGTAATAATGCTCGACACACCTCCAATCCAGGCTGGACACCGACATGTGGCCCAATTGAATATATTCCCGCATGAATTCTATATACTTCTGCCGAAGTGCTGGGTCTCGCCTCATCTTCCGCTCCATTCCGAGTAGTCTCCGTTCCGCGAGCTGTCGCGAACTACCTAAAGCGGGGCGGTTTGGGAGAAAAGGTAGCCTGGTCACGAATCTGCCTGACGGGCATCTCGCAGTGTTGTATTGATAGAACAACTCGCACTCGTCATCCTCTGGCTTCCGTCTGTCCGCCGTGGGCGCTCTTGAACTCCCAAAACCTCTGCAGCACCTCTGACAGCACACTACCATAGAGGACCGGATCCCCTTCTGGTAGGTCCTGAGGTCTCCAAACTGGGCCGAAAACAACATACCCCTGTGGTATCTACGGCCACCAAACCAGTTTCCTGGAGTACCTTCTTCCTACCGCACCATAATCTCCGAGGACGTCTGACCCGAGAAGTACGTCCACCGTACCAGGAGTATCAAAATCAGGATCAGCTAACTCCAACCCTGTGGTTAACCCTCGTACCGTTGGTGGTAACCTAACCTGAGGAGTTTCCCAACCACTTCATCCAGCACCACGGCTGAGACTTGATAGCTGACCCTGTACATGTGCTACCTAATGCGAACTCAAAGTTCGTCTGACCCCGAATGTCAGGCACATTTAGGCCCCGATGCCTACAGCTTCATCCTCACTTGGCCGTACATTTAGGCCTAGCCTACTCACCAGCTTACTCGATACAATACATCCCTGAGCCCCTGTATCCAGTAGGGCTCTTACTTGAATGGTCCGGCCACCGTATCCCCATACCCAAATCTTAGCCGTTGGCAAAGTACCGTGATTGGACGGGGGCCGAAGCTGATGAGTAGGCGGCGATTACCTAGCGGGAATCTAAACGCGGTGAGGCCGCGTCCGCGGGGTATCCCCTCACTACCCAAACCTGTGTATGGGTCCCACTCCTGCTGGTAGGAGGTCTGCCCATAAAGGCCATGGCTGGAGTTCTATAGTACCCCGACGGCAAACGTCCGTACCGAGGCTGCGCCTGTAGCCGCGGGTACTCAGGCATAGGCGGGGCATGCGTGGGTCTTGAGACCCAACCAGGTGGCTCAAGCCCGCAGAATACTGCATGTACCCTGGTGGCTGCCTAGTGCTCCCTGACACCCGCCCGTTGAATCCCGTACCTGGGATGGGTGTCCTGGCCACGTTCCTGTGCCGCTCTTCCCCAATCCGGCACCTGCTGCCGTGGTGGGGATCGTCCCCACGTCCTTGGGTAAGTGGGCTCCGTCTGTTGACGTCCCCTGCCTGTCCCTGTGACCGATGCGGAGGTGGGCTCCTCCTTGGAGGTGGGGAGCGTTGCTCCCTCCCTTGGTGGGCAGGCTCCCTTCGCTGATCCGATCCAGCGCTGCCCCGGCGCCTCCGGAGCGATTCATGCAGAGCAGCGGATGGTGTGCACCCTGGCAGTACCTACAGTTGGTGCTTGAAGGGCACTCGCACCTGATGCGGCCCCAGGCACCGAAAACACCAACGCCTCTGCTGTGCCACACCCCGTCTCCTCTGAACCCGCTGCGCAGCAAACTCCTGACACGCTGCCACCCCGTGGCCTGTCTCCTGCAGTAGGCACACCCTGATTCCAATGCGGTGTTGTACCGCCTGGGTTGCCTGTTGCCTCCTCGCGCCGGTGCACCCGGCCGTTCCGGGTGGCGAGGGGGAGGTCTCTTGCGAGGGCTTCACCCCCCATGTAGCTGCTCGAATCGAGCGACCATTTCGCTCGGCAGGCGGCGAAGCACTGTGTGGATCAAGATATAACCGTAGCCCGCCACTGGCAAACCCTGTCGCTCTAGTGCGCTGACCGCGACACTGACTGGGTGGAAGATTTTCTCGCGGAGGTCCGTACCTCGCGTTATGGTTGGTATTGACAGCCACTGGTCTAACAGCCTGTCTACAATCAGGCGCTTGTTTCGATACCGGTCGGTAAGGATCTTCCACGCCACCTCATAATTGCTATCCGAGACAGCCAAATGCGTCAGCAATTCATGAGGCTCTCCATGTAGCCTGGACATCAGCTGAGCCATCTTGTACGCCGGCGTTATGTCCGTCCGTGTGTGGACCACACTGCTATACAGGTCCTCAAACGCCGGCCAGTCGGCGTAATCGCCTGCAAAGACTGGAACCGTAACAGGCGGAAGAGGCACCTGTAATCCTTGTCCCACTTTACCACGGAATGGCTTTTCCTTTCCGTCACGTCGCCTAGATATGTCCGCAGCTGCCTGCGCAATGTCCTGTGCCAGCTCAAGCACTGGCTTACATCGCCCTCAACCAGCTCCTTATCTTCAGGGTTAGGAGCTTCCTCAAGGAGCATGAGGCACTCTGTGAGGTGTTCCGACACAACCCGAACCCGTTCATCTGCCTGTAGTGCACTTTTCAAGAGCGCGTCCTCCCGGTCCTCGCGGCCGATCATTGCCGCTGTGGTAGTAAACCACCTTAATTCTGTCTTTATAGCAGCCTTATACCTGGCGATCGAGGAGCCATGGTACCAACTTTTACACACTCGACTTAATAAAAACGAAAAACCAATAAACAAATACCACAAAATAAATGTTAGTTGACTGGCCTAGACCTTACCGATAAGGTACCGTTCACTAGGCAAACAATACAGTCACAAAAAAGAACCGAAACAATATTTTCCAAAATTAATAAAATATGTGGGTAATATAAAAAACACGCTTAATACTAAATTACGGCTAACTATGTTGCAATAAAGCAACCACGCTCTGCTACCAAAAATGTTTGATTCGAAGCTGATCTTAGCGCAGTGGAAGCAAATTAAAGTTATCTTAAAATCTAAAACTAAATGGTCGATCAGCCTCGGAACAACATTTGACTACGATTCGTAGTGCTCTTTACTATAGCTAAATAAAATAAATTTAATGAGAGAATTTTGTTCCGGAAAGTTTCCGGCCGAGAATTCTTGTTTCCAAAATCTACTTAAACAGGGCCCAGCAACGAATTGCTTACCGAGCAAACGATGACGCCGTTTCTTTGTGAGTTTAAGTATGACAGGAATCAGGTATTCAGGATATTTTAGGAGCGCAGGAATAGGGAATAACCTAAACTCACAGCACTGGAACATCCGCTCGTTCTCAAACTCTAAAAGATTTCTCTCCGAATGAGAAATCGGCCCCGTTGGCCTCCAATCATTTATAATTAAAATACGTAGCTATCGGCAGCCACGACGCGAGCGACGACTCAAAGTGAGGTTATGTTACCGGCGACCACGTTGGCCTCAATCTTAATTTTACACCACTTAAAACTAAAATTCGCTTCAACAACGCTAGCGTAAAGATGACAGACGGGGCGGACCGAAAAGTGTTGCCAGCACCGTCCGCTCAAAAAGATACGAAACCGTTTTTGATACGAAACTAAACACATATTTTATTTTCGAAAATATTAGAAAATACCTAGCCTACGGAAGCCTAAATATTTTTACAAAGTTATGTTTGTAGCTGGAAAAATTTCAAATTCATAGATTTTGTATGCAAAAATAAGATTACCAACCGCAAACTTATATTTCTCAATTGTCGCTAAACCATTCCAGATAGAGAAATGCCCTCATAGGAAATGTTGCTTATACTGAAGAGTTGTTTATGCTGATATGTAGAAATTGAAGATCTGGAGTACTTGATGTGGAATATCAACAGCCCACCTAAACTATTCGAGATACTGTAATGTCTTCATAAACATCAAGTACTCCAGATCCTCAATTTCTTATTCAACAAAACTACCCTTCAGTATAAACAACATTCTAAGAAGGCATTTCTCTATCTGGTCTTTGACATGAAAATATAAGTTGCAGTTGGTAATCTTATTTGCATATATGAAGTTGAAATTTTTCCAGCTAAACATAACTTTGTAAATATTTGGCTCCGTAAACTAGGTATTCTAATATTTTCGAAAACAAAATATGGTTTTATAATAGGGTGAGTATGTCTTCAGTATGTGTTATTATCTAGTAAATATGTCTCAAGGTCATGAAGAACAGCGTTTGAATGAGAACGAAACATATTTTTCTTATTTCACTTAATATTTTATATTTTTGTATGAAATGTACCAAAGAGCGTTCCAGAAATGAATACACTTCATATTCTGTCTTTAATATATTCGAAAATGATACTCAATTTCTCGTGTCACATTTACTTAAGGAGTCAGAAGTCCTCAAGTTCAGCTCGGAAAAAATAACCTTTGCCCCCCTCCCCCCCTCCCCCCAGGCGTGATTGAAGTGCTGTCTCTACGGGTTTCCATTGCAGACGACCTCACTAATACAAGCCAATAGCACGTTTGAAAGAATATTCTATCACATGGTAGTTATGGCTAATTCAGAGCTGAAGTCACCTTTAAAATGATGGGTTTCTGAAGCATAACTCGAAAAGTATAAGTCTTATCAACATCGACCCAAGAACAATTATGTAGACAATTTTATAAGGAATATTTCTTACCTTGACAAATTTCTCCTACCTTTAATCGTTTCCGAGAAAAATAAAGATAACTGAAATTTGGGACATAAAAGGGGGGGAAAAGGGGGGAAGCAGGGGGGGTCCAACTTGCTTCCCTTCTTTTCCTGAAGCTTACATATGTAAGCTACACACATGCCAAGTTTCATGATTTCTGCCAGATGGGACCATACCTCCATACAAACTGCCAATTAAGAACTCGGACTATAGGGAGTTTTAGGACCGGCCACCTGCCTGACGTCAAACCTTTTTGGGGATCTAATATAATTTAACGGAAACCGAAAAAGAAATCGGAAAATCTAAAGTCTTCTTCTTCTTTTCGTGTGGGACCCCGAGTCGTTCAACGACCCGATGAACCCTGGTGTCAGAGTTTTTCAACCGCCTACTCTGCCGTGCAAATGAAGAGTGCAGTAAGTACAGTTACTGCAAAATTGAGTTACTTACAGATTCAGAATCCTCACAACGAGCTCTACATGGTACTTTGACCCGTTTTTTGATAGCTATACGGGAAGTGGTACTTTCATTAAGCTAAAACGCAGTAAGTCTATCAAAGTTATGTGCATTCCTAAGCAAAACTGCAGTAAAGGGGTCTACTGCTATTTGTCTTAAGAAATTTCTATGGCAAGAATTTTTATCACTAGTAAGAAACGCAGTAACAAATTTTTACTGCATTTTTTAGTAGCGAGTTCTGAAATTGTAATGTTCAAAGACACTACTAATAAGCGCAGTAACTTATGATACTGCATTATTTTCTAGCTATTCACTACAATAGAAACATTTGATAATACTAATTTAACATGCAGTAAAACGTTTTACTGCATTTATTTTTAGTTAATGTAATTTAAAACTTAATGCTAGGTACTAGTAAAATATGCAGCAAGTTTTATTACTGCGCTGTAAGCTAGCGCGCTCGTAGCGTACTCGTACAAAAATCTGCCTGCAGACCCTGCAGTATAATCCCTTACTGCATTATTATTTAGCACAAGGTAAGAAAATGCAAATTAGAGAGTACAAAAAAATTGCAGTAAGAATTTCCTTTACTGCAGTTTTTTCTAGTCACGGAACTAAACGGGGATCGCTAGTGCGCTTGGCAGGTGGGTTGGCGATCGCAGAGCAAGGTGTTGTATTCACAGAGAACGCTGCTGCCCATTCCCTAGATTCATCCCTTAGTCAGTTTTAACGACACCCACGTGTAGATATGGGATGATGCTATTTTAAGCCGACGCCACACTTTACTTTCAGACATAGAGGCTTCAAGTTTAGAAAAAAATTACCGCCGAATGTAAAGGATTCCGTACTATACTCGTACATATTAGCATAAAAAACAGGTTTATTATATGGGACCCCCTCTTAATTCTTATTTTAGTCTGTTTTTAGTATTTTTGTTGTAGTTTTTTTATTAAGGTATAGGCCGGCATTTGTCTGCTATCTCACATGATGGTAAGTGACGATGCAGACGATGATGGTACATGCCTGCCTAGATGATGGCGATCAAACGTCATCAACCGATCCACTTACCCAAGAAGACCCACTTCACCTTTGTCATGGGGGACCCTAACGCCAAAGTGGGACAGGAGCGCGACAAATCAAGGACCACATGGCTACGGAATCAGAAACTAGAGGGGCTAAATGCTGGTCAACTTCCTCAGCAAGTAGGGGTAGTTCTGTATGAACACCTTTTTTCAGAAAAAGCCCCAACGGAAATGGACCTGGAAGAGCCCTAACAGTAGGACCATAGAAATCATTATCTATGCCTGAGCGGCCTAGCTGACAGCTATATATTGATGGGTAGGACGAAGGAATGAGATTTACATCATCATGGCAGATAGAAGGCATATATTTCGAGGTCTCAGTTATCAACAGGCTCAAATACTGGAAGCAATCACCTTCTTTTAAGAGGCACCCTAAATATCGATTTCACAATGGAAAGGAGCAACATGGTAAGGCCAGTTTTCCGTCCCAATGTGCCCCAAGCTAGAGGACATGAAGAGTTCTTACTCGAATTAAAAAATCTAATCGCTGCTCTGAAAAC
This sequence comes from Phthorimaea operculella, assembly GCA_024500475.1. Classification (NCBI taxonomy): domain Eukaryota; kingdom Metazoa; phylum Arthropoda; class Insecta; order Lepidoptera; family Gelechiidae; genus Phthorimaea; species Phthorimaea operculella. The sequence goes on along the minus strand of JANFCV010000188.1, from coordinate 23,565 downwards.
CCCGGCAACCGTTGACGAGGATTTGGATGGCATAATTGGGGTAATACGCGAGGAAGGAAGGAAGGTGGTACTTTTGGAAAAGGCGAACGGAAAGAAGCCCCAACTTCCAAGCGAGACTTTGGAACTGATGCGACTAAGACGGGAAACAACAGAGTATGCATTGCAAGATCCCCAGTTACTCAACAAAAAGATCCGAGACATTGTGAAATGCGAACTCTGAAGTGTACCTACAGGAGGAGGAGATGGAACAAATTTGGGGATTGAGCCTTTTTTAAGACACTGGGTAAGAGTCACCTGGCAAAGCTAGCTACCTCAAATGGTGAAATTGTCACATCATTAATCTGAGATTCTCAGAAATTGAGGGCTCCTACGGAAATCTGTAGGCTCGCAATCCCCGAAGTTTCCACTTAACGTGAGACACCTCAGAGCTCCTCTCTCCCGCCATTTAACGGACGGTCTCCCGTACGTAGAAATAGACGAGATCGTGGATCGCGGCTCTCAGACAGCATAAAATGGGAAAGTTTCCGGGGAAAAAGTGCCCTCTGAGCTGCTTAAGGCTAGCAGAAATTCTGTCCTTCAAGAGCTGAAAGCTCCGTGATAGCTAGTGGGACATCCCCGGGGGCGTAAAGCAGGGGTGTTGTCACTTTGTTTTCCAAGAAAGGAGATAAAACGCTACATAAAAACTATAGGCCGATCACACTTCTGAGCCACGTCTATAAGCTGTTCTAGAGAGTCGTCACGAATCGTCTGGCATTGAGATTTGACGCATTCTAGTCACCACAACAGGCCCTGTTTTGTAAGGGCGATGCATGACTGTAATGTGATGACAGTTTTTTTAGCTTTTCAGTAAAAGTATTATGAATAAATAAAAAATTACTATTAAAATTGTTGAATATTTTATTTATTTACAATATCCGGTAGATTTCGTATTCTTAATACTAATAATTAAGTTGTGACACTGTTTTTTACAATAATATATCAAATTTTTACTGCAAAATTACTTAGTGCTCAAGCATATAAAAAATACACAATTTCAAATTACAAGTGCAGTAACTCTTTGTGAAAAAAGTAATTCTTACATAACTTTTTATAGGCTGTTCGAAATGTCAAAAATCATTAATAATACGTTGGACAATTTAGTGAAGAAGAGATCTTGGCTAAAAAGCAATACAAATGTTTGTTCTTTTTGCCATTAAATACATATTTATGAAACCGTAAATCATGGGTGTACTGCGGTTTTAATTAGTAATGATAATAAAACTGACTTATATGACTACTAGTTCATTCCGCAGTAACTCACAATTACCTGTAATAAGTGCAGTAACTACAATGTTACTGCAGTTCTAGCTGGCAAAGGCTTAATTTCTCCTGAAGGGTGTGCTAGTAAAAACTTGTTTTTAAGGTATTACTCTTGTTGTATGATACTTAGAGGGTTATGGATAAGCTCTTATTAAACTTCGCAAACTAAGCTACCTATCGATATCAAAAAAGTTTTTGCAAATGCAGAAAAAGTACCTAAATACGTCAAAACAAAAATAAAAACTTTAGGCGCGATTATCTCGACTTGCTGATTTTGTACTTACTGCACTCTTCATTTGCACGGCAGTACTGCAAGTAGCAGGCCTCTGACATGGTTGTGTAACAACCGCCATCAGGGGTCGTCCACAAATTACGTAACGCGCTTTGGGGAGGGGTTGACCGGGCGTTACGGTCTCAGAGTCAAGCGTTACGTAACGCTTTTTTAAAGATTTTTTCAAGTATTGTTTGGATTTTTGTACCTAATTCAGATTTGAATAAGACCAAATTATATAAATGTATAACAAATTTTAATAACACTTCTGGTGTCAGTGTCAGGAATGCAAAACCTTTCTTCCGAATACAGGATCTGAACAAACGACTATCAAAAGTAGTACTGACGATTCCTCTTCCATCTGAGCTACTGTGGCTCAATCGTAAATAAATTTTAAATCCAATTTATAGCAGAATTCAGGTTTTTGTCTACATAACACAAACTGGAACGAAAAAATAATTGCTGGGAATTAGTTATAAAACTCTTCCTGTTAATAGATCCATTGCCACGCGTTATTGGCCTACAAACATACATACGAGTAACACTTGTATAATTTTGCAGACAATGATTGAACTGCAGTAGCTCAGAAGGAATAGGCGTCGCCAGTACCAAATTTTCTGAAAAATATTTCTTTGCTTTATCACAAAAAATAAACAATTATTAAAAATTAAGCGTTACGTAACGGTAAGGGGAGGGGGGGAGGGGTCAGGACCAAGCGTTATGGTCCCGTTACGTGGGGGGAGGGGGGGGTCAGAAATTTGTGATTTTTGCGTTACGTAATTTGTGGACGACCCCTCATAGACAGCAACCAGGACCGACGGCTTAACGTGCCCATCCGAAGCACGGAACCATCATACTTGCGGACAATCAGGTGGTTAAGCCTGCAATGTCCTAACCAGACTGGGAACAAATTCACAAAGTGATAAATATCAACTTTGTGAGTGACCCCACCGGGAATTGAACCCGGAACCTTTGCGTGGCAGGCAGGCATACTAACCACTGCGCCACATCGGCTGTCTAAAGTATGTACAAGGTTTAAGAAAAATCTTTTCTCTTTACAGTGCCAAGGCTCAACCGAATCCACAAAATGCCTGCTCAAGAAGATGGGAGTGCTCAACAAGTACGGTTTCCTAGACTACTTCAAGATGAAGGACAAAATTCGGGAATTCACCAGCAACCACTCGGAATGGGTGGCCCTTAAAGAGGTAAGAATAATAGTGTGTGTGTGTCTTAGACTATATGTATAGGGTGTATTTTTATTAGTGGCGGATCCGTTAAGGATATCTTCTGTCAATGAAACCGAACAACTTTCCCCAAGGAACATAGGTCGAAATATAAAAAAAAAATTGGCCGTCCCATACAAATTAGACGGCCGGTCAACACACTTAGTATGGGACGACCAAAATTTTTTTTCGTATTTCGACCTATGTTCCTTGGAGAAAGTTGTTCAGTTTCATTAACAGAATACACCCTTAACGGATCCGCCACTAATAAAATAGCATCCTATATAGGGTGAAATTTTAGATACCGAAAATGCAGGTCTGGCTGGTGATAAGGAACAACTTTCTCCAAGGCACATAGCACAAATTAGAAAAAAAAATGGTACTTCCATACAAAATTGCACATCAGCTCCGATTTGAATTACTATGGGATGTAAAATATTTCTTCTTATTTCGGAAAAATTTAAAAGTTGTCCAGTTTCACGAGTAGAGCATACCCTGAAAATATTTGCAGTGGATTTAATAGGACCTCAATTTACAGGTATACTTGAACGCGTTTACTAGTATGCCGATGTACGGACAGCAGTGCAGCACTCCCAAGAAACTGTTGAATGTCCTCGATACTATGTTGATGGTAAGAATGTTTTCTTATTTATCAAAGGTGTGAAAAGTATCCGACATTTAAGCATGGAGCCTGGTATATCTATGTGACCTTAAAAGAAAAATAGACTCAATTACTCGGCAAGAGTTGAAACATATTGCAATCGATTAAGCATATCCATACAAACCTAAAGTCTTTCTCTTCGTGTGGGACAACGAGTCGTTCAACGACCCGATGTACACTGGCGTCAGTTTTTCAACCGCTTACCTACTGCAAGCCAACCTAAAGTTAACCTCTACAAATACTCTGTGTTAACTTGTGGGACAACTTGTATTTGAAAAGCAATAAGTATTGATTTGTAGGTATATTATAATAGTAGCTATTTTTTAATAGTAATTGTACTCAAGAAGCCTTTTAATACTGACTTATAATATTCTGCACTATAAATGCAGGCCGGAACTTGAACCTAGGCGCCGGTAACTTAGTTGGCGGAGCAGTGGGACGGTTCCCTACAGTCCCGGGTTCAAGTCCCGGCCGACGCTAATGAATTTTTCACCTCTTCCTATTTGCATTTATGTGAGCGCATTAAAAATCCTAATATTTATAGTGCATTAGTAGTTAACATTCTGTGCTAAATTGTAAGCTAAGTTGAACTCATTTATCTCACGTAACTTGTTTTATTTTCCAGACCTGCCCAATGTCAAAAAGGAAGAAAACATTACAATGCAATCAAATTCTCACAAACATCGCCTTCACAGCCCCTACCCAATTTCAAATCAACCAAGCTAAATATATACAAGCCAAACTAGCTAATATTTTCCCAAATCCTCCACCACTATTTAAAAAGTCGGCAGCTAAACACGAAGAACCAATCACACACAAGAACCCTACTTTTGACTTCGGGATTTTAGGTTCTAAAGATGCGCCAAAAGTGGAAATTATAAACTTGAAACCAAGCTTGAAACCGACGAAAAAGCCATTGGTATTGTTACCAGTCTATATGAGGATGAGGAACTCGACTTTACGTAGTCCGTATGATAGTATCTTGAGAAGTGCTTTCCAACCAAATATGCCGTGAGTTTTTGAATGAATTTATTCTACGTTATGTATGATTGTAGATGTAGAACCATGAAAGAGTACCCACCTTAGAGTGTAGCTAGATTATTACCTAATGCATTTTTATTGGGTGTTTTTTGGAGAAAATAATCCGCAAAATGGCGTTGTACGCCTTCATAGCCTTTGAGGGATTAGCTGTCAAATTTTGACACTTATTCCATATAAGTCTATGGCGCCATCTTGTGGTTCACTTTCTTAAAAAAACGCCCATTCCGTAATTTTAAGCATAAGTACCTATTCCACTTGTGATTCGAGATTTTTTCAATGCATAAGTTATTTGTACCCAGCTGAATCAGAATAAATTGGTGACAAAACTATATAAATACTGTTTCAATCAAATTAGCGTAATAAAATAACAATAAGTGTCCCAAAAGGTAATTAAATAAGGGGAAAATAAAAATGCCAAATTGAAGCAATATGAAAAATTACATTTATTTACGATGTACTGCCACAGTAACTATTGTACTTATTTATAAATGTTACAGGCAAAACCCTTAACCAGTCAATAACGTTAATGACTGACAAAACCAGGCAATAACGTTATTGCCTAAGGTACTTAGTCAAAACCCTTATTGACTGATTTTATCTAATGAAATCAGTCAATAACGATATTGACTGACGTGCCCAGTCAAAACTCTTAATAGGTACGTCCTGGCTGGTCTTAGATCACCATCAGGACCGTTAGATGGTCACAGCCAGAGTGGAAGTCTACTGTCTCGCGCGCCGGTTGTTATTCCATAAGGACATGCCCAAGTCGTAGACGGCTCTTCACTTATGTCGACCTCAGCAGATACGTGGCCTCACCTCCCAGAAGTCATAGACCTCCCGGTGGTTACTCGAGGACTCGGGCTCAGTGCCATCGGCGAGCGAAACAGTAGACTTTCACTCTGACTGCCTCCATCTTCTATAAGATGCATTTCGGTGAGCATGCACAATCGCCCCACGACCTGATACCCCCATTCCACCTCCGGGGATCGCGTCGCCGACTGGGATTACACCTTTTATCAGCTGGTGAGATAGAAGACAAATGCGAGCCTACCCTGTTTTAAAAAAAATTGTATCGATCCTGACGGTTACTATGCAGTAACCACTCCTACCCACCGCATCGCACCGTAGCTCACCGCACCGTACTGCTTTCCGCCGCATAGCACATAAACTCACCGCAATACAGTGCTACCCGCCGCATCGCACATCGAAACTCTCCGCACCGCACTGCTATACGCCGCATAGCACATAAACTCACCGCAATTCAGTGCTACCCGCCGCAACGGACATAAACTCACCGCAACTCAGTGATACCCGCCGCAACGGACATAAACTCACCGCAACTCAATGATACCCGCCGCATCGCACTCTGAAACTCACCGCAATTCAGTGCTACCCGCCGCATCGCACATTGAAACTCTCCGCTAAGCACTGCTTTCCGCCGCATTGCACATAAACTCACCGCAACCCAGTGATACCCGCCGCATCGCACATCAAAAGTCTCCGCTAAGCACTGCTTTCCGCCGCATTGCACATAAACTCACCGCAACCCAGTGATACCCGCCGCATCGCACACCGAAACTCTCCGCTAAGCACTGCTATCCGCCGCATTGCACATAAACTCACCGCAACCCAGTGATACCCGCCGCATCGCACATCGAAACTCTCCGCTAAGCACTGCTTTCCGCCGCATTGCACATAAACTCACCGCAGTGATACCCGCCGCATCGCACACGAAACTCTCCGCTAAGCACTGCTATCCGCCGCATTGCACATAAACTCACCGCAACCCAGTGATACCCGCCGCATCGCACATCGAAACTCTCCGCTAAGCACTGCTTTCCGCCGCATTGCACATAAACTCACCGCAACCCAGTGATACCCACCGCATCGCACATCGAAACTCTCCGCTAAGCACTGCTATCCGCCGCATTGCACATAAACTCACCGCAACCCAGTGATACCCGCCGCATCGCACATCGAAACTCTCCGCTAAGCACTGCTTTCCGCCGCATTGCACATAAACTCACCGCAACCCAGTGATACCCACCGCATCGCACACCGAAACTCTCCGCTAAGCACTGCTATCCGCCGCAACGGACATAAACTCACCGCAACCCAGTGATACTCACCGCATCGCACATAAACTCACCGCAACGCAGTGGTTACTGCATAGTAACCATCAGGACCGTTAGATTTTTTTTCAAAACCCTTAATAGGTACGTCCGACCCGGTGGCAGCAACCTAGACTGGCTGGCTGGTCTGAGATCACCATCAGGACCGTTAGATGGTCGCAGATAGAAGAAAGCCTACAGCCTCGCTCGCAGATTGAACTAGGCGGGAGCCTAACAACCACCGTCGTGAGGTCTACGACATCTGGGAGGTGAAGCTACGTATCCGCTGATGTCAGCATTAGTTAGTAAAGAGCCGTCTGTGACTTGGGCATGTCCTCAGGAATAACAACCGGCGATCGAGACAGTAGACTTCCATTCTGGCTGCGACCATCTAACGGTCCTGATGGTGATCTCAGACCAGCCAGCCAGTCTAGGTTGCTGCCACCGGGGCGGACGTACCTATTAAGGGTTTTGACTGGGCACGTCAGTCAATATCGTTATTGACTGCTTTTAATAGATAAATCCAGTCAATAAGGGTTTTGACTGAGGCCCTTAGGCAATATCGTAATTGACTAGTTTTTCCAGTCAATAACGTTATTGACTGATTAAGGGTTTTGCCTGTAACATAAATATTTCTTAGACTATCCGTAAGTAGTTTTCTGATTACACATTTTTCATATTCTCAGTCTTTCTTATATTCAATTTGGCCAATATTTTTTACACTTTCCGTGAGTTCTAGGTTTTTATTTTTCGTTATTCGTTACTGGAATAAATAATTATTAAGTTCTTAAAAACTATCACTCAATATTTTATATAGATACATACATCCATACACAACTTCTCAGATGATAAAATAATATAGAGGACTTATATTTTCTTATTTAGGAAAGTACAATATTATTTAGTAAATAAATTATAATAAAGCAAGATGGGCTCTGAGTTTAACTCAAAAACTTATTAATAACAAAAATAACAACAAAATTAATAATTACAAAGGATGAAAGTGCTATGTCTGTTACAATGTAATATGTATTTTAAAGGCACCAAATTGATTTAATATTTTTTTTTTGCTTATTTAGGTATATTTAAATCGTTATTTAAAAGGTTGCAAATAATAAAAATGAAAAATTAAAGCATTTAAAATGATTAAATGGCAAGCATCTATACAAACAAAAAATAATGTTATCTCTATTCGAGAATATAATACGCTATAGGTAAAAACCCTTAAAAGACTTATAAAGAAAAATAACTAAATATTTACAAAGAAAAGTTGTCATTTTATCATTTAACAAACAAGTTATTACATTAACTGGGAATAAAGAGTAACTAAGTCCGTATACAGTTTAACATACAAGTTCGAAATATAAGCAAACTAATAACATGTAGACGTAAAAGAAAATTCCATACATTTACAAAAAAGTTTCCGCAGAAATAATGTCACGCACAGCGTAACTACTTTCTCAAAATCTTTACATTTGAATATGTTAATTCGTACTTCCCAAATTTTGTTTAGCCTCTATCATAAACTCATAATTGTGGGTAAATATACAATAAATAACCATTATGCATAACTTCAAGGCATATTCAAACTTATCGTATCAAAATTTCGGATGGACCTCGCGTCACCATTAAGACTATGAGAGCCAACGTTGATCCTTGTTAGAATCTCTTGTTGCAAAGCCTTCAGAGTCCTTATGGCAGCCATGTCGTTTTGTGGAGCAAGTAATAGGGCTCTTCTGGCGTGGGGTAGGGCTTCCGAGGGCTTGTTTAGAGCAAGGATCGCTCGGGCCATAGCGTAGGCGCATTCGAAGGCGTTAGGGCGAAGGGCTGAAGCGCGAGCTGCCAGGTCTAAAGCTTCTGCTGGTTCCTGTAAGAATAGAAATGATAAGGTTGAACATGACGTCGGTTTTTTTTTATTAAATAATTACTTAAAGACAATAAATTAATTATTGAAATATTAGAAACAATGTGGGTGCTACCCTGCGGCACCCTAACCTATTCTAACTTTTCTCTTAAGTAAGTGGATAGAAGCGGTGTCGAATAGCTTGATGAATGCTGAATTATTTGTTTTATACTCACATTCAGCTTCCTCTTACACCTCGACAAATTGAGAAGCAGGTTTGTCTTCAGCTGAACGAAGGCTGACACATGTTCGTGAGGCACTGGCTGCGTCGATGGCGTGGTCACTCCTTCATCGCTTATGAGAGGGTTGATCTTCTTCAGGGCATAGTTGTACCGGTGGGCAGCTTCTGAAGGTCTGTTCTTGCGGTATAACATGTTCCCGTCTTCTAGCAACTTGTTTAGGAGGATTAGCCTGAAAAAATAAAATTGTTATTACTTTATTGTTTTAAGAACTGATGGATTTGTTTACTGAGAAATTCAAATAGTGATAGTTACCAATTCGACTTTCTCACTTCATAGGTAACTATACTTTTCAAAGTTTTACGTATGTAATGTAGCCGAGTTATTCGTTAGGTACACTTTATATTTAATCTCCTATTGTAGAGTTGGGAGAAATTACTTACATAAATTCTGGTTTGCCAGATGCCATGACCCATGTAGTCGGTCCAAGTTTCGCACCTTTCCTTAGGAAGCAATTTACAACCTGATGATAAAGATAACATATTATGAGAAACTGAACATATTTTTTGCAAAATGTGAAAGGCAGTGAATTACAAATACTTACGGGAACATTTCTTTGCCCAATCGCTCTGTCTAGGGGTCGCAAGCCGCTGTGATCAACTCTCTCCAAGGAAGCTCCTCGTTCCAACAAAATTTCGACAAAATCTGCTGGTCCTCCGCACGCTAAACCCAACGGCGTTCTGCCGCTACCATCTGGTTGATCTGTAATCGTAAAAATCTAGTAGGTAAGTGCTTAAAATTCAATCCCTCTTAGTAATTTGTCATATTATCTTCGTTCTTCATCTGGTATTCAGAGTAGCTTATTTATTTTCTTACCAATATTGGCACCTTTGTCTAACAGCGCAATCAGGGTAGGTACTCTGGCTCGCAGTGCAGCCCATCCAAGAGCTGGTATACCATCTTGATCCACTGCATCTGGGTCAGCACCTGTCATAACAAGGTTGTCAATTGATTTCAATTCTAACGCAGTTAATTGTACCATTTCTTACAAAAGAAAAGATTCATGATTGTTGTATTTACCTTGTGCTAAAAGCATTTCAACAACATCGGCATGACCCTCCGCTGCAGCCAAAATCAGCGGGTTCTTTCCTCCAGATCCCATCACATCGGCGCCAGAATCCAAAAGTCTCAACACAAGAGCAGTTCTTCCATTCTTAGCTGCTAAAGCTAGAGGAGACATTTGCCTTGCGTTCAGAGAGTATGGAGTAGCTCCTCGGATGAGTAGAGCGTCAGCAATCGCAGCGTTGCCAGTGGAACAAGCAGCTGTTAAGGCTGTCTCTCCTGTCACTGGGCAGATACCGTCGGGCTGAAAAGAAAAATATGTTTTTAGTCTTCATGTGCACTACAAAGTGGCAGATGGTGATGATAATGAAGTCAAAAGAGAATCAACTTACAATTAATTCAGCAGTATCCAACAAATATTCAACAATATCCAAGTGACCATTTTGCGCAGCTGCTATCAAAGCGTGTCGCGATCCCGGTACCAGTTGCTCAATGTTTTCTTCGTCTATGTCCAAAGAGTTCCTGTCGTCTCTACCAGTTTGGCATCCAAGCAGGTAGATGACAGTGTCTCTGTGACCGTTCTTTGCGGCATGCACTAACGGCGTTTGCTCGGCTGTGTCTGTGTGGCTGAGTGATGACCCTAAAAGATAAAAAAAGCCAATTTTATGTAAAAGTTCCTGAATTATTTAGATAACGGATTTGCAAACATAAGATTCAATGCCTTACCTGCAGCTATAAGCCTCCTGGCAACATCAGTATGCCCTCTTTGACATGCCAAAGATAAAGCTGAACAGCCTTGGGAGTTTGTCATTTCCAAATCTGCTCCGAACTCAATAAGAAGCCCAACCATAGAGAGGATTCCTTGATACGCGTACATACAAAGCAGAGGAGCATTCCCAAGACATTCAGTAATCTGGTTTGGTGAAGCACCGGAGAGAAGCATCAGTCGTGACACTTTGACATTCGGTGTGTAGATGTTGCGCAAGTTTGCAATAGATTCCCCGACGTTCGCCGAGCTTGAAGTCACCATCACAGCTTGCAAATCTCTAGGACACAATCCCAATTGGGCAGGGCCCATATTTCTGTACATGTGCGCTTTGAGAATATGATGTCCCAGCTCCATTGTCTTTTCTGGGTCTAAAGGCGATTGGACTCTTGCAAGTCTGAACGCAATACCGCAGTGTCCTGCCCTCAGATCACACAGGAACTTCGGACTTTCATTGTCATCTCTACGAATCAACCATTCCCTGAACGATGGATGGAAGAACATGTATGTGTTGTCGATTCTCTTCACCAAAAATTCCGAGAGACTTTCGAATCTGTGGCAGAATTCTTCCCATGGCATGAAAGTGTCTACCAGTAACGCGTTTACCGAGTAGTATATTTCGACCAAAGTTAACGGATAGAGAGCTGCTAAGCAAACGCTTAGAATATGCGTTACTTTTTCAAATGATTGTACTGTCGGGAATCTCAAGTTGAACTGTAGTAGGAATATCTGAGCTAATGATATTGGCACAACTTTGTAATTTGTCGATTTCACAACGATGTGGCTTTTTTCGAGTAGGTCGAGAATCAATTTTAGGAACAAGAACGACCCTTGACTCAAATGGAGAACATATTGTGCGAATTTCAAGACTGAATTGTGCACCCCTTCCGATTTGCCCGTTGAGCATTTGATGTTGGTTTCAATAATAGGTGCTGCTTGAATTCTTGCGTTGAAATATTCTAGCAAATCTTTGTGGACATTGTCCGACTCGTCTAAGCTCAATCTTGTGTACGGGAGTTGCTTAGCGATTTCTAGGAATTGCGATCTGACTGTTGCCACAATTTTCAGCCAAGCGGGCATTTCAGAAACATGTCTTGCTAGGAACGAAGCTATTGTATATCCATGGTCTGGTCTGTGGTACTCCGCTTCGCAAAGCCCATCGACCAATATTATGCTGTTGGTAGGGTCTATGCTTCCGTTTCTTCGTAGGATTATCAGTGGTTCAATGATTCCTCTCATGAATGCTAGCTCGGGGTCAGCTATGCATTCCTTCAATGATAAGCAAGAGAGCAAATGTGGTTCACTAAGTAAGTATTCCCTGTATGCCTGCAGTCGTGGAGCTTGACAAAGTTGTGCTGCTAGTGAGTGAACAAATTCACCAACTAAACAAGTGCTGTTGTTATCTGCCTGGCAGAAGTGATATGCCACGACGTTTGAAGCCAACTGGGTGAAGAGGCCAGCAGTGACCTCTTCAGGAAGTATTTCTCTGATGTCGGACTGTTCTCTCAACTCTTCGTATTCAAAGTTCCTCTTTCTACCAAAACATGAATGTTCTACCAGTTGGAGAATTAAAGCTGTTTTGCCCGTTCCTGGTGAACCAGAAATAAGGATGCCTGAAAAGGAAAAAAACATTTGTTATTAGACGTTTGACAAGATTAAATTTTGCATTAGGAGTTAGGTGTTTGTATGTAGTTAAATGTTTGTATGTAGTTAAGTGTCTATTAGTTTGTGGTGTGAGCAAACATACCTGAAGAACTGGACTCTAAAGCTTTCTCCATATCTCTCATGAGCCAGTGCCGGCCAGAGAAAATCCCATGGTTTTCTGTTGAAGGGACCTCGAAAAACAGAGGTCGTAAAGTCAGCTGTGGCGAAGGGTGAACTGAAACACAGAGAGAAAATTTTAACAACCATTTGGAGAACAAGAGGTTTATTTGAGAATAGAGTCAACATCAAGTATTTTTTGTAGCAAATTGAAACTTCTTGTCTTACCTTTCTTAATTTCGGTGGAACTTGAAGACTGTTTACTGCTGACTCGCGCAGAACGTCTTGCTGCAGTTTTTCTGTTCTTGAAAAATCCGCTAGACATCCGTGTGAGCTCTTCTGACCTAGCGCTTTGAAGTGCTGGAAAGTTAACAAGAATTGACACGTCAGTATTTAAATGCTTTATAAATCATACACTTTAACGAACTCCGAAAATCTCAATAATTTTATGCATGTATTCGGCAATGAGTCTCTTACCGTTAGCAGAATGTCGCCTGCTACCAGGACTGGAAGACGAACAATTGCTGGCAGCAGATAGGGACATAGATGCGAGGGATCCCAGGGAATCTCTTCCAAGGGGAGTCGCTGCCTCCACTTCAGAAGATCCAGTCAGGGTTGAAACCTGAAATATAGTTATAGAACAAGAGTTAGATCTTGATTATTGGTCAAAAGAAATTTAGTTTCGTCTTCGACATACAAAGAAGAAGAAGAAGATTATATTCAAAGATACTAAGGTAAATGGATTATCCGAAGACTAGTATACGTTAGATCCATAAAATATTGATGCAAGTCAATAAGCAACTACTGATATTTTTAGATTCATGAACTGTTCAGTAAAAACATAGTCAGATTAATAGGTAGAAAATTGTTTATACGTACCGGACTGGTATTATGCGAAGCAAGGGTATGAGCATCAAGTGATGCCAGTGAAGTGCAGCTGTCTCGAGCCTTAGACCGAGCACCACGTCGTTCACCAAGCAGAAGTCCAAGACGCATGTAGAGGTCATTCTGTCTTCGAGCCTCGTAGCCTTGCTTGATGTGACCACCTTCGTCATCTGTAAGGAGGGTTGAGATTAGAATATAATTGGTGCAGTTGAGTACTGAAAAAGATCATGCTAGGTAGCATTCAACATTCTCAATGCTGAAATATTGTGCATATTTACAATTTGGATCTCAATCGGTACTGAAGATTACGGGAGACACAAGACATACATCGAGTTAAAACAAAAAGTCACATAACAAAACATCATCCATGCAAGGCAAGAAACATTGTGCGAATAAGTTACATACCTATGTGGATGACGTGCTAACAAAACAAAATTTGAAACATTTACAATGAAACAAACCAGTCCTGAAAAAATACTAAAGAACGAAAAATAACTTATAACTGAAAGCATCACAATCAGTAGAAACCTGATCAAACAACAAACAAACCAAAGCTATGCAGGCAGCTAACAGGGTTCACATGAAGAAAGCTTAAAGAAATTCAAGTGACAAGATCAGTTTCACAAAATCTCCCACGAGCACCCCACGAACAAAGTCCGCATTAAAATCCCATATTTGGAAAGAAAATATGATTGTTCTTTGACAAGTATCGTCTGTGCGACTGAATTTAAAGTCACTATTGTGTGCTAAAATGAATCGTCTCGTATCATGCTCATATCAAAAGTCAAGTAACTCATGATGGTATGGTCATAGAAACTGGAAAAAGTTCCCATATTAATGTTTCTTTTGAATTAATTTCGTGTGTTTTTGTTGTGAAATTGAGTTGTAAGTAGAAAAGATAATCTACTAACACGAAATAAACATTCTTTTCTTTGATAAGATCTTAACTTCCGCTAATGAAATTATCACATCGTTAGAAAGCGTAGGTATGTAATAATGTATGTACTTAGGTAGTATTTTTCACTAAAGGTACTAGTTAAAAGAAACTAAAATTGTGAATATTGTTTTCAATACCTATTAATACATAATTTTTCTTTTAGTTTTGTTTAAACCTTTTTTTTATTGCTGTAGTTCAAATTTTTTTTCTTACAATGAAATTATTACTCACCCCCGTGGGCGACAAAAACATCAGACGCTATCAAAATGCAAATAATATTATTTTTATTTTATAGTAAGTTGAATACTGAATACTTTTATGAAGTTTATTGTTATTATCTATTGTCCGGACATTTAACGCTCCTGCCTACAACAATGGTGATGCTACAAGGGGCATGGTTTCAGGTGTCATTGCACAAAGTTGGCATCCTACGTAGACGATATTATATGTAGGTCGTAGGAGCTTTTTCTTTATATTTTGCCGGACACTGCGTTGTAGAACAGCCTCTGCCTTGCTGTCACAGTTTAAGCACTATCAGTTGTGTTGTTTGTTTTTATCCTGTTATTATTGGGTTTTCTGCTAAGATCATTACTGCTTTATCTAAAAAGAGAACGTCATAGACTTGCTTGGTAGGCTTTCCGATCAACGACCTCATCAAACGTTAAGTGTTGGTCGTAAAAGGTATATCAAATTCATCCAACGTGCTTCATTTTTTGACTTTGAATGGTCGGGTTGACATTTTTGTTTTCTTATTCTATTGTGGTTTTTACGTGTTTCGGTTTTATCAATGTTTCGGTGTGGTAGCGGCTAAGAATACTGCCTCCCCTAGTTCGTAACACAACTCACTCGTAACTTTTACTCACTCGCAGTTGCGACGACGTAGAGACATTGACTTCGGCTAATTTTCTACGGTGATACCACCTACAATAGCATTCTCAAAGAGGGATGACGTCAGGAAGGCGTACGTGCTCTAACACCGACCCCAGCTGATATTGCGCCGACGCCAACTGATTTGGGATAAGGACAGGCCGATGATGATGATGTTTTGTCAAGGCATGTCTTGTCTCTTAAACTCTTCTCACCCCAGCCACAAATTAGTGACACAGCACGCGGGGCGCCTTTACAGATGGCTCACTCAGTACTAGCTACAATGATATTATTATGTAGGTTCTAGGTTGTAGATACGCCACCTGAGCAAAAAGTTGTGCCTTCAAATTGGTCTCCGGAGACCAATAAACTGAGCAAAAAGTTGTGCCTTCAAATTGGTCTCCGGAGACCAATAAATCAGTCAGCTGTCCTAGCGAGCGCACATGACACATATGCCATGCCATACGTGATGTCACTGAATTTCAGGAACCATTTTTTTTGTGCAAGCAGTATGGAGGAAACGTGTCTATAATAAAATGTCTTTGACTAGCTACGATTTTGACGCTTACTGACGTTTACAGCAATTTAAGAGAAACTAAGAAGATGATTGCCACAAACATCATGTTTCTTACATTCAAAATTGGCTCATAATCACGTTCTTGTATCAGATTCTGTTCTTTTTCTTTGAGACTTTTGACAGTAGCACCCTATTTAGGATTTTCGCGATTATCGCTTGTTACAATTTGTGATTTGTTGTGATCCTTCTGTAAACTGTCTATTTTGTGATCCCAGTGTGGTGGTATCGTGTTAAAATCGCGGCCCGTCCTCGTGTTCCCACGCCGCGGTTTCCGCAGGTGTACCAACATCTCCGTTTACACCGCAAACCTTCCTGTCCTTGCTAGTGTTTCTCTTATGTAAGTGTACTTAAGGTCTATGTAGGTAGGTATAGCTACGATGAATACTATAGTTATAAAATTCAAAATTCAATCATTTATTTCTTCGTAGGAATTTACAAGATTCTCTTAAAGAAAGTCACATTCTAATACAATCTTAAAAAAGAGAAAATTTCTAATGCAAAATTTTCTCTTTTTTATAACAATTTGAGTTCCTACTCTAAACGCGGCTTATTTACGTGGATATCTACGATGGATACTATGGTTATCTACGTGGTGTGATGGAATGTTGATGAAAATTAATTTTCTGTTAAGTTCGTAGGTATTGGGTCATAGGAGGGTCGCAGTTCAGTTTTAGCAACTGTGAGGCGTCCAAAAGAGGACCTCTAATGTATGGTTAATACGGCTTTGAAAACTGTGATGATATCACACACGACCGGATAATATGCTGGTACCTAATTGTTAGCCATTAAGTTCACTTATTAAATTAATCGAATTGAACCAAAATAGGTAGGTATAGTTTTGTTGTGCTTTTAAAGTATGATTAGCAATTCAAAAATGTGCATTTATCATCTTTAGATGCTGTATCATATACTTATTGAAGTTACAGAGTAGGCAGGTAAATACCTTTTTTTAACTACTTACAGCATTCAAATTTATGATTTTAGGCAGGTGTAAGTACGTAATTGTTCCGTTTTGGGCTGCCCTTGAAATCTTCCCTGAACAAGTTTTGCAAAGGTGTAAGGATGCGTTCTAAGTTCCCACCGGTTTTTTTAATCAGTCGCCTAAGGCATCCACTTTTGGTCTCAGACTTAATAAGTGCATTCATATTAAAAAACTGCAATGTATGGGAAAAGTGAACGTTGTCGTGATGTAATTTTAGCAGGCATTTGAATTTTAGAGCCTAAGTAATAATTTCATTTAGATAAATGATTTTCTCGCGCCGATACAAAAATTGTATAATGCATCTATTTGCAATGTGTATTCAAACTACGCATTTTGCATCTCAACACCCACGGGAAAGATATGGGGTGATGTTATTCTAAGCCGGCACCACACAGCACCACTGTCAGTAATAGCTAAGAATAATCTTATGGTATGCTAAAATTTAGTGCGTTATCCACCATGATTAACAATTCCAGTTCCACCAACAGAACCAACCGAACATATCATTCCTATGCACAAGAGCTTACCTACACTTACCTATTAGATCGTAAAGATAATTTGTAACGCGTTTCGTAACGGGCTAGATAGGTAGTGAGTGTTGGTACTATCGTCAGCAAGGCAACCTACCCATTTTAGGGATCAACATATAGGTACTGGTTTTCCTTAGTACTTATTTGTATGAAAACCCACTCAGGGATGTGCAAAAATGATAAATTATTAATGAAAAAATAATAATCGATGATACAATTTTAATTAAATAATTAATAAATAATCGGTTTTGAACATTCGAGTGTTAATTACAACTAAAATACACGACACCTTTAATCCTTGTAAAATTTTGTTTCGGCGGTGTTCACTTTTCATAAAATCGATTTATTTTAATCAATTATATTCCTGGCTACAAATAATCGATTGTTAACAATTATTTGTTACTGAATTCACATCCCTGGTACCATATAAGTACGTTCCTCAAATAGGTAGGTTGAGCTGCTGTGGATAGTACCTAACATTAAACGGCGCCTACTTCATTCCTGAACGATCGTCCTACGCGATCTGCCTACACGGACAAATATATCATTACTACCAGACATATTGTTTCTAATAAGTCCCTTGATGAATCCCGACGTAGGCATTATAGGCGTCCATACATGAGAATGAAACAGGATGGTGAAAGATAGATACACGATCGAAAAGTCTGGGTCAAAATGAGCCAACGTGTTCTTGGCAAAGAAAGCAAATGAAGAGATGGTCTAAATAAGTAATCTATACAAATAATAAGACTGTAACAGGTCAGTGTCAAGTCACCTTATATAGTTTTAAAAATAAAACACTTAGATATTGTGTTTCAGAAACCTGCATGCATGATTTTTTTGTGTGTTCCTACTACATATCCCTGGTCAACATCTAGGATACTTTTTACTGCGGGAAAATCGCTCATTCCCTCAAGAAAAATAAATATTACGTCAGCTTAATTTAAAATAAAATTATTTTTTCTAGATACTCATAAAGGTACCGCGCATAATATTTTCTAGAGTCACGATAAGTAGGTAGAGTAGGAAAATAATAGAACCTTTCTTCGTCTAAATTCTGAAAAAATATCTAAGCTTGATTGAAAGTAAAAAATGTTAGGTGAAATCATTAACGTACCGTCATTCGAATAGGCCATATTTGACAGCTGTCAAAATCATATTAATGCTATGACAAAAGGTCTATTTTTCTTTGTTGACATGTTTCCTAGTATGGGTTTGACAGACGTCAAATATGGCCTATTCGGATGACGGCACGGTAACAACAAGAACCAATTGAAAGAATTGTCAATGAATGTAAGCACACCATTAACATTAATTAACATGATTGTAATCAAAATAATAGTAATGATGACAATGAGTTATGATAAAGGCGTGTCAACAGTAGAGTTATTAGATCAAAATACTTCTTGTGGGATCTGTTGTGACATCAGCGAAACTACCGATCTGCCTGCCACGCAAAGGTTCCGGGTTCAATTCCCGGTGGGGTCACTCACAAAGCTGATATTTATCACTTTGTGAATTTGTTCCCAGTCTGGTTAGGACATTGCAGGCTGAACCACCCGATTGTCCGAAAAGAAAGATAGTTCCGTGCTTCGGATGGGCACGTTAAGGCGTCGGTTCCGGTTGCTGTCTATGATGGTGGTCGTTACACAAACATGTCAGAGGCCTGCTTCTTGTAAGTAGTAGGCGGTTCAAACTCCGACACCAGGGTTCATCGGGTCGTTGAACGATTCGGTGTCCCACACGAAGAGAGAGAGCAAAACTAAAGCGGTAATTCAAATAGGTAACCAATTTTACTCTTCTATAAAACTACCTTTATCACTCATAGAGTTAATAGAGACCACTATACGACTAAAATAGGCTGGTAGTTCAAAGAAATTAAAGCAATAAAAGTTTTATGACGGAATAATACAACTCTTAATTGGATAAACGTAATTATTTTACTGTAAAAAGTTATTTTTATATCAAAATTGCTATTAAACGGAACACTCGTGGTAATCCTCTTAATCCAGGTTAATATAGACCTGTGTGATCAGCTATTCCACATGACGTGCTTTTTTACAACTATTATTTTTTACTTATTAGGTACGTATGGTCCATGTAAGGGTTTATATTAGGACTAGAAAAGGATAAAAAGAGTTGAAGAGGCTGCGAGCTCATCTAGAAGCCCACTTGCATTCCTATCCTACACAAGCTATTTAGCGCAAATCTTCAGTGGTAAGGTAATATCAGGCCAGGTGACCCCATGTGGGTCGATAATGGTAGGTAGTATAAGTTTACCTAAGAATTCTAATAATTAGTACAATTCATACATACATATATCAAACCTATATCTCTTGCGGGATAGGCAGGGCATAAACGGCTGTAAAAAGCTCTATTGTAATTATTACTAAAACAACAATTTGTAAAACACTTTTTTTGTAACGATCACCTAAAGATGTAATTTTGAAAATCCCAATTTCACAAAAATGCTAATATCTCGGAAACTAAATACCGACATATAGACCCTTTATGCGCGAAAGCCTACATTCATCATCAAATAGATTAGGTACCAAAAACATTTTCACTTTTGCGGCAATTTCCTTATGTATCTGCCTACTTACTACCTATAAATATTTTAATATTTCGAATGAGATTCAAAAGCTCAAATAAAAGCGAAACGCATTTCAAATAACCTCCGCCAGGATATTAGCGAGCTCATTGTGAGTCGGGAAGAGTCGGGATGCGCCCGCGCACCTACAAAAACCGTGTTCTCCCACGCCTCGAGTCATTGCCACGGTCTAAGGCAGGTCTGGCGAAGGAATGGGGCCGATTCTGGTAGTCAGTGATGCATCCAAACAGACTTAGGTATATACAGAACTAGTTTGGTTTTTTGCTAACTTTGCTTAATTCTTGGAATTAACCTAGAAATATTTAAAGTAACATTGGAAATGTAACGTTTGTTACGCTACATTAGACAAAGCAACAGACATACCAGACAGACGGGTCGTATCGTAGGACGACTAGTTGTCTCACACGAATAGATAGAGATCAGACAGACCAGCCAATTATTGGCAGCACAAAATAACCTGTTTAGGTATTTGCCTTAATTATAGTGAGAGCTTTAAAAAAAAGGAAAACATACACCTGAATTGGTACCTGGAACCAGGACTTAGGTAGTCTGGCGCAGGAATGTCTACCTTTGGCGGAAAGCTTTGGTGGAATTATTTTTGATTGCTTCTTTAATGACCACTGCATTTCGCGTGCTGTTAATATACTACTGTTATGCCGCAAATTCCAATTTTGAGATGAGCTTTTAGTTAACATTCGGTAGGCGGTTGAAAAACTCTGACACCAGGATTCATCAGGTCGTTAGACGACTTGATGTCCCAGTCAAAGAAGCAGAAGAAGTTAACATTCGACCATTTTGTAATTTTGTTGTTTTTTGGGACGTTTGTTAGGTGACGAGCAATCAGATGAATTTAATTAACGATCTGAACATAAAACTGCCAAAAATATCGAAGTGTAATGAGGTGGCAAACAGACAGACTTAATTCATAAGTCATATTATGAGGATCGTAAAATATCGAACCTCTCTACAGAGTCGCAACCAAAAATAAATTTATCACCTCAGACCTCATCTTCATAAACCAACAAGCGAAAGCTTATCATCAGCTGTCAATACAGCTGCACAACTGTGAACTTACAAAATATAAAATGAAAAATCACTTGAACAACTCATAATTTTGCAAAAATTGAAGTGACTCCATAGAAGAGGCCAACTGTGTTTTAAAAACTTTTAAACAAATGGCCATTTACCTAAAAGCCTGTAGATGTAAACATATTAAAAGATATATTACCTGAGAATGTGACGTTCAAAGGGACGCAACTGATAACCAACTACTTTATTTGCAGTCGGTTAAAAATGAAAAATCACCTTTACAAAAGCTCCTTATAAAAAATATCAAGCGTGACCATGACATGCGTGAATACGTCGCCATGGCATTGTGTTCAGATTATTCAGCTGGAAATGTCAGCAACAGTGATTGTTGTAACCACTATACGACTGTTATACAACTCAGTGGCACGGTCAAGGTTGGTTGTGGGTGGATGCGTTCGTTTTGAACCAACTTCTGATAGGAGGTAAGTCATTTGAGCTGAAGATATGAAATGCTTATCTACATAGTATTTTCAGAAGTACAAAATAATATTTTGAATAGCCTGGTCTTTAAAATTAACGAATGAAATAATTATTGAACTGTCGATGATTTTTCTTCAACATTAGTTCAGCAGTTTTCAAGATAGACATAATAGTCCTAGCGGTAGTTCAAAACATGCTGCACCTGAGAGAAGAGTTCTGAAATTTGGTACACTTAATCTTTAGGGTAAATGAATCGATTTGACCCGTAGTACACAATTTAAAAAAAATCCTATGAGGAGTAATGACGTCATCTTTTTTTTGTATGGGAAATAAAAAAAAATTGTTCCAAAACCTATCGTGTGTGGTATCAAATGAAAGGCCTTGCTAAGCCGATTCTAAAAATATATCACATTATTATATTTAAGTCACTTGTATAAAATTAAATAGGAAATAATTCTCGAAACATGCCACGTTTGGGCTTCTCCAGGTATGATACGGTTGAATCATTACTTATGAAATATACGTAATATAATGTGTAATATCCTCATCTCTAACCTCAAGAAAGGTACTACGGATTTTTTGTCTTTAAGTAATTTTTTTTTATTTTTAAAGTTACAGAAATTTATGAAAACACACTTAGTTGAAATTTGGCATCGAAAGTTCAATTTTGGACACCGAGAATGATAAAAATATAGCCAGTTAAGATTACAATCATATTATTATGTACATCACATCATATTCGTTTTGCAAAAAGAATGTTATGTGCTTCGGAGGGCACGGTTAACCCTCGGCCCCATAGCAGTCGCTCTCTATGAATAATTAGACGGCGGCGGTCCGTCAGGGTCGTCAGTCAGGGGCTGAATAGTAACCATGGTTCATCGGGTCGTTCGTAGACTCGGTGTCCCACTTTTCAGAACAAGATTTATTAATAATAGGATGATAAATACAAATGCGAGAGAAGTTTTCGATTGATGGTTAAAGTGATCATTTCTCTATACACACATTATATACCTACACACCGGCAAAATTAACGGAATCTATACATAATAATAAAGTTGTAGAGGGTCGAAAGCCTGTACATAAAAGATATTGGAAAATAAATTGTCAGCGAATTCTTGAAATTGATAACAAAACACGTTTCAAAGGTTTTTACATATTTTTTCCGTTTAGATGTTTGTATGTGACAGCATCCTGAAAAATTACTGAACGGATTTTGATAAAGTTTGGTACAAAGATTGCTATCGCATTGAAGAAGGTAAATTCTACTTTTTTTCTCCACTTGAGGGACTGGAGTATCTGATGTGTACCACTAGAAATACAACCACGAGCCCAGCTAAACAATGGGAAATACATTTATAGCACCAAAGCAAGAATTGTTTAGCATCATGGAATGCTCCTGTTGGCAAACATAGATCGAAGGTTTGGAGAACCTTATGTGGACCACCAGGTGCACCTCCAAGAGCCCAGCTAAACTACAGGAGACACATATTGTGTCTGCTGGAAAATATAAATCGAAGGTTTGGAGAACTACAGGAGATACATATACGTCCCCGAAGAAAAAATAATTCAGCTTGATTTGGCCCTCCTGCTAGCAATTAGAAATCAAAGGTTTTGAAAACCTGATGTAGACCATCAGGAGTACCAAAAATAGCCCAGCTTAAATAGGTACATGAGATATACATATGGCCTCAAGGAAAAGAATATTTAGCATGGCGGGACATTTCTGCTGGCAAATAGCTAATGAAGGTGATGGATACCCTGGGAATAAATGTAAGGATGCTGGTGTGGGAATAATGTGTGTATAGACAAATGAAAATTATAAAGATGAACCAAAACTCCTCTCGCATCTGTATTTATCATCTTATAATTAATAAATCTTGTTCTGTCAAGTGGGACACTGAGTCTACGAACGACCCGATGAACCATGGTTACTATTCGGCCCCTATCTATCGACCCTGACCGACCGCCGCCGTCTAATTATTCATAGAGCGACTGCGATGGGGCCGAGGTTAACCGTGCCCTCCGAAGCACATATGTATTATTTTGCAAAACGAATATGATGTACATAATTAAAATCTCATCTGGCTTTATTTTTATCATTCTCGGTAACCAAAATTGAACTTTCGATGCCAAATTTCAACTAAGTGTGTTTTCATAAATTTCTGTAACTTCAAAATTCAAAAAAAAAAACTTAAAGACAAAAAATCCGTAGTACCTTTCTTGAGATTAGAGATGAGGATATTACACATTATATTACGTATATTTCATAAGTAATGATTCAACCGTATCATACCTGGAGAAGCCCAAACGTGGCATGTTTCGAGAATTATTTCCTATTTAATTTTATACAAGTGACTTAAATATAATAATGTGATATATTTTTAGAATTT